>CM016622.1:23807557-25007557 GCA_005393395.2 Gossypium australe
ATGTGATTTGAGCATTTTGATCTTATTATGCCAATGTGCTAACTTGTGGTTGTTTTGTGAATTTGTGCGAGAGTGCTTAAGGATGCTAAAGAAATATCATGTTATGTATCTTTGTGTTTCTGTTATTAAATTGATATAATTTAGGTAAGTTAAGTTGAATTTTGTATGAACTTACTACGTATTCATTATGCTTACCGTTGTCTTCTTTCTTCTATAGTTTGTTGATTGTAGAGCGTGTCAATCAGATCACCTCGAATTTCACATTATTCTTCTCTCAATTTGGTAGTCTTTTGATCGTTTGAGCTCGGTCATATGTGGCATGTATAAGGAATTGTTATGCTACTTTATAATGTTAAGCTTGGTTTGAATCCATAGTTGGTAATGAACTTGTGATTGAATATGTCAAGTTGTGTACATATATACATATATATATATATATATATATATGCATATTTTTGGTAACATGTTGTGTTATGTATGTTTGGCACCTAGGGATACATAATTGAGCAAGAACTGCCTTTAGGAAATGAATGGTGGAATTGCTTGTAATGGCACATGTAATTTGTTGTGAATTGGTCCCTTATGAGGCATATTGGAATATCGGATGTCTACTATGTACAAATACTATGTTTTGGTATGAGTTTAATATGTTTAGAATAAGTTAGATTTGTGCTTCATGCACTTCTTTGGCTATTTTTGGGAGTTGGTTCAAACAAGTATCAGATAGCCTATTTTTGCACCAAACAAATTTCTCATCTCGACATCGTCTTTCTCTCGTCGCAACGTCAGCCAACAGTTTGAGAAGTCCCGACGTCAAGTGGTCCGACATCATGACGTGGCATATTATTTTGGAGACATCATGACTTGGAGGAAGTCTCGTCACGACGTCATTCTGAACTTTTGTAAACTTTGCAAATTGATCCTTGTTCAATCTCGGGCCAACTTTAGAGCTTATATAAGCTCATATAAGACTCGAGAAATATTTTAAATTATACTGAATGTTTGTAATGATGGAACATAATGGTTTTTGTGTCAAATTGTCCATTAAATGTCTGTAATTTTTCTGTTTTGACTGTAACATTCTATAGTTCAAACCTGACAATCAGGTCAAATAAAGGGTGTTAAAAAATTATATAAATTATAAAAATATTTTAAAAATTATAAAAAATTATATAGAAAATATTTAAAAATTAAATAAAATCATTAAATAATTATGTAAAAGTACAAAAATTATAGAAATTAGAAAAAAATTATTCAGAATTAAAAGATTTATAAAATTGATAATAATAATAAATTGTAATGAATTAAATCAAAAGTAATGATTCACAACAAATTTGTACTATCAAATCTACTTGCATGGATATGATGTGATAGTGAGACCACAACACAACAAAACCCAAAAATATAATCATTTGAAAAATTGTCACCATTCAACTTTGTCTAAACGTTGTCCAGCAGTTTAAGAAAAAACTCACATCCTTCACTTTAATTGATGCTAATAGAATTTTACGCTTTTCATGGGCAACAACATTTTCTTAAATTAAATAAATTTAGCCTCAGCTCTTATTTCTTTTAAGGTTATTTGGTCCCTCAACATTTAAAAATTAGTTAAATTAATTGTTTTTAGATAAAAGGCTGAATAAATTGTTAAAATTTTAATAGATTTGATATGGTAATTAACATGTTTAAATTTTCTAAAGTTTTTATGAATTTTTTATTTTTAAAATATGTTTATTAATTTTTATAAATTATACGTGGACTGTCACATAAGTGGTTACATTATTACCGTTAAAATTTTAATAACTCAATCAATTTTCTGTCCAAATACAAATAATTTAACTATATTTTAAAGGTTGATGGTTAAAAAGAACCAAAATCAAAAAATAAATAAATATTAAACATTAAATTTATCATTATCTAAATTTATTTTATGTAGAAGTAGTGAATGATGGGAATAAGTAGAAAGAAAACTAGAAAATGAAATTTAATTATACTTAATACTATTTTCTCTTCAATTAAAAAATGAACTGAAGCGCCCAAATAGCAGAAAATGAGCAGAGGGCAATTGTTAAATTTTATGGGAGTGGGGTATTTTTTCTGGAACTTTTTTAGGTCATAGATAACTTCTTTTTTATAATTCTTTATACTTTTTGCCACCTCATCATAAAACTAACCCCTTAGTATTTTGGGCAATTCATATATTGATTTACAAGTTTTAGTATTAAATTAGATAAATAAAAAAAAGAATTTAGGTATCAAATTAAAAAAAGTACCAAGTTAAGATGCCAAATGTTATATTAAACATTAAAAATAAGATATTTTTAAAATAATTTCTCTTTTGTTGAAAATAAGTTTTAGGATTCACTAAAAAATAAGAAAAATCTCAAAATTATATATAAATTTTGGCCAAATGTGTAATATTATATATAACTTTGATTTTCTGCAATTCTATATATGAAATTGTGATTTGATTTAATTTCAATAAATCACTAACATAATTTTCGATATAGTATCATTTTATGTTTACATATTGCAAATAAAAATAATTATATTTATCAATATTAAAACAAATTGATGTATTTACTACTTTAAAAGTGTATGGTTGAAGAAAAACAAAATTTTGTGTATACATTTGAACTAAAATCAAAGCTTTATATGTTTTATTGCCCCAAATCAAAGTTCATATATCAAATTGCTCTTGAACCAGAATTTATGTATAGCTTTAATATTTATCACACTAAAAAGTATCAAATAAATTAATTTATTATTAATTCATCTAATAAAATGTACTGAGATAAATAATACTCCCACTAAACATAGCATTCGAGTTCCTAATGGTATTAACATCATATTCTAATATTTCATCCAGAATTTATGAGGATACAATTTCTGTACAACAATATAGCATTTTCCTTTTGCATAAGGAATTAAAATTTAATGGCCATCAAATTAAAGTATTTTTAAATGGGGAGAATCCACCAATTCACTTATAGGAATTAGTTTTTAGTGTTACATGTGTTGCATGTAAATTTACGCGATTAATTTTTAATAAATTCTCTTAATTTTTAAATAATATATAAATTAGAAGTATATAAGAAAGTAAACTATAATGTTAATTTGAAAAAAAAATAGGTAAAATAACATGCAACAATTATAACAACAATTCATGATAAATAGAAAATTAATAATTGTTGAAATTTCACTTTCTTTTCTAAACAAACTTGTATAAAGTTTATAGTTAAAAGTCAAGAGTACTCTCTCTTAGTGTCTCGGAGAAATAGTGATTGTTGTGGTTGGGGTGTAGGTGAATGGTGACTTTTCTTGGAAGATGGGGAGGGACGAGATCTCCCTCCTAGAGGAAAAACTCGTACAGTTAACGGTTAAGAGTTCAATGGTTATTCCAAGTGGGAATTCGACGTTGTTGTGCTCTGTATGGAAAAAAATATCTTACAATCCTGATAGCTTTCGGGCATAAGTCAAAAGTTTTTGGAAGATGAAAAAGAAGTTTAAGATCAAAGTGGCAAGGCAAATTTTGTTTTTGATTTTGTTCGACAGTGAAGAAGATTTGGAAATGATCTTAGAAGGCAGGCCATGGTTATTTAGGAGACAACTTATTATTTTTGACCGATTGGTGAATCCCATTGAGAGACATTAGATTCGACTAGTTCTATCTTCGTTCTAGATTAAAATTGACTATTGTTCGCCAGAATGTGATAAGAAGGATTTTATACATGCCATAGGTTCAATGTTTGGAGGGGTGGTTAGGTCGGAAATAAGAGCAGACTTCTGTCGATTGAGTGTGAAATTAAACATGCAGAAGCCACTAAGACGAGGTATTTTTATTTCGAAAGATGCTAAAGAAAGAGTTTGGTTGGCATTCAAGTATGAAAATCTACCAACGTTTTGTTTTGGGTGTGGGAAATTGGGACATGGGGTTAAGGAGTGTGACGTGATCCCTCTTGGAGAACATGAGAAAGGGATAGATGAGTTCCATTACTCTATATCGCTAAAAGTTGAGTTGGTGTTATTAGGGAAAGAATGCCTACAATTTGGGTTCTCTTCAAAAAAGTTGATGAAACAGTGGCATTCTACGGGAGGTGCTTCTGTGAAGGACGACGTAATGGGACGGGGTGATGTTGGTAATCTTGTTGAAAAGTCTCCGACGTTAGATCAGCAGTGGGTGGAGTGCATGGAGTCGAAGGGTAGTGCACTGGATTTGGTATCTAAAAATTTTCGGCATAAGTTAAGGGATTTGAGGGCTCTCTCTATAACACTCCTAACCCGTATCTTTCGCCGGAATAAGGTTACGGAGCGTTACCAAAACTTTTTAGAACATTCTCAGATAAATCATGTTAATCACTATTCATTAATCGAGATCATTCGTAACGTCCCTTAGATGGACCCTCAAGGTCCAATACTAGCATTAGAATCGATTCGGGACTTAATCTGAAACTCTAAGAATTTTTCATGACATTTCAAAAACTTTCCAAGGTGCAGGGCTCACACGCCCGTGTGGTCCAAGGGAAGGGACACGCCCGTGTGACCCTTAGACATGCCAGTGCCTCAGGTCGTGTTCGATTTAGGTTGCTCTCTGACTTGCGCCACACGGCCATACCACACGCCCGTGTGCTAGGCCGTGTGGTTATTTAATTCAATTCAAATTAGGTGCAGGTTTCACACGGCCAAGACACACACTCGTGTTCAAGGCCGTGTCACCCACACGGCTGAGACACACGTCTGTGTCTCTGCCCGTGTGCTTAATTTTGAGCATTCTGTTTCTCGAATTTAAGGTACAGGGACACATGGCCTGGCTACACGCCCATAGGGTAGACTGTGTGTCACACACGGTCTAGACACACGCCCATGTGTCTACCCATGTGGACAAAATAAAGCCATTTTCAAGCCTCACTTATCACTACCATTTTCCTGCACCAAAACATTCCAAGTACAATCCAACCATTCTAAGCATTCAAATAAGCAAATTTCATCATTCAACATGGCCTATCATTGCATGCATACATGTTTACTATCCTACCTTGGTTCAATTCATATGTTAAACATGATTTGATCAACTACTTAACATATATATATGGTTACCATAATATGACATTACAAGTATATCAGAACAATCATTACTAGCCATTCCAATGGCTAGATTACAAGCATCATTTATATTTACATGCCAATATAGCCAGTATAACCTATACATGCCATTACAACCACAATTGAATTACCATACTATACCAACATGGGCCGATGGATAGTGTAAGTGATCTCCGCCAAACTTCCAATCCAACGAGTTTCCGATCTACTCTAAAACAGGGGAAAATAAAACGGGGTAAGCATAAAATGCTTAGTAAGTTTGTATAACATGGTCCTTAACTTACCATTCATCCTATTTGAGGTAACTAAGTAAGGTATAATCAACCACTTTGATTTTAAGCCCTACACACATCCTCATTGCCCTTGTTAGTCATATATTCCATAGTAATATCAAGACATGTATGGGCTCAACAATAATCAAGTTTCCCAGCACATATGCTTTCCACATCATGTATTCATTCAACATACATAATTCATCTCATTATTTCAAGTATAATTTCATAATAGTTCATTTCGAGTTAAGATCATGTCACATCAGAACTTTACACATATGACTCGGGATATCAAAGTCACGATTAGTACACTTTAGCTGTACAAGTCTATAATCAAGAATGAACATTTTCATCAAATAGTTTCCATGTACAAATATCATCATCTCATATTTCATATATCACTTGTCATGTATCATCATTTTCTTGCATTTCATATAATATTCTTTCATGTCATATTTCCATATCATATACATCATTCCATGTCAATTTATCCTAGATTTATATTTACCCTTGTCAGAACCTTGCCCGTTAAATTTATTTGAATTATTGATGGATACATAAGTAGTAAACTCGAGGCATATGAATCAGAATTCGTCAATTCATATTCAATGGTACCCATAAGGTACTATTTCAGAGAGTACACTCTCGAGCCACACATATATATCTATCTATATATATATATATATATATATATATATATATACACTACAGGATTACCAGTCCAAGCTAAATCCTTTCTATGACATATGCTCTAAAGAGCTTAATCAGGATTACCCATCCAGGCTAAATCCAATCCATAATATATGCTCGAGAGGACCTATATCAGGATTACATGTCCGGGCTAAATCCTATCAAAATTGAGGTCAAAGGATTACTCATCCGAGCTAAATCCTATCCGCCACAAATGCAAGACCTCTGTCGTTTTGAGAAATCACATATCTATCGATTTTCTAATTATTCAACCGGAATTTAAACACTTTTCAAGCATTATCAAGAATTTGATTATTTCATATCTCTATAACATTTATGTAATTCGAGTAAAACACATTCCACATTAATGTCAAGCATACAAGTAACATTTTATTCATTTACCATTTTATCGAGCATTTTCATTTATTAGGCTATATCGAGTAGGTGATCATTTCACATATTTATGTCATTGATAAAATTCACAAACACAACATTTAAATCAAGCATAAAAACATATACAATTTAGTTACACAAACTTACCTCAACAAAGGTTCGTGTACGTAAAATCTATTAATCTGACATTTTCCTCATTCTTTGTTCTAACTCCGAATTTGGTCTATCCGTATCTATACGAGTAGATTTAACATCAATCTATCATATTTTACGTTCATGTGGACTAAATTTTTATCCTAGGCAAAATTACTATTTTGCCCTTTACTTTTTCATAAATTCCATTTTCGTCCCTAGGCTCGGAAAATGAAACTTTTGCAAATTACTCCCTATTTCAAGCCTTACCAAAGCCCCATTACAAATTTTACAGCATATATATTCATTAAATTTCAGAATTTCAAACCAAATTTTACAACTTTTCATTTTAGTCCCTAAATCATGTTTTCGTCAAAAATTACTTTCTAAAAGTTGTTTATCTATCAATGATCTTGCATTTTCTACCATAAATTTCTAATTTCCAGCATATACATCCATGACCCATTTTCATACTTTGATAACTTTTCAAATTAATCCCTCAAATAGAGAGATTAAGCTATCCCGATTCCAAAAATATCAAAATTACTAAAAACGGGACAAGGAAACTTACCCAATTTGGCCATGAATGTAATACCCCTCACCTGCATTCAACACCGGAATAGGGTTGCAGAGTATTACCGGAGTTCTAACACATATAACTGTACATTTTTCAATCATTTGATCAATTTAAACAATCATTATTCAATCTCAATCATTTTGTCCCTTATAATAGCCTTCAAGGCCTTAAACATGCTTTGGGAGCGGTTCAGGACTAAACAGATAACTTATAAAAATTTTGAAACTTAGAAAATTTTCAAGCATACAGGGGTCACACGCCCGTGTGAACAGGCCGTGTGCCTTACACGGCTCCAGACACGCCCGTGTCTCATACCGTGTGAAAGTAGGGCATACATACTGACTTAGGTCACACTGCCGACCACAAGCCTGTGTGTCTAGCCCATGTGCCCTTCGAAATGGCCACACATGCCCGTGTGCCAGGCCGTGTACTAAGCCGTGCCAAACTTGTAGGGTATACTAACTTATGCAACACGGCCAAGTCACATGCCCGTGTGCTAGGCCGTGTGCCATTTAGTGGGTATATTGACTTGTGCCACATGGGCAGTCACACGCCTGTGTGTGAGACCGTGTGGAGCATACTGACTTCAATTTAATTTCAACACCAAGGGACACACGGCCATGCAACATGACTGTGTGTCGCACCGTGTGTCGCACATGACTAAGACACACGCCTATGTCTCTGCCCGTGTGGACAAAAATAGGCCATTTGTTTAGCCATTTTGTCATCCTATTTTTTACATGCATACACAAGCATAATTTGCAACATTTCACAACTCAGTTGGCAGCCAATACATAACATCTCATACACATATTAATCCCATTTCAACATAGAATTCAAATGCATAATAAATCACATACATTTTCCATTCATAAGCCTACCATATAACAAGACACGTTTGCATATTTTCATTCCATCTACTACTTGTCTAAACATATCAAAACATAATATCAAGTTTAGCCAAATCACATGGCTTAGACTTATAACACAAAATGTACCAAAATCTAAATTTCAAGTAACCATAACTATCACCATTATAACTAGCCTATACATCCCATATTTACATATATCCATAAGTTCAAAAGTACCAATGGGCAACTGGATAGTGTGATGCGTAACTCTGACTTTGTCCGAATCGAGCAAGCTATCGAACCTCTATAATACACAGAAAAGAATCAGAGTAAGCTTTATAGCTTAGTAAGCCCGTATAATACAGAATTTAACTTACCAATTGTAATATAATCAAGACTATAAATAAGGTAAAGTCATTCAATTTCCAAATGTCTAACAAAAGTATTCATCAAAAAGTTAGTCACATAAATACATGTAATCATCCATTATCTCAATCTCAATAACCAATACATTGTATCATACCATATTCATATATAATATATATATCATATTCAACATTTCACTCTCAATCATATAATCAATAATTTATTAAATAACAGTACTCATCTGTATAAACAGTATTTATACCCGTTGAACCCATTAGAACTTCAAAGGATACTCGGGTGATATACATCAGTAATCCGTCAATTCATTATCATTTCCGCTCTTTCGAGGTATGATCAGTAAGCTCCTCTTGAGCTGATAGATAGTAAGCTCTATTGAGCTGAAACGGTAAGCTCTAACGAGCTGAAAACAGTAAGCTCTTACGAGCTGATATATCTGTCAACTCATACGAGTTGTGGTGAGTCCGCAACAAATGCAGGAGCTCGACCAAAACGATAACCCTAATGACATGTCACTCGTATCTAACGAATTCATACGGTTCAAACGGGGCTCAATAATAATCAGTCTATATCAATTAAGCACTTGTATTCCAAGTGTATCAAATACTCAATTATAAACATATATCTCAAATAAATACAAGTATTTAAAGTTCGATTCTAATTATACGAACTTACCTCGAGTTGTTCGGATGGAAACTATCGACTATTCGTCCACTTTTCCTTTTCCCCGATCTCGATTTGTCTTGATCTATATATTATCAAAATCGGCTTATTTAATCAACTATTTATGCAATTTAGTCCAAAACACATATTACGGTTATTTTACACATTTGCCCCTAAACTTTCACATTTTTACAATTTAGTCCTTATATTCATGCAATTTAGTACAATTTCATGCTTAGCCGAATTTACCACATATTACTAGCAGACCATATTTTTCATTATTTCACATTTTTACCACATAAATTTTACATTTTCTCAATTTAATCATTTTTTGACATTTTTGTCAAAAATCACTTTATAAAACTAGTAAATCTTTCAATAAACCTTCATAATCTATCATCAATCATCAAATTACTCAAGTATTCAACAATAGCTACATGTTAAATCTTTAACAATTTCAAAATCTAAGGTACGAGCTAGCTAGAATACGAAGCAACGATCTCAAAAACGTAGAAATCATTAAAAATCGAGTCAAAATACATACCTAATTGAAAATTTTATCATTTTTGAATGAAGAACCCTATTTTAGCTTCTTCTTCCTCTAATTTTCGGTTATAAGATGATAATGGGAAACTTTTAAATACCTTTGTTTTATTTATTTTATGGTAAATTACTAAATTACAAGTATAACCTTAACATATAACCATTAAAAACACATAAAATGTGTCCATAAAACTCCACTCATAAATTAAATGGTTTAATTACCATTTAAGGCCATCATATTTAAAATCCAAAGCTAATTGACACCTTTAACTAATAGAACGTGCATTTTACATTTTACGCGATTTAGTCCTTTTTACCAAATTAAGCATTCAAACAGTAAAATTTCTTTATGAAACTTTCACACAATAATTCTATCATGTTGTAAACTTTAATAAAATAATAAAATAAATATTTTGGCTTCGGATTTGTTGTCACGAAACCACTGTTATGATTTGACCTAAAAACGAGCCGTTACAATGAAAGTCTATTCTCTCTCTCCTAGGGTTTCCATGTTTATATTGGGGAAGAAGATGAGAAAATATGATTTTTATTTTCTTTATATTTTTAATTAATTAATATTTTCACTTTCCAATTTAGTCCTTACCCTTTTTCTATATTTTCATGGATGAGTCACCAAGAAAAATCTACATACTTTTCTTAATGGTCTAATTACCTTATAAGAACCTTAAGTTTTGAATTCTATAGCTATTTAATCCTTATAGCTACTAGAATTCAACTTTTGCATTTTATGCAATTTAGTCCTTCTTGTAATTAAGCACTCAATCGATAAAATTTTCGTACCAAAATTTTCACATGTCATATCTATTATAATACGGACCATATAATAAAATAAAAATAAATTTTATTTTTTGGCTCAAATTTGTGGTCCCGAAACCACTGTTCCGATTTCACCAAAAAATGGGCTGTTACAACTCTCCCCCTTAAGGATTTTTGTCCTTGAAACTCTTACCAGTAATAAGATTTAGACATTACTTTCTCACAGTTTCTTCCGATTCCCAAGTAGCTTTTTCTATATCGTATCATTTTCAAAGAACTTTCACTAAAACTACCTTTATACTTTTCGTTTCTTTCACTTCATATGCCAAAATTTCATTCAATCTTTCATTGTAAATCACGTCAGGCTGAGTTTCAATATTTATAGGAGGAATAACATGTGATGAGTTAGATCATTACCGCCATAACATAATCACAGGAAAACATTATAAATTCTATTAAGCTCTGGCAATAATGTCAATCAATAAGCAACAGGTCCGATTCCTTTCAATATCCTCATATGACTCAGTAAGCCGCAGACTCAATTTTGCCTGAACAGCCAATCTGAATAACTTTCTTTCATGGTAAATGTAATGCCCCAAAATTATCTGTATATGTTTCTATTATTAATGACACAAATATCTATCTGCTTGAGTGGTTATGTGTTTTAAGAGTGTCTGAGAAATCCTGGGTTCAAGCCTTAACCTGGGCAGAATTTTTGTTTTTATATGAATAAAGCCCTATCTCTAGATAGTAATTAATTGTTTGTAAAAACATGTCAGAATGGGCCTGCTGGTCTAGTAGATAAGTGGAGTGTCATTATGCTAGAGGTCTTGGGTTCGAGCTGTTGCGTAAGTATTATTTTTGCTAGTGGTGCCATGAAGTGTTTGAACTGAACTGAAACGCTGAAGTGGTAGAGGGGTAGTGGGAAGTGTGGAGAGAAAATTTAAGGATTTTGTGTAACATCCCCAAACCCGGCCCACGAGCCACGGTCGAATTCAGAATGCCACTGCGGAAAATGTTCGAAAAATTTTTGACTTACAAGAAAAACTTAAAAAAAAATTTGTGGTTGTTTGTAAAACCTCGTGTATTTTAAAATTCCAAATAAAACTAAGTTATAACAAATTCTTCGGTTAAAAACTTTATTATATATTTTAAAATGTAATTTGCTAAATCACAAACTCATTTCCACGTAGTAATTTAATTTAATCAATCCATAATAAAAATATTAACAAATACTATAAGGCCCTTGTTACAATAAATGGATACCTAAATACTGGAAATATAAAATACTTAAAACATGTAAAACTTCTTCTGCATGGGCCACCTCGTATCCACTCCAACCCGGTCCAAGCTTTATGCATCACCTGCAATGTTGGTAAAATTTGGGTGAGTCAAACAGACTCAGTGTGCAATTAGTCCACTGAATTCCACCCACATATCAAACCACATATTAACCCACATATCAGATATCAATGCACTTATTCACATGATTTCACTTATTGGGCTTGGCCCATTACCACAGTAAAACACATATTCTATAACAATACAACTTATTCACATAATCTTACAGATTGGGCTTGGCCCATTTCCATACCGCATATCGGATAATAATGTAATCAACCACATGTTTCCACATACTGGGCTTGGCCCATTACCACTTTAATCCACTTCACATATTAGGCTTGGCCCATTTTCACATAATGGGCTTGGCCCATTTTCACATAAATTCACATATCAGACAGATTTATGCAAAATGCACCCACCCAGCCTAGGGTCCATCCTCTACACACCCCCGTACCCAGCCACCACACACCAGGGGATTACTAAATCACCCTCTAACTGCTACACACCAATTTGGCAATTATTGCCGTCCACGCGAACTAAATCGCAAATAATCCACAACGCGACCTCAGTCACCGTCAATCCACGATGTAGCTCGTAGCTAACATCAAAACCACGATGAGCACAAAGCCATCATTAACCACGATATGGCACATAGCTTATATCAACCACGTACTCGAAGTACACCCTGTCCTTCTTTCATAATCATATCCCACCCATGCACATGCAACATACGATAGTGACATAATATAATGATGCATGAGCATGTTCATCAAGCATATCATGACGTATTCATATTATTAATCACACTCATCAGATTTGGTACTTACCGGATTATCGACATACCCCTTGAGGGTATCCATATCACAATTTCCACTGCACTAGTTAGCACATACATAACACATACACATTTCACATACATAACATATATCCCGGAAAATGGTAGGCTAACTACACACCTAATAACTTGAAGTACTACGCTCTCGAACCGGATGCTATCACTAAGCGACACTACGGCTATCTGCCTACCCTGCTGCTCTGACGCTGGTCCACACCCCGGTGGCCAATCCCGCACTGCAGAGACTGCTCTCCTCTTAAACTTAGGGATAGGGACTACCCCTTTACCTCCTTGACTGGTATTCGCCTCCATCAACGATACTTAATTAGATCAAACGGTTAATCACCCATGTTATAATCTAACATAACGAATCCAAGGGCTTATCGAATAATCTTACCCAAAAAGAATAGAAATCCCGAAAGCTCCTCTTAACCACTATCGATTTGCCCCTAAGAACCATAGTACACAATCGGTCAACATATACATATACCAAATATGGCCTTAGGCCGAAAGTTACCCTTCCTTACCTTGCTCGTCTAAATCTCGAATCACCGCTCCTTGCTCTTGAAACTGTCGAAATCCCTATTTGGCACATGTTAGAATCGGCTAACATCCAAAACTCATGGAAGTGGCCTATGGCCGAATATTAGCAACCACTTACCTTGCTAAATCGAAATCCCGAAACTGCTACTTGTTCCTTGAGTAGTCGAACTCCCTGCTAAACAACTATTAGAATCGGCCTATCCCATTAATCCATGACCAAACACTTGGCTTCAGCACACCAATAAAAAGAGATCCCAAAACCGATTTCTTAAAGAGGAGATCACTTACCACTATGCCGCTTGAAGAGACTACAAGAGAAAAGTCGACAGCCCCTCCTTGAAGATTCGGCTTTGAGCACAACAATGGTGTTTCGGCACTTTAATGGTGAAGAGAAAAAGAGTAGAGAATGGGGCTATAAGGTTCGGTTATGGCTCCCAAATGAATATGAAATATTCGGCTAACAATAAAAAAGGAAGAAGCTTGAGAAATTCGGCAATGGTGGCAAAGGAGGATTCGGCTAATCACAAAATAAAAGAAAAAGTTTGGGAAGGGTAATAGATTCGGCCAAGCTAGCAAATAGGGAGAAAAAGAATGAAATACAAAGGCCCTAATGCTCTTTGAAGTTTCGGTCAATACTAAAAAGAACTGTCAAGCCGAAACTAGGTGGCTTCTTCACATAAAGAATACGACACAAATGGAAAAAAAGAAAACTAAATTTCGGCACACCCTCCTTATAAAGCTTCCAAACTGAAAATGCTCACCAAGAGAGTCCCTTGGCCGGCCACCATATCTCCACTTATCGTATCCCTTATTATTCTCTTTATCACCTTATTCAAAATAATCAAAATAAAACTTCAATTATCCTTCACTAATCTCCTATTTTATCTCTTATCTGCTCACTTAAGATAAATAAAATAAAACTGCAATTATCTCATATCCTAGCCGAAATTTAAAAAGAAAAATCAAGCCTTTATCTCATCCTTTAAAGTCCATATGCCGTCCATCACTTCTCCCTTCCCTTGACGCCAACATCAAAAATAAAAGCACACTCCACGCTGCCAGCACGACTCGAACCAAGGCCCTTGCCCACTGCACATGGCGTCATTCTCCAAGGCCTAAGTGGCGCCTTGCAGCCACTTTACCAAGGCATTTCTTATGTCATAACCTTCACCACTTAATCCTTTAAGGCCTCTCTAGCCCAGCTTCCCCTTTTTACTTAAATTCCAATATTTTTCCCATGCATTTTCCCTCATCCTAGAGTTCTAAAAACCCTTAAAACACACTCAACCATACACTGAGCCTACTAACTCATGAATTATGCACCAAATGCATAACCCCTAATTCTAGGGTATTACATTTTGGATAGTGGGAATGGTTGGACGGTCTTAGGAAGGATTTTGTGATAATGGGGCTGAATTTTTTATTTTGTTTTTTTTTATTTTCAAATTCCCAAAGTCCCTTCATTCTTCTGTCGTTTCTTCTCCCCCAGCTCTGCCGAACCTCTGCCAAAGTTTCTTTTTCTTCTCAATTCTTGCCGATTTTGGCCATTGGTTTACCTTTTCTCTTTTTGTTTGCCGGAGTGCACTAAGAATTTCTCTCTTTCGTCGTTGTTCCTTTTTTTCTCTTCTTCATTCATCGCATTAAGTTCTGCCGAAATCAAGTCTCTCAATTTTGATTGTCAAGGTTTCGGTAAGTCTTAGTACGTAATTTGTCTCTTTTTGATAACTTCCCTTTTGATGTGTTTCGTATATGACGTTAGGGGGAGGTTTTCAAGCATCTTTGGTCACCAATAGGAGTTCTATATCATGTGGAAAATTTTGTTCATTGATTGAAGGTGAGAGGTTAGTTGCTTTTGGGTTAAATCTTGATGCGAGTTCGTTATGGATTGTTCTTTTTAATTAATATGCTATCGTAGATTTCGTAAGTACCATTGTAGTTTGATTTTGTTATTCGTATTATCTACTCCGGCTGATTAAATTCGATAGTAATCACTCAATTGTGGGATTGACTGTGAGTTCTTTTATTGGTATAGGTGAATCTCTTTAAGCACCCAGTCTTTCGACGTGATAAGTGTTGGGGTGCATCGAATTGTCTAAGGTAGGCACTTTGGAATTGGAGAAAGTAGTATGATTACTTGTTTTTAGGGCTAATTTAGTGTTTTAATCGGAAAATTGGGTACTGGTGTTCTCAGGATTGCGTTGGTTGTGAAACAAAACCAGGTGTATAACCAAAATACTAAAAATAAAAACCAACAAAAAGCCGAAAGATAGAGTTGCCAACGCCACACGGGTGCGTGGCCACCGGTGTTGTAGGCCATGTGACAGAACACGGGCATGTGATCGACGAGGCAGGCCTTGTGTGACACACGGGCCAGACCAAATTGGGTCGTATGGCTTACATGAGTGAACCATACGGGCATGTGGCATTTTTGGGCCAAGCCGTGTGATCCACACGGTTGAGGCCATTTTGGGTTGTGTGGGCCCATAGGAGCAGACAACATGGGCATGTGAGCCCATTTTCACTGTTTTGTTTCTAAGGTTGCATAGGTCGCCCGAGTCGACTGTGAACCAACCTAGACCCCTAATTGATTGAAATGACTGTATGACTGATATATGTATGCATGTTATTAAGCATGATGAGATACTACTGATCTAATATTGTATGTACTGTTACCATAAGATAGCATGTCATAACTGTATATTGAATTGCATTGGGTTGGGGGTTGATGTTAATCGGATGAAGTGTACTGAAAGGCTTCGAGCCTAACTTACTAGCAGCTCATCTGCAAACTATTGTCTATTGCTGCTTACGTACTATTTGGAGTGTAGGGATGGGTGGGTTGATTATATCCCCACATAGAGTGTAGGGTTGGACGGAGATGGTGTGTAGAGGCTGGCTGGTAGGATTCTGTGACTGCATATCTATTACTGTTTCTGTTATTGTGAGGGGCTAATGCCCTATTACATGACTTCTTCTGTACGGAAATGGGCTAAGGTCCAAACTGATACTGTTACTGAAAAAGGGCTTAGACTTAGACTGTGATTAATTGCATACTATTTTTTTATCCTTATGGGGATTACACACTGAGTTTATGTAAACTCACCCCTTCTGTCTAATCTGCACAGGTAACCTCCAGATTTAAGCGGATCAGTGTGGCGGAGGACTTAGCGGTGGCCACACGACCTCTTTGACACTGTTTCGTACTTATGATTTTAAATTTTATTTGGGTATTTTATTGTAAATATGGCTTCTGTGGATTTTTATTTTAGTTTGAGATTTTTATTGGTTATGATTTATAGCTGCTAGTATTAGGATATCTCTGGTTTTCAAAAGAAACAAACATTTTAAGAAATACTCACAAATATGCAAACTGTTCTAAAAGCTTCTACATTGAATAAATGTTTTGAAACTTTTGATTGATTAAATAACATGATTTTAGAATTTATAAGTAATAATAAAAAGTTTTTAAACGGGAATTATTTTAAGCAAAGTTACGGTTTTCAAACACACTACCATGTGTCATCGCTTGATCCGGCCATAACGTCCAAGCCGGATTTGAGGTATTACAGTAAATTTTCAGAAATACCTTGTCACTATCAGAAACTCTTTCTTTTCATTTTACATTCACATCAGATTTCTGACGATCAAATATTGCTTTTAAACTGTCTCAGATCACTTTCACATTTCTTCGGTTTCAAAGAATTAAACCTACTACATGTATCTTTTTTCACTTAACTCCGTCCAAAACACCGAAATTTTACATTTATGACCATATAAAACCTCATACAATATAATTTTATACTTGAGTGTTAACTGTTATAACAAGAAAATTCAACCAACAACAAATATTTCCTTTTTAATTAC
Organism: Gossypium australe; assembly: GCA_005393395.2. Classification (NCBI taxonomy): domain Eukaryota; kingdom Viridiplantae; phylum Streptophyta; class Magnoliopsida; order Malvales; family Malvaceae; genus Gossypium; species Gossypium australe. The sequence continues at coordinate 23,824,529 of CM016622.1, forward strand.
CTTTGAATTCAAGTTCACAATATTGAAGCATACCTTACAAAATATGAATCATATGTTCAGATTAATCATCCATCTGAGGATGATATACCGTGCTAAAATGTAACCATGTACGCAAGGTTTCTTGTAACTTGTTTCAAAATCAGAATATAAACCGTAGATCTCTATCAAAAATAACAGAAACTAACACATCATATAATTTGTCAATCTCAAAAATAGGTAATTCAAGCAATCTATCAAGTGAGAAGTCTATTCATGTCGGAATAAAATGTGCAGGCCTTGTCAAACAATCAACAATTATTCAAATAGTATCTTTCTTTTTCATAGACAGTGATAACCCCAACATAAAGTTCATAGTAACTTTGTCCTATTTCCACTTCGGTATTTTCTCTGACTATAACCATCTTGTAAATTTCATCCTTAACTTGTTGGTACATCCATCATTTATGTACAATTTCAAAATACCACATTTCATTTTTGGGCTACTAATATATCTTTTTCAAATTATTATGCATTTTATCATTCTCCTGATAAATAGGCGTAGTACCACTGTGATCATTCATGTAAAATTTTCTGTAAAAGTTTCAAATTCTTCAATATACGAACTCTGTTTTTGAATAACAGGCATTTATCAGTTCTACTTTGAAATTCTGAATCAAAAATTATTTTACACTGTACTCATTTAACTCACAACTCATTATCACTTTTCTGAGTTTCATTAATCTGTTGTAGAGACACCGGTTTAGCTCTATACTCAACTAAAATTAAATTATTATTAGACAATCATATTCGAAATTAGAGCTGAGCATGGGCTAGGCCACCCGGCCCGGCCCGAAGGCCTGCCCAAAAAATGGGTGGGTTCGGGTAAAAATATAGGCCCGAAAAATGGGCTTGGACAAAAAATTAGGCCCGTTTTAAAAACGGGCCGGGCCTCGGGTAAGAACTTCTTGGCCCGGGCTCGGCCCGGCCCGAAATATATATTAAATAATTTATTTATAATCCTTTTTTAATTTCTACCTTTACCTTTCATTTGTCTGACTTCATTTCTACCTTTACCTTTACCTTTACCTTTACCTTCATATCCATCAGCAGCCCTGAATTCATTTTTCCCTCTTTTCAACTTTCTGTCCCACGCTCCCAAGTCCCTTTTTCAGCTCTTTCCCTCTTTTCAGTTCATTTTCTCTACTCACGCTGTAAGCCTCTTCTTCTTCTTCTTCTTCTTCTTTTTTTAACTTTATCACTTAATGAATTTTTTGTCTAATTTGTAAGTTTCTTATAAGATCTTTATAAGGTTTTAAGGTCATAATTTGCAAAATAATTGTCTAAAACAGCTTAATAAATTATATTGTTTTTCTAGTTCTTTTAGGTTTTCTTTCTTTATTGTTTCATTTAATGTTTCATCATTTCTATTTTTCATTTTTCTTCTGTTATTTTGTATCTTTCTTCACAAAATGATTTTCCATTTAATGTTTTATTTAATTTTTCATCATTTTTTACTTTCCATTGTTCTTCATTAAAAATCATTTATCCTTTTAAATAATTTTATTGTTCATAACGAAGCTTTCACTTAATCACATGAAATCTTTATTATTTAAGTTCGAATCAATTCTGTACAGGCTTTCTCTATATTTATTTGGAATCATTTTTTATTTGTTTCTTGTTTTAATATTTGTTTTTATTTTTTTTAAAATGTATTTGATTTATTATATTTATTTTTTAATAAAATAAGTTAAAAAATTAATATTAGCTGGGCCGGGCTCGGGCCTACCAATTTTATGCCGGGCCGAGCTTGGACATTTTTTCAGGCCCATATTTTGGACTGGGCCGGGCCCGGGCCTAAAAAATGGGCCTGAAAAAATGTCCAAGCTCGGCCCGGCATAAAAAAATTTTCTACTCAAAACATCTGTAACCACATTTATTCTTTCCAAGTAATATACAATTATCAAATCATAATCTTTCAATATTTCAGACCATATACACTATCTCATATTCAAATCTTTTAACAACATCAGATACTTTAAACTTTTATAATCGATAAATATACAACATTTTTCACCAAACAAGTAATGTTGTCAGATTTCAATACAAAAACAATAGCAGTCAATTCTAGATCATATATCGAGTAATTCTTTCTATGAGGTTTTTAACTGTCTGAAAGTACAGACTATTACTTTGCCTTACTACATCAAGACACAGTCTAATCCCATTCAATGTTACATTACTGTAACAACAAGTTCCTTACCCCATTCAGACTGAACCAGAACTGATGCTTCGGTCATCAAGGCTTTCCACTAATCAAAGTTTTACTAACATTTGTTAGTCCATTCAAATCTTACATCTTTCTGTAATAACTATGACATCAATGCAGCTATTTTAATTATTAACATTGAAGCTTTGAATTTTTCCAAAGCGACACCATCAGACAGATCCAAAACCATAGTGCTATATTATGACCGACATTTCAACCGTATAGATAAAGCAACACTTCAATATCAATAGTGTACCTTAAATTAGATGAGAGAGAACCGAAAGTGGCCCCAATAATAACCAATGCAATAATATAGTTTATATAATCTGTGTCCTATATTACCAAGTTCTTATGATCAAGTCAGAATTCATAACGGTAATAAGTATAATTACCACTAACTAGTGAATATCTTTCACAAATAAACCATGCTTGAATAATAAAGAGATTGTTGACATCTTGGAGAAAATTCAGAATAGCAATATTACACATACTCAGTAGAAACAACTATGACAAAGATAACATAATTTTGCATATTCGAAATTCAGAGCTTTAATCAGTAGAAGTAGAAGATGATATCATTTGAACCTTATCATCAAATCTTATATAAATCATGATGAATTAGCAACCAAAGTAAAACAGAGCAATACCGCTAATGAATCAACCAAACTTTCAGTAATTCCATCTATCATAATTTACTAGTCTTTCAATACAATAAATATTGCATCTGTACATGCACAATTTCATATGCCTCTGAAAATAACAGATCATATAGAATACCCAGAAGAGATTGTTGTAATATACTTAATTATAACAGCTGTATTCAAATCTTTGTGATTTCATCACTATTCCATTGATTAATAAAGTCATCGATAATCTTATATTATTCAGTTCACTGAAAGAGTCAATTCAGAAGAATTTTCTATTAATCTATTCTGTAATTATCATATCTAGATAAGTCAATTACTCATGAATAACTCTTCCTTAACAATGACATCACATATTCAGAATAATCTTCAGAAAAATCTGATATCTCTTTAATACCATCTTTTCTTACTAACCTATCCTCATTCTGACTACATCATTAATTTTTCAGCGTTTGAACTCTTTAGTTCCACATTCATGAGCTTAATCCATATAAATCTTTTGAATTTTATTATATAACACTATACTAATAAGGGGGTGGAGATCGTAAGCCTAAAAATTTAACTTTCATATATATGCTCATATAACATAATACTTATCATGTTCATGTACTATAAAACATCTATCCAAACCTTTTCAAATTTTATTCTATTATCAGTAACATTTTACTCAAATACTTGAGTATCTCTTTTGGAGTCATCGAAATTAGCTCGATTGGAAAGCATCTCTGTCTATTTGTAAAATAAATTTTCAACAGTCGGGAGATATCACACTATCACAGGTTAATTAATGGCATGTATTTCTATACTTCACATATGTTACGTTCAGTCCGAGAATCGACTAAACTGTAGCTTTGATACCACTAAATGTAACACTCTTAACCTATATCCGTCGCCAGAACAGGGTTACAGAACGTTATCGAAACTTTTCAGAACATTTTCAGATAAATCATGTCAATTACTATTTATTAAACGAGATCATTCGTAATGTCCCTTAGATGGACCCTCGAGGTCTAATACGAGCATTAGAATCGATTCGGGACTTAATCGAAAACTCTAAGAATTTTTTGTAACATTTCAAAAACTTTTCAAGGTGCAGGGCTCACACGCCCGTGTGGTCCAATGGACACGCCGGTATGACCCTTAGACACGTCCGTGTCTTAGACTGTGTCAGAATTAGGTTGCTCTCTAACTTGCACCACATGGCCATACCACACACCCGTGTGCTAGGTTGTGTAGTTATTTAATTCAATTCAAATTAGTTGTAGGTTTCACACGACCAAGACACAAGCCCGGGTTCAAGGCCGTCACCCATACGGTTGAGACACACGCCCGTGTTCAAGGTTGTCACCCACACGATTGAGACACATGCCCGTGTCTCTGCTCGTGTGCTTAATTCTGAACATTTTGTTTTCTCAAATTTAAGGATCAAGGGACACATGGCCTGGCTACACGCCTATGGGGGTAGGTCGTGTGTCACACACGGTCTAGACACACGCCCATGTGGACAAAATAAAGCCATTTCCTAGCCTCACTTGTCACCTAAATTTATCATTTTCCTACACCAAAAGTACCAAGTACAATCCAACCATTCTAAGCATTCAAATAAGCAAATTTCATCATTCAACATGGCCTATATTGCATGCATACATGTTTACTATCCTACCTTGGTTCAATTCATGTGTTAAACATGATTTGATCAACTACTTAACATATATATATTGGTACCATAATATGACATTACAAGTATATCAAAACAATCACTGATAGCCATTCCAATAGCTAGATTACAAGCATCATTATATTTGCATGCCAATGTGGCCAATATAACCTATACATTCCATTACAACTGCAATTGAATTACTATACTATACTGACATGGGCTGATGGATTGTGTGAGTGATCTCCGTCGAGCTTCCAATCCAACGAGCTTCCGACCTATTCTAAAACAGAGAAAAAAAATGCTTAATAAGTTCGTATAGCATGGTACTTAACTTACCATTCATCCTATTTGAGGTAACTAAGTAAGGTATAATCAACCACTTTGATTTCAAGCCCTACATACATCCTCATTGCCTTTGTTAGTCATATATTCCATAATAATATCAAAACATGTATGGGTTCAACAATAATCAAGTTTCCCAGCACATATGCTTTCCACATCATGTATTCATTCAACATACATAATTCATCTCATTATTTCGAGTATAATTTCATAATAGTTGATAACATGATTATTTTGCATGATTTCTTGTATGTAATTTGGTTTATTTCTGAATTAATCCCTGCTAAATTTGTATTTTTATGATTTAAATCTTGTCAGGGATGCAATTGATCAAAAGCAAGCTAAAAGGGCCAAATTGAAAGAAAATCATGGAAATGGGGCCAAATCAAAAAGATGGAGGAAGCCAAGGACACATCAAGCAATTTGACTTTGTAAAAAGCCAAATATGGAAAATCCTATTTTTAGTTTATTTTATTTTTAATTATTTTTATTTTTAATTATTTAAGATTTTATATTAAATTAATTAAGCCTATTTTTAGTAAACCTCATGTATATAAATAGGGGTTATTTGTATTTGGAAAATCATCAATCAAATATTTATTTTCCTATTCCTATTTGAAGTTTTATTTCTCTCTTTTCCTATTTCAATTTAGAATAGGATTTCTTTTTTTTTTCCTTCAAATTGACGTGAAGCAATCTGCCCATTTCAATTCCTTTTGTTTCTTTTCCAAAATTGTTTTAATTACTTTCCAAGCCCCTTTCCCTTTCCAAAATTCCATCACCCTTTACAAAAGCCCAAACACTTTCCACAACTGCCCAGACACAAATCTGGTCGAGATAGAAACAATTATCAGTAAACCCAGTCTCTGTGGGATCAACCCTACTCCCTATACTGCTTAAATTTGCAAATTTAGTGTAGGTTTATATTAGTGGAATCGATAGCCATCAGTTTTGGCGCCGTTGCCGGGGACTGGCAACACTTACAATTGTTTAAATCGTCTTCATGACCAGATCTTCATCAGGAGATCTCGAATACGACCCAGAGATCGAGAAATCAGTGCGAGCACGACGAAAAGAGACGGAAGTTCTTAAACGTGCAAGTAAAGCAGAAGTTGAGCTAGGACAAGGGATCCTAGAATCCGACGTTGGAAAGTTAAGCGAAGTAACTCGTGCAGAGGCAATTCGACGTGGGAAACAAGTCGAAGTGGTTGGACCAGAGACCAAACCACTTCTTGGAACAAGAGACAACCTTGGTGAACCAGAAAGGATGGCAAACCAAACCATTCGTCAACTAGCCACTGCTCTCAATGAGCAAACACTGTTATGCATCAACTATCTAACCAGAGGAACCCCGTTCGAGTTGGAATCAGGGTTGATCCACCTTTTGCCCACTTTTCGAGGCTTGAAGAATGAAAATCCACACACTCACTTGAGAGAATTCCACATGGTCTGCTCAAGCATGAAGCCTCAGGGAGTAACCGAAGATGAAATCAAACTCCGGGCCTTTCCTTTTTCTTTAGTTGGTACAGCAAAAGAATGGTTATTTTACTTACCCCCCGGTTCTATTACAACATGGGATGACTTATCTTGTGTATTTCTTGACAGATTCTTTCCAGCTTCGCGAGCAGCTAAACTTAGGAGGGACATAGTGGGAATTCGCCAAATGGAGAGTGAATCGTTCTACGACTATTGGGAGCGGTACAAAAAACTATGTGCAAGTTGTCCTCAACACGGGTTGATCGAACAATCACTTCTTCAATATTTCTACGAGAGTTTACTCCCTATGGAAATGAAAATGATTGACGCTACTAGTGGAGGGGCGCTTATCAATATGACTCCTCAAAGGGCAAGAGAACTGATATCCACCATGGCAGCAAATTCTCAACAGTATCGGCCGAATTCGGAACCCACAAGACGGGTTAATGGGGTAAACGTTTCATCTTTAGAAGATAAATTGGATAAGCTCACGAATGTTGTTCAATCTTTGCTTACAAAAAAGAAGAGTCTGACCCAACTGTGTGGAATTTGTACGTCTAAACATCCGACAAATTTGTGCCCAATCCTTAACGACAATTCAACGGTACATATTGATGCTGTCCAAGATTTTTTGGGACCTCCGCAAAGACGCTATGATCCATTCTCCAACACCTACAATCCCAGATGGAAGGATCATCCCAACTTGAATTACGGAGCTAATCCCCGATATAATCCATCATACCAACCGAGACCTCTGTAACTACCACAACAACAACCCAAGCCGAGCACATCTCTAGAAGCTGTTGTGGAAAGACTTGCTGCCGATGCTGCAAAATATCAACAGAGGACAGATGCATCAATACAAGAATTAACTAATCAAGTTAGTAAACTCTCGATGGCAATTAGTCGTTTGGAGTCCCAAGGTAAGCTGTCATCCCAAACTAAGCATAACCCTCGACACAATGTAAGTGCTATAACATTAAGGAGTGGGAAGGTTTTGGAGCCCGTACCTGGCATGAGTCATGCCCGCGACGCTGGTCGAGATGAAAAGAAACTTGACAAAAAGACTCTTGTGGAGTCAATACCACAAAAATCATTTGCAGTACCACCTTCGTTTCTTGGAAGACTAGTCCAATGCAAGAAGGAGCGAGAAGAGAAGGAGATCCTCGACACCTTTCGAAAGGTAGAAATCAACATACCTCTTATTGATGCGATTAAACAAATTCCACAGTATGCAAAATTCTTAAAAGAATTATGCACAAGTAAGAGGAAGCTCTTGGGCAATGAAAAGGTGAGTGTCGGAGAAAATGTCTCCGCTGTTTTACAAAGGAAAATACCACTTAAATGTAAGGACCAAGGTATGTTTTCCATATCTTGCAAAATAGGTAGTGTAGTATTAAAAAAGCCATGTGTGACTTAGGCACATCAATTAATGTTATGCCTTTGTCAATTTATAAACTACTTAATGCGGGTCCTTTAAAGGAAACAGGTGTAATTACTCAGCTTGCAGATAGATCCATAGTGCATCCGGAAGGAGTGCTGGAGGACGTTCATGTTAAGGTAAACAAGCTGATATTTCCTGCAGACTTCTACATTATCGACATAGAGGATGACAACTCGGCCAATTCATCTGAGATACTTCTTGGGAGACCATTCTTGAGTACCGCGCGAACGAAAATTGACGTTTGGAGTGGAACACTCACCATGGAATTTGATGGTGAAATGGTTAGGTTTAATGTTTATGAGGATATGGGACATCCTAATGATAAGTTACAAACTGTGCCTTGCAGGAATGTTGGTCTTGATTTTAAGCAATAGGAATTATCGATAATCCAAAAACCAATACGTGAAGTTGTCATGAAAGCCTCGAAATTAGAGTTGAAATCATTTCTAGAACGTATAAGTATTCCGACAGAAAAAAAATGCAAACTTGAATGAAGAAGCTCAAAGACTCCTCAATCCACTAATGATAGAGGAACCCGGAAGGGCTTCAAGGGTAGTGGAAAAAGGTCGAAACCTTTCTGCAAGGACATCTAAGTGCACAAGATGGATAACTTAATTCTCAATAAGCCAAACGGATAACATTTAAGGTCGTCGAGCTAACGACATTAAACAAAAGCGCTTTTTGGGAGGCAACCCAAATTTCTTTTCATTTATTTAATTTTAAGTTTTAGTAAGATTTAGGGTGTAAATAAATAAATTTTTATTTAATTCAGTTGATTTGATGTTTCCAGGAACATAATGGAGATCATGAATTTTTTTCGAAAGTCGGATAATAGTGATGGCTCGGGCACGACATGCTAATTTGGTGACAAATATTTACCTAAAAAAAAAACCAACTACTTAACCTTCATAAAACACCAAAACCCAAACCCAATACCCATCCATTCAACCCATCCACACTTACACAAAAACACCCTCAAAACAAACCCTCTCCCCCACAACCAACCCACGCTGTCGTCATCATCTCCGTCACTATTGCAGCACCCATCGTCGTCGCCGTCGCACTACCATCACCGACGCCACTGCACTACCGTCGCTGTCTTCCCCCCTTTTTGCTATAAGGTTAAGTGTGGCAATGGGTATATGCATGCCTAGGATTGGATCTAGGGAGAGCTTGTTACCTAAGCAGTCTTAATGACTCACCTCCTCTTCTCTAGAATCCCACCTGGTGCATAGTATCTGTTCACTTTAGCCAGCGAAGACTTGATAACGGGCCAAGGTGATCCTCAGTAGGTGGTTCGACGGATGGAGGGACTCAAAGGTGGCCAACTAGTACACGAACTACTCACAGAAATATGGTTTTTCGCCAACGTCCACACGTCAATAGTAGAGAACAAGAGGAGAGGCACGTTTAAGCCGAATCGAAGCGAGCCTTAGAACGATGGAAAATCAAGTCTCCACAATCCTTAATATCCTGCAAAGCCGTTACCCCCAACATCGACAAAATCATTGAAGACATACATGGGGAGTACTCTGAACTTTTCATTTTGTTTATTTGAGCTGCTGATTTTTTTTCTTATCTATAATATGACACATGCTTGAGGACAAGCTTAGAATAAGTAGGGGGGATGAATATATATGAATATAGTAAGTATGCATGGATGGTTGATTGGTTCTTGCTACATGTTTTCTCTTTTGCATATGTTCAATCTTCCATTGAATTCATTCAACAGTTTATTTTGACATTGAGCCTTTAATCTCATACTTAGTCAACTTGGACAATTGGGCAAATTTTTTTTTTTTTTGAATTTAAATGCTCAAGTATATAGATTAATCAACACTTGTATTTTAAGGTTGATATATGTAGCTAGATCTTCATGAATTGATTGTTTGAAAAAAAAATATATTTGCTTGTGCATGAATAAATGAAAAAAAAAGGTGAAAAATGAAAAAATAATAAATAAATAAAGGCTCAAGTTATGAGTGGAAGTTTCGAAAACGTGACCGGATTGAGTAATTGGGGTGAGGTGCTTGGGTTATCATCTCATCTCGCGTAAAAAGGTTCGAGTGAATAGTCGATAACTTAATAACATTCCGCTAACAGAGCCCAATAATAAAGACTGTTTGAACTGAGTAACCGGGATAGGGTGCTTGGGTTGTCATCCTAGTTCGTGTAAAAAGGTTTGACCATGTCTAATTTATTTTTCTAAAAGTATAGTTAGTTAATAATGCCTTGCAATTTATGGGATTCAAACTCAATTTAATAAAATTATCTAGTTCGCATATGTCAAATTTTATGACACTTGTCTTGTTGGTTAAACAATATGTTCTGAGCATTTATTTAATTATTTTTGCCTATGTTGTTTACATTGAGCAAAGATGCAGAAAAGAGGCTCGGTTTTTAATAAATTGTAGAATCAATTCTAATGTTTGAAAGAAAAACATGCTTGAGGGCAAGCATGAGCTAATTAGGGGGGATTTGATAACATGATTATTTTGCATGATTTCTTGTATGTAATTTGGTTTATTTCTAAATTAATCTCTGCTAAATTTGTATTTTTATGATTTAAATCTTGTCAGGGATGCAATTGATCAAAAGCAAGCTAAAAAGGGCCAAATTGAAAGAAAATCATGGAAATGGGGCCAAATCAAAAAGATGGAGGAAGCCAAGGACACATCAAGCAATTTGACTTTGTAAAAAGCCAAATATGGAAAATCCTATTTTTAGTTTATTTTATTTTTAATTATTTTTATTTTTAATTATTTAAGATTTTATATTAAATTAATTAAGCCTATTTTTAGTAAACCCCATGTGTCGTAACCATTTTTGTTAAAACGGGAATCGACTTTTAAAACGAGGAGTCGCCACCGATCATTTTGGTGTGATCGGGTCACCTTTGTTCTAATAAAACATTTTGATTTACTAAAACGGCATTTTTGGTCTACGAGAATTTGAGAAAGCGAGTTCGGGAATCGGTTACGTGTAAGGAAGGATTAGCACCCTTGCAACGCCCAAAATCGGTACCGAATTGATTGATATTGCCCCAATGTTGAAAACTTGAGAATATTTAGAGTGAAAAAATTTTAAGAAAATGGGTTAATTAAACCAGGATTAAATCTCAAGATTCACTCGTTTCAAAGAAATAAAGTACCATACCCAACACGTTAGGATATGGCACATTCACATTCTGATACCGAGGTCATCTTTGGTTTTTCAAAATATGCAAAAAGGGTATTTGGTCGTTTAGTCGAACGAAGGAGCGACATCCAACACGTTAGGATATGATCTTTCGAACTTCTAAACGCGCGAATATTACCTTACTTTTTCAAAATGTTAAAACAGGCTGATCTTGTGGAAGTGTGTTTTTGTCTTTGAATGACGATTTTTTTCGCAAAACTTTTGAACAAGATTATTTGAAAGCAATTATGATGTATCAACAATTAAAATAGGCAACAAAACGATGATATCGTGAAATACATTAAGGGCTAACTCGTGTACTAGAGTAATTGTAAATGCATGGCGAAGTATAAATAACTATAATTAATTATCAAACAAATGAACCTATTTAACACATGCTCAAATATGGATAAGAAGACCCATACATGATAAAGTCAATACAAACATGATATAGTAATTTTAAATAAGTATATAAAGTTACGTACGAAAACATTATAAATTGAATATATCATATAATCATAAACAAATCTTAGCCATAAGCAAAATATGATATAACATTGTATAATATATGGTTTGGAAATTTGTATATATATATAATATCTAATGAAAATGATTTTTACCTAAATGAAAGTAATGAAAACGATAATAATATTAATAATAATAATAATAATAATAATAAGTCTTAATAAATATAATAAAAACAATAATACGGAATATATATAATATATTAATATAAATATAGTAATAGTAACAACAATGATGATACTAATAATAATAATGGTAATTGCAGAAATATTGAAAAAGGACCAAGTTGAAATTATCATGAGATTTTAGGGTCGATTCAGAGTTAAAAATAAAAGGAGGGGTCTGTTTGAACTACGCCCACAAGGGACGGGACCAAAAGCGAAATTATTCCCTCCTTTATACGATGCGTTTCGTCTTGGACTAAAATGGAAACGGGGCGAAGTTTAAAGGCTAGATTTAAATCAAACAAAATAAGCTTGCGAGTAAAATAAACAAGGAAGGACTAATTCAGTAAATAGCCCTTTTGACCCAAACACGCGGGTTCTTCGGGTCGCAGGCGGGTCGACACGCGGGTCACCCCTCTCCAGACGGCGCCGTTTCACGTTTTATACTTAAAGCCGAATATTACGTTTTGAAACCTCATTTCCTTATCTCATAAAACGATTGAGGGCCCCCCTCCCCCCTAATACTCTGCTAGGGTTTTCTTTGAAACCATTTTGCGCCGCCGATGGGTCTCCCTCGACCACGCATTCGCGTCGCCGTGTCGTCAACGCACCGGGGGTTGATGGTGCACGAACTGAAAACCCCTATCAGAATTCGATTTTGACGACGGTGGGCCCTCCGACAATACGACCGTGATGTAGGTATGATCTCTCTTCGTTTCTTTGTTATTCGGTTTACAAGTATTTGAAGTGAACAAAAAAATAAAACGACAGCAATAATCGAAGGGAAATCAAATGGAAATCAACCTTCAAAGTTTCTTCTCCGGGTTGCCGACGATGCGAAAGACGAGAGTTTATTTTAAATATTTGTTTCTTATTGCTCTTTTGTTTTGCTTTTGGTTTTCGGTGTTTCTCAAAAGAACAACGAGATCCGAACCCCTATTACATGAATTTTTACGGCTTTATAGCCAAATACCAGATTCTCTTCTATTATTCAAACTATTTCTCCCATTCTTCTCTGTTCCTGCTTCGTTTTTGTTGCTTTTGTGTTGTTGCAGGTGATGGGCGAAGTGATCGGGGCGCGCGAGGGTGAGTGGTTGCCGAGGTGTGCGCAGGCGTGCTGATACTGGTGGGGAGACGCGAAGGCCAAGGCGCGTGCGTGGGGGAATACGAAACGGTTGTCAGGGCGCGTGGGGAACTGGAACGACGCGCGTGGCCGACGCGCGAGGCAGATGAAGGGCCTGCTGGCGGCGCTTGGCTTAGGGTCCCTAGGGTTTCTGTTTTGGCTTAATCCTTGGGCCATTGGGCTGCTGTAATTGGGCCGGCAGTTTAGGTTTAATGGATTATTTGTAATTGGGCTTAGTTACTTGGGTTTGTGGGTTAATGGGTCAGGGTGTAAGTGTTTGGGCTTGTACTGTTTAAATATTTTGACTGTAATTGGACTTTTAATGGACTTTGTTTCATTTATTTTATTTTGTTTTGTTTTGGGCATTTTATGTCGGCTTTCAGAAATGTAAATGGACATTTGGACTATATTTATTATTTATTTATTTGGGCCTTTATAACATTTGGTTTTTCTTTTTTCATCTGATTTTATTTTGGCTAATGGGCCCGGGCTTGGGTTTTGGTTAAGGGCCCGGGCAAGATTGGTGATTACAGCTGCCCCTCTTTGCTCGTTGTTGTGACACAATAATAGAGCAAAGACAAAAGAAGAACCAATTTTGCCCGGTCTCGGCGGGCTTGGGTTTATTGGTCCTTGTCTCCTCTTCAAACTCCACTATAACCTGTTGCATTGATCCACTCTGCCACTGCTCCCGCGTGACCTAACCCGTAGCTTCAATTCGCTTTTCTTCAATCTTGTTCCCTTTTGAACTTGCTCCAATGTGATTTCACGACACTGAGATTCGTAGCTTCATTGTACCAACCGCTCCGCTGGGACTTTGAGGAAGTGATTCCGAATTTTTCGAGTTGCTTCCTTGTTCTCGCATCATGAACCAACTCTCTCTCTCTTTTTCTTCTTCTTTTTTCTTCTTTTTTCCCTTTTTTTTTTTGACTTAGCGTGTCCCGAGGCCCAACTCATTTCTCACGTTATGAGTTGATTTTTGAATGGAATTTAAAAACAGAAATTAAATACCTCGGCGTGTCCCGAGGCTCAACTCACCTCTCGCATTATGAGTTGATTTTTGAACGGAATTTAAAAACAGAAATTAAATACCTCGGCGTGTCCCGAGGCCCAACTCACCTCTCGCATTATGAGTTGATTTTTTTGAACGGAATTTAAAAACAGAAATTAAATACCTCGGCGTGCCCCGAGGCCCAACTCATTTCTCGCATTATGAGTTGATTTTGAACAGAATTTAAAGACAGAAAATACCTCGGCGTGCCCGAGGCCCAACTCATTTCTCGCATTATGAGTTGATTTTTGAACAGAAATTTAAAGCGTATCTGGTGGATGTCTTCTTTCTCCTTGGTTCGGCAAAGCTACGTTATCGTCTAAACTTCTTGCTTTGATGGTGTACCTGTATGTGTTATGCGTGATGTTATCATGATATGTACGTGTTTAGTCTTAAATGCTCTTATGCCTGTAATGATTATGCCATGCGTTCTCGATTTGTTTGTCGTGTATCTCTTGTTATGATGACTTGCACCCAATGCTTCGATTCTTGACTTCCTTTCAGTTTTTTGTACTAGTGCTCAAGTTTTACTAGTAGTCTGTACCTCACATATATCACCCATTTTGTCCCCTGGTTGAACTTTTATCTTTGCTTTGAGGTTCTTGTACTTACCAGGTTCTCTTCCAGTAATGCTCAACGTTTCTTTTGTTCAGAGTATGCAATTTCACTGTTTACCATTTAAATGAACCTACCACGAGATGCATGATCATGACCAAGTAGGTGTGAAAGAAATGCTTTGAGTTCGTATTTATTTCAAATGACAAGCCAAGGAAATTGACAAAAATGATTCGATAAAGGGAACATTATACAAAGGAAAACAGATTCAATTATCACAAATGCTCTAGATATCTAACGAATGAACCTCTCCATGCTCCTTCATCCTGAATCTCTTTGAGCGAAGCTCCTTGCATAGACGACCCTGAGCTTCTGAGTCCGCTTCAAATTTTGCCCCTTGACTCCCCGTTCAAACCGTTCCTGCTTTTTACGCGCGCATCCCCTTCGTTAGGACGCCTTTTCAGGTTTTCATCCCCATTTGTTTATCAAGACGCCCTTTTCGGGTTTTCATCCTGAATTTTAATTTTTTTTTTTAGGCGTAATACTTCTTCACGGCATCCGAGTTTACTGGATTCGGTACCTCTTTCCCATCCATCTCAGTGAGAATCAAAGCTCCACCTGAGAAGGCCTTTTTTACGACATAGGGTCCTTCCCAATTCGGTGCCCATTTTCCTCGAGAATCCTTTGTATGGGAGAATCTTTCTCAACACGAGCTCTCCTTCGCAAAACTCTCTTGGTCGTACCTTCTTGTCATGGGCCGTGATCATTCTCTTCTGGTACATTTGTCCGTGACAAATTGCCTTTAAGCGCTTCTCCTCAATCAGATTCAATTGGTCATATCGAGCTTGTACCCATTCTGATTCTTCGAGTTTTGACTCCATTAAGATTCGTAAAGAAGGGATTTCCACCTCGATGGGTATACAGCTTCCATTCCATATACTAAAGAAAAAGGAGTTGCCCTGTGGAGGTCCGCACACATCACGGTATGCATATAGAGCAAACGGAAGCTTCTCATGCCAGTCTTTGTATGTCTGGGTCATCTTTCCAATGATCTTCTTAATATTTTATTGGCTGCTTCTACCGCTCGTTCATCTTAGGGCGATAGGGTGAGGAATTGTGATGCTTTATTTGAAATTGTTCGCATACTTCCTTCATCATCTTATTGTTCAGATTCAAAGCGTTATCCGAGATGATTTTCTCAGGCAGCCCGTATCGACATATAATCTCCTTTTTCAAGAATTTGCAAACCGCGGTTTTTGTCACATTTGCAAACGAAGTGGCCTCAACCCATTTTGTGAAGTAATCTATGACCACAAAGATGAATCGATGGCCGTTAGAGGCGTTCGGGGAAATTGGACCTATAACATCCATGCCCCACATGGAAAAGGGCCACGGGGAGGTCATCACGTGGAGGGGCGAAGGTGCTGCATGAATTTTGTCGCCATAAATTTGACATTTGTGACACCTTCGTGCATAGCTGATACAGTCACTTTCCATTGTCAACCAGTAATAGCCGAGTCTCATAATTTTCCTGGCCACGGTGAAACCGTTGGCATGTGTTCCACAAGTTCCTTCATGCACCTCTTCAAGTATTTTTCTGGCTTCGACATTATCCACGCATCTTAGAAGCACTTGATCTTTTCCTCTCTTGTATAGGATGTCCCCATCAAGAACAAATCCTGCTGCCATTTTTCTGATTGTTCTTTTGTCGTTCTCGTTTGCTTGCTCTGGGTACCTTTGATGTTTGACATATCCTAAGATATCATGGAACCATGGTCGTCCATCCGCCTCTCTTCAACGCTAAAACAATGCGCCGGGGCCTCATGCTCATCTGGGAAGGCATTACTTCCGCTTCTCGATTCGCTTTGAACATAGAAGCTAAGGTGGCCAAGGCATCAGCCAATTGGTTTTCCTCTCGTGGGAAGTAATTAAAGGTCACCTCTTCGAATTCTTTGACCAGATCCATAACAAGATCGTGATATTTGACCAGCTTTGAGTCTCTCACTTCCCAATCTCACGGATTTGGTAAATCACCAATGCTGAATCCCCTGATACCTTTAGGATTTTGATGCCTCGTTCAATAGCTGCGCGGAGCCCCATGATACAAGCCTCGTATTCCGCTATGTTATTGGTACAGAAGAAGTTTAATCGGGCAGTGAATGGATAATGACTCCCTTCTGGTGACACCAAGACTGCTCCGATCCCATGTCCTAATGCATTTGATGCCCCGTCGAAACTCATTTTCCATGACTCTTCTTTTGACGATTCGCATTCTTTTTCTGTGATGCACATCAAATCTTCATCCGGGAAGTCAAATTTAATGGCTCGTAT
This sequence comes from Gossypium australe, assembly GCA_005393395.2. Classification (NCBI taxonomy): domain Eukaryota; kingdom Viridiplantae; phylum Streptophyta; class Magnoliopsida; order Malvales; family Malvaceae; genus Gossypium; species Gossypium australe. Next base: position 23,841,263 of record CM016622.1, read on the forward strand.
TCTTCTGTGGTTCGGGCTGCTAGGAAGTCGGCTATTGCGCTCCTTTTATCGACTTTTGGCTTACATAGATGATGTCGTATTCCGATAGCAGGATCTGCCATCGCGCATTCTTCCTGAGAGTGCAGGTGATTCCATCATGTACTTTATTGGGTCCAATTTAGAGATTAACCATGTCGTATGATACAACATATATTGTCTAGCCTTCGAGCTGCCCAAACCAGAGCACAACAGAATTTTTCGATTGATGGGTATTTTGCCTCATACTCTGTGAACTTCTTACTGAGGTAATAGATCGCCCTTTCTTTTCTCCCCGCCTCGTCATGTTGCCCCAGTACACAACCCATTGAGTTTTCGAAACCGTTAGGTACAGTATTAACGGTCTCCTGGAGTCGGTGGTACTAGCACAGGTGGGTTAGACAAATATCGTTTTATTTTGTCGAAGGCAGCTTGGCATTCCTTATTCCATTCCCCAGGGTTGTGTTTTCTCAATAGTCGGAAAATTGGGTCGCATTGGTTGGTAAGCTGGGCGATGAACCGAGCGATGTAGTTTAATCTCCCTAGAAACCCTCTGACTTCTTTTGTGTTTGCGGAGATGGTAAGTCTTGTATGGCCTTTATTTTGTCGGGGTCGACCTCGATACCTCTCTCGCTAACGATAAAGCCCAGTAGTTTCCCCGAGGTTACTCCAAATGTACACTTAGCTGGATTAAGCTTCAGTTGAAACTTTCTCAGTCTTTCAAACAATTTCCGAGGTTTCCAACATGCTCTCCTTCTCCCCGAGATTTGGCTATCATATCGTCGACATAAACTTCTATCTCTTTATGCATCATGTCGTGAAACAACATCACCATTGCCCTTTGATATGTTGCCCCAGCGTTTTTCAAACCGAATGGCATCACCTTGTAGCAGAAGGTTCCCCACATCGTCACGAATGTAGTTTTTTCCATATCCTCGGGGGCCATCTTTATTTGGTTATAACCCGAGAATCCATCCATAAAGGAAAATAATGAATGTTTTGCCGTGTTATCTACCAACGTATCGATGTGTGGTAAGGGAAAATTATCCTTGGGGCTTGCTCGATTCAGATCGCGGTAGTCCACACACATTCTCACCTTGCCGTCCTTCTTTGGTACTGGGACTATATTAGCCACCCATTCCGGATATTTGGAGACTTGTAAGAAGCCAGCGTCAAACTGCTTTTTGACTTCCTCTTTTATTTTTAAGAGCATCTCGGGTCTCATCCGTCTTAACTTCTGCTGAATTGGCCTGGATTCTGGCTTCACAGGGAGCCTGTGAACCATTACATCTTCGCTTAAACCGGGCATGTCCTGATATGACCATGCAAACACGTCTTTGTATTCATGAAGCAGGGTGACCAAGTCGTGTTTGGTGGACTCTGAGATGGAGATCCCAATCTTCACTTCTTGCATCTTTTCTTCGTTTCCCAGATTCACCGTCTCGATAGATTCTTGGTGGGGGAGTATCTGTTTATCCTCCTGTTCCATTATCTTTAGTAAGTCAGGGGTCGAGACAAAATCTTCGGCATCCTCGTTGGCTTCGAATTCTCCTAAACAAATCACTTGCTCAAAGTCGATTTTAGGATCAGTAGCAGGATTTCACGCTGTCACGCTGACGTTATCTGAGCACCTGACAAGTAAAAAAGAAACTATAGAGAAATATGAGGTATTGGAAACAAAAATGTGCTTCTATGACATGAATGTATAATGTATAAGGACAGATTGTGAGAAGAGGGAATAGACATGAGGCTAATGGGAATGAGAGACAGTGACAAAATGCATCTTCATTGATTGTTCATTTAAAAGTTAGACAGCTGATACAAACTTTTATAACAAATTCCCCTTCGACTTAGAGGAATAACGAAGGTTGTCATTGAGAATTACTTTGGAGGGATCCTAGAAACTACAAGAAGATCTTCAGCGGTCCAATTGTTCAACACATGTCCAGGAGGGCCAAGGCGTATCTTTGAAAGACCTCTCGTCGCATCGTCCGCTTTGTCGACGACGTTTATGTGGAAGTTCTGGAGATCCCTCTCAACTAATAGCAGCGTGTTTCGTGAACTACCTCCCTCTGGGTACATCATCCCTACGGACTTAAAAGTTTTCGCTAAGGGTGGGTATGTCATGGGCTCCCATTCTACCTCCCGAACCGAGGCTCTTGCGATCCTTTTTCCTTGATCTTTCTGCAGTTGTCTCCTTCTTTGCCATCCATCAGGTTTGAATCCTAAGCCGTACGGAGCCTTGTGGTGTACAGGGTTTAGCGCTCTAGCTATCCCTTGTTGATATCTACCTAAACCCTTTCCTGCTCGGACACCTTTTCCTACCGTCAGCTTGACCCTCATTTTGGTGTTTCTCGACAGCTTGGGTGTGGGAGTCCTATCTCCTTCGGCGACAAATGTAGCGTTGATGAATTCAAAGGAACGGAAGGAGCATTCTGGCACATCTTTTTTTGCCTCGATGTAGGGTGCGTCAGTAGATAGCGATGCGACGATGTCTTCTTCACCGGCGATCGTGATCAGGCGGTTATCCATAATAAACTTTATTTTCTGATGAAGAGATGAAGGGATCGCTCCTGCGGAGTGGATCCAGGGCCTTCCTAAGAGGCAATTATATGAAGGAGCAATGTCCATGACTTGGAATTCCACATTGTACGTGCACGGGCCTACCTCCAGAGGGATCTCAATTTTTCCCATAACTTCTCGCCGTGTTCCGTCGAATGCCCTCACCACAGAATGGCACGGCCTTAGATAAGACATGTCAACGGGCGTCCTAGATAATGTAGCCAACGGCATGACATTGAGCGCAGACCCGTTGTCAATAAGCACATGCGGTATTATATATCCTTTGTACTCAGTTGTGATGTGCAAAGCTTTAACAGAGCCCCTACCATTAGGTGGTATTTCATCATCGCTGAAGGAGATGAAATTATCCGCGTTTAAATTGTTCAACCACCTATCGAGTTTTTCAATGGGCACATTACTTGGCACATATGCTTGGTTCAGCACCGTCAGTAATGCGTTTCGATGTGGCTCTGAGTTCAACAACAAGGATAATACTGAGATTTTTGCCGGTTGTTTATTCAACTGTTCCACAACACTGTATTCGCTGTGCTTAATGAACTTTAAAAATTCCCGTGCTTCATCCTCGGTCACTGGTTCCTTTACTCCTCGTTCGGATTGTATTTACCCTCACCCTCAGCCTCGGGTATCGGTGCCTTCCCTTTCTGACTCGTTCCAATGGTTTTCTTCTTCATTTCAAACACCTCAAGGGAATAGCATCTCCCACTGTGGGTAAAATGCCCCACCTCGCTGATGCCTCCAGTTGTAGCCTCGGGTGTGGTGACGTTGACATCATACTTCCACGGCACCGCTTTACTATCCGTGTAAGGGAAAGGGGAAGGTACTCGGATTATCATTTTTGGTTTCCTCTCTTCCTTTTTTGCCTCGTAGTATATTACCAGAGGCCGATCGGCACTGTAGGGAGGTCCTGATGATTGGCCCTCAGATGTACATATCTCCTTTCCACCAGTCTCTTCCATCTTATTGAAGATTTCCACCTTTTTATTGTCCATCATGCTTTGAAGCAGCTCTTTGAACTCCTCGCAAGATTGGATATGGTGTCCTGACATGCCGTGAAAGACACAGAAACTTGGACTCTTCACGCTTTCCTCCTTGAAATTCCTGTCGAGCATGCCTTTCTTAACCATTACTTCCCAGACCTTCTCCAAAGGTGTCCTTATTCTAGAAACACAACTTCTGACTCGCCACCTATCTTCTAGCGTCACCATATTTACGTTCCCTGTAGCGTGATTAGGTAGCGGGTTTCTCGCCATATTGTTGGTACCGTCAAATCGCAAGATCCCGGCGTCGATGAGGTCTTGAACTCTTTTCTTAAAGGCTAAACAGTTATCTGTAGAATGCCCCTGATTCCCGCCATGATACATGCAATTGGCGTTGGGGTCGTACCACTTTGGGAATGGGGGCTTCAATGGTGCCATGTAATGTGGTGAGATTAACTACTTTTCCAGTAGCTTCGGGCACAGTTCTCCGTATGACACGGGAATGGGGTGAACTGGGGTCTATCGGGGTTGGGTCTTACTGGTCTTTGTTCGTTTTTGGCTGATTTTGGGCAGACATGGTATTTGGTGGGATTATAGTGAATGGTCTTAGAGTGTCGGTGGCATAAACGGGATAGGGGGGAGGGGCTTGATAGTAAGGGCTTTGTGGAGGAAAGTATGAACTTGGCGGTGGGCGAAACTGAGGTCGTGGTCGAGTCGGATATGGATTAGGAGCATAGTGGCTCCCGGTCCCCACCATATGGGCTTCGGGGTCTTTCTTCTTTGCAGGTGTTGGTCTTTTAGAGCTCTCAGGGCCTTCCATTCTTCCACATTTAATGCCGTTTTCGATGAGTTCGCCAGATATTACGAGGTCGCGAAGTCTTTCGTGGCACTTCCCACCAGTTTGTCGTAGAACGGGGCCCTCAAAGTATTGATGAAAAGGACCGTTACCTCACTTTTAGTTAAAGGGGGCTCGACCTGGACTGAGAGATCCCTCCATCTCTGAGCGTATTGTCTGAAGGTCTCCGTTGGCTTTTTTTCCAACATTTGCAGTGTCATCCGGTCGGGAGCCACATCAGTAACATACTTATATTGTTCGCAGAATGCAGTTGCCAGGTCTTTCCATGACCGTATCTTCTCTGTGCTAAGCTGATCGTACCATCGGAGGGCTGTTCCGATCAAGCTATCCTAGAAACAGTGTATTAATAGCTTGTCCTCATTCAAGTGTCCGGCCATCTTTCGGCAAAACATGATAAGATGTGCCTTTGGACATCTCGTTCCCTCATACTTTTCAAAATCCGGTACCTTAAATTTTGGGGGTAGAACCAGATCAGGCACCAAACTAAGCTCTTTGGCACTTAGTGCAGAGAAGGTTCCAGTACCTTCCACGGCCTTGAGTCTTTCTTCTAGACTCTTATATTTTTCTTCGGCATCATGGCCATCCCTCTTTAACCTAGCTATTTCCATCGGATCATCCAAATCCGGAACCAACGGGTTAGCAGAATTATCCCCAGCGTTTGATACGTATATACCTTCCCCTAGATGGGTAGGTGGGACGGGTCGTTGCTCCAGGCCTACTGGGTTCCCTTGAGGATATCCCCTTTGCGTTGCATGAGCGTGAGGTGGCGTGGATCCTGGGGGATAGAGCGGATCTTGATTATCTCTCGAATGGGGCTCCGTAATGTCAGGACTTTGCGCAAGTCCTTGTCCGTTGGACATGGCCGTCAACATCTTCAACATTCTATCCATTTGATCCTTATGTTCTCGCAATTCCTCGCGAGACCTCATCATCTGGTCCCTCGCTTCTTGTTGTGCCTTGGCTAACTGTTCTTGCAGCTCTTTCTGGGTTCTTTCCATCCTTTCAATCCTCTCATTGAGTTCGGCGTCCATAGCTCTAGTTCTTAAGCGTGTCCTATAGGGATGATGTGATTCCAGGTTCGTAATGTCGTAGCTGCGGATTATGTGATTTTAAGTTTAGCGAATAGTTTAGTGATATGATGCTAATGTATGTAATGCAATGCAAATGCATGGTATGAGTGCAAAAAGGTGTCAACTCTGATTCAATTCCCCATAGAAAACTTCCTTAGATAACAAAGCTCTTTACATAAAATAGATTACAGAAATGGCCTTGCTCTAACACCTAAGGCTTTAATCTTTGTCAGTAGGGAAGCTAATTCTCGCCCACGATCCGACTGTGTCTCGAATTGTATGCTCAATGTGTCGGCTTGTATAGCTAGAGTTTGTAAATACTCAGCTATCTCTCGTATTCGGATTATAGCCTCCCCTATGAGGTAATCTCTATCCCTGACTTGACTCTGGGAATGGCACAGCTCCGCTTTCCTTCGTTCCTCGTTCTCTTTTAAATGCCCAATATGATTTTGACAGTGCAGTAGCTCCATTTCTAACTCTTCAGTCCTCTTTTTCATTTCTTCGATTCTACTCAGACTTGCTTTTAACTCTCTTGCTGAGTTACGGTTTCGATAATGGTCGAGGGACTTTTCCAACTCTGACACCCTTGTCTTCAATTCGTTTCTTCTATTCTGGCCTTCTGATATTTGCTTTTCAAGGATCTCATTTTGAACTTTCATTTCTCGAAATTTCTTTTCCCATTGCTCGGCTTTAGCTCTTTCTTCTTGCAACTCTTGTCGCCATTGGCTCGAAGTCTTTCCTAGTCCGACAGTTCTCATCGAGAGGCGCATCTTCTTGTAGTCCCCCTTTAAGCTATCCAATTCTTCTTCGGCTTTGCTCTTCCCCTTCTGCACCTTTTCCGTCTCTGATTTCTGTATCTCTACATTTAACTTCAAAAACATCTTTTCCTCCTCCAACTGCTCGATTCTCTTTTCAAGCTCGGAACTTCGCTGTACGAACTCTTGCTTTATAATTTCTAATTCTGTTGGTATCACTCGCAACCGTTCCTCCAAAGACTGAGCATTATCTAAGTTTGGTCCCGGGATATTATCATTGATTCTCTTGCTTAGCCATGCTTTGTATTCAGAAGTTGTCGTTTCGCCCGCAGCTAGCCTCTTCATTCGGCGTGCTTGTTTCCAAGCATTTGCCATTTCTTTGATCTTCTTCTTGTATCCCTCTCCCGTATAAGAGAACTCACTTCGGTTTAACCCATGTGTTGCCGGCACGAATTGTCTAGACTGGTATTGTCTCGCCGCTAGCAATGGGGCATACCCGATGACTCCCCAAATTCCGGGTAGAGGTACCCAATTGAAGTCTCCACACCTATAAAGTATCTCTCTAGGCATCATCCAGGGGGCTCTCCACTCAATGTCTTTTCCTTGAAGGTTCTGAAAAATTGCCATCCATCCCTCTTCTGTTACGTCCTCTCTCCTTGACATAGCCGCTTCCTCTTTTATTAGAGAATAGTCTCTATGAAAAGGTCGACAAGAGACTTTGTCCACCTTCCAAAAATGCCCGTGAAACCATACCATCAATAGTTGGGCGCATCCGATAAACCTTCCCTCTCCCGTTCTTCTGCATGCATTTAGCGATCTGAAAGTTTCTGCGAGAATCGCTGGGACAGGTGTGACTTGCTTATCCAATCGGTCGAACAGATCCACCACCGCTTCATCTACGTGCCTCAGAGCTTTTGGGAAGATGACTAAACCGTAAAGGCTTAGGGCAAAAATATCAACCTTCCTCCCCACGTCGGGGTGTGTCGAAATCAGATCCCTTAAATCCACCCAAGGAAAGCATCTCCCTTCACCCTTCTGTTGAATCTTGGTTGAGATCCACTGCTCACTCATTCCCGTAATCTTCATCAACTTCTTTGCCAAAGGAGGGACATAAGCAGGCCTAATATAGACCTTATCGACTTGCATCTCGGGAATACGAAGCAAAGCGGTGTATTCCTCTATTGTTGGCACCAAATCCACCTCCCCAAAAGTGAAACAGCTGTATGCGGAATTCCAAAATTAGACCATAGCCCGAAACAAGTGTTTATCTATTTTGACATCCAACAAGTGAGATATATCACCATAGCGGCGGTAGAATATCTGTTTGACTTCGTCTTTCCAATGGGTCCAGATATCCCGCAACTCTCGAAGCTCGTTTTGCGTCACGCTAACGCGGGTAAAGTCCCACAGTTCTGACGTATGACCCTCAACTAAACTATCTCCTTCCTCGGTTTGCAACCTTTCTGACCATGTGCGCACAGCCGCATTGTCCTCTACTTTATCAAGAAAGTCGTTTTCCATAGCAAACTTCCTATTTCGGCAACCGAGCAGAAATTGACACCTCTGTTATATGAAATGTCATGCAAATCAACAAACAAAAATAAGTTAGTATTGCACACTCAAACAAGCAGAATATCAATAAACGCTTATCCGGGTAACTAATTCGACACTATGCCTAGGGTAGGCTCTAGGGCTTCTATATGGGGTTTAGTTCTATAGAGGGGTACCTGAACCAGCAGATTCCTCGATCCTCACCCATTATAGGCTCATACAGACCAAGTTCAGTTCAGGGGGATACATTTCCCTACGGCCATGCGGAGGTGAAAACCTCACGAAACACGTAGGTACGTATGTCTCCCGGAAGTAATCCACTAGCCCATGCGGAGGTGAAAACCTCACGAAAGCTTAGTTTCTTACTCCCACTTAAAGGTGTGACCGACGATCATGCAATGCAATGCCAAAATATTTCACGGGACTCGACACTATGGCACAAACAAATGCATCAACGAGAAACATGATTTTTCAAAGACAAATTTTCCAAATTCTCAATCAAAAAGGACAAACATCAATCGATTTAAGGCCTGACTCTCGAGGGTCCCCAGTGGAGTCGCCAAGCTATCGTAACCATTTTTTGACAAAATGGGAATCGACTTAAAAAAGGGGAGTCGCCACCGATCTTTGTTAAGTGTGATCGGATCACCTTGTTTTAATAAAACAGTTTCATTTACTAAAACAAAATTTTGTTGGTCTACGAAATGTGAGAAAATAGGTTCGGGTGTCGGTTACGTGCAAGGAAGGGTGAGCACCCTTGCAACGCCCAAAATCGGTACCAAATTGATTGATATTGTCCCCATGCTGAAAACTTGAGAATACTTAGGGTAAAAGAGAAATGAAGGAATTAATTAAATTGGGATTGAATCTCAAGATCAACTCGTTTCAAAGGAACAAGATTGTCATACCCAACACGTTAGGATATGACGCCTTGATGCTTTGATATCGAGACCATCTTTGATCCTCAAATCGCGTGAAGAAGGGTATTCGAACATCTAGTCGAACAAAAAAAATCAACATCCAGCACGTTAGGACGCAATCTTTCGAACTTCTAAACGCTCGAACATTGCCTCGGGTTTTTTGAAAAATTTGGATGGAGTATGATTCGTAAAAAATGTGTTTTTTATTCTAAAACGCCATTAGAAACAATTATGACATGCTAACATTTCACATAGGCAATCAAAGAATATTGACAAGAACTACGACAAACAATAATTTCCATATTCAAACAATTACTAGTATATGATGAAGTGTAGATAAATACAGTGAGCCATAGAAAACAGATATGAGCATATTTCATGCAAGTTTAAAAATAATAGTAAAAACATTTCGATGATATAAACAAAGTATACGATATATAATGAGACAATACGTAATAGGTTTAAATGAAATATCTGACAATACAGACTATATAAATAATAATAATAGATAATAATAATAGGGGTAATAATAATAATAGTAGTAGTACTGGCAACAATAATAAAATAACAATAATGATATGAACATAAATATATTATGCAAACATGAATATAGTAATAATAATACTAATAATAATAATATTATTAATAATAATATAGTAATAATAACGTGAGGATAAGGTAAATAATAATAATAATAATAATAATAATAATAATAATAATAATAATAATAATAATAATAATAAATACTAGAAAAGGGAGCACACGGGATTAAAAATGTGACTTTGGGATCGATTTGAAATAAAATGAGGAGGGGAGGGCTGATTTGAGATGCGCACGTAAAGATGGAGGGCCGAAACAGCAATAATCCCATGCCTTATGCGCAGCGTTTTGGCGCTGGACTAACAAGGAAACGGAACCGAGCTGTAGGGCTAAATTAAAATTTTAACAAAACCGAATTGTGAGTAAAATAAATGGGGAAGGACTATTTCGGCAAATGGCCCTTCTGACCCAAACACGCGGGTTCTCCGGGTCTCAGACGGGTCGAAGCGCGGATCTGCCTTTCCCCAAACGGCGCCGTTTTGTTTATTATTTAAAGTCAATTTTCTTGTTTTTTTTTTTATTTCGTTTCAGAAAGAAATCCAAGCCCCCCCTTTTCCATCCCTTCTCTTCTGTTAGGGTTTTCTGGACCCCTTTTCCCGCGCCGCCGTGGAGTCCATCAGAGGCGGGCCATGCACTCGTCGCAGCCACTGGTCGGCGTTGCGGGAGGCGGCTTCTTCAACCCCCCTTTTAAAAGCTACTCGAAGGCAAGTCCCCCACTCTGCTCGAACGATAGGAGAAAACGGGTTCCTGGCCCGCGTCAAGCCACGTTCCGTCCCCGAAAAAGTGACCTCCGATGATGGAAATACGAAACGATGGAGGTATGTACTTCTCTTCCTTTCTCTTATCATTTTGATTTGTAAAAAGATAAAATCAAGAATAACAGCGAATGGCGATATAAAAATAAAAACAAAATCAACCTTTCTGTCTTCGCTTTTTGATTCCTGATGTGGTGTTTGGTATTCTTTGCTGAATCTGACAAGTCAATGGCTTCCCTCCCTTCTCACTCGATTCGTAATGGAATGTCAGATTCCTTGTTGATTTTCCCCTCTGATTTTAGATCTCGGATGCGTAAAAAGGGGTCTATTTTGAATGTTTTTTTTTATTTGCTCTTTTCTGCTTTCTGGTTTACAGTCCGTAAAACTAAAAAAAAAAATCCCCTATTACATCAACGTTTGATGGCTTTATAGCCATGAATACCCTGATCTATTTGATTTTCTATTGTTTTGCTCCATCCTCCTCTGTCTTCGTTTCTGTTGCTCGGTGCTTGTTGCAGGTGATGGGCGAAGTGATCGGGGCGCGCGAGGGTGAGTGGTAACCGACAGTGGGCGCAGGCGTGATGGTGCTGGAGGTGTCGGGATAGTGGCTGACCGAGGCGCCTAGGGAGCATCTGGTGTCAGGGGCGTGGGTACGGGCCACAACATGCGTGGGGAACCGAAACGACACGTGGTGGTAGACGAATGGTCGCGGTGTGCTCATGGCTGCGGCAGTCAAAGAGTCGCGTGGAGGGCACGCAGTGGCCCAAAGGTCGGATGGAGGGTCAGAGCGCGTGGGCGCGTGTGCGGGCAGAGACCGAGGGAGTGGCGGCGCTGGAAGGAACCCTAGGGTTTCTATTTTGGCTTAATCCTTGGGCCATTGGGCTGCTGTAATTGGGCTTAGCTACTTGGGTTTGTGGGTTAATGGGGCTTGTACTGTTTAAATATTTGGCTGTAATTGAACTTTTAATGGACTTTATTTTATTTTATGTTGGGTTTCAGAAATGTAAATGGACATTTGGACTACATTTTTATTATTTATTTATTTGGGCCATTTGGTTTTTTTCTTTTTTCATCTGATTTTGTTTTGGCTAATGGGCCTGGGCTTGGGTTTTGGTTAAGGGCCCGGGCTCAGGTTTTGGTTAAGGGCCCGGGCAAGATTGGTGATTACAATCCTCATAATTAAACATAATAAAATCTCCTAAAAATTAGCCTTGTGTCGTCCCCCCTTACTCATTCATGTGCCGAATTTTAGCCCTAACACTTGGGCTTCAAGCTGCCAAAATTTGGGCCTTCCTCATGCACAAGTGACGCCAACTCCCCTTCCTCCTAGTGGCACCATTTCCTTTGGGCCACAAGCCTAATATGCCTATTAAACTACTAAAACTTCAATTTAAACCCCTAGAGTGTCTGAACAAAATATTTAAAACAAGGCCTCAGCCCAATTTGAGCCCCATTTGTACCTCAAATTCTCACATTAAAGTTTTAAGCATTCAAACACATAAAATGCACAGACCCAATTATTCAGGATGTTACAATGAACCTTTGGTTCATCTCTCAATCACATATCAATACTGAATTCACATTTCAATAGGAACCATTCATGAAATTTTGATTCATGCTTTCAATCTCATAGCATAATTTCATTTCTTATTTCATTTCACAATCTCTTTCACTATTCATTCAATGGTTCAAATAATCAAATTCAGATGATTTTCTCGTTTCACATAATTACCCCTATTAACATGACTCGGACTTTGGCGGATACACGGATCCAACCAAACACACCATACTGGCACCCAGTGCCTCATCGAATAGTTCGAAACAATATAGTGACACCTAGTGTCTCATCGGCCTAGCCGAAGTAAAGTGGTACCCAGTACCTTATTGAATCTACCCGAAGTAAATAATATGACACCCAGTGTCTTATCGACTCGAGGTCGAAGTATCCCTGAACACTTCCAATCCTATGGCATGCCAACTATATCCAACTTAGCCCGACTAGTTAATAGGGTATTGGTTCAAATATCAATTTATCTTTCTCTTCCAATTGATCACAAATCATCCAAATTCAATTCATACATATTAACAATTCAATCTCAATCTCAAATTCATAATTCAAATATCAATACTTACCTCAATTTCATTTTCCATACACATACATTGAAATTAAACATGTAATAATAAATAACTTGAATTATGATAATACAAACCGATATTTTCTCGAGCTACTCCTCGATCACTTTTTCCTTCCCCTTCGTATTAGACGTCTCGGTTTCCTTGTTTGCTACGAAAATTAACATAATTATAATTAATTAATAACACACATATTTTATATAAAATAATAACTTTTCATGTAATTTTTACCTATATCCCAAATTTGTCCTAACCATTTTCATCTTCTTCCCTTTTACAAATTCATATCCATTCTTTATTCAATTTGCATTAAAACTTCAATATAAACATCAAATTTTCATCATTTAACCATAGTTTCAAGTTTCTTTCAATTTAACTCATAAAACTCAAAACTTATAGCCTAGTTTACAATTTAGTCCTCCAATAAACTCTAATCACAAATTCTATCAAATTAATCCCTAATTCCATTATTTGTTCAACATAAACCCTACTAAAAATTCTATCATTTTTCAAAATTTCCACATAAATTCAAGAGTATTTTACTCTAGGACTTCAAAACCATTAAAATCACATGAAAAGGACTTAATTAAACTTACCAAATAATCTCCAAACATCAAAATCCTAGTTTTTCCCCTTTTTCTTTTCTTTTCTTTCTTTCTTCCCCATTTTTTGTTTATCTCTCTTTTCTATTCCTTTTTATTTCTTTTATTATTTGTTTTATTAAATATAAAATATCTATATAATAATCAATATATAAATTACATGTGTATTAATACATATAGATACACGTATAAATCATCATCACACATTTGGCACTATCATATTTATTTAACAAAAATAATATAATAAACATAATAAATAAATACTACTAATAATAATCTTTTACTTAACTTATAAGTAAATACATATATAATATACATTTGTATTAATATTTTAGTTACACATGTATTTATTCTCTAACATACACATGTCACTAATTTGGTTTAATTACTAATTTAGTCTTTTAACCTTTCTCTATTCTATAATTAAACTTTTATGCTCTATTCAATTTAGTCCTTTCTAATAATTACTTCTAATTAAACTAAATTCACTTATCAAAAATCTAATTCAACCCATACTAACTTCGTAAATATTTTTAATAAATATTTACGGACTCATTTTTCCTAAGACGGAGGCCCTAAACTCACTTTTCTAGTGCCCGTGGAATTTGGGTTATTACAAAATACTTGAATTTCCTATTTAACTTCTACCTTAATTCTAATTTAATCCTTAACCAAAATCATCTATTTTTCCATCCCAATTCATACCTTATTTATATTCAATTTTCAACCAAACTTAAACTTAACTCTCTAATTTTCATCATAAATACCTAATTTCGAATTTCTTGCAATTTAGTCCCTATTGCACAAAATTTATAACCTATTCTACAATTTAATCCTTCTCCCACTTCTAACTTGAAATTCTATTAATTCAATCCCTAATTCACACTTTTACTCAACAAAATTAGTATCTAAAAATCTAATAACTTCCAAAATTTCAACATATATCTAGTAGTATTTTGTTCTAGGATCATAAAAACTCAAAAATTACAAGAAAATGAATTAAATTGACTTACCAATTGAATTTGAACCTTTGAAAACCCTAAATTTTTTTCTTTCCTTTTCTTTCTTCTTTCTCTCTGTTTCGTCCCTCACATATTCTGTTTCTTTTGTTTTATATACATATATATATAAAATAATAATAATAATAATAATATAATGTAATGTAATATTAATAGAATAATAGAATAATATATTATAATAAAAATCTTAACTAAAAATCTTTGATATTTCAATGTTAAACTGCCTCAATTAACTAAAATGGCTTAATTTCCTATTTAGTCCTTTTTACTTTCTTTAATCTATAATTAAACTTTTACCTCTATTACAATTTAATCCTTTTTCTTAAGTACTCCTAATTAAATCAAATTCAACTTACTAGAATCTAATTAAACACACAATTAGTTTTGTAAATATTTTTAATAAATATTTATGAATTCGTTTTATTAAGATGGAGGCCTGACAACACATTTTTTCGATGCCCGTGAATTTTAGGTCATTTCAAATCCATAATCAGTCATTTCAATCTATAATGTGAAACACCACTTAATCAGTCTCAATCGTATTGTATAATTTTATTGTTATAACAATGATAAATTTGATGTATGTTGTTTACCTTAAATCATACCTGAGATTATATCCCTTTTCGTGAGCAACTTAAAGCCTAACGTGTTTTGGGATTGAGTCATTCTCATATACAACGTATCATCCAATTCAATAGCGACAAGGTACAAATTGGTACTCTTATCATATTTTTGCTAATTGTCTGGTCCACGACATGGAAGTCATGGCTTGACCTTTTATTTGTTGCCATCTGTCATGTACTACGAAATTGGGCTTGTTGGGCCAAGTGGATGTGTGGATCTTAATCCATTAGTATATGTTAGTGAAACAATAGTAATATGTGTGAGTATTAAACCAAAAAGGAGACACCTACCGTTATGATACTAATTACCTTGGTCCTTGATTGATTAGGGGTATATAGTGTATGTTTAATATTTTATTTATAAAAGTAAAATTTATAATTAAAATATGATATTCTTCTATTTAATTTGATAAAAAAAGAGCTAAATATAATATATTTCAATTAAGTTTTTCCATTGAGTATTTTTAAATTTGATAAAATTGAATTAATAAAAAAGTGTCATCTATCATATTATTCCAATAGGATCCTGAGTACTCATCCAACCATTTACTGATTTTAGTTATTTTATTTTATTTTCATTTGATTCTTCCAGGAAATCACAATTTTTAAAAAAGGCTACGGGATAAAAATAAATTGTTCACATTTAAGTTTTTCTAATTCTATCGAGCTTTTGACTTAAAAGGTGGTGTTTGGTATAATGAAAAATTCAATATTTTCTAAGAATTTAAGTGGTGAGCGAATAATTTTCACATTTGGTAGATTACTGTTGATGTATGAATCTGGTAAATAATAATATGGTACTTTATTATTGAGTAAAATTAAAAATAATGGAGACTAGTTTAGAGACAGGGGCGAAGCCTGGAAAATTTTTTAGGGGGCGGATGAAATTTAATTTTTTATAGTTTATATCTTTCTAATTTGTAAAGGATTAAATCGAATTTTTATAATTTTAAGGAGCCAAAGTGTAATTTTATCTTTACTAATTTAAAATTTTAAAAAAATTTCAAGGACTTAACTAGCAATTTTACCTTTTGGGGGGGCCCGGGGCCATGCCAGCCCCTGGCTTCGCCCCTGTTTAGAGATTAGGATTATTAGTATTTATTTACAATATTATAATTAATTATTATTTAATAATGAAGTATTATTGGATTAAATTACTTTATATTTTAATTTAAATATATCTTAAATATTTAAAAATTAAATTAAATTTAATAAATATTAATTTTATTTTAAAATAAATGTATAGATTAATTACATGTTTATTAATAAAAAATTAATAAAATTTACAATTCCAGGAGCAAGTCCCACCATCACCATACTGACTATTCAAATTTATTTTAGTCATATTTTATTGTGTGTTGTAATGATTGATTGTTATTGTGAGTGTAATTGTAATTATAATTTTTTTAAAAAAATATAATCAAATATGTTTTTTTATATGAATGGTTTAGATTGAAGCAACATTATTTAATAATTCAAATATTATATTACTTACCTGGGGTGAAATGAGAAAAATCTTCTTAATATAGGTAAAGATGTCTGGTCTTATTTGTGAAAAAGAAAAAAGTTAAAGAATCTATTCTCAATTCACATAATATGAGTGGATATAAAGCAAGTTTTCTTTTGTTAGAAGAAGCATTCATAGCAAATATTTTGAAGCTTTTACTTTTATCTTTAATTTGTATACGAAATAGAGTTAAATCCAAAAAAGATGGTATTTTCCTAATTTTCTTATGTTTATGCCATCATGTCGTTTTCAGAAAATGATGTCTGTGGAAGTAATTAAAACCATTAAATTTTTATTAGTTAAATAATATAAACACAGACTTTAACTAAGGATCTTTGGTAAAAATTCCATCTCTCTCTTAATTTTTTTAAATAATCACAAAAATATATATTTAAAAGCAAAGACGATCATTTTTTACAAGTAATTCTCCCTCCATCTCAAATTCAAATTCAATATCTATATTTTTGGCCAATTTTAAGGCCAATTTGAATCAAAGAAGTAATATTTAAATTATTAAAAAAAGAAGAAGAAGAAAGAAAACACATCTACAACAATATAAGTTTAATTTTTGTAAAATTGAAAAGAGAGATGGTGAGGATTGCCATAAAGAAAAAGAGAGATACGTCAATGGAATGACAGATGAAGCATCTTGGTCCAAGAAAACATTAGGCTCCAGGTTCCAAATAAGTTTTATGGCAGACAGGATAGGTATAATTGAAAGAGAGAACGATATAGTAATACTTTGATGAAACACTGAGCATCGAGCTGCCTTATACTTATTGGATTTTAGAATTGGATCCCTCAGTTCATTAGTTTTTAATTTTCATTGATTTAATCTAATTTAAGATAAATAAAGTACTAAAAATAACAAAAGTTATACATTTATAAAATTCGATTCAACCGTTTTTTTAATTCAATTCAATTAATTTGTATTGGTTCATGAGTTAATTAAAATATAATTGACCCCGATCCAATCAATTTAATCAGTCAATTCAATTTCAAAAATATTATTCATATTAAACTCGAGTTCTTGTAGAAGTGAAAAAAGAATATGTTAGTAAAAGAAAATTGGATAAAAAGAGTTATCTAAAATATAAAATAAATATTGGGCTGACACTAGGTAGACCAAAAATTTAATTTTTATTTTTACTTTATCTAAATAAAGTAGTTTTACTTTACAAGAAAATAGTAATTGTCTAAGTTATACCATTCACTATAATTTGAATGAACTTGACCAGAATTTCAAGTCAAGATAGTCTGTACGAATTGAATTTAAACAAATATATATGATATTGATAAATGTATAGATTAGGACAAATTTTTCTCATATTCATTCATAAACATTTCTACTTTTAATCTATTAACACCAATAAAAAGTGATTTTTTTTTCTTTTTTCTTTTTGATATGTTAGAAATTATACATTGGGATAGATGAAAAGCTAAACAACTTGTTTCAGCTCCCGAAATTGGAATTCTATTTTAGTTGGCAAGATATGTTGAATTTGCATATACAAATGTTACGCGGTTAGAATTTTAGTCTCACAATTTGTGTGATTTTAGACAATTTTTTTGCTTCAACAACACTTATGTCAGCTTAACTCCTAACAATTGAGGATTCAAACAAAATTTCTTCAAGGTACCAATGCAAAGCGGAAGCAATTCAAAGATGAAAGAACTTGAAAGATGAACAAAGCCACAAAAAAAACAAAAAACACAAGAGAGAATGTTTGAGTGAATGCTCTCAAGAATTCTATTACTCAAAACTGAAGTGATTTACAATGAGGGGGAGAGACCTTTATTCATAGTTAAGCCTCTCCAAATTCAACGATACAGATTAAAGTACATCAACGACTAAGATTAAAAGCTATTTATAAAATCAAATCTCTAAGATTACGGAATCATATCTTCTAAAATTATATATCATATCTAAGATTGCATATCTTTGAAGATCACATTCCTTATTTGCCATGCTTTGTAGATGGGCCTTTAATCTCTCCAAGCAGCAAGCCAGTCCGGTTGGGCCAAATGACCTACCTTGAACATGATGGATCACACAAGTGTGCCATGCTTGCGGACTTTCATGCACAGCCCATGACATTCTCTCCTACCTGTTCTGTAACACCCCTCACCCATATTCAATGCCGGAATAGGGTTACGGAGCGTTACCGGACTTATAAAACAATTAAACATCCATTTAGTATACACTTTCTCAATTCAAGCATTCATCATTCAATCTCAATCAATTTGTCCCTAATACGAGCCTACGAGGCCTTAAACATACATTGGGAGTGGTTCGAGACTAAACCGATAACTTAAGAAACTTTCACGAACTTCGAAAATTTTTCTCAAAACAGGGGACACACACCCGTGTGGCTAGACTGTGTGTCTCACACGGCCACCAGACACACCCGTGTCACAAGCCGTGTGGACATTCGAAATGGGAGCACATGGCCGAGTCCCAGCCCATGCCTAACCCCCTGTCCAAACAAGTGAGCTTACTGACTTGGGTCACACGGCCAATCACACTCCCGTGTGTCTAGCCCGTGTGCCCTTCGAAGTGGCCACACACGCTCGTGTGCCAGGCCATGCCAAGCCTGTAGGGTATACTGACTTATGCAACACGGCCAAGTTACACGCTCGTGTGCTAAGCCGTATCTAAATTATAGGGTATATTGACTTATGCCATACGGCCGATCACACGCCCGTGTGTGATACCATGTGGAGCATACTGACTTGATTTCTAAAACCACACCAAAAGAACACACGGCCATGTAACATAACCGTGTGCCACACACGGCTGAGACACACGCCTGTGTGGACAAAAATAGGTTATTTACCAAGCCAATTTGCAACCCAAACTTAGGCACACCTATACAACCCATATAGCACAAAACATAACATCAATAGACATATAATTCAATTCCAAATCAAGCATAATTTATACCATTTCCAATACTAACAACCAACATGCTTATAAACTCATGTTTTACTCATTCAAAACATACCAAATACCAATTACTTCAAACATCAAAATGACCAAACTCAATTATGCATTATTTGGCCTAATTTCACAAGCATACCAATGTCCACAATTCAACCATTTGAACACTTATAATACATATAACCATCAAGAATCACCCAACCATCATACAATTCATATCACAAAGCATAAACACATACAAGATTCAACCATACCAAAATAACCCCAAATAAGCCATTACTCAAGGCTATATATACAAACCAAAACATGTACATTTACAAGCCAATTCCATTGGCCAAAATCATTACCAAAACATAACTAAAATGACCAAAGTTCCTATACATGCCATATACTCAAAATACCAAAGTTCACAGATACCAAGATATAGGTGGATAGTGTGATGCGATCTCCAACGATCCCCGAGTCCGAGCTAGCTTTGAAAATTATAAAACACAGAGAAATACACAAAGTAAGCTTTATAGCTTAGTAAGCTCGTATGAAATAAACTTAATGCAATCACATAAATATAATTCAATAATTTGAATACACCAATATGTATTTTACATTAGCTAACAAACCTTTCAATACTCAATTGAGAGATTATACACTACCTTTACAAATCCCTTTGATTTGAAACTTATATAATTCATGTACGTACCTATATCATTTAATATCAATCTTAAACTCATCCACCTCTTTCGTTTACCCGTTGAACCATTCGAAATAGAAGTCGGATACTCAAAGGTCTCACATGATAAGTACCTATACCATGACCCAAAGCCAAATAAAGGTAACTTATCTCCGAAGTACTGATATCATGGCCCGAAGCCAAATCAGCCGATATTCATGGCCTGAAGCCAAATCAGTATATCTTACACCCGAAGTGCTAATATCATGGCCCGAAGCCAACTCAATGTATCCCCTAATGACATGTCACTAGTATCCTAAAATATTCCTAAGGTTCAACCGGGATATCGAATGCTGAATTTTTATCGATTCAATGTCGAACTTATCTGAAATATCGTATTCACAACTTATACAATATCAAAGCATTCATAATACATTTATAATGAAATTTATCACATACGAACTTACCTCGAATGTGGAAACGACGAAATAAGTTGATTAGTCGATAACTTTAGTTTTTCCCTGATCTAGATCCGAATTTTACTTTTTCTTGATCTAAATATATTAAAAATTAACTTATTTAATCATCTATTTATTCAATTCAATCCAAAATATATATTTGAGCTATTTTACGCATTAGCCCCTAAACTTTCACATTTTTACAATTTAGTCCTTATTACACAAAATCACAAATTCATGCAAATTTCAAAACACCCATGCTTAGCCGAATTACCATTATACCCCTAAAAGCCCATATTTTTCATTTATTTCATATTTTAACCACTAAATTTACACATTTCACAATTTAGCCCCTAATTTGCATTTTCACTAAAAATCACTGAACAAAAATTGTATATCTATCAAAAAGCATTCATAATCTATCAAGAAACTTCAAAAATCATTCATATTCATCAATGGAAACATCTAAAATCTTTAAAAGTTTTGCAAATTAGTCCCTGGGCTAGCTAAAATAAGCTACAACGATCTCAAAAACATAGAAATCATTAAAAACGGGACAATAATCACTCACCAATTAAACTAGGAAGCTTGGACAAACTTATCCATGGTTTCTTTAGGTTAAAATCGGCTACGGTTGATAAAATAAAGAAGATGGATGTTATTTTACTAGTTTTAATTATCATTAATTACCAAATTAATATTATAACATTTAAAAACTTTAATAATTACACAAAATACCAAGCCACTATCATCCACTAACATTTTAATGGATTATTTACCACATAAGAACCTTAAATTTAAGGTTCTATAGCTGTTAGACACCTTTAGCTATTAGAATTCAAGTTTTATGCTTTACGCGATTTAGTCCTTCTTATCAAATTGACCAATCAAACGATAAAATTTCTTAACGAAATTTTCACACCAACATAATATCACGTTATTCCTATTTGACTAAAAACGAGTTGTTACATGTTTTAACGAAACCTTCGTTGCGTCCTCCGAATTGAACTAGTCTATCTTTTCTTGGAACAACCATAGGGCCTTGGCAGGTTCTCAACTTACTTCACTGTCGGGAAGTCCCTTCCATCGCACTAAGTACTCAGGACTCGGTAGATAGTACTTTTGTCTTGTCACACGGTCTGCCATAATGCTTTCAACTTCGCGATCATAGGATACATTTACCTTCATTGGCGCTCGTTCGTACTTACCTCGATCTAGATCCTTTTGATCCTCATGAAAATGGCTTAAACATACTGAAATGGAACACCGGATGAACCTTGAGTTTTGCTGGCAACTCAAGTTTGTAGCCCACATTGCCTACTCTTTTCACCACTTGGAAAGGTCCTTCATACTGTCCCACAAGCTCTTTGTGCAAGCCATTGTGACACAAAATCAAATGTAATTTCACAATGACAAAATCACCAACCTGAAATTTCACATCCTTACGACTCTAATTAGCCCACTTCTTGTTGTACTTACTCGCCTTGTGTAGGCAAGCTCTGGCTAAGTTATTATGCTCTTGCCGCTCTTTTACAAATCTATAAGCTACTAGATTTGGTCCTCAATAACAGGTCACAACAATGTTGGGTGTGGGTAGCTGTTGGCCAGTCACTATCTCGAACGGACTTTGATTTGTTGCCCAACTTTGCTGTAAATTTTAAGAAATTTGGGCCACATCCAACAACTTTGGCCAGTCCTTCAGAGTAGCACTCACATAGTAATGAAAATATGTCTTCAACAAAGCATTCACTCATTCGGTTTACCCATCAATTTGCGGATACATGCTAGTGGAAAAATTTTCAAGTTTGAGCCCATCAGCGGGAACAATTTCATCCAGAACCGGCTTGTAAATTACCCGTCTCAATCACTAATGATAGATTAAGGCACTCTCTAATACTTTACCACATGTCCAAAGAACAAGTGAGCTGCCTCCTCAGCAGGGCACTCCTTGGTTGCTGGAATAAAGGTTCCATACTTGGAAAACCTAATCACCACAACAAAAATACTCGCAAACCCATTAGACTTAGGCAAACCAATAATAAAATCCATCGATACACTCTCTCATGGACATTCTGAATGGGCAAGGATTGTAGCAACCCAGCAGGAGTCTTTAACTTTGTAAATTGCTCGTCTCAATCACTAATGATAGATTGAGGCACTTCCTAATACTTCACCACATGTCCAAGGAACAAGTGAGCTGCCTCTTCAGCAGGGCACTTATTGGTTGCTGGAATAAATGTTCCATACTTGGAAAACCTGTTCACCACAACAAAAATACTCACAAACTCATTAGACTTAGGCAAACCAACAATAAAATCCATGGATACACTCTCTCATAGGCGTTCTGAATGGGCAAGGATTGTAGTAACCCAGCAGGAGTCTTTAACTCTACTTTGTCTTGTTGGCACACTAGACAAGTTCTCACATAGGTGTCCACGTGATCACCCATGTGAGGCCAATAGTAACAATTCTCCAAAAAGGCCAAAGGGTGGTGCATACCTGGATGGCCACCCATTTCGATTTATGACACTCTTTCATGATTTCCTTGTGCAGCTTCCCATATTGAGGTACATAAAGGCAAAATCTCCTAGTTTTCCCTTCCTTGGTAAGCTTGATCAAATTTTTTGCTATAGGATCATGGGACAATCCCTCTCCAATGCACTCCAAAATAGAGCCATCGGGCTGGCTGATTGCTGGAAACTCCATCTTTCAACTAAGTGCATTAGCCACAGTATTGGCACTCCCCGACTTATATTCAATGCTAAAATCAAACTCTGCTAAGAAAACCTGTCAACGAACCTGTTTGGGAGACAACTTTTTCTGGGTTAGAAAATAATTATTTGCTACATTATCAGTACAAACCACGAAACTGGAAGCCAACAAATAGTATCTCCATATGTGCAAGCAATTCACCACAGCGATCATTTCCTTTTTTTTTTATCGTATGTCGTTACTTTACCTTATTAAGATTTCAACTTTCAAAAGCAACCGGATGCCCATCTTGCACCAGTACTCCTCCAATTGCATAGTTTGATGCATCTGTGCAAAACTTGTATGGCTTTAAATAATTCAGCAAAGCAGGTATGGGCTCCTTCATCATCACTTGCTTCACTTGGTTAAAGGCATTCTCACATCTAGGATCCCAGTCCCACACCTTACCCTTCTTTAACAAATCTATTAATGGTGCGGTGATTTTGGAGTAGCCTTTGATGCAGCATCAGTTGTAGTTCGCCAACCCAAGGAAAGATTGTAACTCCGTCACCTTAGTTAATGCTTACCATTCAATAATGACATAAATCTTACTTTCATTCATATGGATCTTGCCACCTCCCACAATATGGCCTAAAAATAGCACCTTTCATTGGGTGAATGTGCATTTATCCTCTTTGACATACAACTTATTTTCCCACAATGTTTGGAACACACCCCTCGAATGTTTTACATGCTCCTCGAGTGACTCACAGTACACCACAATGTCGTCAAAATAAATAACCACAAAACAATCTATGAAGGGTTGAAGTACCTTATTCATTAGGGTGCAAAAGGTAGTTGGAACATTCATGAGTCTAAAATGTATCACAAGGAACTTATACAAACGATATTGTGTTACACAAGCTGTATTTAGCTCATCCATTCGGCTATTTGAACTTGATGGTACCCCGATCTCAAATCTAACTTAGTAAACCATCTTGCGCAACTAAGCTGATAAAAAATATGCAATAAGGGGAATCAGGTACATGTCCTTGATAGTGATCTTGTTTAAGGCCCGATAATCAATGCACAATCTCAAAGACCCATTGTGTTTCTTTTAAACAACACCGGCACACCAAATGGGGCTTTAGATGGTTTAATAAACCCGACATCTAAAAGTTTCTTCAACTGTTTCCGCAATTCTTCCAACTCAGGTGAAGACATCTAATATGGAGCCCAAGTTGGCGACTTAGTGTTGGGCATCAACTCGATCCTGTGATCCATCTCCCTCTTAGGTGGCAACTTTTTGGGTAACTCTGCTGGAATCACATCTCAAAAAGTTGAAGTAACTAACCTACTTCTTTTGGAATTTCATTAACGGACTTAATGACTTCATCGACCTTCAAGGTGGCTAAATAGGAGACTTCATCTTTATGTACTCTTTTAGCAAATTAGACCATTGATAGTGTTTTTCCCTCAATACTTCCTTTCTATTTCATTCACACCTTAGATTGATGGTTCAAATCTGAGATCATTATGTAATTTCTGAAAGGAAAAATAGAAGTATTAATTTAGTCAAGGAAACTTAATCCAACTACAAAGTCATAGTCATTAAGTAGTATTACCTTAGTGGTCACCTTACTGGTCCAATAGCCAAGTTGGAGTTCCACTTCTTTTGCCACACCTTTTATTGGAACACTTTCTGAGTTCATCGTCTTGATCTAACCAGATTCATTTTGGATCTTGAGACCAAGTTTACGAGTAGTCTCTTCGAACATAAACAACTCTGACGCACTTGTGTCGACAAGAGCATTCAATCCTCTGCCAGCCACTATGATGTCCAAAAACATCAGTTCATGACTCGTCTTATCTTTGAAACCCCTTAGTATCAAACCAAGATTCTCTGTTGCATTTTCCTGCTCATTACTCCCATTGACGGCAAAAAATTTGGCTCGCTTCAGGCAATCTCTTACCATATGCGGGCCTGACAAAGGTAGCAACATATCATGCTATTCTTCTTCCATGGCATGTCTTGCTTGGCTTTTTGGGTATCGTTATTCTTTTTTGCCTTGTCTTTGTCTCCCTGCCATTGTCCTTGGGTTTGAATTTGGGCTTAGAAGACTCAGACTTTTTCGACTTCTTAACATTTAGCTCAAGTTCAGCAACGGTCATGGCTTTGGAGAGTTCTTCGACCCCTCGATGTTCCAATTCTTACTTAACCCACGACTTCAATATATCCATGAAAAAGAAGAAGGCCTCATCTTCACTTAGATTAGTGATTTGAAGCATCAACTCACTAAAATGTTTCACATGCTCTTATTGTGCCTTGTTGCGAGAATTGGCGCAACTTAGCCCAAGCCTCATTCTT
The DNA here is from genome assembly GCA_005393395.2 of Gossypium australe. NCBI lineage: Eukaryota > Viridiplantae > Streptophyta > Magnoliopsida > Malvales > Malvaceae > Gossypium > Gossypium australe. Next base: position 23,866,354 of record CM016622.1, read on the forward strand.
GACATATTCTAGGTAAAATTGTGCTTTGAAATCCTTTTTGAACTCCTCCCAAGTCTCAATTCTGGTTCCACCACATCTTACATCTGTAGACCTATGATGCCACCACAATAAAGCAATGTTAGTGAGATACAAAGAATCAGTGTTTACCTTAGCATCATCCTCCTTAATGCCAATGGCACGGAAGTATTGCTCAATCTCCCATAAGTTGTCCACCTCTCTTATGGACTTTGCCCCCTTGAAATTATTCGATTTGGGAGCGTCAACCTTATGGCTCGGTGTTCCACTTAACACCCTTTTTCCTACAATAACATGATAAAAATCAAGCTCTCCCTCGAGCTCCTCAATCTTTGTATGCAACTATGCCACTGTGGCTTCGTTGTCTGCCTTCATTGCCATCATAATATCTTCAAGAGTCTCATTCTTTTCCGTCAGCTTAGCTACATTGGTGTTGAGGAGAGCTTGCTGTTCATCTACATTGGAACTAAGGGCCTCTATCACATGCTCCTTGAGCTGCTCCTTCTCCAAGCTAAGCTCTTCGATGCGCCCCCCATCATCTTGAGGGTTTCCTTTGTGTTCCTCATTGACTCTTTGAGATTGACCACTTGACCTTTTAGCGTCGACAACATATCCCTTGAACGGCTAGCTTTCCTACCCCTCCAACGGGTCTCAACTTGTTTAGCAACTTCTTTTGACATCTTTGAACAGTGCCTTCACAACCCTAGCTCGAATACCAACTGTCATATGGCTAGAAATTTAGTCTCACAATCTGCGCGGCCTTAGGCGTTTTCTTCGCTTCAAAAACACCTAATTCAACCTAACTCCCAATAACTGAAGATTCAAACAGGATTCCTCTAAGGCACCAACGCAAAGCGGAAGCAATTCAAAGATGAAAAAACTTGACAGATGAACAAAGCCACAGAAATGCAAAAAGCACTAGAGAGAATGTTTGAGTGAATGCTCTCAAGAATTCTATTACTCTAAACTGAAGTGATTTACAATGAGGGGGAGAGGCCTTTATCTATAGTTGAGTCTCTCCAAATTCAATGGTACAGATTGAAGTACATCAACAACTAAGATTAAAAGCTATCTACAAAATCAAGTCTCTAATATTACAAAATCATATCTTCTAAGATTACATATCATATCTAAGATTGCAAATCTTCAAAAATTACGTTCCATATTTGCTATACTTTGTAGATGGGCCTTCAATCTCTCCAAGCAAAGGACCAATCCGTTTGGGCCAAATGACTTCCCTTGAACATGATGGATCACATAAGTGTGTCATAGTTACGGGCTCCCATGCGCAACCCATAGCACAAGGGGATAGTTGTACTCTTTTTGGTGTAGTTATAATTAAAATTTTTGAATAATATTGCATGAAATGATTAATATATGTGAATATTATAAAACTGAGTTTTGGGAAATGAAAATTCTAAAAAAATAAAATATGTGAAAATTTTTAAAAAAAATTATTTTCATAGTTTTTACTAAAAAAATGTTTTGTAAAAATGAAAATGATGAAAACAATAATTTTAAAATTTAAATGAATTGGTCCTAGTTCAAACCCATATAAATGCAAAAACATCCTTTCTTTTCTTAAATAGTTTTTCAAATATTAAATTTGATACCTAGTTTGAATCCATATAAATAGGGGTGATCAAAACTTGATCCGATTTGAAAAATAAAAAAAATTCGAATTTTGAGTTAATTGAATTGGGTTATTCGAGTTATCTGAATTATTCGAGTCAACTCGAATAAGTAATTCGAGTTTTGAGTTCGAATCGAGTTGAATTTTACAATTCGAATAATTCGAATAACAGATTGGTGTAAGTAACCTTTTGGTCCCTGCCAAGTTTGAAAATTGGTCTTTCTCTAAAAAAAATTACAAAATAGTTCAAAATAATTTTCAAAACTTCAAAACAATTTTTAAAATTCCAAAGATTTATAAAAATTCCAAATTTTATATTTTTTTAAAAAAATTGTAAAAATTTCAAAAAAAAAATCTAAAAAATATATGAAGAAAGTTAAAAAATTTTAAAAATAGAATAATACCTAAATATGTTAATTAATTATTCAAGTTTATCAGACTAAAACATTTTATTTTTATTATTTTATTTTAAAAAGTTTTCAAATATATATGGTTTCAAATTTATGCGCTCTAACATGAAATTAGTTATACTATAACAATATTTTAATTTGACATGTTTAATTTTTTAATTTAACTCGAACAGTTTCACTATATTTGACTCAACTCGAATTTCATTTCACTTGACTCGATTCGAAAAAACTTCAAATCAAGTTATGATGATAAAATAGGACTTGTCAACTCGATTAACTCGAAATTTTTTCACTCGACTATATTTGATCGAATGCTCACCCCCACATCTAAATATAATTTTTTAATTTTTAATTTTTATATTTCTATTATAGAAAAATAATTATCAAATATGAAAAATTGAAAACAATTTTTTATTTCTACTTATTAAACATGCTTAAATAGAAAATAAAAAATAAAAGTAGAAAATAGAAAATATTTTCCAAAATCAAACAATAGCCTTAAAATCTAATTTCTCGTGATTCTTCTTTAAAATAAAATTGATGTGGTGTACAAATAGGCGTCAACGTAAATAAGGTAAGTGTATTTATACACTAACCATAACATAGATACAAATTCATAACATATTACTAGATTATGACATCTATAATATTATTTAAACACATTATTCAGTTACTGCTATAAATCAATTAAGTACCAACTTGGATAAAAAAATTATGATTTTTTCATGATTAAAATAAATTATATAATTTGAGGATATTTTAATCTTTTTTATTTTAAAAAATTAATAAAAAATTGCATGTCTATACAATTATTTAAGCTCTTGACTCAGTTGGTGTCATGAGTCAACGGGGCACCAACTCAATTGGGGAAATTATGAAAACGTCCTTTCGTAATTAAAATAACTTATATAATTTGAGAGTATTTTAGCCTTTTTTTTTTTTGTAGAGAAACTCAATAAAAAATTTGCAAGTGATTGGATTTCAACCTGTAACATTTTCATCAATAAAAATATGAACTTTACCATTGAACCAAAACCTTATTTTAATATAATATTAACATTTTAATTATATTACGCATACTATATTATCACCATCAACTGGATATATTGATAATGTTATTTTTTAAACTAAAATTTGTGTTCTAAGTACGTAGCTTTCACACATATGTGTGTAACAGAATTTTTAATACTTATAACGTGGGGAACAAATTTATGAAAAGGTATATTTATTAAAAATTCATGTAGAAATCAAATGAAGCTTAGGTTGAAATAGAAAAGTTGAAAGTTTAAAAACAATAATTTTTTTTTAGGTTCAACTCGTATCATGTATAAATTTTTACTGATTTTATGAAAATATAAAAAATATGAAAACACCCTCATAATAATATAATTTACTTTATAAAAAGAATATATTTTTAGTAATTTTTTAATTAAGTTGGTCCACGCCCTCGTAATAATATAACTTAGTTAATAAAAAAAACTTTTTAATTATTTCTTAATTAAATTGGTAATACTAACTAATTTTAAGTATATAATACGGATAAATGATACTTAACCTTTGGGAAGTTCTGATTTTAAAATGCATTGTACTTAGCCTTGCCGAATAATATTTTACAAACTAATTTTCTCGGTTGAAGTTGCCTAAATAGAATTAAAGGCAGGTTTAATGAATTAAAAAATATAATGGTTGAAAAATTAAGTATTAAGATATAAAGTGAAGATTTTAAATTATAATATATATTTAATATATTAATTAAAATTAAGTATGGTATAAAATTAGACGGTTTGATAAATATAAATATTAAATTATATTTTTATTTTTATCTTTAATTTTATAGATTGCATGTTAATTTTAAGTAACTTTATTATAAATAATATTATTCATTGCATATTGTTTACATATCATACTGTTATTTTAGTGATCAGCGGCAAAACAAGGGGGCATGGCCTTGGCACTCTTAAAATGACTTTTTTTATATTAATCCTTTAAAAATTTTTAAAATTTTAAATTAGTAAAAATAAAATTGCACTTTGGTCTTCCTTAAAAATATAAAAATTTGATTTAATCCTTTAAAAATTATGAAGATATAATATATTAAAATGATAAAATTATATTTTTTCTATCGTAAAAATCTGGTTTCGCCACTACTAGTGATGCGGTAGAAATTAAACAAACTTGATTTAATCCAATAACGGAAAACAAATTATTTGTAGCAAATTAATAATAAGTAATAATCAAAGACTGGATTGAAACCAATAATAGTTTTGTACTATAGTATTTGGTAAGTACATTTCAGCAGACTTGTAAGGACTGCATGGGATACATTTCACTGTGCTTCTCCCAACTTGAGTAGCTAGCTAGCTGAGAATCATCACCACAAATACCTAGTACTAGGGAAGACGCATAGCTAATATATATTTTGGTATGAAAAAGAGGAAGCAAAATATGGAAATGTGTGGTTTCGATTGGAGAAGCATGCATGCGTGCATGCATCGCTTGGAGTTAATGGGCAACCGAATTGCATTCAAACGGGTCACCACCAACTTTCTCGATGCCATATTCCCCTTAATTTTCTTCTTATTTTACCCTGCACAAATTAAAGGTCAGCAATGAATTTGTTCATTTATACTTAATTAAAACTATATATATATATATATATATATATATATATATATTATGGACAAGTGCTAGATGCTTTGTTTTCCAAATGAATATAGGCCCACAAACTGTGCCTCTAAAGGCATATTCTTACCCCCAATCTCTTTATAATGTCTACTCTTTCTCTTGGTTCATGCAAGCTTTTCTTATTACTTTCTGCATATCAGCTATGGATTTAGAGTGTGCCAGTCAAGAAACAGTAAAACAAGGCCTGCTTGCTCGTGGATGGCCACCGATTAAGGGCTTTAGCAAGCACGTTAAGACTAAAGTGCTTGAATTTTTCAGCCACTTGATAAAGCTTGGCCAAGATGATCCAAGAAGAGTAGTTCACTCCTTGAAAGCCGGACTTGCACTCACCTTGGTCTCATTGTTTTATTACTACCAGCCATTGTACAAGAGCTTCGGCGTTTCCGCAATGTGGGCTGTGATTACTGTTGTCGTCGTCTTCGAATTTTCTGTCGGTATGTTGTGTCACACACACCCCCGCCAAAAATAAAACAAATTAAGCTGACATAAATAGTTTTTGACCTGATAGCAATTAACTTCAATAGGGGCTACACTTGGGAAGGGAGTGAATAGAGGATTGGCAACATTGCTTGCTGGTGGTCTAGCTGTTGGGGCTCATCAGCTGGCTAACCTATCGGGACGGATAGGTGAGCCCATAGTACTCGGGTTCTTTGTCTTCCTCCAAGGTATACAAAACTGGCACTTTAACAATATATGCACCCAAAATTCTCCTTTTCCTCAGTTTCTTCAAATACATATATATGTATATGTTATCCGTGATTGCAGCTGCGGTATCAACGTTTGTAAGATTCTGCCCCCAAATCAAGGCGAGATATGATTATGGGCTATTGATATTTATTTTGACATTCTCTTTGATCTCGATTTCGGGTTTTCGAGATGATGAAGTGTTAGAATTGGTTCACAAGAGATTGTTAACCGTCCTCATAGGTGGCTCAACCTGTGTCATAATATCCGTTTTACTTTTCCCTGTGTGGGCTGGTCAAGACCTTCACAACTTGATTGCTTCCAACATGGAAAAGCTTGGGATCTTCCTAGAAGGTACCCATCTCCATTATCAACTCCTCAAAAAGCAATGTATGTATCTAGTTACAGGGTCTGGAATATGTTTACAGGGTTTGGAGATGAATACTTTAAAATGCCAGAGGATGGAGATTCCAAAGAAGATAGACCCTTCTTGCAGGGTTATAAAAGTGTTCTTGACTCCAAAACCAACGAAGATGCCTTGGTGGGTCAAAACCTCGACTTGTTTTCCATCTCTAGTTATAAAAATAAAAAGATTGTTCAATTTTTGTTATACGCAATTATCTCGCCCAATACACTCAGCATCCTTGATTCCGACATGAGACTTGCCCGGTCAAGGGCTTGCTTCTTAGAGAACCACCCTCAGATTCCATCGAGATTCGATGAAACTTTATATCAACAATTTTCTTGTTTGTTTTCTAATTTATTTTTTCTTGAACTTTTAGGCTAATTTTGCAAGATGGGAACCAAGGCATGGTCGATTTCAATTCCGACATCCATGGAAACAGTACCTGAAGATTGGAGCTCTAACACGAAAGTGTGCCTATCGAATTGAATCTCTTAACGGACACCTATATGCTGACATTCAAGTATTAATGTTTAAATCTCCACGTTTTAAATTCATGTATATTTTAAATTGGCAAATCATTTTATGCTAATGTTGCAGGCAAAACGGGAAATCCGAAGTAAAATCCAAGAGACATGCACAAAAATGGGCATGGAATCTGGTAAAGCATTGAAGGAACTATCAATGGCGATCAAAACAATGGTGCAACCATTTGCTGCTGATATCCACATTGAGAACTCAAAATCTTCCGTAATGAATCTCGACACTTTGCTCAAATCAGGGTTATGGGATGATGAAACGGACCTATTGGAAGTGGTACCAGTGGCCACAGTAGCTTCGTTATTAATCGATGTAGTCACCTGCACGGCCGAAATTGCTGAATCTGTTAACGAACTTGCAAAGATGCTAAAATTCGAAGTCGTTGAGCCAACTGTCTCACCTGAAAAGCCCGAGACAGGACAACTTAAAATTGGGATATCTTAGAAACCCATTTCCAGATAATAGAAAATCTGATTCCACATGAAGGAATTATTATTAGTGAACCGACGAATCTTGGGGTGTAAATAATATCTTATATATAAATATATTTGCTCACTGATTGCATTATGTTTTGCTAAATCTTGGAATATGAAATTTGACCAGGATGAGGAAAACTAAGATCGAGATCGTGTGGACAATTTTCTTTGCTTTTGTAGCGTATTTCAGTTGCTACTTGCTACTGTAATAACTAGGAATATGACCATTCACCACGCCTTGGTGGTTTAACTTTTTTATTATTATTTTAAGAGATAATGTTATAAATAGTTGCTATTTTAATATCTCAATATAATATATTGGTTATGTTTGAAAAGTCACTTAATAATTTAATTTAGGTGTAATTATTTGTTATTAGATAAATGTGATATTTTTAGCACTACACCAAAACAGACTTTTAACGGCGTTTTGATGAAAAACGCCGTAAATATTATACATTAGCTGCAGCAAGAAGTTGAGCAATCGCGGCGTTTTTATCACAAACGCCGCTAAAAAGGAGAAATAGAGGCTTTTTTTCCCGAACGCCGCTAAAGATATGAACATTAGCGGCGCTTCCGAAAAACGCCGCTAAAGGTATGAGCATTAGTGGCACTTTTGTAAAAACGCCGCTAAAGATCTGAGCATTAGCGGCGCTTTTGAAAAAACGCCGCTAAAGATTTTAGCATTAGCGGCGCTTTTGAAAAATCGCCGCTAAAGATCTGAGCATTAGCGGCGCTTCTTTAAAAACGCCGCTAAATGATGAGTATTAGTGGCGCTTCGCCAAAAACGCCGCAAATATATTAATCAATATGTTTTGTAGGTAGATCGAGAATTAGTGGCGTTTGTTGTTAAACGCTGCAAAAATAATTAATTTAGGGTTATGATTTTAGGGGTTGGCTATTAGGCTTTAGGGGTTAGGGTTATTAATAAAAAATTAATTTATTTTAGGGTCTATGTAAGCATTAACATTCTATTTTAATTACTTTTATCCCTTATAAAATTTATATTTAGGGTTTAGCCACTACAAGAAAACAGACTTTATATATATGTTATAGTTTAAATTATTTAATTTCTTATATATATATATATATATATATATATATAATTATAATTATAGTACATTATTTAAAAGATAATAGATAAGCTTTATATATATTAAAATTAAAAAAAATTGGTAACCCATGCATCTGTAGAGAAACAAAATTAATTAGTAAATTGGAAATGTTATTTAAATTTCTTAAAATATTGAAAGAATATATAATATTCAAAATTTATCTAAATAATTTAGGGTTTAAGGTTATAATTAAGGGTACTTTAGTGGTTTGTATGGGCTAACTAGGGTTTCGAGATCAGTATTTCAAGAGTGTTTAGAGTTTATGGTTTACGGTTAGTCTTAGGATTAGGGTTATAGTTATGGCTTGGGTTTATGGGTTTGTGGGTGTATGGTTTAAGGTTCACGGGTTTAGGGTTTATCGAATGAAGACTGTATATCAAATTTGATTTAATCATTAAAAAATTATAAAAATATATGCTATAAAAATCTGGTTGTGCATCTGTTTATCCCTAAACCCTAAACCCAAAACGGTTTAAACCCTAAACTCTAAACCTTAGATCTATATTCTAAACCCTAAATCATTACTCTAAATACTCGACCATAAACCCCTAAACTACAAACACTAAACCATTAACCATTAAACCCCAAAATATTAAACCCTAAAAACTCTAAACCTTGAAACTTTATTTCATAGGGATATATATTGATGTGTATACATGTAGATATTAATGTAAAATCTTATGTTTATAATAATTAGTGGAAGCACTTAATATTGATTAAAAAGTTTATTATAATTTAGAAATTATAATAAATCATAAATTTGATTTTGCTGTAATAAATAAATTATAATAAATCAAAAATTATAAAAATATTTACCTAACTATTCTCTATTTTACGCACAAACCTGATCGAAATTTAATTAGTTAATGTTTGCAGATTCTATCAATTTAATCTGAATTTTAAAAATTCAACAAATTTAACCCATAACTTTACACATTCTGTTAATTTAATCTTTATTCTTAAAAACACAAGAATTTAAAAACCTAAAAAACTTTGAAATATATATATATATATATATATATTTGAATGTTTAATTTTTATAAAAATATATACAAAACTAAAAATATTTATAAGTAAATGAATATCTGTTTTTCAATTTTCTAACATGAAATTTATTTATTAAAGAATAAATCTAATAAATAAAAACAATAATAATAAGTTAGCATTAGTGGCGTTTTTCATAAAAACGCCGGTAATATATGAAAATTACTGAACGACGTCGTTTACTGTTGAATGTTTAGTGGCATTTTCGTCAAAACGCCGTAAAAGGTTGTGTTTTACCGGCGTTTTAGCCAAAAAACGCTGCTAATATATATCAAGTGTTTACAAAACGGCGCCGTTTTGGTGATTTGTTATTAGTGGCGTTCTAGTAAAAACGCCGCAAATATGTATTACGCGTTAAGGAAATGGCACCGTTTTCCTTTCTTATTAGTGGTGCCTTTAATAAAACGCCAGAAATATGTTCGTTTTACTGATGTTATTAGTGGCGTTTTTGCCCAAAACGCCACAAATTTGAGAAAAAACGACTGCGTTTTTGATAATTTATTTAGTGACGTTTATTTAAAAGCGCCGCAATAGGGATAAATTTTACAGAAACGACGTCGTTCTTTTTACATCCATTTTAATTACTCAAAAACCTTAAGTCATTTCGTCTGTTCCCCATTTTTTCTAACTCCCGAAATCCTTAATTTGTTCATCCCCCTTTAGAATTTCCCTCAGAATCCCTAATTTCTTATTCGATTTTGGTGCAAATTTCTTCCCCAAATTGATTACTTCCCCCATCAGGTATTTATTTATTGTTTTTTAGAATTTTGTATGTCGTCCCCAAATTTTATTTGTTTGATTCTCGGCATGGATTTCTATTCCAGTGTGAATCAATTGTGTTAGTGTTTTAACTTGTTCAACCTTCATCGTGTATTTGTTGGAATAGGTCAAATGTGCCGCTGACTATGATTTAGGTAAACAAAAACATTTGGTGGATTTGGTGGCCCGTGCGGGTCATCTTCAGCAAAGGTACGAGGCTGGTTTTCGCCTTGTCGCTGGGTTTGTTTTTTGTTATGATTATTTGCTTAATCTGTGTAATGTAGATGTGGAAGATATGTTTGCATGTGGCTTTTGAGAATTTTGATTGATCAATTTTTTGTTCTTTTTATCTTTTTGAATGGTGTTGTTTCTGTTATTGGAATGTTTATTAGAGCATCGGGTTTGAGTTATTTATTTATTTTGATCGATCAATTAGAATGTTCCTTTTTAAAAGAATCTGGAGAATGGGTTTGTTTTATTTTTGGTGTGTTTGAATTCTAATGGTGCATTTTAATTTTTGAATGGTTTGTATCGTCTCTGGGATTGTGTTGGAAAATGAGTGTATTTTTTTTTTTGGTGTGTATGTTGTATATGTGCATTGGTATATGCAGTTTTTTAATGGGTTATTTGAAGGTTGGAGTGGATGTTTATTAAGGACATTGTTTACATGAATATCAAATGGCTTTTAATTTTTGGTATATTATCTATCTGTTTGTTTAGATATGAGTAGTTTTACAGTTCGAAGGATTCACTACATTCTTAGATGAGGGTTTGTTCATTTTTCTTTTCTTTTGGTGTGTGTTGAGATAGTTCATTTAAGGTTCGAATTGTTGTTTATTACATTTTTTAGATGAAGATTTAAAATGGGTACTTCCTATTTTTGTTTTTAGGATTGGTTCATTTTGAGGTTTCTATGGATTTTTTTTCATTCTTGGCATGAGCATAGAAAATGGATATATTACTTTGGCACATCCACATAACTCGATCCAATGTACTTATTCTGAAACGCTGTTTTAAAGAGATCCCAGATGATACAGTCAGCCACTGTACCCTCCTTAACCGTAAGCCACCATTGATATGCCTCATCCCGCAAGAGAGATACAACCCCTTTCAACTTCTCCTCCTCCGTGAAATCCAAATCATCCATTATGCGTTCCACCGCCTCCAACCAATACTCAGCTGAACTCGGGGCTACACCAGAAATTCCCCTAAACACTTCTGCCCCATTAGCTCTAAGTCGCTCCGACACAGATTTCCGGGCTCCTATGCCCATGCTTGCCCCAACAACTCTCTCTAAAACCCTTAACATTGCTTGAGATACAGCATCATCTCTGGCAGTCTGATCCTAAAATTCCTCCTCCGCAGCTGGCATCTCGTTACCAGATCCATGACCAGATCCCACTGGTTCCGGCACCGTCATCCTACCCCTACCACGACCACGCGGCGGATGTCCTCGACCCCTTGTACTCATTCTACCGATTCGCATTTATCTGATTAGAAATTTTATGAATTATTAGTTTTCTTCCACTAATTAACCCCGAACAGTCTTATGAATAGTAGTTTTAAGAGTAGTTCTCTCGAATTCGCAGTTATAGCTACAATTCAGTCTCCAGTTCGTGTTCCCTAATTCTAGGAAGTACATACATTCAATCATCAAACATCAACATACAATTAGCATCCACGAGCTTACATTCATCATGTTGGGATATCTTCGTCATTTCACTATCCAGGGGTATTTTCATAATTTATCCTACAAGGGTATTTTCATAATTTTCCAAAATAGGGTTCCTTGGTGATTTTGTGAAATAAGGGTATTTTGGTAATTTTTTTGCAATCCGAGGGTATTTTGGTAATTTTGGAATCCGAGGGTAATTCGGTAATTTTACAATCCAGGGTATTTTGGTAATTTTACCAATCAGGGATATTTTGGTCAATTTGCAAATCAAGGGTAATTTGGTAATTTTGCGAATCAGGGGTATTTTGATGCTGTTGTTGTTTTTTTTTCCTTTTGAAGCAGGGGTACTTTAGAAAATTTAATTTTTCAAACCAGTTTACTCTTGTAAATCTAGGGTTTTCGGGTAAATTTGCAAAATATAAGTATTTTATAAATTCACGGCTGGTTGGAAATTTTCGCAACTCAAGTGTATTACTTTGGAAACTTTACAAAACTTGGGGGTTTTTTTTTTGTGAAATAGGGTGGCTGGTCCCTTTCGGGTTTTAATTATAAAGTTTGGCCCATCAACAAGTCCTCGTAGCTAAGGTGAACAATCACTACGCACCAGGTAGGATTCTAGCGAAGAGGAGGTGAGTCACTATGACTGCTAAGTACCAAGCTCTTCCTGAATCCAATCCTAGACATGCGCATGCCTGTTGCCACACCCTAACCCATCGACTCGTTCACGGGTTTGTTTAGTTGGATTAAGTCTTATGCAATTGAAGAGTTGTTTATCTAAGCCTAAGGTCCATTAATACTATCATACTAGTCTACGTCCATAAAGCCCATCAACCCCACAAATATATCACATCAAGAGTTGGAATACTTACCTGCATGGATCGGGTGCTGGTAGACTCGAAGGCCATATCTTCATCTAAGACATTTTTCGCAGGCCATATCAACTTTACAAAACATTACTAGACCCATTTCACAGCCCGAGTTTTGAAACCTGGCTCTGATACCAAAATGTAACACCCCAAACCCGGCCCATGCGTTTCAACCAGATCTGGTATGCTACGGGTTGTACATTGAAAACTTTTACTAAGTTGTTTTTAGAAAATCATAAGTTAATAAGAAAAATTTGAGTAAATAGGTGACTTTTGAAAAAAAAAACTTGTACTATTATTATTTCGTAAAATTAAACCCTTAACATAGTTTCAAAAGTTGCAAATATTGAAAAAAAAACTAAATAGTGAAATATAAACTATGGGGCCTTATTACATAAAAATTCCAAAAAATTAAAACTTAAAGGAAAAGCCGAAATAGTCTATATAAAAAAAATATAAAGACTTGATGGCCCTTCGAGTCCGTCTTGGCTCCCATGTCCACGATCTACTGCTCATCTGAAAGAGTAGAGAAAAAGGAAAGCGTGAGTCACCAAGACTCAGTGTATAAATCCCGAAACACACAACGACCTGAGCCCACAAACACATTATGGGCCCTGGCCTATACATAAAGGCAACAATCATAATTAATGTTAAATAATAAGTGATGAATAGCCCAACCCATCCTAGGTTTCCATCCTCTACACACCAACCCATCACACCTTGGGGATTTCTACAATCAACCCTCCATCCGCCTATTCCTGTTATTCAGGAATCATTAAACGTGGCAGAGCCATCGATCACTATGTGACCTAACATTTGAATTTGTGGTTTAACCACCAATCACCAAGTGACCTATCATGCACTTCCCCTTCTATATCATAATCCCACCCCATGCATACACACATAAAGAAAACATCATACAGGCTTTCATATATTTCGATACACATAGAGAATTTCTATGATTACATACCTGGCATCCTTGCCTAACTCTTTTAGGGTTTCATTCGACTGTCTACACAGCCTCTTTCCGGCTTTTTAGCCCATAACACATAAATTACAGTTAAAGAGTGTGTTAAAGATCTACACACCTGATTACCGTTAGAACGAGACTTTCTAAGCCAACGCTATCCGTAGCCAACACCACCGCTATCTGCCTAAGGTGTTGTTTAGAAGCCGGTAACGAAACATTAGGTTAAGGCACAACTAACGAAAAGAAAACGGTTGATCATCTTAAGGAGAATTGAAATCCTTACCTTGAAATCCCGAAAAGTGATATGAGATTCAAGGACTAGTGTTTCCAGCTTTTAGATCTAAGAGATCTACTTCAATTCCCGAATGTCGCCCAACAAGAAAATACATAGAACCATTAAACCATTAGCTTTTTGGCTTTGTCTTCCAAAACCCGAAAGAGATAGTGAAGAGATAGGGAAATCGGCACTCACCTTAACACAAAGAATTCGACTACCCCTTAAAGATTCCGGCTTTTTGAGAAGATCAAGAAGAGAAGATAATAAGAAGAAATCCAAGTAGTTTCGGCTTTTAGTTGAAGAAATCGGCAAGAAGAATAGGGAGTATTCGGCTATGGAGATGAGAAGAGAGTTCAGGGTTTCGGCTTTTGAAAGAAAAGATGTTGAGAAGATTGGGAGGTTTCGGCTTTTGAAGAAATCAAAAGAAAAGAAATTGCAGAGGAAGATAGGGTTCAAATGCCGGAATTGATGAGCTATCCCCCCTATTTATAGAGATTTCGGCACTTACCTGTCAAAAACTGAAAGTGCCATTCCTGATAACTAAAAATTTAGCAAATAAAAAGGGAAAATTCGGCACCCCTTTGCCATGAAGAAACCAATTTCTTCACTCCTCTAGGTGATGGAATTTCGGCCAACACCTAGCCTTGCAGATAGCTCCTATCTTTTCTCCTTTTTATCTTCCATATTATCAACTATAATATCTACATTATCCTATTCACATAAATCCCCCTATTTTTGAGCCTTGTTACCGTCAACTCCACCTAACCCTAATGCCGAAAATTAACTAACTTAAATTAAAGATTTGGGCTCCATGAAACTTAAATTTGGCCCCTTATTCCCCTATGTGGCGTCACCCCCTTGCTCCCTAAGTGGCGCCACTGACCTCTGGGCCACAAGCCCACTTTGGTATTTTAGACACAGATACTACCTTTTAAACCTTATGGTGCCCAAACAGATAATTTAACCAAGGCCCCTGCCTAAGCCTGAGCCCAATTTGGACCCCTAACACTTAAATTAACACATTAAACATATCACCACACTAAACGCATAGGCCCAATAATTTAGGATGTTACAGAACTGCTATATATTCTGTTTAATATGTTGTTGTTTATTATATTGTTACAACTGGAATAAAAATGACATATTTAATCGTTAGCTTAATGGAACCATTTTTATATTAATAATGTTTGATTTTATATTAATAATGTTTGACCATATAATTAATTTCTTGCTAATGACATATTTGGCATCCTCTATTCAGTTGCCTTTAAGTAGTTCTAGATTTAGAAATTATATTGTAAATATGATTAATAAATTAATTTATACACAATCTGATTAAAAAACTATTAATAAAAAATATTTAATTTATTTTAAAATTAATTTAAACAAATTTTGCGAGCATATTTAAATTAATTTTTTTATATTTAAAAAGAGAAATAATTCAAAGAATTTCGCTAGCACATGTTGAATTGCCGACACGACATCGTTTCAAAAGCACCAATAATTTCGTAACGACAAACCTTCAATCACATGCTCCTTCCAAATAAAGAACAACAATAATATTATTAACGGTAGATTTCCAACGCTAATTAACGCCTAACGGTCAGTGGACCTCACTCTACACTACTCATATAATGTCACCTATGTAATTAAATCCAAAACTAGTGGATCCATATTCACACACATATTATTAATAATTTTCTTCAAACATTTTTCATCTACTTACATTTTATTTTCTTATTCTTTCATCAGATCTAGAAAAGTACGTAGGAGTTAAAATTAAATTACTAATTTTATTACTAATTACTAATTATTACTAATTACTAATTACTAATTACTAATTTTTATATTAATAATGTTTGATTTTGATATTTAATATTTTCAATATTTTCCAAACTTGTAAATATTTTGTTATCAATATAATAATAATATTGATCATTATTTAAATATGTTTTAATGTAAAAAATAAATTCTTTTTTTAAAAGAAGTAATTTAAAAACTTTTTAAAATGGAAATTGAATCGAGTTTGGATAATTTTTTTATTTTTAATTTATTTTTAATTTAAGTATAAATAAATAATTTAAAAATATTTAAATTTTAATTATAAAAATTTGGGTGCGTCATTCTTGAATGTCCGTCAACATTAAACGTCCGTTAATCCTCGAACCTATAAAAACATATTAAAACGTAAATTCCTCATTCCTTTTATTATGTTACTCATATTATGTTTTTTTCACATAATATACATAACTTACATAACTCACATAACATACATAAATTACATAACTTACATAACTCAGATAACTTACATAATACATAACTCAGATAACTTACATAATAATACATAATACATAAGTTAAAGATCAAATTTCATAGCTTTCATCAAATTATTTAACTTACATAATACATAACTTATATAATACTTGTATAGATAAACAACTTACCCGTGTAATTTATTTTCAACTTTAGACTTCAACAACTACGAAATGGATAGAACTTGGATGAATCTGTCAAGGGTAAGCAACGGCTATCGATATGGAGTAGAAACTTTTCTAAATTTTGCATTTCAAAATGCAAGCCAAGAGAATATGATTCTTTGCCCGCGTAAGAAGTGTTGCAATATCAATTGTCATTATCGTGAAGTTGTCTACGAACATCTAGTTGTTGATGGCTTTGTTCAGGGGTATAAAAAATGGATTTCCCATGGAGAGTGTACATCTAGTGGAGCCTCTTCATCGATGAATCTGGGTTATCCTCATAGTGCTTACAATCAGAATGTTAGAGAAGATGACATGGATGGCATGTTGCGGGATGCATTTAATATGTGCGATGATGGTTTGCAATCATTTCCACTGACTTGGGTGCAACCGATGATTACAATTTTGGTGGAAATACTTTCACAGAAAGGGGAAGAAGTGTACCTAATGATCAGCCAAATGAAGAAGCGGCGAAGTTGTACTCGTTACTTGGTGAAATAAACGAAGAACTGTATGAGGGATCTAAATTTTCAAAACTGTCTTTCTGTATTTGTCTTTTTCACTTAAAATGTTTGGGAGGGTGGACCAGAAACTCTTTGACAATGTTGTTAGAGTTTTTGAGAGAAATGTTCCCGTTTGCGAAAATCCCTCAATCTTCCAAAGACATGAAGAAACTGATCAAAGATTTGGGCCTTGGCTACAACAAAATTCATAGTTGCCCAAATGACTGCATGTTGTATTGGGGCGGCTGGAAAAACCTACAGTGCTATCATGTATGCGGTCAATCCCGTTGGATGAATGGAAATACAGAGGATGATAACGAGGATGAAAATGATACACAGTCAAGAAAGCAGCCAGTTAAGATTTTGCGGTATTTTCCGCTAATACCAAGGCTTCAAAGGCTTTTCATGTAGTCGAAGACAGTCGAGTCAATGACGTGGCACCATGATGGACGAACCGGTGATGGATTGTTAAGGTATCCTGTAGATTCTTTATCTTGGAAATCATTTGACTCCAAATTTCCAAGCTTTGCTAACGATCCTCGGAATGTGAGGCTGGGGCTAGTATCTGATGGATTTAACCCTTACAAAATCATGAGCACTGCGTACAGTACTTGGCCTGTGGTGCTTGTTCCTTACAATTTGCCTCCATGGGTTTGAATGAAACAATCATTCTTTATCTTATCTATGATTATCCCTGGAGAGAAAGGGCCCAGAAATGATATTGACATATATTTGCAGCCACTTATTGAAGAGTTAAAACAATTATGGGCTGGTGTTGAGACATACGATGTACTGAGAAAGGAGAACTTCAAGTTACGTGCAGCTTTGATGTGAACTATTAATGACTTCCCAGCCTATGCCAATTTATCTGGTTGGAGTACCAAGGGACGTTATGCTTGTCCTTGTTGTGCTGCGCAAACATGTTCGCAATGGTTATATAATGGGAAGAAGTTCTCTTATATGGGGCATCGTCGGTGGTTACCAGAAAATCATAGATTTAGATTTCAGAGTACTCAGTTTGACGGTACTAAAGAGTTCAGAGAAGCTCTTTCGCAGACCGGTGGATCCGAAATATTGTTCATGTTGAAAGATATGAATTTCATTTATGGGAAGATGAATCAACTGGCCAACACACAAAGAAATAGAAGATCAAGGGATGAATCTGATGATGAATCTGATGAAGAGGATGATCCTAATGAGGCGGACTTGTGGAAAAAAAAGAAGTATTTTTTTTTGAGTTGCCTTACTAGGAGCATCAGATTTTACGATATAATCTTGATATCATGCACATTGAGAAAAATGTCTGCGAGAACATCATTGGGACTATTTTGAATGTCGATGGAAAATCTAAAGACAATCTTCAAAGTCGACTTGATTTAGTCCACATGGGAATTCGGCGTGAGCTTTATCCCCAAGCACTTCCGAATATGAAATATCGGTTGCCGCCTGCTATTTTTTCAATGTCAAATACGGAGAAAGAAGTGTTCTGTATGGTGTTGAAGGATACAAAGGTCCCGGATGCGTATGCATCAAATATATCTCAATGTGTGAGTCTTAAAGATCGAAGACTATATGGCTTAAAATCGCATGATTATCTTGATGCAAGACTTATTGCCAGTTGCTATGCTGTGTTGTATGTCGAAAAAGGTGACGTCTTGTATAATTGAACTGTCCAATATAATGAAAGGCATTTGTGGTAAAGTTTTGAATGTTCAAGAACTTGAGACACTACAAGATCGAGCCGCATTGACTTTATGCAATCTGGGGAAGATCTTCCCGCCTTCCTTCTTCACTATTATGGTACACTTGTTAATTCATCTCCCTCGTGAAGCAATACTTGGTGGACCCATTTTCTATCAATGGATGTATCCCATTGAAAGGTCTTAATTTATTTGTAAATTAATCCTTCATTCACCTTAATGCCTTTAGTTGCAACTTTTGATAATGTTGTATATCGTGTTTAGGTTCCTATCCAGATTGAAGTCTTACTGCCGCAATAAGCGTTATCCAGAAGGATCAATTGCTGAAGGCTACTTGGCAGAGGAATGTATGACTTTCTGTTCAAGGTATTTGGAAGATGTTGAAACAAGAATGAACAGACCAAGTAGAAATGCTGGGCTCACAGATCATAACTTGGCCGAAACTTATTTATTTCAAAGTTTTGGAGAACCAATCAACAAAGTCGAAATTGCAGAATTAGATGATAGATCGTGGGTCCAAGCACATCGATATGTTCTTTTTCATCACGAGTCAATGGAACCATTACGCAAGGAAGTTCTAGAATTTGATAAATATTCATCAATTATAATTTGTCTGTCTTCTAACAAAGTAAACCTTTTTTTAGCGTAGTGAGTACAAATAAATATTGAGAGCTCGTTCACGGTCCCGAAGATTACAACAACGAGAAATTAATAAGTTGTTCATAGAATCATTTCATGAATGGTTAAGCCAAACGGTATGCAATATAAGTTTTCATTGACAAGTAATAATGTTTTATCATAACATTTATAATTACTCAATTTACTTTCGATTCAATAGGTTTGGAGTCGAAATGAAGTAAATGACGAAGTTAAATGGCTTTCACAAGGTCCAAATAGAATAGTGAAAAGATATAGTGCCTTCCTCATCAATGGATACAGATTTCATACAAGGTATCGCGAGAGATTGAGGAGAACCCAAAATTGTGGAATTGTTGTTAATTCTTCAATTACAAGTTATGCTAGTGCTAGGGACAGTAATCCTGTCGAGGGGAATCTGGAGTATTACGGACTTATTACTGACATAATTGATTTGGATTATTACGGCAAATAGAAAGTTGTCTTATTTCGAGGTGATTGGGCTGATGTGAATACGGCTCGCGGAATTAAAAACGATCAATATGGTTTTACAATGGTGAATTTCTCTCGATTGATTCATATCGGAGAACAACTAATAGACGAGCCGTATGTATTTTCTTCTCAAGTGAAACAAGTTTTTTACTCAAAAGATCCAACTGATGAGGGTTGGTACGTTGTACTTCGAAACACCCCTAGAGACTTGTTCGACATAGGCAATGGAAGTAGAGATGACATTGTAGAAAGACCAGAAACTTTGCCTTTTCCAGAACAAAACTTAAATGAAAATATCCCTAGTACTAGTACACAATTTCAATGGGTTCGTCAGGACGTGGACGAAGATATTTATGAATTATGATGATTTACGATTTTTTATTTATATGTAATATTATAATTTTAATCTTGGCCATTTTATATAATTTAACTATTTTATATGTACCATTATTGTTGTTATTTGTTACTAAAATTTCAACTATTTTATGTGTATTGCAGGAAAAATGAGTAGAAGAAGATTGCGAGATTTAAATATTGTACAGAATACTATAAATTTCGAAGAGGGCAATAGTGAACAGCAAACAATGGTTGGATCCTCGAATGTGCCTGACATAGATGATGAGCCTGCAGAATTACAAAGTAATGTTAAGTTTATTTTACATGCATGTTGACTTTTATAATTGATTCATTTTTCAATTTTAATATAACAATAATATATCATTGTTCAGCTGAGAGTGGTGGGACGCGCAGAGGTCGCCAACGTACGCTGCTTAGAGCTTTATACGAATTAAATCCCGTCAAGCGTGTGAAAGTAAGGAGAAACAGTCATGGCCAGCCTGTTGGCCCTGAAGCTCGACTTCTAGCAGGATATTTGGGCATTATTGCACGAAATGCAAATATGTTACCCATCAATTACGAGTCATGGCATCACATGCCTGATGTAAACAAAAATCAAGCTCTGGAGAACATTAAGGGAACAAAACATGAATGTAATTTATAATACTTTGGTTGAAGTTTCATTTATATTTACTTTCTAAACTTATGTTTTTTTAGGAAAGATTTGCTTTGGAGGTCTCCAATGACTATATAAAGAAGACATTGGGAAAAAAATGGAGAGACCACAAAAGCACATTGAAAAAAGAATATTTTAAGAAAGAAATGAGCCTCGAGGATAAATTGTGAAATGTCCCGCCTGGAATGTTGAGGTATCAATGGGAAGATGCGGTTAGATTTTGGAACTCAAAGAAAGAAGAGGTATTACCTAGTTCTAAACTCTTATAAATTTTTCAGTTTATAGTATTTACTATATACGTAATAATAATTTCATTATGTAGGACCGTAAGAGTGTCAGAACGAGCAGCAGGCAAAAACAGAAATTCACGCACACGGCAGGGTCGAGAAGTTTGCTTCTGTAGCTGAGGCCGAGGTATTATAATTTATTAATTCTGTCAAATATTAATGACTTTATACTATTAAATTATATTTTTACTACAACACTGTAGGAAGTCTCCACCGGTCAAAAAGTTGGACGCGTTCAGTTTTTTAACATTACGCATAGGAAGAAGGATGAATCTCCAATGACATCCGAAGCTGGAGAGATTATGGTATATTTACTTAATAAAATTTGATTTATTATAAATATTTATAATGTTTACTTATAATAGTTTAATTCTTCGTTAGTAGTTTTAAAATAATAATGTTAAGTTATGTTGCATTCCTTCTTATTGTATATTTCATTACTAACTTTTTGATTGATTTATTAGGAGAAGCTAAAGGAGAAGAAGGCACAGTATGAAGCGGCTACTTCGAGTGATAGTTTTGTTAATCTTGAAGATATCGATAACAGAATTATTACCGATGTTTTGGGTCCTGAAAGGTATGGTCGGAATTTTTATGCTACATTTGCTATTCTTTGGCTGGAATTATATGCTACATTTGTTGTTTTTTATTATTGATGTTTTGGGTCCTGAAAGGTATGGTCGGGTCCGATTTCAAGGATCTGGTGTTACCCCGACCCAATATTTTAGATCCGGCTCCCAGCAATACATGCCTTCCGGGAGTCAATCTCGAGCTGAAGTTTAGAGGTTAAAAGACCAAATATCTCAGATGCAAGCGAGCACGGTTCATCAAATTGCTGAGGTTGAAAGAAAATATGAAGAACTTCGAGCGGATGCAGCAGCGAGGGAGGCAGCGGCGGCAGCGATGGCAGTAGAGCAGAGCAAAAAATACAATGAGCTCCAGCTACAGCTTCAGCAGATGATGCAGATATTTCAGCAGTCGCAGAAGCCGCCATCTTAGACTCTTAGTTTCTTGTTGTAATATTAATTTTAACATTGTTACATTTAACATTATTGTAAGAATAGTTTCAGTTATACTTCATTTATTAATTTACATAATATATCTATTAATAAATTTGAAGTATCATTTAGATTTAGTGCTTTTGGTGAGATTTAAATGCTACATTTGCTGTTTTGGGTTGAAATTATATGCAACTGTTGCTTTTTTTGGTTGGTTTTAATGCAGGAAGGGTAGGATATTGGACAAATAGACCATTGCAGATCTGTGCAAATTAGCGGCGTTTGTAGGAGAAGCGCCGCTAAAAGTCAAGACCTTTAGCGGTGTTTGTGGGAGAAGCGCCGCTAAAAGTCAAGACCTTTAGCGGCGTTTGTGGGAGAAACGCCGCTAAAAGTCAAGACTTTTAGCGGCGTTTGTGGGATAAACGCCGCTAAAAGTCATGACCTTTAGCGGCGTTTGTGGGAAAAGCGCCACTAAAAGTCATGACCTTTAGCGGCGTTTGTGGGAAAAGCACCGCTAAAAGTCATGACCTTTAGCGGCGTTTTTTTCTCATAAACACCGCTAAAGTTAGCGGCGTTTGTTTTAGCGGCATTTTTTGTTGCGCTTTCGAAAGCACTGTAAATACTGTAATACCCTGATTTTGTGGGTCTGTGCATTTGGTGTGTTGCATGGCTAAGTTGGCAATTTGAGGTTTTGAGGTGTATTGAGTTCAGGCTTGGGCTTAAAATCTGGGTGAAAATGATTAAAAATAGTGCTACTAGTAATGTAATTTAAATTATTAAGTTTAGTGGTGAGTTGGGCTTGTGGCCCAAAATTTACTAATACTCGAAGTGGGCATGAAGGTGGCGTCACAAGGGGGAGGAGTTGGGCCTTGTGTGGCCGCTTGGGGCCCAAATGGATGGGTCAAATTCAGCACATAGGAGGGAGGGAGATGGACGACACAAGGGCTAAAATATAAGAGCTTTAATTCTTTTATTTTTATGATAAAAATGCTGATAATTAGGAGGGAAGAGTTGGAGCTTGGTGGGTCTCTCTTAAAGGGATGGATAATGGTTGAGTTATCAGATGAGATAAAGCTATCAGGAGATGGGAGAGTTGGCCGAAATTCCAACTGTGTGTGTGTGCGCTTGAGTATTGTCGAATTTAGTAGCTAGTTATCATCTTTTTCTTCATTATTTTTCTTTCTTTTCTCACCTATACTCTGAGCAAGCCGAAATTCTCTTCACCTTGGTGCCTCTGCCTTTTTGTTAAAACCGAAACTCCCTAGCATTCTTCTCCTCTTCAACATATCCCTAAAGGCCGAATCCCCTTTTGCTCATATTCTTTCCTCTATAGCCGAATCATCAGGTGAGATCTCTGTTTCCCGAAGGTGCACCATAAGCTGCATACTCCTTAGTAATCTGGTGAGTTTCGGGATTTCTTTCCTCTGCGATTTCTCTATTTCTATCAAGTTTCTAATCCGAATCATTTGTACTAAGGCTCTGTCGATTTCACTCTCTACCCCTAGAAGCCGAACCTGTCTTGCTATAGCCAGAAGTGCCGATTTTGGAAAGCCGAAGGTGGGTGGTTGATGGTAGGTTTGGCCGAATGGCCTTTCTTGTTTATTTGTGGTTGGCTGAATGTGTTATGGTACTCATCTGATTGCGTTTAAGGGATTAATTTAATAAATGGATGTTGGCTGAATGTAGGTTGGAAGGTGACGAGTTCGTAAGGATTTTCCGGATTCGATAGTTAGGTAAGGGTTTCTTTTAAATGCTATTATTATCTATTAGATCTTATCGATTTGATTGGTTTAGTGACCAAAGGGGTTATTGTGGACGCTAATAACAGTCAAGCAGTAGGAGGGGTTGGATTTGTAAACCCAACGCCAAAGTAGCGTAGAAGCAGTAAAAGCGATAGTACGAAAACCAGGTGTGTAACTCTTACACACTTTCTATACTTGATATGTTAATGTTATGTGTTATTAAAAGCCGGAATGACGGCAAAGGTTACCTAAATACCCTTGTGGGTAAAAGCGAGGATGCCGAGTAAGTTATTATGTTTCCCCGTGTTGACTGTGAGTTATGAAAGCATGATAATTTGTATACATGATACTTGTATGTTAAGCATGGTCATACGGATGTAGATTGCATGAATATATGTTATGGGTGATGAGAGGAGGGGGAGTATGATCTATCAGACTGTCACCAGTGATTTGGTATCACACAGTGGGTTGGCCCCACATATTATAAAAATTGTGACTAAGTCTCAGTGGTTTGGTACCACATATGTTATTATTGTAACTTCGGTTACCAGTGGTTTGGTACCACATATGTTATTATTGTAACTTCGGTTACCAATGGTTTGGTACCACATATGTTATTATTGTAACTTCGGTTACCAGTGGTTTGGCACCACCAGTGGTTTGTACCATAAGGGGTAGATTTGGGAGACATGGATGGATACTTAGGTTGGATGGGTTGCATGACTTGCATATTATTGTATGAATTTTTGTAAGAGCGTATTTCCTCTTGGGATGAGGATTTATACACTGAGTCTAGGCGACTCACCCCTTCCGTTATATTTTGCAGATCAGGCTTAGATCGTGGATATGGAGCCGGAGTGGACTCAAGGTGGCCATGCACAGCATTTGGTTTATTACAGAGTTTTCAATTTGGACTTAGTTATTTTATTAAATTTTTGGTTTTTCAGTTATGTAATAAGGCCGCTGAAGTTTTATTTTGGGTTTTCTTTTATTATTTAGTAGATTCTAAAGTTCTTACTCAATACATTGATAAATTTACGAAATGGATGTTTTCAAACCCTAATAAATACTTGTTTTTTTTTACCATGACTAAGTAATAGATACGAAAGAAACAATAAGGCAATCAAGTTTTTTCTAAAGCCAAGTATCAACATGTATTACACATTGCAAAATACAACAACTTTCTCTTAATATAAGTCAACAAAACAGTTTTCAAACGTTTTCTTCCCGTGGCACGCCAGATTCGGTTGTCGCGTTTTAACCGGGTTTGGGGTGTTACATTTTGGTATCAGAGCCAGGTTCAAAAGCTCGATTGTGGGCTTAGGGCCCAAAATATATTTTAAAAGTAGGTGAAACGAAATTTTTCGGAAAGCATGGCACCTGAGTCTCCGGCGCCGATCCACCCAGGTAAGTACCCTAACTTTTGCTGTGATATTTATATGTTGGGCTTTGTGGGCTTTAGACATAGACGTAGTTAAGCATGATAGTACTGATGGACCTTAGGGCTAGCTTACACAACTTTTGGAATTACATAAGACTTAAGTTTAATTAAACAAACCTATGAGAAAGCCGCCGAGTTAGGGTGTGGCAACCGCCATGCGTATGTCTAGGATTGGATACAGGAAGAGCTTGGTATTTAAGCAGTCCTAGTGACTCACCTCCTCTTCGCTCGAATCCTACCTCGTGCGTAGTGACTGTTCACCCTAACCATGAGGACTTATTCACAGGCTAAACCCTATAATTAAAACCCGAAAGGGACCAGCCACACTGTTTGTAAAATCTCTAGTTTTGAAAATTACCGAATTACCCCATTGATTTGTAAAAACTACCCTAAATTTGAAAAATGACCAAAGTACCCCTGGTTTGTACAATTACTAAATTACCCCTATTTCACAAAATTACCAAAATACCCTTATTTTGAAAAAATCACCCGAAACTTTATTTTGAAAATTTACGAAAATACCCCTGTAGGTTAAAATTACGAAAATACCCCCAGGTAGTGAAATGACAAAAATACCCCTACACGTTGAATGTGGTTTGTGGATGCTGTCTGTGTGATGAATGTCTTAGAATTAGGAGATAAGCCTGAAACTGAAACTTTAGATAGATTCGAATTCGAAAGAATCACTTATAAAACTATCTTCCATAAAATTGTTCGTGGATAAATAGTGAACAGAATTAATAATCCATAAAATTCTTAACCAGATAAACGCGAACGAGAAGCATGAGTACACGAGGTCGTGGACGTCCGCCGCGTGGCCGTGGTAGGGGTAGGATGGCCTTGTCGGAGCCAGCAGGGTCTGGCCATGGGTTCGGAAATGTGATGCCGGATCTGCCGGCGGCAGAAGCTGAGTTTCAGGATCAGACTGGTGGTAACGATGCAGTATCTCAGGCTGTACTACGAGTTTTGGAACGAGTTACCAGGGCAGGCGCGGGTGCAGGAGCCCGAAAATCCGTGGCTGAGCGACTCCGGGCTAACGGAGCAGAAGTATTTAGGGGAGTTTCTAGAGTGCCTCCCAACACGGCTGAGTACTGGTTAGAGGCGACCGAACGTATGATGGATGATTTGGACTTCTCGGCTGTGGAGAAGTTAAAGGGGATAGTGTCTCTCCTCCGGGATGAGTCGTATCAGTGGTGGCTCACGGTTAGAGATGGTGCAGTGGCCGATGATATCACCTGGGATTACTTTAGGGCAGCCTATCAGAGGAAGTATGTGGGAGCTGGTTAACTGATGCACAACGTAGGGCGTTCTTGAACTTGGTTCAGGGGAATAAGTCGGTACCCAAGTACGAAGCTGAATTCTTGAGGTTGAGTAGGTATGCTCGGGGTATGGTGGCTATGGAACATAAGCGCTGTGTTAGGTTTGAGGACGGGTTAAGAGATGACCTGCGGATGTTAATTACACCTCAGTGTGAAAGGGAATTTGCCGTTCTCGTGGAAATGGCCAAGGTAGCTGAGGAGGTGAAGCGAACCGAGAAACAGAATCAGGATAGAGGCAAGGATAAAAGGAGTATTGGGCCATCTAGGTCAGCTGGAAGTTCTCAAAAAAGGGCTAGATTTGGTGGACCGAATCGAGCTACAAATCCTGCTGGTGCTTAGTGGCCACCTCAGTGTGCTAGATGTGGGAAGTCTCATTCGGGAGAGTGTTGGGCTGGTAATAGAGGGTGCTTTGAGTGTGGGTCAATGGAGCACCGGGTAAGGGATTGTCCGCGGAAGTTAGCTAGGACTCAAGCTGAGGGTCAAGGATGTGGTCAATTCAGGAGGGATGGTCAGCAGCCATAGAGGGGTCGAGGTGCAGCTAGGGGTGGTAATGGTAACGGGCGAGGCCAAGGAGCACCTGACCGAGGCGCTGGAGGTACTGATGCTAGACAGTCTGGGTTGGTCTATGCAGCAAAATGTCGAGAGGAGGGCGACGCACTGGACGTTATAACCGGTACGTTTTTAATTTCTGGGTTGCCTTATACTGCATTAATTGATGTTGGATCAACACACTCATATGTTGCTAGTAGTATAGTGGAAACTTTGAACTTAGCCCATGAGATTTCTGCTAAGAAGATGACGGTAGTAAGCCCTCTAGGACACTCTGTGGTAGTAGACAAATTGTATAAGGATGTACCCCTAGAACTTCAAGGGGTAGTGTTTCAAGCGGACTTGATGGAACTACCCTTTGGGGAGTTCGATTTAATCTTAGGAATGGATTGGTTGGTTAAGTACCAGGAAGAACTGGACTGTGCAGCTAAGCGCATGGTGCTGAAATTGATTGAGCGGGTAGAGGTGGTGATGATAGGTGAGAGAAGGAATTACCTATCTAATGTGGTGTCTGCGCTGAAAGCGAAGAAGATGGTAAAAAAAAGGATGTGAGACATTTGTGGCTTGTGTTTGTGCTTTGGAAGGTAAGGAGCTGGCTATAAGAGATGTCCGAACAGTAAATGAATTTATTGATGTTTTTCCGGAAGAGCTTCAGGGTTTGCCCCCGGATCGTGAAGTGGAGTTTGGTATAGATCTTTTACCGAGAACAGCACCAGTGTCTATTGCTCCATATAGGATGGCGCCAAAGGAATTGGTGGAGTTGAAAGCACAGATCCATGAGTTGCTGGATAGGGGTTTTATCCGGCCAAGTGTGTCTCTGTGGGGAGCGCCGGTACTCTTTGTTAAGAAAAAGGACGGGTCGATGCAAATGTGTATAGACTACCGTCAGTTGAATAAATTGACGATTAAGAACAAGTATCCGTTGCCTAGGATAGATGACTTGTTCGACCAGCTGAAGGGAGCATCGGTCTTCTCCAAGATAGATTTAAGGTCGGGGTATCACCAACTTAAGGTAAAGGAGGCAGATATCTATAAGACGGTGTTTCGTACTCGATACGGGCACTATGAATTCTTGGTTATGCCGTTCGGGTTGACGAACGCACCGGCAGCGTTTATGGATATGATGAACCGGGTGTTTCAGCCGTACTTGGATCAGTTCGTCGTAGTATTTATAGACGATATTCTGGTGTACTCGAAATCGGAGGAGGAGCATGACGTACATCTGCGAGTGGTGTTGCAGATTCTTAGGGAAAAGCAATTATACGCCAAGTTTAGTAAGTGCGAGTTCTGGCTGAAGGAGGTTACTTTCTTGGGGCATGTGGTGTCAGTTGAGGGGATTAGAGTGGACCCTCGGAAGATTGAGGCAGTTTTAGACTGGAAGCCACCAAAGTCTGTGGCGGAGATTCGGAGTTTTCTGGGGCTAGCAGGATATTATCGGAGATTTGTGGAAGGGTTTTCTCTGATTGCAGCACCATTGACCAAGTTGCTGAGGAAATGTGTTCCGTTTGTGTGGTCAGACAAGCAACAGGAAAGTTTTGAGAAGCTAAAGAGGATTTTGATGGAAGCTCCGGTATTGATTCAACCGGAAGCTGGAAAAGAATTTACGGTTTATTGTGATGCGTCCCATACAGGTTTGGGATGTGTGCTGATGCAGGAGGGGAAGGTAGTAGCGTATGCTTCCCGACAGTTAAGACCTCACGAAGTGAACTACCCGACGCATGATCTGGAATTGGCTGCAGTAGTTTTCGCGCTAAAAATTTGGAGACATTATTTGTATAGAGAGAAGTCGGTGGTGTATACAGATCACAAGAGTTTGAAGTACCTCCTTACCCAGAAGGAGTTAAATTTGAGGCAAAGAAGGTGGATTGAGCTGTTAAAGGACTATGACTGCTCGATCGAGTACCACCTGGGAAAGGATAACGTGGTAGCGGATGCCTTGAGCCGTAAGGTAGTGGCAGATTTAAGAGCCATGTTTGCTCACCTTAGTCTGTATGAGGATGGAAGCCTGTTAGCGGAATTTCAAGTGAAGCCAACATGGATTGACGAGGTTAAGGAAAAATAGTTGGTAGATGAAGTTTTAAGTGCTCGTTGTTTGCAAGTACAGAATGGTGGATTGGAGGGGTATAGTCTGAGCAGCGATGGAGTGTTATGTTTTCAGGGAAAAATGTGTATGCCTAAGGATGTGGAGTTAAGGCAGAAGATTTTGCAGGAGGCACATAGCAGTCCATATGCTATGCATCCAGGAGGTAGTAAGATGTACCGGGATTTGCGAGAACAGTTTTGGTGGCCGGGTCTTAAGCAGGAGGTAACGGAATTTGTGAGTAAGTGTCTGACATGTCAGCAAGTCAAGGCTGAACATCAGCTACCCTCGGGATTGTTGCAATCGATTAAGATTCTACAATGGAAGTGGGAAAGGATTACAATGGATTTTGTGAGTGGGCTACCCCTTACACCCACTAAAAAGGATTCAGTTTGGGTGATTGTGGACCGTTTAACAAAGTCTACTCATTTCATGCCTGTACGTATGGATTATTCTCTTCAGAAGTTGGCAAGACTATATATAGAGGAGATTGTGAGGTTGCATGGGGTGCCAATGTCGATTATTTTGGATAGAGACCCTAGATTTACGTCAAGGTTCTGGAAGGCTTTACATCAGGCATTGGGTACAAGGTTGGATTTCAGTATGGCGTTCCATCCCCAGTCAGATGGACAGTCGGAGAGGGTAATTCAAGTCCTGGAGGATATGCTAAGGGGTTGTGTCTTGGATTTCAAGGGCAGTTGGGAAGAATTTTTACCGTTGGCGGAATTCGCGTATAACAATAGTTATCAGGCGAGTATTAAGATGGCTCCATATGAAGCTTTATATGGTCGAAAGTGTCGTACCCCTACGTGTTGGACGGAGTTGGGAGAGCGGCAGTTGTTGGGTCCAGAGTTGGTGGCTGAAACAGAAGATAAGGTGAAGGTGATTCGAGCTCGTTTGAAAGAAGCCTCGGACAGACAAAAGTCTTATGCCGATCTTAAACGGAAGGATATAGAGTTTGCTGAAGGTGACAAGGTTTTCTTGAAGGTGTTGCCGTGGAAAAAGGTTCTGAGGTTTGGTAGGAAAGGCAAGGTGAGCCCTAGATTTATTGGGCCCTATCAGGTGTTGAAGCGAGTAGGACCAGTGGCGTACCAGCTTGAGTTGCCACCAGAGTTGAGTCAAATCCACGATGTGTTTCATGTTTCCATGCTTAGACGCTATCGCTCGGATCCATCACATGTTGTGCCAGTGGAGGAGATAAAGGTGAATCCAGACTTATCTTTTGAGGAGGAACTAGTGCAGATCCTAGATCGGGATGTTAAGGTTTTGTGTAGGAAATCAGTCCCTTTGGTGAAGGTATTATGGTGGAACCATGGATCAGACGAAGCGACATGGGAGTCGGAGGATATCATGCGACAGCAATACCCTCAACTCTTCTGACCAGGTAAATTTCGAGGTCAAAATTTATTTTTAAGGGGGGTAGAACTGTAATACCCTGATTTTGTGGGTCTGTGCATTTGGTGTGTTGCATGGCTAAGTTGGCAATTTGAGGTTTTGAGGTGTATTGGGTTCAGGCTTGGGCTTAAAATCTGGGTTAAAATGATTAAAAATAGTGCTAGTAGTAATGTAATTTAAATTATTAAGTTTAGTGGTGAGTTGGGCTTGTAGCCCAAAATTTACTAATACTCGAAGTGGGCATGAAGGTGGCGTCACAAGGGGGGAGGAGTTGGGCTTTGTGTGGCCGCTTGGGGCCCAAATGGATGGGTCAAATTCGGCACATAGGAGGGAGGGGGATGGACGGCACAAGGGCTAAAATATAGGAGCTTTGATTCTTTTATTTTTATGATAAAAATGCTGATAATTAGGAGGGAAGAGTTAGAGCTTGGTGGGTCTCTCTTAAAGGGATGGATAATGGTTGAGTTATCAGATGAGATAAAGGTTATCAGGAGATGGGAGAGTTGGCCGAAATTCCAACTGTGTGTGTGTGCTTGAGTATTGTTGAATTTAGTAGCTAGTTATCATCTTTTTCTTCATTATTTTTCTTTCTTTTCTCACCTATACTCTGAGCAAGCCGAAATTCTCTTCACCTTGGTGCCTCTGCCTTTTTGTTAAAACCGAAACTCCCTAGCATTTTTCTCCTCTTCAACATATCCCTAAAGGCCGAATCCCCTTTTGCTCATATTCCTTCCTCCATAGCCGAATCATCAGGTGAGATCTCTGTTTCCCGAAGGTGCACCATAAGCTGCATACTCCTTAGTAATCTGGTGAGTTTCGGGATTTCTTTCCTCTGCGATTTCTCTATTTCTATCAAGTTTCTAATCCGAATCATCTGTACTAAGGCTCTGTCGATTTCACTCTCTACCCCTAGAAGCCAAATCCTATCTTGCTATAGCCAGAAGTGCCGATTTTGGAAAGCCGAAGGTGGGTGGTTGATGGTAGGTTTGGCCGAATGGCCTTTCTTGTTTATTTGTGGTTGGCCGAATGTGTTATGGTACTCATCTGATTGCATTTAAAGGATTAATTTAATAAATGGATGTTGGCCGAATGTAGGTTGGAAGGTGACGAGTTCGTAAGGACTTTCAGGATTCGATAGTTAGCTAAGGGTTTCTTTTAAATGCTATTATTATCTATTAGATCTTATCGATTTGATTGGTTTAGTGACCAAAGGGGTTATTGTGGACGCTAATAACAGTCAAGCAGTAGGAGGGGTTGGATCTGTAAACCCAAAGCCAAAGTAGCGTAGAAGTAGTAAAAGCGGTAGTACGAAAACCAGGTGTGTAACTCTTACACACTTTCTATACTTGATATGTTAATGTTATGTGTTATTAAAAGCTAGAATGACGGCAAAGGTTACCTAAATACCCTTGTGGGTAAAAGCGAGGATGCCGGGTAAGTTATTATGTTTTCCCGCGTTGACTGTGAGTTATGAAAGCATGATAATTTGTATACATGATACTTGTATGTTAAGCATGGTCATACGGATGTAGATTGCATGAATATATGTTATGGGTGATGAGAGGAGGGGGAGTATGATCTATCAGACTGTCACCAGTGATTTGGTATCACACAGTGGGTTGGCCCCACATATTATAAAAATTGTGACTAAGTCTCAGTGGTTTGGTACCACATATGTTATTATTGTAACTTCGGTTACCAGTGGTTTGGCACCACCAGTGGTTTGGTACCACAAGGGGTAGATTTGGGAGACATGGATGGATACTTAGGTTGGATGGGTTGCATGACTTGCATATTATTGTATGAATTTGTGTAAGAGCGTATTTCCTCTTGGGATGAGGATTTATACACTGAGTCTAGGCGACTCACCCCTTCCGTTATATTTTGCAGATCAGGCTTAGATCGTGGATATGGAGCCGGAGTGGACTCAAGGTGGCCATGCACAGCATTTGGTTTATTACAGAGTTTTCAATTCGGACTTAGTTATTTTATTAGATTTTGGTTTTTCAGTTATGTAATAAGGCCGCTGAAGTTTTATTTTGGGTTTTCTTTTATTATTTAGTAGATTCTAAAGTTCTTACTCAATACATTGATAAATTTACGAATTGGATGTTTTCAAACCCTAATAAATACTTGTTTTTTTTTACCATGACTAAGTAATAGATACGAAAGAAACAATAAGGCAATCAAGTATTTTCTAAAGCCAAGTATCAACATGTATTACACATTGCAAAATACAACAACTTTCTCTTAATATAAGTCAACAAAACAATTTTCAAACGTTTTCTTCCCGTGGCACGCCAGATTCGGTTGTCGTGTTTTAACCGGGTTTGGGGTGTTACAAATACTATTAGTGACGCTTATAAACGCCGCTAAAAGCAAAAAAAAAAAATGCCGCTAAAAGTCTGTTTTGGTGTAGTGTAGGTAACTATTGTAATTTGTAGATTCACTCAATTGAGTGTGATCGGAGTACCCAATTATACTTTTCAATTCTTAGAGATGAGTGTGAGAATCAAAGTAATTATGCCACTAATTGTACCAAAATCTAATTACCTTGTCACCTTCCAAATACCCATACATGATTTAAATTTAAAAATTACTATTATACAAGTTATGAAAAATTATATTATAAACATAAATACATACGATAGTTTAGGATGATTATGATTTTTTTTCTAAAGTTATATTATAAATTCTCAAAAATTATGTCATAAAAAAATAATTTATGTATATTTTTATAAATCTATGACAAAAAAATTAAATTATTTTAATCTTAAAAAATTTCTGAAGTTATGTTCAAAAAGTATATTATAAAAATAATTTACATGTTATAATGTATTTATTTATAAAAAATTATGACAAAAAAGTATGAATATAACTTATTTACGTTTTCGAGCTAGAATTATAAAAGAAAATATATTTTTATAAAAAAATATATTGTGATAATTTATTTACAATTTTTTTCTAAAGTTATGATAAAATGTAACGCCCAAAAATTTTAATTTTTGATTTCGTGTATGTGTGACACATAATGTCTATCTGCTTCAGTAGTTATGTGTTCTGGGTGTGTGTGAGAAGTCCCAAGTTCAAGCCTTACTTGAGCAAATTTTGGTATTTTTATAAATAAAGCCTTAACATTGTGCAAAGGGCTTAATGATCGCTGCAAATCAGAGCTTTAAATATTTATAAAAGAATAATCAAACCTGGAGACTAACTTTGACAACGATATTAAGGCAAGTGTACTTATCGAACAGTAGTATAGCTTAGGCAAGACCGGTTATCGAACCCAAAGGAACTAAAAATATTAATACTCACTTCCTTTTTATTATTTAGCCTTAAAGTTAGAGTGAAGATTACTTTTTGACTAAATTGACCACAGCTAAACTAAGGACACAAAGACAAAAAGACGAATTGGAAAATAACCTTGAGGAAAAACTCAGTTGATTTAGATGATACCCTCAGGAAGAATCCACCTAGACTTCTCTTATTATCTAACCTTTTAATTATATGATTTCTTTTACTTAGCTTGATCCGTGAGACTCCCTAACCTATATTAAACCCTCTCTCGAGGCGAATAACGTCTAACCCTAGGTTAATTAGTGGAACTCTCGTTCACTTATAATAACCCCCTAGGACAGCAGTAAATCGATCAATGGACTCCCATATTAGGTTTAACCCTAATCCGGCAAAATCTCGTAACCCTGTCTCTAGGCGTTCGATCAACTCCGCTTAATTATGTTAGATCTTCTCTTAGGCAGGGTCTATTCCTCCTCCACCTAAGCACATTAGATTTGGATTAAGCAACATAATTAAGAACAAACTAAGTAATTTATCATATAACTTAAAAATCAAATAATAAAAATCATCTAGGTTTCATCCCCTTCAGGTATATGAGGGGTTTAGTTCATAATGAATAAAGAAAACATCGCAAGAGAAAAGATAAAATAAAACATAAGAAAACCCTAAAACCCCCTGAAGGAATTGAAGGAGAATTCCGCCGTCTTGAGTATAACTCCGGCTTCTTGGGATGGATGAACTGGCTATCCTCGCGTTATTCCCTAACTTTGACCTTCTTGGCTTGGCTCATTGGCCTCGCTTTCGCTCCCTTTAAACAGGTGATACTTGGGGATTATTTATAGGCTCTTGGAACGCGATTCTTTCTCCCTAAGTATCCTTTTCCGACTAAAATTGCTCTTTCCAGCGTCAGAGGCACGGCAATGTCACACGCCCGTGTGAATCGAGACCTGACCGTGTTCGAATTTCTCTTGTGGCACGGCTGTGTGTGCTTTGGGCCAGGCCGTGTCGATTTTGTGTTAAGGCCCATTTACTCTGTTTTAGGACCGTTTTGTGTTCTTTTTGTCATCGGGTGCTTTCCTGGGTATAAGACATGAAAAGAAAGGATTAAAAGCACCTTTTTATATAAAAAAAGGGATCAATCATCCAAAAGCATATTAAATGTGGGTCCAAAATATGTTACTTTTACGGTTTATCAAATACCCCCACACTTAAGCTTTTGCTTGTCCTCAAGCAAAATTCTCAATTTACAATTAAAACAAACTTTCCATTATCTATAATTCTTATCAACAATGTCTTATCCTAATTCATAGAAAATTTATACATGGATGATTTGATTTAAAGTATCCTAAAGATTCAAACGAAATAAGTCATTATTTTGTACCTGAAAACATAGGTGTCTTCCTTCTTTTTAGTGACCACCTCTTTGATTCAAAATCGACAAGGATTGATATCCTCACTTAGGATTCACTCAAATCACTTTAAGGTGTTTAAAGTTTAGAAAGAATTTGCTCATAAGTCGAACCTGAAAAGTTAATCCCATAGGCTTGCCTGAAAATCAAATCTCCACCACTGTAATATAAGATGACTGTCATAGCCCAATTTTGCCCGGGCTAACAAACCAAAAAAAACCCAAATTAAAACCCAAACCCAATTACAACTAACCAGGCCCAATGCCAAATCAGAAAAAGAAGAACCAAAACCCTAGCCCCTAACACAAGTGGCGCCGCAAACCTAGTGCGCCCCTACCCACTTGCTCTGCCCACTGCTGCCAAGGCCTGCCACTGCCACTGGCCACTGCGCTCAGCATCGCCCAAGCCTGCAAAACGTCAAAGAAGAAAGGACAGCAATAAAGAATAAAATAAATTGGTGTAAACTGGCTATATAAGCCACACTAAACCGATTGTAAAAGGGGGGCTTTTGATTTTCCGAATTCAAAAAAAAAAAGAAACGAATACAGAGAAATCAAGAAACAAGAATAAAATTTTCAAGGTTGATTTTCGTTTTTCCTTTCGACTTTATTAATGTTACTATTGATTCCTATCTATTTTTGTTTATTGTTTTTAAACTTTTAAAACAAAATAAAAAGAAAGAGGAAGAGGATACCTGAAAAGGCTTGCGGCCCCGTCATCGGAGATTCCCTTCCGTCGTAGGGATCAGGCTCAAAACACGGGCAAGAGATTCCTCCCTCTCGGTTTTCTGGGCTGGAGGCGCAGAGGGGAAGA
The DNA here is from genome assembly GCA_005393395.2 of Gossypium australe. Lineage (NCBI taxonomy): Eukaryota > Viridiplantae > Streptophyta > Magnoliopsida > Malvales > Malvaceae > Gossypium > Gossypium australe. Next base: position 23,902,053 of record CM016622.1, read on the forward strand.
GAAACTTCAGAGAGTTTCTTTGTTTTTTTTTTAGAATAGGGTTAAAAATGATGTTTGTAGAAAGAAAAATTTGGCTTTTATAGAAGGTAAAACGGCGTCGTATTGGGGGAACCCGATTGACCCGACCCGATCCGACCCGCTCCAGCCTAGGATCCGCGTGTTTTTCATCAGAGGGGCTAATTGCACTTTTAGCCCCTCCACTTTTTACCAATCTGTAATCAAGTTTTCTGCATTTTTAATTTTGACTCCAAACTTTTAGTCAAGTCTCATTTTGGTCCTTTCCATGCTATGCGCTTTGAAAAGGGGGTTATTTCCCGCTTCAGTCCCTCTGTTTCCTCCGCGTGTGCAAATTGGTCCTTTTCTTTTATTTTTGTTTCGAATTGACCCTAAAATTTCATTTTATTTACAAATTAACCCCCGAACCTTGTTTTATTTATGATTTAACCCTCAAAGCACTCATTTTACCAAAATTGACCCCTTCAATTCTGTTTCAAGTTCAATTTGGCCCATTTGCTACATTATTTCATAATTTTTATTTGATCTTGCAATCATTTTTGTCCTTTTTCTTTATTTTACTATTGTTTGTTTATTATTACATTATTACTAATATTATTATCATATTTTATGTACATATATATTATTATTACCTATTATATTATTGTTAGTATTACATTATTACTAATATTATATTATCATATTTTTATGTACATATATATTATTATATTACTATTATTACTAGGTTATCATTATTACTATTATATCTATGCACATATACATTATATTTATTACTATATTATTACTATTTTATATTACTATTATTGCTATCAATAATATTTATTTATTGCTTGTTGTTTTCATTATTATATCTATTTCAGTATTGCTATTACTATCATACTATTTTCATATATATGTAAATATTTCACTTATTTTATGTATATTACTGTCATTTTTCCTTATATATACATATCCCACATTACTACTATCATTATATTTTTTTTCTTATATGCATATACTTTACCTATTTTATATATATTACCACAATTATTATTATCATTATTTTCTATCATCGTCAATACATATACACCATTGTCACAATTCTTTTCTGTCACCACTACTTATATTCTCATCGTCATCTCACTATTTTTCGACATCTCAATCTTTATAACGACCAATATTTCTGTATTAGCAATTCGGGAGAATCGAGCCCTAACTTACTGGGTTCCGGTTTTTCTCGTTTAAGTTAAACAACGGAATATCCCTTCTAAAAAATCGCAATTCAAATTTTAATCAAAACACTTAATCTCAGAAATTCGAAATGTCGCATCCTAACTTACTGGACTCGACGCCTAGATACTTCGAGATAAGTTTCTTTTTCTTCTAAAATAAAGGCAATATTCCTAATTTGGATTTTCGGGAAAACAAGCCCTAACTTGCTGGGTTTTGGTTTCTCGCTCGACAAATGAAGGGAGATCCTCTTCAAAAATAAAACCAAGTTTTAAAAGGCGAGCTTAGTTTCGGGAGTCTAAAGTGTCGCGACCTAACTTACTGGACATGATACTTTATCTCCTCGAAATAAAAGGGTCTTATCATCCATCTCAATTTGTTCAATTTCTGAAAGTAAAAAAGGATCGTATTTTCAAATCTTTCCAAATTTTCAACATTAGGACATTAATTAATCAATTTGGTACCAATTTTGGGCGTGACGAGGGTGCTAACTCTTCCTCGCACGTAACCGACTCCCGAACCCAATTTCTCAAAACTTCATAGACCAAAACCACTGTTTAGTAAACCAAAATGTTTTATTAAAATAGAGGTGATCCGATCACACCAAATAAAGATCAGTGGCGACTCCCTTCCTTTTCTTTTTCAAAAACCGAGTCGACTGCGTCGTTTACTGCTTTATCAAAAAATAGTTACGACAATGACAACAGATCAAAAGGTCTTTAACAGGGTTGTAACGGGGCTAGGGTTAAAGGTATGGTCATAGGCTGAATTAGGAGGTTAGAATTGAGATTGGCTTGATAAATTACCTAACTAGAAAAAATGAATTTAATCTTTAAACACTAATAGAACGAGCTTTTTCCTTGAGAATTTGAATTTGAACATACAAGCTCACTTAATTATCGTACTAATAATGAATATACTTACTTTTTTTTTTATAACAAACTAACATAATAGTAATAAAGAATTTTTACAACTGAAATATAAAACATAGTTAAGGAACTTGTTTAACATCAAATCTCGACAAAAAGGTAGTTAAAAGAATTGGTGATAACAAATACAAAGGGTTTTTGGTTAAAATTCGTGGGTGAGTCAATAAAAAGGGTTGTTAGGCTCAACGGGGTTCACTAGGGGTTAATTATAAGGGTAGGTGAAACACCCCAAACCCGGCCCACGAGCTTTGACCGGATCTGGTATGTTCCTCTGGAAAAACGGGTTCAAATTCTTTTGTTACTTTGGAAAAACTATGTGTTTTGAAAGAAAACTTATTATTGGGTTGGGCTTGAATTGAAAATGAATTAATTTTATATTAAAACTCCCTTTTTAATTAAGGTGACAAAACACTTTGGAGTTTATTATTTTGAAATAATTTTTCTTGATCCATAAATAATAGTTTGTAAACAAAATAAATAAAAGTAAGAAGAAATAAAGAAAATTCATCTAAGGCCTTATTACATCAAAAATTCCCAAAATTTAAATTAAAGTACTTAAATAAAATAAAAGTCCAAATGGTAATTTCCTGCTATGCATGGCCACCTTTAAGCTCTTGCCGACCCGGTCCATTACTGCTCATCACCTGAAAAATATTCCCCAACGGGGTGAGTCAAACAGACTCAATGTGTAATCAACACTAAAATTTAATAGGTTTAGGCATACCATACATATCATGTTCACATAAAAATAATTCAAGATAATGATGCAACCCCGAACCCAAACCTAGATGCCATCCGCTACACATCCCTGTACCAACCTGCACACCGTGGGGACTACTAAGTCAACCCTCCTTCCGCTACACACCATCGAAGGCAGTCGCTGCAGTCGACGTGCTCATCGCCCATATAAATTCGTGGCATAGCCACCAGATTAAATAATTGTGTCATGAGACACCACATTCAGATAATGTAACCGAAGTTACCACATTCAGATAATGTGACCGAAGCCACCACATTCAGATAGTGAGACCGAAGTCGTCACATTCACTTCCCCTTTCTCATATAACCCGAATGCCCCATATTATTCATATCATGCATATCATACTTAAAATTCACATTCATGTCACTTTTCACATGTTAAATATAACATATTTCGTAATCCTAGTATGAGTAGGAAACGTACCTGAGTACTTTCTACCATATTAGGGTACCTTAGCCATATTCTCATTCTTATTCATACTTATATTAAATATTGCCATAAAACGTATTAAAAGATAATGGGGGTTACACACCTGATTTGCTTATCAATTCCTTGAAATCCCGAAAAACCGATCTATTGCTTTAGATCTAAATTCCTACATTTGGTAACCTTAATATGTTAGCATAAAACCTATAAAACCAAATCCTAGTAGGATTTGTATTCTTAAAACCTACCTTGTTGTCGAATTGACTATAGTCAAATCCCGAAAACTTGTATTCTTCCCCTTTGAAATCGGCTAATCACTAGATTCCCTGAATCGGTTAGTTTTCGATTAAAACAAATAGATCTAACTATTAAAATAGGCCTTGGCCGAATATTCATAGTTACTTACCTTAAATCTTTAAATCCCGAAACTCTCTTCCTGATTAATGGAGATGCCGAAATACCTTAGATCTGAAATCCCGGAATCACCTTCCATAGTTTCGGCCAAAATACAATATGAGGGATTAGTCCCTAAATTTCGACAGGCTTAAAAAGAAAAGTAAGGAAACCGAATCTAGATCTTACCCTTACTTGGAGAAATTGATAGAACTCTTGCTTGAACCCTTAGCAGTATTCGGCTATAGAGTCTTAAAGACTAGTCGACTATGGCCTAGAGGTGTGTCAACACTTTGGATCCTTGAGGCTTAAAGAATTGACAATGAGGGATAAAGAAGGAGTAGATTTCGGCTTGATAAAAAATAAAAGAGAAGAGAGAATGTTGCTTAGGAAATTCGGCAGAGAGAGAAGAGGAGAAAAATTGATGAGTAGCCCTATGTTCTTCCTTTTATAGCCGAATTTATCACTTAGAATCCCTTACTTGGCCACCACTCTTCTTTATTTGATAGCTTTATCCTTTAATTATCACAAAATAAAAGAATTTATCCAACATTTATCTCCTTAATAATTAAAGAATAATCCTTTATTATCTCCTTGAAAAATAATCTAAAATAAATATCCATTATTTATCCTTATTAGCCGAATTTTAAAGAAGATAAAATTCCTCTGTTGCAAGCCTTGTGCCATCCACCTCTGTGTTTCTAGAAGCAAAAATAAAACTTCTTTTATTTGCTTCCCATGTGACTCGAACTCAGGCCCAATACCCTTGTATGTGGCGCCATTCCCAAAGGCCCTAAGTGACATCTTCAGGCTACTTTTCCAAGCCTGTTTGTGTGTCAAATTTCACATACTTTTTCTCTTAAGGCCACCTTGCCTCAGTTTCCTCTTTTTGAACTTTAAAACTCGACATTTCTAAGTGATTTCTAAGTTTCCAAAAATTTTCGTTTGGCTCTTTAAACTTGACATTTCCTTACATTTCCAAGTTTCCAGAAATGTTTATTTTCCTCTTTTGAATTATTTCCAAATCATTTCCTAGTTTCCAAAAATGTTCACTTTCCATTTTTAAACTTAACATTTCCATACATTTTTAGGTTTCCAAAATGTTCATTTCTACATCTTTTCCATACATTTCCGGGTTTCCAAAAATATTCAAAATTTATTCATAATACTCAAGACATGTCATTTCGTACAATTAAACCGAAAATGCATAGGCCCTTTTCAGGATGTTACAGTTCTACCCCCTTAAAATAATTTCGTCCTCGAAATTACCTAGCTAAAATAATTGAGGGCATTGCTGTCGCACTGTCTCTTCTGGTTCCCACGGAGCTTCTTCCGATCCATGATTGCGCCATAACACTTTGACTAGAGGAACTGACTTCCTCCGTAACACTTTCACATCACGTTCCAATATCTGAATCGGCTCTTCCTCGTACGATAAGTCTGGCCTTAGCTCCACTTCTTCTACTGGTACCACATGAGACGGATCGGATCGATAATGACGTAGCATAGATACATGGAATACGTCGTGCATTTGCTGCAACTCTGGTGGCAACTCCAATTGGTATGCCACTGGCCCAACTCGCTTCAGAACCCGATAGGGCCCTATAAACCTTGGGCTTAACTTCCCTTTGCGACCAAACCTCATCACCTTCTTCCAAGGCGAAACCTTAAGGAACACTTGGTCTCCCACTTCAAACTCTATTTCCTTACGCTTAAGGTCGGCGTACGACTTCTGCCTATCAGAGGCTTCCTTTAACCGTGCCCTGGTTATCTCAACCTTTTCTTCAGTTTCTGCCACTAATTCTGGACCCAAAACTCGACGTTCGCCTAACTCAGTCCAACAAGTAGGAGTTCTACACTTTCGACCATACAACGCTTCATATGGTGCCATCCAAATGCTAGCCTGATAGCTGTTGTTGTAGGCGAACTCGGCTAAAGGCAAATAGTCTTCCCAACTTCCTCGGAAATCCATCACACAGCCTCTTAACATATCCTCCAACACTTGTATAACCCGTTCAGACTGCCCGTCTGATTGTGGATGAAAAGCTGTAGTGAAGTCCAACTTAGTACCTAAGGCTTGATGAAGTGCCCTCCAAAACCGAGACGTAAACCTTGGGTCTCTATCCGAAATAATTGAAACCGGTACTCCATGTAACCTTACAATTTCCGCTACATATAATTTGGCTAACTTCTGAAGAGAATAGTCAACTCTTACCAGAATGAAGTGCGCGGACTTGGTCAAACGGTCCACTATCACCCATACCGAGTCCTTCTTAGTAGGCGTAAGGGGAAGCCCACTAACGAAGTCCATGGTAATTCTCTCCCACTTCCATTGTAGAATCTCGATTGGTTGAAGCAATCCCGATGGAGATTGGTGTTCAGCCTTAACTTGCTGACACGTCAGACATTTTCCCACGAATTCAGTCACTTCCTGCTTAAGATTAGGCCACCAAAATTGTTCCCTTAGATCTCTGTACAGCTTAATGCCTCCGGGATGCATAGCATAAGGGCTACTATGCGCCTCCCGAAGAATTCTTTGTCTTAACTCCTCGTCCCTCGGCATACAGACTTTTCCTTTGTAGCACAATACTCCTTCATCACCAACGCCATAATCCTTTAACTCTCCGTTCTGTACTTGCTGTAACTTAGCACTTAGGTCCTTATCAGCCAACTGTCCCTCTTTTACCTCATTGAGCCACGTGGGCCTGACTTGGAACTCTGCCAACAGGCTTCCATCATCATACAAACTTAAGTGTGCGAGCATAGCCCTTAGATCCGACACAACCTTCCGACTTAGGGCATCAGCTACCACATTCGCCTTGCCCGGGTGGTACTCTATCGCGCAATCATAATCTTTCAACAACTCCACCCACCTTCGCTGCCTCAAGTTCAACTCCTTCTGAGTCAACAGATACTTAAGGCTCTTGTGGTCTGTGTAGATCACTGACCTTTCTCCATAGAGATAGTGCCTCCACACCTTAAGGGCGAAAACCACTGCTGCCAATTCCAAGTGGGTTGGGTAGTTAACCTCATGAGGCCTTAACTGCCGAGTTGCATAAGCGACTACTTTTCCTTCTTGCATTAGCACACAGCCTAATCCCGTATGCGAAACGTCGCAGTACACCACAAAATCCTTTCCTGTCTCCGGCTGAATTAACACTGGAGCTTTCGTCAACACCTTCTTAAGCTTTTCAAAGCTCTCCTGTTGCTTATTAGTCCATTCAAAGGGTACTTCCTTCCTCAATAACTTTGTCAAAGGCGCGGCTATTGACGAGAACCCTTCCACAAACCTTCTGTAATAGCCTGCCAAACCTAAGAAACTTCGGATCTCAGCCACGGACCTAGGTGGTTTCCAATCCAACACTGCTTCGATCTTTCTAGGATCCACTCTTATTCCCTCTGCGGATACCACATGTCCTAAGAATGCCACCTCCTTAAGCCAAAATTCACACTTGCTGAATTTGGCATAGAGCTCCTTCTCCCTTAACACTTGCAGCACAACTCGGAGATGCTCATCATGCTCCTCTTCAAACTTAGAGTACACCAAGATATCGTCGATGAACACCACGACCAACCTATCCAAGTAGGGTTGAAAAACTCGGTTTATCATATCCCTGAACGCGGCTGGAGCATTTGTCAATCCAAACGGCATTACTACAAATTCAAAATGGCCGTACCTTGTCCTAAAAGCTGTCTTATGGATATCTGCCTCCTTCACCTTCAATTGATGATATCCCGACCTTAAGTCTATCTTTGAAAATACTGCGGCTCCCTTCAGCTGATCGAACAAGTCATCGATCCTTGGCAACGGGTACTTGTTCTTAATGGTCAGCTTATTTAACTGACGATAGTCTATGCACATACGCATAGTTCCGTCCTTCTTCTTCACGAACAAAACCGGTGCTCCCCATGGAGACACACTGGGTCGAATGAACCCACGATCCAACAACTCTTGAATTTGAGCCTTGAGCTCCACCAACTCCTTTGGTGCCATTTGATACGGGGCAATTGACACAGGAGCCGTTCCTGGTAATAAGTCTATTCCAAATTCCACCTCCCTATCTGGGGGTATTCCTGGTAATTCCTCTGGAAACACATATTCAAAATCTTTTACAGTTCTAACTCCACTGACACATTCTTCCTTTCCACCCAACGCACTTACGAAGGCTAAGAACGTCTTGCACCCTTTCCTAACCATTTTCTCAGCCTTCAACACCGAAACTACGTTAGACAGGTAGTTCCTCCTTTCTCCGATCATCACTACTACTTCATCTTCCAAAGTCCTTAGTTCCATACGTTTAGCCGCACAATCTAACATGGCTCGGTGCTCTACTAGCCAGTCCATTCCAAGTATGAGTTCAAACTCCCCAAAGGATAGTTCCATTAAGTCAGCCCGAAAGTTCACTCCCTGAATCTCTAGGGGTACATTCCGAAAGATCTTATCCACTACTACAGTTTGGCCTAATGGGCTTAATACAGTCATCTGCCTATCAGAAAGTTCAGAGTCTAGGCCTAGTGTTTCCACTACACTACATGCAACATAAGAATGGGTCGAACCCACATCAATCAGAGTAAAATAGGGCTTGCCATAAATAAAGAACGTACCGGTTATAACATCCGGCGCGTCTCCATCCTCCCTTCGGCGAACCGCATAAACCAAGCCCGGTTGCCTTGCCTCAGCATTAGCAGTACCTCTGCCCTGCGTTCCACGTCCTCTGCCAGCGCCATTACCTCTGGTATTCAAACCACGACCTCGTTGAGGCTGCTGTCCTCCTCTACCAGCCTGATTAACATTCTGAGCTGCTGGTCGACTTTCATCTGGTTTCTTAGGACAATCTTTGAGCATATTGTCCTTGGACCCACACCTAAAACATCCTCCCGTCTTTCTCCAGCACTCCCCTAAGTGCTTCTTTCCACAATGATCACAAGGACGATACTGCCATCCTGTACCAGCTTGCTGATTTCGCGGCCCATCAACTCTAGGCCTCTTTTGAACCTTCCCAGACGATCCAAAACGTCTTTTTGGCCTATTCCGATCCATAGTCTACTTTGTAGCATCCTTAATTCCCTCGGCTACCTTGGCTTTTTCTACTAAAGCAGAAAACTCCCGCTCCTGATGCGGTGCTATCAACAATCTCAAATCATCCTTTAGTCCATCCTCAAAACGGACACAGGGCTCATGCTCAGTTGCCACTACTCCTCAAGCATACCGGCTCAACCTCAGAAATTCAGCCTCATATTCCGCAACGGACTTGTTCCCTTGAACCAGCCCCAGAAATGCTTTCCTTTGCTCATCCGTATACCTGGTTCCAACATACTTCTTTTGATACGCTTCCTTAACATATTCCCAGGTCAAATCCTCAGCTGTGGCACCGTCCTGCACAGTTAACCACCATTGATACGCTTCATCGCGTAACAGTGCCACCATTCCTTTTAACTTCTCCTCAGGGGTCAGATCAAGCTCATCCATGATGCGCTCAGTTGCTTCCAACCAGTACTCAGCTGTACTGGGTGCCACACCAGATACTCCACAAAACATTTCGGCTCCATTAGCTCGAAGCCGTTCAGGCACAGACTTACGAGTTCCCGCATTTCCTCCTACACCAGCCACCAACTCCAAAACTCGCAACACAGCCTGCGACACAGCATCCTCCCCCGTCTGAGCTTGCTGCTCAACACCAACAGCTGGGGGTGGTGGTGGCGGTGGTACCTCATTATCAGACCCTTGACCCGATCTAACGGGTTCTGACCTGGTCATTCTTCCTCTACCGCGTCCACGACGACCACGTCCTCTAGAGCTCATTTCTAACGTCGAGATCTGATTAAGAAGTTTTATGAATTAGTACTTTTGTTTCACTTGATTACCCGCGAAGAAATTTTATGAAAAGAGTTTTACGAGTGGTTCTTTCGTATTCATACATGCACACAATCTTCCCATTCATTCATACATCCATCAAACAATTATGAACCTTCGTTCATTCAAAGAAACGTTGTAGTTTTCATTATTGTTATTTTTCCACTACCTAGGGGTATTGTCGTAATTTGTCCTACAGGGGTATTTTCGTAATTTTTTAAAAGAAAAAGTTCCTTGGTGATTTTTGTCAAAAAGTATTTTGGAATTTTTAAATTCCCGGGGTATTTTGAAAAATTTTAAAATCCAGGGGTAGTTCAGTAATTTTGGACCTCGGAGGTATTTTGGTAATAAACCAGGGTAAATTTGTAAAGTTTAATATTTCCGGGGTATTTCCAAACTTTGCAAAACTTTGAGAGTTCTTTTTGAGACTTGTACTTTCCAAAACGGTGATGTTGCAAAATTTTGGAAACCAGGGTCATTTTGGTAATTTTGTAAGTTAGGGGCAATTTTGAAATTTTCCAAAAATCAAGGTATTTTGATATTTTGCAAATTAGGGTTTTTGAACATTTATAAAATGATGAAATTTTGGGCAAAACTGTTGAGTAGTTGGTCATTTTATAAATCAAGGGTATTTTGGTAATTTTACCAATAGGGGTATTTTTGAAATTTCGAAATTTTTTTCGATTTTTTTTATAGAGATAGTTTTCACAAATTAAGGAAAAATGATTTTAAGAGTTTTAAAACTAGGGTTTCCATAAAAACACGGCTAGTTCCCTTTCGGGTTTTAGTTATTGTATTTAGCCTATGATCGAGTCCACTTGGTCAGGGTGAACCAAAGCTACGCACCAGGCAGGATTCAAATGGAGAGGAGGTGAGTCACGCGGACTGCTTAAGTACCAAGCTCCCACTGAAACCATTCCTAGACATGCGCACAGAGGTTGCCACACCCACTGCGACCTTTGGGTTAGGGTGAACCGAAGCTACGCACCAGGTAGGATTCCTGCGAAGAGGAGATGAGTCACTAGGACTGCTTAAATACCAAGCTCTTCTGGATCCAATCCTAGACATGCGTGCAGGGGTTACCACACCCTAACTCGATTGTCTTAGCCATAGGTTTGTTTAATTAAACAATTAAGTCTTATGTAATAGTTGGGGTAGACTAGTCCTAGGGTTCAAGTACCTATCATTCTATTCTACGTTCCATTCCTTTTCTACCCTTCTATAAATCACATAATCACACAGAGGTTTAGGGGTACTTACCTGGTGGACTGCGGGTCGGAGACTTAGGTGCCATGCCATAAAACCTGCTTATTTCATAAAATACTTTTATAAAACTTGTTTGAGCTCGATTCGAAAACGTTTTTGGCCTTAGCCCACAGGCCGAGAGTTTTAAAACTGGGCTCTGATACCAAATTGAAACACCCCAAACCCGGCCCACGAGCTTTGACCGGATTTGGTATGTTCCTCGGGAAAAACGGGTTCAAATTCTTTTGTTACTTTGGAAAAACTATGTGTTTTGAAAGAAAACTTATTATTGGGTTGGGCTTGAATTGAAAATGAATTAATTTTATATTAAAACTCCCTTTTTAATTAAGGTGACAAAACACTTTGGAGTTTATTATTTTGAAATAATTTTTCTTGATTCATAAATAATAGTTTGTAAACAAAATAAATAAAAGTAAGAAGAAATAAAGAAAATTCATCTAAGGCCTTATTACATCAAAAATTCCCAAAATTTAAATTAAAGTACTTAAATAAAATAAAAGTCCAAATGGTAATTTCCTGCTATGCATGGCCACCTTTAAGCTCTTGCCGACCCGGTCCATTACTGCTCATCACCTGAAAAATATTCCCCAACGGGGTGAGTCAAACAGACTCAATGTGTAATCAACACTAAAATTTAATAGGTTTAGGCATACCATACATATCATGTTCACATAAAAATAATTCAAGATAATAATGCAACCCCGAACCCAAACCTAGATGCCATCCGCTACACATCCCTGTACCAACCTGCACACCGTGGGGACTACTAAGTCAACCCTCCTTCCGCTACACACCATCGAAGGCAGTCGCTGCAGTCGACGTGCTCATCGCCCATATAAATTCGTGGCATAGCCACCAGATTAAATAATTGTGTCATGAGACACCACATTCAGATAATGTAACCGAAGTTACCACATTCAGATAATGTGACCGAAGCCACCACATTCAGATAGTGAGACCGAAGTTGTCACATTCACTTCCCCTTTCTCATATAACCCGAATGCCCCATATTATTCATATCATGCATATCATACTTAAAATTCACATTCATGTCACTTTTCACATGTTAAATATAACATATTTCGTAATCCTAGTATGAGTAGGAAACGTATCTGAGTACTTTCTACCATATTAGGGTACCTTAGCCATATTCTCATTCTTATTCATACTTATATTAAATATTGCCATAAAACGTATTAAAAGATAGTGGGGATTACACACCTGATTTGCTTATCAATTCCTTAAAATCCTGAAAAACCGATCTATTGCTTTAGATCTAAATTCCTACATTTGGTAACCTTAATATGTTAGCATAAAACCTATAAAACCAAATCCTAGTAGGATTTGTATTCTTAAAACCTACCTTGTTGTCGAATTGACTATAGTCAAATCCCGAAAACTTGTATTCTTCCCCTTTGAAATCGGCTAATCACTAGATTCCCTGAATCGGTTAGTTTTCGATTAAAACAAATAGATCTAACTACTAAAATAGGCCTTGGCCGAATATTCATAGTTACTTACCTTAAATCTTTAAATCCCGAAACTCTCTTCCTGATTAATGGAGATGCCGAAATACCTTAGATCTGAATTCCCGGAATCACCTTCCATAGTTTCGGCCAAAATACAATATGAGGGATTAGTCCCTAAATTTCGACAGGCTTAAAAACAAAAGTAAGGAAACCGAATCTAGATCTTACCCTTACTTGGAGAAATCGATAGAACTCTTGCTTGAACCCTTAGCAGTATTCGGCTATGGAGTCTTAAAGACTAGTCGACTATGGCCTAGAGGTGTGTCAACACTTTGGATCCTTGAGGCTTAAAGAATTGACAATGAGGGATAAAGAAGGAGTAGATTTCGGCTTGACAAAAAATAAAAGAGAAGAGAGAATGTTGCTTAGGAAATTCGGCAGAGAGAGAAGAGGAGAAAAATTGATGAGTAGCCCTATGTTCTTCCTTTTATAGCCGAATTTATCACTTAGAATCCCTTACTTGGCCACCACTCTTCTTTATTTGATAGCTTTATCCTTTAATTATCACAAGATAAAAGAATTTATCCAACATTTATCTCCTTAATAATTAAAGAATAATCCTTTATTATCTCCTTGAAAAATAATCTAAAATAAAAATCCATTATTTATCCTTATTAGCCGAATTTTAAAGAGGATAAAACTCCTCTGTTGCAATCCTTGTACCGTCCACCTCTGTGTTTCTAGAAGCAAAAATAAAACTTCTTTTATTTGCTTCCCATGTGACTCGAACTCAGGCCCAATACCCTTGTATGTGGCGCCATTCCCAGAGGCCCTAAGTGACATCTTCAGGCTACTTTTCCAAGCCTGTTTGTGTGTCAAATTTCACATACTTTTTCTCTTAAGGCCATCTTGCCTCAGTTTCCTCTTTTTGAACTTTAAAACTCGACATTTCTAAGTCATTTCTAAGTTTCCAAAAATTTTCGTTTGGCTCTTTAAACTTGACATTTCCTTACATTTCCTTACATTTCCAAGTTTCCAGAAATGTTTACTTTCCTCTTTTGAATCATTTCCAAATCATTTCCTAGTTTCCAAAAATGTTCACTTTCCATTTTTAAACTTAACATTTCCATACATTTCCAGGTTTCCAAAATGTTCATTTCTACATCTTTTCCATACATTTCCGGGTTTCCAAAAATATTCAAAATTTATTCATAATACTTAAGACATGTCATTTCGTACAATTAAACCGAAAATGCATAGGCCCTTTTCAGGATGTTACAGTAGGCTTTTTAGTGGAGTAAATGGGTTAAAACCGAAGTGCCTTTTTCATCTCGGTATATCAAATCATAACTGTGGTCTCGACATGTATAATCAAGGCAAGTTCTAGAATAACAGTTCATAGTTGACATACTCATAATCAAAAAATGAGCATGAAAAAGAATGTATGCTTTATAAGGTTCAAATACTCACAAAAATTATGGGTTTTTTGATATCATCCTTATGAATTTTAAATTTCAGGGTAGTATTTAAATTTAGGTCAACAACCTAGCAAAAATTTTAATTCCTGAAAAGCAGACTTATCATGCTTGATTCTCTAGTATTCTTTAAATTAAACATCAATGTATAATTAACTATGACTTATTCTAAAACATGTCAATAATCATCACAAATTATTATAAATTTCATCCTAATTAGTAATATGACAATTTTGCATAAAAACAAGACTAAATCAGGGATTTGAGAATAATGAAAAAAAGTTTGGCAATTTTATTCCATTTTTAACCTCAGGGATTTGAGAATAATGCAGAAAGTTAGGTCTTTTTACCCCCCACACTTAAGATGTACATTTTCCTCAATGTACAAAGATAGATAATGCATTTAAAATTAAAAGGGAGGGGATAGAATACTCCCTGAGGTGTGGGCTATTTCCTTGGTGGAGAGTAGGGGTCATGGAGGATACGGCGAAGGCGTCGGTATGGTGGTGGTGCTGGTCCCCGAGCTCTGTGCTAGATGAAGAAATTGGGGAACTCATGAAGGATTAGCCAAGGGTTTTTGAAACATAATATAAATAAACTAACGATGAAATTAAAGAAAAGCAAGCTAAAGTGAAGGAGACTAAGAAGAAAACTGAAATAAAAAGAAAATACTAATGGACTATGAAGTCCTTATTAAGGGATGGTTCGCAAGGTGGGAATCAATGCTAAGATTGGGGATGTAGTGGCGGTGGTGAGAGTGGTGAGGTTGTCGTGGTGGTCGGATTGAGTTTTTGGAGGAGAAACAGCGGTGGGGATGGGGTAGACTGGTTGAGTGGCCGGATTTTGAGGTGGGGAATGAAAATTTGATTTTAAGGTTTGAGGTTTGGGGGGGAAAGACGGTTACTTTGTTTAAATAGGGAGGAGGGCACGACCTTCTGCACGGCCGTGTTAGATTTGAATTACCCGTGCTTTTCGCGATTTCTTTAAAATTGGGCGCGCTTCAAAGGTTTTGGCACGGCCGTGTGTCAATTCGCATGTCCGTGTTCGATAAGAAAAAATGTTAGCACGGTAGGGTAACACGGGCGTGTCTAGCCCGTGTATAACAAGTCAGTAACCTTAGTAATTTCACACGATTGTGAGGCATGGCTGTATTGTGCCGGTGTATTATAAGTCAGTAACCTCAGTAATTTTCCACGGTTATCTAGCATGGGCGTGGTCTGGTGTTGCAGCCCGTGTCACCGAAAAAATTTTTACCCTGTTTAGGCACGGTGCTTTGGCACACCCATGGTCTATTTCCTGGCTATGCACGATTATGTACACGCCTGTGTCAAGGCCGTGTTGAAATTTCTGCATTTTGTTGTTAGACTATTTTAATGCTATGTTAGAAAAATAAAAACTATGTTAGTATGTTAGTGCTCGGGTTGCCTCCCGAGAAGCGCTCGTTTATAGTCTTAAGCTAGACTCTCTCTGTTTTTGGTTCCAACGGATGGCTCATGGAGCATATTCTCTCATACCTCCAAAATCTGTACCGTTATAAATTTTAAGTCGGTGACCATTTACCTTGAATGTGCCTTTAGTGGGATGGGTTACCTCGACGGTGCCATATGGAAATATTGTTTTGATCATGAATGGTCCTGACCATCTTGATTTCAATTTTCCCGGGAATAGTTTAAGCCTTGAGTTGTACAATAGGACTAAGTCTCCCACTTCGAATTGCTTTGATCTTTTGAGACGAGCATCGTGGCGTTGCTTTGTTGCTTCTTTGTACAATTTTGAGTTCTCATAGGCTTCTGTTCTCCACTCGTCCAGCTCATTCATCTGCATCATTCTCCTCTTACCTGCAATTTTGAGATCAGTATTTAAAATTTTTGTTGCCCAGAAAGCTTTGTGTTCTAATTTGAACGGTAAATGACAGCTTTTCCCGTATACAAGTTTGTATAGGGATGTCCCTAAAAGTGTTTTAAATGCTGTTCTATGGGCCCATAATGCATCATCTACTTTTAATGCCCAATCTTTTCTATTTGATTCAACGATTTTTTCTAGAATGCGCTTAAGTTCTCGGTTTGCTACCTCTACTTGCCCACTGGTTTGAGGATTGTATGGGGTTGCTGTTCTATGATACACTCCATATTTCTTTAGAACTTTTTCAAATTGGGTATTGCAGAAGTGTGTACCCCTATCGCTAATGATGGCTCTTGGTGTGCCGAATCGAGAAAAGAGTTTCTTGAGAAACTTAACTACTACCCTAGCAACATTGGTAGGTAAAGCTTCCACTTCTACCCATTTTGACATGTAATCAACTGCTACTAGAATGTACTTGTTCCCAAACAAATTAGGGAATGGTCCCATAAAGTCAATACCCCATATGTCAAATATTTCACATGATAACATATATGTTTGAGGCATTTCATCTCGTTTAGAAATATTACCTATTCGTTGACATTGATCACACGAGGTAACATACCTGTTAGCATCTTTAAATAGAGTGGGCCAATAAAAACCTGATTCAAGTATTTTGTGTGCTGTCTTTATGCCACTGTAGTGTCCTCCTGACGGTCCTGAATGACAATGTTCCAAGATCTGGTTTGCTTCTGTCTTTGTAACACATCTTCGAATTACCTGATCTGCACAAATGCGGAAAAGAAAAGGATCCTCCCAAAAATAATTCTTCACATCAGCAAAGAATCGCTTCTTTTGGTGGCGTGTTAATTTTCTTGGTAAGATGTTAGCTGCTAAATAATTTGCAATATTTGCGAACCATGGTACCTCAGAATGTGTTATAGAGAAGAGTTGTTTTTCTGGAAATGAATCATTTATTTCGCCTTCATCGAGTTCTTTGATGTGTGGATTTTCAAGTCTAGAAAGGTGATCCGCTGCAAGATTCTTAGCTCCCTTCTTATCTTGTATTTCTAGGTCGAATTCCTGTAAAAGTAAAATCCATCGTATGAGCCTAGGTTTAGCATCAGGTTTGTTTAAAGATAACGAAGAGCTGAATGGTCAGTGTAAACGACAACTTTGGACAATATTAGATATTGTCTAAATTTATCAAAAGCAAAAACTACAGCTAGCAATTCTTTCTCTATAGTGGTGTAGTTTTCTTGTGTGGGTGTTAGTGTTCTGCTAGCGTAATAAATTGGCTGAAAGTGCTTGTCTCTTCGTTGTCCCAAAACTGCACCTACTGTAAAATCACTAGCATCGCACATTAGTTCAAAGAGTAAGTTCCAATCAGGTGCAATTATAAATGGGGCATTTATTATTTTATCCTTAAGGATATTAAATGCATCTAAACATTCATGATTGAAATCAAAAGGGACATCTTTTTCTAGTAATTTTGTTAAAGGCTTAGCTATTTTAGAAAAATCTTTAATAAATCTTCTATAGAATCCTGCATGTCCTAAAAAGCTTCTGATAGCCTTAACAGAACTAGGGGGTAGTTTTTCTATGGCTTCAACTTTTGCTTTATCTACCTCGATCCCTTTACTAGAAATCTTATGCCCTAACACAATCCATTCTTTTACCATGAAGTGACATTTTTCCCAGTTTAAAACAAGATTTGTTTCCTCACATCTCATTAGAACTTGTTTTAAATTTTTAAGGCAAAGATGGAAAGAATTACCAAATATCGAAAAATCATCCATAAATACCTCCATGATATCTTCTACAAGCTCATCAAAGATTGCCAACATGCAACGCTGAAAAGTAGCTGGTGCATTACATAATCCAAAAGGCATTCTACGATAAGCAAACATATCGTATGGGCATGTGAATGTCGTTTTTTCTTGATCTTCAGGAGCTATGGGGATTTGAAAGTAACCGGAGAGTCCATCCAAGAAACAGTAGTACATATGCCCGGATAATCTTTCTAACATTTGATCTATGAAGGGTAGCGGGAAGTGATCTTTTCTGGTGGCATCGTTCAACTTTCTATAGTCTATACAGACTCTCCAACCTGTGACTGTTCTTGTGGGAATCAACTCATTCTTTTCATTGGGCACTATCGTCATTCCTCCTTTCTTTGGAACTACCTGCACAGGACTTACCCAAGTGCTGTTAGAAATAGGATAAATTGTTCCTATATCTAGGAGTTTAATGACCTCTATAACACCCCCAAACCCGGCCCATGCGTTTCGACCAGATCTGGTATGCTACGAGTTGTACATTAAAAACTTTCGCTTCGTTGGTTTTGGAAGTCGAAAGTTAATTAGACCTAATTTGAATAAATATATGACGTTTTAAAAATAAACTCCTTGGTATTAATATTATTAAGTATAAATAAACCTTGTCATAAATTCATAACTTTCAGAACATTGAAATCTACTTAGTTGAATAAAAACTAGGGGCCTTATTACATAAATATTACCAAAATGAAATAAAATAAGCTTAAAGAAATCCAAAAAATAACTTGTAGAAATAAAAACTTGATTGCCCTTCGAGTCCGTCTCGGCTCCTATGTCCACGATCTACTGCTCATCTGGAGGAGTAGGAAAAAAGGAAAGCGTGAGTCACCAAGACTCAGTGTATAAATCTCAAAGCACATAACGACCTAAGCCCACAAACACATTATGGGCCCTGGCCCATACATAAAGGCAACAATCATGACTATAAATCAAATAATAAATGATTAATAACCCAACCCCTCCTAGGTTTTCATCCTCTACACACCAGCCCGTACCAACCATCACACATTGGGGATTTCTACAATCAACCCTCCATCCGCTACACACCATAACGACAGCCGTACTGCCTATTCCGGTTATTCAGGAATCATTAAACGTGGCATAGCCACTGATCACTATGTGACCTAACATTTACATTTGTGGGATTTCTACCACCGATCACCAAGTTACCTATCATGCACTTCCCCTTCAATATCATAATTCCCCCCTATGCATACACATATAAAGAAGACATCATGCAGGCTTACATATATTTCGATACACATAGAGAGTTCTATGTTTACGTACCTGGCATCCATGCCTAACCCATTTAGGGTTCCATTCGACTGTCTATACAGCCTCTTTCCGGCTTTTTAGCCCATAACATATATATATATAAACATACATACAGGTTTAATAGTGTGTTAGAGATCTACACACCTGATTACCGATAGAATGATGCTTTCTATGTAGACGCTATCCTTAGTCGACACAACTGCTATCTGCCTAAGGTGTTGTTCAGAAGCTGGTCCACAACCAAGTGGCCAATCTCGAACGGCAGATACCGCTCGTTTCTTAAACTTAGGGATTCTCTCTTTTGCCTGATCCATATTTAATTCCATCACAAGTCCTTGTCAGAACTACTATCACAATTTATGATCGTTAATCCTCATCATAAAGTTAAGATCTTGCATATAATGAACGAATCTAGTAAAAATCTAGGGAAAATCTTCTTACCTTAAAATCCCGAAATTGGAGACTAACGATTTTCGGATTTTAGATCTAGACGACCAAGTTTCCTTCAAATCCCAGAATGCCGCCCAACATAGAACCATTAAACTATTAACTTTTCGGCTTTTGCCTTTCAAAAACTAACATAGAATGTGAGAGCTTAACAGAAGTCGACACTTACCTTAACACAGGGGATTCGGCTAGCACTAGAGAGAAGATTCGACAATGCCAAAGAAAAAGATTTAAATGCCGGAAGAATAGATCTAACTCACAAATGGGATGAAGAGAGAAAAACATGGAGATTTCAGCTTTTTAGAGAAATCGGCACAAGAGGAAAAGAATGGAAAAGAGAGTGAAGGGGAGAGGTTTCGGCTTTTGAAGAAATTAAAGAAAAGAAATTGTAGAGGGAGAGGCTAAGAATTTCGGCACAATGAATGAAGAGGAAATTAGGGTTTAAATGCCAGAATCAATGAGATATCCCCCCTATTTATAGAAATTTCGGCACCTACTGCTTAAAACTGAAAACGCCCTTCCTGATAACTAAAAGTTAAGCTAATGAAAAGGGAAAATTCGGCACCCCTTTTCCATGAAGTAGCCGAATTCTTCACTCCTCTAGGTGATGGAGTTTCGGCCATCACCTAGCCTTGTAGATAGCTCCTATCTTTTCTCCTTTTTATCTTCTATATTATCAATCATAAAATCCATATAAATTCTCCTATTTTTGAGCCTTGTTGCCGTCCACTTCACCTAACCCTAATGCCGAATTTAGCAACTTAAATTAAAAGATTTGGGCTCCATGAAACTTAAATTTTGGGCCCCTAACTCCTTCTGTGTGGCATCACCCCTTGCTCCCTTTTAAATGTCGAATGGCCCAAAAACATGGGCTCCTTGCAGCCAAAACTTGGGCCCCTTTAATTGTTAATGACTCCACCTTCTAATTCCCTTGCAGTGCCACCTTTTGTTGGGCCACAAGCCCACGCTGGTATTTTAAACACAATTACCACCTTTTAACTTTATAATGCCCAATCAGATAATTTAACCAAGGCCTTTGCCTAGTTCTGAGCCTAATTTGGACCCCTATCACTTAAATTAACATATTAAACATATCCTTACACTAAATGCATAGGCCCATAAATTTAGGATGTTACAGTTCTACACCCCTTAAAGAAATTTCATCCTCGAAATTTCCAACTAACTATTAATCGTACTACCCAAGTCTCACCACTATGCTTTCGCTGCGCACTCTAATTCTAAAGCCAAAAGAAACACTTAGTATACTATGGTAGAGTACGCACCGGTATTCGCATCTAGAGCGTCCTCGTCCCCTTGGCGACATGCTGCATAGGCCAAAGCTGGTTGACTCGCCTCAGCATAACTTGCACCTCTATGACCATGTCCTGTGCCATTGCCACCATTGACTTGACCACGGCTCCTTGGTGGTTGTTGACCTCCTCTTCCCGGCAGTGCATTCTCTTGACCTGTGGGCCCTTCACTGCCCCGTTGCTGCGGACAGTTTCTAACTTGGTGGTCCGTAGATCCACACCTAAAGCACTTCCCACTGCCTGCCAAACACTCACCTTCATGGAATTTACCACATCGAGCACACTTCTGTGTCTGACTAGCAGCAGCAGGTCTCTCATCCCGTCTCGGCCCATCTGACCTTGGTCTTTTTTGAGTTTGCCCAGCTGCCTCTGACGATCCAAAATTCCTCTTACTTCCACCTCTATCTCTATCCCGATTCAGTTTCTTAGTCCGCTTCACCTCCTTGGCTATCTTAGCCTTTTCCACCAATACAACAAATTCCCTCTCCCGCTGTGGTGCTATCAATAGTCGTAGTTCATCCCTTAGACCATCTTCAAATCGGACACAGCGTTCATGGTCCGTGGCCACCATCCCTCGAGCATAACGGCTAAGGCGTAAGAATTCAGCTTCATACGCAGCCACTGACCTACTCCCTTGCACCAAATTCAGAAATGCTCTGCGCTGCGCATCCACAAAACTCGATCCAATATACTTATTCTAAAACGCTGTTTTAAAGAGATCCCAGGTGATACAGTCAACCACTGTACCATTCTTAACCGTAAGCCACCATTGATATGCTTCATCCCGTAGGAGGGATACAACTCCTTTCAACTTCTCCTCCTCCGTGAAATCCAAATCATCCATTATGCGTTCTACTACCTCCAACCAATACTTAGCTGAACTTGGGGCTACACCAGAAATTCCTCTAAACACTTCTGCCCCATTAGCCCTAAGCCACTCCGGCACAAATTTTCGGGCTCTTGTGCCCATACCTGCCCCAGCAACCCTTTCTAAAACCCTTAACATTGCCTGAGATACCGCGTCATCTCCGGCGTTCTGATCCTGAAATTCCTCCTCCGCAGCTGGCATCTTGTTTTCAGATCCATGACCAGATCCTATTGTTCCGACACTGTCATCCTACCCCTGCCACGACCACGTGGCGGACGTCCTCGACCTCTTGTACTCATTCTACCGCTTCGCATTTATCTGATTAGAAGTTTTATGAATTATTAGTTTTCTTCCACTGATTAACCACGAACAGTCTTATGAATAGTAGTTTTTAAGAGTAGTTCTTTCGTATTCGCAATTACATTCACAATTCAGTCTCAAGTTCGTATCCTCTAATTCTAGGAAGCACATACATTCAATCATCAACATACAAATAACATCCATGAACTTACATTCATCATGTAAGGGTGTTTGCGTTGTTTCACTACCCAGGGGTATTTTCGTAATTTATCCTACAGGGGTATTTTCGTAATTTTGGAATCCAAGGGTATTTCGGTAATTTTGCAAATCTGGGGGTATTTTGGTAATTTAGCAATCTGGGGGTATTTCGGTAATTTGGCAATCCAGGGGTATTTCGATAATTTGGCAATCCGGGGGTATTTCGGTAATTTGGCAAATCAAGGGTAATTTGGTAATTTTACAAACCAGGGATATTTTGGTCATTTTGCAAAACAAGGGTAATTTGGTGATTTTACAAACCAGGGATATTTTGTTGTTGTTGTTGCTGACGTTTTTTTTACACAGGGGTACGTTGAAAATCTCGTTTCATAAACCGGGTTACTCTTGTAAACATGAAGTTTTCAAATAAATTTTCAAAGCATAGGTGTTTTATAGATTCATGGATGGAAATTTTCACAAATCAAGTGTATTTTGAAAGTTTTACAAAACTTGGGGGTTTTTTTTTCCAAATAGGGTGGCTGGTCCCTTTCGGGTTTTAATTATAAGGTTTAGCCCATCAACAAGTCCTCGTAGCTAGGGTGAATAGTCACTACGCACCAAGTAGGATTCTAGCAAAGAGGAGGTGAGTCACTAGGACTGCTTAAGTACCTAGCTCTTCCTGAATCCAATCCTAGACATGCGCATGCTTGTTGCCACACCCTAACCTATCGACTTGTTCATGGGTTTTGTTTAGTTGGATTAAATCTTATGGAATTTAAGAGTTGTTCATCTAAGCCTATGGTCCATTAATTCTATCATACTCATCTACGTCCCTTACAGCCCATCAAACCCATATATATAACACAGCAAAAATTTAGAATACTTACCTGCGTGGATCGGGTGCCGATAGACTCGTAGGCCATATCTTCAACCAAGACATTTTTTTTAAATTCACATCACTTTACAAAACATTACTAGACCCATTTCACAGCCCGAGTTTTAAACTGGACTCTGATACCAAAATGTAACATCCCCAAACTCGACCCATGCGTTTCGACCAGATCTGGTATGCTACGAGTTGTACATTAAAAACTTTTGCTTCGTTGGTTTTGGAAGTCGTAAGTTAATTAGACCTAATTTGAATAAATAAAGGACGTTTTAAAAATAAACTCATTGGTATTAATATTATTAAGTATAAATAAACCTTGTCATAAATTCATAACTTTCAGAACATTGAAATCTACTTAGTTGAATAAAAACTAGGGTTTAGTTGAATAAAAACTAGGGGCCTTATTACATAAATATTACCAAAATGAAATAAAATAAGCTTAAAGAAATCCCAAAAATAACTTGTAGAAATAAAAACTTGATGGCCCTTCGAGTCTGTCTCGGCTCCTATGTCCATGATCTACTGCTCATCTGGAGGAGTAGGAAAAAAGGAAAGCGTGAGTCACCAAGACTCAGTGTATAAATCTCAAAGCACATAACGACCTGAGCCCACAAACACATTATGGGCCATGGCCCATACATAAAAGCAACAATCATGATTATAAATCAAATAATAAATGATTAATAACCCAACCCCTCCTAGGTTTTCATCCTCTACACACCAGCCCGTACCAACCATCACACCTTGGGGATTTCTACAATCAACCTTCCATCCGCTACACACCATAACGACAGTCGTACTGCCTATTCCGGTTATTCAGGAATCATTAAACGTGGCATAGCCATTGATCACTATGTGACCTAACATTTACATTTGTGGGATTTCTACCACCGATGTAACACCCCAAACCCGGTCAACACACCACGACCGAGTCTGGTATGTTACGAGGAAAATCAGAATTTTGAGAAGGTAGGTTTCTGTTAAAAAAAAATTTGATGAAAACACTTCGCTATAATGTGTATTTGAAGAAAACTTGAGTAGGCTTGATTAAAATCTGATGGTGTATTTGAAAACCCGGAAATTTTGAAAACTTAATCAGATGTGTAGGTAAAACAAGTTTATCTCATTTAGAAGTTCAAGTTGTTTCTTATTGTTACTAAAACATTTCGACTTAGTAGAAAATCGAGTTTAAGTTAGAAAAACATTTGAGTTCTCTTTATCCCAAATCATAGTGTGATACCCGATGGTATAGTTTTAAACATATCGATTTGTAGTTTTGAAATCGTTGTCTTTCCAAGTTTTAGTAAATTTTAACCCAATTAATATGTTAAGGCATATTAAAAATCTACTTTAAGCATAAACATAGCAAAACATAATTTTAAAGGCCATTTACAATCCAAAATAAACCCAAATAGTAATAAATAAGCTAAAGTACCAAATTTTATAAAGTCTGAGCAAATCCTTATTTAAGCATGGCATGAGCACCTCGAGTCCATCCCGGCTCCATGTCCGCGTCTAAGTGTCACCTGAAATGTCAAAGGAGTGGGTGAGTCGCAAGACTCAGTGCATAAATCCCCCTCCCAATAATACAACATGCTAACACACATCATAACAAAGCAATACAATTAATGCACCCGTTCCTAACCATCCGTAACACCTTTTCTACCCCGTGTGGTACCAAACCACTGGTGGTGCCAAACCACTGGTGACCCAAAGTCACGATATCCATCAATGTGGTGCCAAACCACTGGTGACCCAAAGTTACAAATAACCAACTGTGGGGCCAACCCACGTGTGATACCAAATCACTAACGACAATCCCGTATCTCTCAAGTGGGGCCAACCCACGGTGGTGTTAACCACAGGGATGAGTCGCAATGAGGTGCCAAACCTCTGGTGTCCCAAAGACACAGTGTGATACCAAATCACTGGTGACCGTAGTCACGAATCGAATGATGGGGCCAACCCATCGTGTGATACCAAATCACTGGCGTCAATCCCGTATAATCAACTGTGGGGCCAACCCACTGTGGTACTGAGCCACTGGGACGAGACGCTGAGGTGCCAAACCTCTGGTGACCCAAAGTCACAAAAATCATCTGTGGTACCAAATCACTGGAGGTGCCAAACCTCTGGTGTCCCAAAGACACGGTGTCCCAAAGACACGGATATCATATTCTCCCTCCTCTCAAATCACCCAATAACATATCATACTAATGCAAATGGTATAAATCATGCAATCATGCTAACATGCTCAACATGGCATCTCGTAGTATTTACATCACATATCATGATATCACATATATCACTACCAATCTCGTAATGAAACGGACTTACCCGTATCCGTGCACATACCCCGTCGGGTACCAAATCCATCAACCATATAGTCTCACTTTACACAAACAGGTTATTAACATATTACTAAGAAATCAGTGTGTTAGTTTACACACCTGGTAGATCGCAAGTTTAGCTCCCAAAGAACTTGACTAAATCCCTCGATCACCTCGACAACCTTGTTCCTAAAAATCGGCCAACCAAGGGATTAGTACTATACCATTCGGCCACACTCATTAAACCAACAGGGTTTAACTTTGGTCCCTTACCTTAAACTTGATTTGGTTTCCTACCAAATCCGGAACCAACAATGGTTCTACTGACAATCGGCCACCCCTAACACGACAACAGTCACACCTTTAATAACTTGGCTTAACGAGACAAAAAGAATTAACTAATAGAACCAGCCCTTACCATCACTTACCACACGGTTAACAGAGTAGGAAGACTCCTCTTGATTACTTCCAATATCCAAAGACCCTATACGAGATGATTAAACAAATGATTAACTCCTTTCAACCACAACCAACATAGGCCTTAATCAAACCGAAATCAACATAGTACTAGAGAAGAGAGAAATGGCCATTCGGCCAAGCACTTACCCACACCAACCAATATTCGGCCAACAAAACACTAGGAGAAGGGAGAGATTCGGTCACCACTTTGAACAAGAAGAAGAAAAAGATTCGGCCCTAGGGGTTTAACACTCCTACTTTCGGCTTTGAATGGAAAAGAACGAAGAAGTAGAGGTGGGAAGAAATGGAGGTTACGGCACACAAAAGAAATGGGAAGAAACCAATTGAAGAAAAATCGGTTAGAGTTTAGAGAAGAAGAAAGAAATAAAAGATAAATGGGAATGCACCTTCGGTTTGAGAAAGAAAAGAAATGGTGAAGAAAATGCTTTGAGGAGAGACTTTCGGCTAACAAGGTTTCAAAAGAAAAAGAAATGAAAATGGAATGCTAGGTTCGGCTTAGCTCAAAAGAAGAAAAGGAGAAGGAATGGGAGCAACATTCGGCCGAATGAAACAAAAGAGGTGAAAGCTTGAGGTTCAAGAGCATTCGGCTACAAGCACTCTAGGAGACAAAAATGCAAACTTTCGCCAGCTTTTGGAGGTTTGGTATTTCGATTTCAAAAGTAGAGAAAATGAGAGAAAGCTCTCTTGAAAATTCAATGACAACCAAAAAGAATTGTCTACCAAACTTGACCGAAAAAAATGCACCAAAATTCCAAATGAATTTCGGCACTACCCACTCCCCCACACCAAGCCGTCCACTCCCCCCCAAACTCTCCTAAAATTCGGCCACAAATCCCACACACACTCACAACCACTCATTCAAAATACTTTGAACAAGTCCACATCCACAATTCACTCTCCTCCCACCACCTCAGCACTTGACTTGGTCTTAGGCAGAGTTTGAACTGCCTACAACTCCTCCCCTCCATGCCGTCAAAATGGAACAAAAAGTAGGCATCCTGCAGCTTGAACTCAGGACCTCACCCCTTGTCCAAGGCGTCACACTCACAAGCCCTTAGTGGCGCCTACTCTGCCACTCCACCAACTTATTTCTTGTGCTAAAAACCACCAATTAAAACCTTTAAACCCCCAGCTTCTTCAGCCCCTCTCATCTAAGTCCAAAAACTAAAATTTTCCTACCTACTCAGGCTTACTTCTAACTTACAACTAAGCCCCGAAACCACCCAAACAACAACACAGCACAGCAGACACATGCACACAAAGCCACAACAAAATAACCCCTATCCCGGGATATTACAACCGATCACCAAGTGACCTATCATGCACTTCCCCTTCAATATCATAATTCCCCCCATGCATACACATATAAAGAAGACATCATGCAGGCTTACATATATTTCGATACACATAGAGAGTTCTATGTTTACGTACCTAGCATCCATGCCTAACCCATTTAGGGTTCCATTCGACTATCTAGACAGCCTCTTTCTGGCTTTTTAGCCCATAACATATATATATATATATATATATATATATAAACATACATACAGGTTTAATAGTGTGTTAGAGATCTACACACCTGATTACCAATAGAACGATGCTTTCTATGTCGACGCTATCCTTAGTCGACACAACTGCTATCTGCCTAAGGTGTTGTTCAGAAGCTGGTCCACAACCAAGTGGCCAATCTCGAACGACAGATACCGCTCGTTTATTAAACTTAGGGATTCTCTCCTTTGCCTGATCCATATTTAATTCCATCGCAAGTCCTTGTCAGAACTACTATCACAATTTATGATCGTTAATCCTCATCATAAAGTTAAGATCTTGCATATAATGAACGAATCTAGTAAAAATCTAGGGAAAATCTTCTTACCTTAAAATCCCGAAATTGGAGACTAACGATTTTCGGCTTTTAGATCTAGACTACCAAGTTTCCTTCAAATCCCGGAATGCCGCCCAACATAGAACCATTAAACTATTAGCTTTTCGGCTTTTGCCTTTCAAAAACTGACATAGAATGTGGGAGCTTAACAGAAGTCGACACTTACCTTAACACAGGGGATTCGGCTAGCACTAGAGAGAAGATTCGACAATGCCAAAGAAAAAGATTTAAATGCCGGAAGAATAGATCTAACTCACAAATGGGATGAAGAGAGAAAAACATGGAGATTTCAGCTTTTTAGAGAAATCGACACAAGAGGAAAAGAATGGAAAAGAGAGTGAAGGGGAGAGGTTTCGGCTTTTGAAGAAATTAAAGAAAAGAAATTGTAGAGGGAGAGGCTAAGAATTTCGGCATAAAGAATGAAGAGGAAATTAGGGTTTAAATGCCAGAATCAATGAGATATCCCCCCTATTTATAGAAATTTCGGCACCTACTGCTTAAAACTGAAAACACCCTTCCTGATAACTAAAAGTTAAGCTAATGAAAAGGGAAAATTCGGCACCCCTTTTCCATGAAGTAGCCGAATTCTTCACTCCTCTAGGTGATGGAGTTTCGGCCATAACCTAGCCTTGTAGATAGCTCCTATCTTTTCTCCTTTTTATCTTCTATATTATCAATCAGAAAATCCATATAAATTCTCCTATTTTTGAGCCTTGTTGCCGTCCACTTCACCTAACCCTAATGCCGAATTTAGCAACTTAAATTAAAAGATTTGGGCTCCATGAAACTTAAATTTTGGGCCCCTAACTCCTTGTGTGTGGCATCACCCCTTGCTCCCTTTTAAATGTCAAAAATGGCCCAAAAACATGGGCTCCTTGCAGCCAAAACTTGGGCCCCTTTAATTGTTAATGACGCCACCTTCTAATTCCTTTGCAGTGCCACCTTTTGTTGGGCCACAAGCCCACGCTGGTATTTTAAACACAATTACCACCTTTTAACTTTATAATGACCAATCAGATAATTTAACCAAGGCCTTTGCCTAGTTTTGAGCCTAATTTGGACCCCTATCACTTAAATTAACATATTAAACATATCCTTACACTAAATGCATAGGCCCATAAATTTAGGATCTTACAACCTCAGCTTTGACCACTTCTTTCATGTTGGGATTTAACCGTCTCTAGGGTTGCACACACGACTTGTATTCTTCTTCCATTAAAATTTTGTGGGTGCAAAATGCGAGGCTTATTTCTTTGATGTCAGAAATTTTCCAAGCTATGGCTTTTTTGTGTTCTTTTAGTACCTTTATCAGCTCCTCTTTTTCTTTAGGTTCTAGTTCTGCAGAGATGATTACTGGTAATGTAAAATTGTCTCCGAGGAATGCGTATTCTAAGTGTTTTGGTAGCTGTTTTAATTCCAATTTGGGTGGCTCTTCGATGGAAGGTTTCTGTTTTATTTCGTCATCATTGTCAATTCTTTCTTCTTTCATTTGTTTGGATGACGATGTATTCAGATTCAGCTCATCATCCTCATCTTCTTCCCCCTCTTCTTGAGTTAGACACAGTTCCATCGTGTCGTCATGTATAATTTCCTGTAATGAATTTTGAATGATATGATCAGTAGTATCAAAAAAATAGCAGGAATCATCTTGCTCTTTAGAATATCGCATGGCATCATAGATTTGAAAAATGATTTCTTCATCTCCTATCCTTAGTGCGAGCTTACCATCTCCTACATCTATAACAGCTCTAGCAGTGGCTAAAAAAGGACGCCCTAAGATTAAGGGAACATTAATGTCTTCATCCATGTCTAATATAACGAAATCAACAGGGAAAATGAATTTATCAATTTTTACCAAAACATCTTCAATAACTCCTCTAGGATATTTAATAGATCTGTCTGCTAACTGAATATTCATCCTAGTGGGTGTTGGTTCCCCAAGATCTAGCTGTTTAAACATTTTATAAGGCATTAAATTTATACTAGCGGCTAGATCAGCTAACGCTTTCTTAATATTCAAACTACCAATTAAACAAGGGATAGTAAAACTTCCTGGGTCTTTTAACTTGGTTGGTAGCTTATTTTGGAGGATGGCTGAGCACTCTTCATTAAGTTCCACTGTTGACACCTCTTCAAGTTTTCGTTTATTCGTCAGTAGCTCTTTTAAGAATTTTGCGTACTTCGGCATCTGTGAAATAGCTTCAACAAAAGGTAAGTTGATATGTATTTGTTTAAAAAGTTCAAGAAACTTACCATCTTGTGCATCAATTCGCTCTTTTTCTAACTTTGCTGGATATGGGATTGGTGGTTTGTTCTCATTGCGTAATGGTGTTACCTCCTCAATTTCCTTTTCTTTATTTTCGGTTGGGATCTGTTTCTTCATGTCACCTAATTCCTTTCCACTTCTTAGTGTGACTGCTTTTACCTGTTCTGTTTTTTAGGAAGATTCTCTGCTCGTATTTCAAAGATCATCTTAGAAAGCATTCCAAGTGTCTTAGTGAGTTCCCCAAATGACTCAGTAAATTTTTCAATTGATGTTTGTTGATTTTTAAGGGTTCTCTCGATATCTTGCAGGCATTTTTCTGTGTTTGATGATTCCTTCTCATGTGGATAGGGCTGATTTCGGAAGTTTTGAGGAGGTTGTTGCCTTTGATATCCTTGATTTCCTTGATTTCCTTGTCTTCCCCATAAAAAATTTGGGTGGTTCCTCCAACCTGGATTGTAAGTATTACTATAAGGATTATTATTAGATCGAAAATTATTACCTATATAGTTCATCTGTTCATCTTCTGCTCCTGGTTGGTAGGGTGGGTACTCAGGATCCGCCACAGTTCCACTTGCATCGCACTGGATGACTGGATGTACCTGTGATGAATACAAATTATCAAGCTTTTTATTCATCATCTCTAGCTGTGTTGATAGCATGGTCATGGCATCGATGTTGAAAACTCCTGCCAATTTTGTCGGTTTGGTCCTTGAGGCTTGCCACTGATAATTGTTTAATGACATCTCCTCAATGAACTCATAGGCTGCTTCTGGAGTTTTGTTGTTCAGTGTTCCACCGGCGGCTGAGTCTATTAATTGTCTCGTGGAGGGGTTTACACCGTTGTAAAAGGTTTGGACTTGTAGCCACAAGGGTAGACCATGGTGTGGGCACCTTCTCAAGAGGTCTTTGAATCTCCCCCATGCGTCGTAGAGCGTCTCTACATCCATCTGCTGATGAAACGCCATTTATTTTGAAGGTATCACCGAACTCTAAAAAGTTAGCTATATGCGTGTTTGGATCTTCGTCCTGCAAACCATCAAATTGAACAAACTGTTGAATCATTTGTATTATGTTAGGCTTTAATTCAAAATTACCAGATATAGCAGGCCTAACAATACTAGATTCTGCTCCCGTTAAATGTGGTTTCGCATAATCGAACATTGTGCGTGGAGCATTGTTGTCACCCATATCGCGTGGTGGTGGGTTGTTTTCGTCCATCCCTTCAGTAGGATTGGATCTATCTTCTTCCTCTCTCTCCGTGTAATATAGGGCTCGCCTGGTTTCCTGACGATTCCTACGAGCGGTCGCTTCGATTTCGTTGTCGAATACCAAAGGTCCCCTCGGGTTCCTTCTAGTCATAAACTAGAGGTACCTTTTTGAAAAGAAAGAGAGAAAATTTCAGTAAATAAAAATAAAAACGAAAAGAAAAATAAATTGAGAAAAATAAAAATTAGGGCTAAAGTAATAAAAATAGAGTTTTCTTAATATTTTAGTTCCCGGCAACGGCGCCAAAAACTTTGTCGCTGCAAATCAGAGCTTTAAATATTTATAAAAGAATGATCAAACTTGGAGACTAACTCTGACAACGATATTAAGGCAAGTGTACCTATCGAACAGTAGTATAGCTTAGGCAAGACTGGTTATCGAACCCAAAGGAACTAAAAGTATTAATACTCACTTCCTTTTTATTATTTAGCCTTAAAGTTAGAGTGAAGATTACTTTTTGACAAAATTGACGACAGCTAAACTAAGGACACAAAGACAAAAAGACGAATTGGAAAATAACCTTGAGGAAAAACTCAGTTGATTTAGATGATACCCTCGGGAAGAATCCACCTAGACTTCTCTTATTATCTAACCTTTTAATTATATGATTTCTTTTACTTAGCTTGATCCGTGAGACTCCCTAACCTATATTAAACCCTCTCTCGAGGCGAATAACGTCTAACCCTAGGTTAATTAGTGGAACTCTTGTTCGCTTATAATAACCCCCTAGGACAGTACTAAACCGATCAATGAACTCCCATATTAGGTTTCACCCTAATCCGGCAAAATCTCTTAACCCTATCTCTAGGCGTTCGATCAACTCCGCTTAATTATGTTAGATCTTCTTTTAGGCAGGGTCTATTCCTCCTCCACCTAAGCACATTAGATTTGGATTAAGTAACATAATTAAGAACAAACTAAGTAATTTATCATATAACTTAAAAATCAAATAATAAAATTCATCTAGGTTTCATCCCCTTCAGGTATCTGAGGGGTTTAGTTCATAATGAATAAAGAAAACATCGAAAGAGAAAAGATAAAACAAAACATAGGAAAACCCTAAAACCCCCTGAAGGAATCGAAGGAGAATTCCGCCGTCTTGAGTATAACTCCGGCTTCTTGGGATGGATCAACTGGCTATCCTCGCGTTATTCCCTAACTCTGACCTTCTCGGCTTGGCTCCTTGGCTTCGCTTTCGCTCCCTTTAAACAGGTGATACTTGGGGATTATTTATAGGCTCTTGGAACGCAATTCTTTTTCCCTAAGTATCTTTTTCCGACTAAAATTACTCTTTCCAGCGTCAGAGGCACGGCCATGTCACACGCTCGTGTGAATCGAGACCTGACCGTGTTCGAATTTCTCTTGAGGCACGGCCGTGTGTGCTTTGGGCCAGGCTGTGTCGATTTTGTGTTAAGGCCCATTTACTCCGTTTTAGGCCTGTTTTGTGTTTTTTTTATCCTCGGGTGCTTTCCTGGGTATAAGACATGAAAAGAAAGGATTAAAAGCACCTTTTTATATAAAACAAGGGATCAATGATCCAAAAGCATATTAAATGTGGGTCCAAAATATGTTACTTTTACGGTTTATCACTTAAGTTTAATTGTTGGTAAGTTTATATTAGAATGGGCTTACTGGTTTGATGGTTAAGTGGAGTGTTGGATTGTTGGAGGTCCTGTGTTCAATTCTCTGTAATGGTGTGTAGATAGTATTTTTGCTCCAATTTCGGCTAAGAGTTGTGTTGGGGTAAAATTCTGAGTAGTTGTGTTTTAGTGGGTTAATAGGGAGTGATTTTAGGAGATAACTCGGGAGAGGTTATCAGAAAATAATCTGATTATCTTTTTGTTGAAAAAAGAGAGAGTAGAGTTTCGGTTTTCTCTCTAATTCCCCGAACTTTTTCTGATGTTTTCTTCTTCTTCTTCTTTCCCTCCTCTGCCGATTCTTTCCCCTAGTTGCTGCCAAAATTTCCATTATTTTTTCCCCTTCCGTTTCTTTCTTCTTTTTTTTTTCCAATTGATTCGGTTGTTCATTGTTGGTTACACGTGTTCGGTAAGTAACGGTTTTTTCTATTGTTAATCATTCTTGGTTAATCTCTAAAATGGGGATTCCTTTTTAGTGTTTAGGAGTTAATCAAGGGGCTGGTGGTTTTAAATCGACGCTGTGATTGCGCGAATTCGTGGTTACTCAAGCGAGGTAGGGGTTTTGCTAGGTTTTTAGCCGAGTTCCTTCTAAAATTGGTTGATTAAAAATGAATTAAGTGATTAATCTGGAGATATGTTGGTCGATTTTTAGGTTCTGGAGGCTTAAGAGTGCTTACGCATCAGAAACGATACCAGGTGTGTACCCGAAATGCAGAAAATGAGATTCGGTGAAAAGTCGAAATTGCTTGCTGTTGAGAAATAAGATAAATAAGAGAAAATGATGCGAAAAATTGTAGAGAAAGGAAATAAGGGTATTATAAACTTGGAAATCAACATTTGCACTAAAATAGTTTTGGACAACAGCAGTATTCTAAATTTGAAAAATCATCAAAAATAGTGGGAATTGAGTTAGAGGTTGAATAAAATATGAAATTAAAGTTTATTGAGTCTATTCTTTCATGGAAGAAATAGTGTAAGCAATGGAATTGTAAATTATGAGATATAATAAATTTTGTGAGATAAGGTCAGAATGATTTCGGGTTCCCCTATTCTGACTTAGGAAAATCATAAAAAAACGTAAAAAAAGAATTAGGGGGTTAAATTTATATGTTTAAATCCTTAATGAGTCTATTTTTAAGAGAAACAAATGGAAACATCATCTAAATTCTGTACTAAGAGATAAATAATTTTTAGTAAGGAAAGGATGAAGTTGTCAAACAGTAGAATAGGGATAACTTTAAAGATTTTACTGTACTTATTTGATAAGCTATAAATTCTAAAAATTTAATGGTAGAAAGGTATTTGAGTCTAGAAAAAATCAGGCCGATCTTAATTTGAAATTCTGTAGCTCAAGATATAAATAATTTAGTGATAATGGCTCAAGTAGACAGCTTTGAATGAACATATAAGTAAATAGTGAAAACATATGCGTATTGAGCTAGCATGGGTTACTTTAAAAATGGATCACACGGCTAAGGCTAATTTGAGCCGCGTAGGCCACACGGGCTTGTGGGCCCATGCAACACCCCCTACCCGTATTCGTCGCCGAAATAGGGTACGAGGCATTACCAAAGTTTACCAAATTAATTTTCTGGTATTACGAGTTAATTACTATTCATTTACCGAAACATGACATGACATCCTTTAGATGGGCCTCCAAAGCCCAAAACATACTTTGGGACCAAATCGGGATTAAATCAAAACCATAGGAAATTTTTCGCAAAATCCCAATTTTTTATGAACTCAATATAATCCCTTTATAAATATCCAACCTTCCCTGCAATTTCAAAACCGAGACCAATCCAATCCATTTCAATCAATTTGATACCAATTCATACTTCTATTATAATTATACCATTTAGCATATTCATCACTCTTTACTTTAATACATATTCATTAAACAAGTTTTGGCATTTATATAATCATCAAACCACGTAGATGCCATATAAATCAAAAAGGAAATTTACAAAAGCTATCAGAGATAATCTGGATAGTGTGATCCTCAGTGTTGATCCAATCCTTCATATATTTTCACGTCAATCTACAAGAGACATTGAATACACTCAAGTAAGCTTATAGAAACTTAGTAAGTTCATAGGCATAAAATATAAATCTTACCAAACATTCATACACTTATGCATTATACACAATTACTAAGTTCACTTGTTAACCACAATCATTGGTGAGTCCTCTTGTATAAACTCACTACCACTTATCCATTTACTTTAACTCTTTTGGGCCTATTTGTCACTTACCATCCTTAATCAAATTAGGGAATGGTTACGGAAAATTGAGTACTTCACTTCCAATTTGCCATAGTATAACTATGGTCTTGCGTATGATCACTTATCACTTTCCGAAGCCATAGCCCTACCACGGTCTTACACGGGTCACATTTATCACTTATCATTTGTCACTGATTAGATAAGTGTAACTAAAGCTACCACTTATCACTTGTCACTTGTCACTGATCAGATAAGTGTAGCTGAAGCTACTACTTATCACTTGTCACTGATCAGAAGTACTCAAATCTGATGTTCCGCTCAATTTGATCATTTATTCGGTTTTCGCATTGTTATTTTATTCTCAATTCATCAGCAAATATATCTCATCATACATTATATAATTCATGAAATTAACATTTAATCGTTAAATTTCAGCTATATGAACTTACCTGGGTTGATTTGCAGAATTTGTGAAAGTTCAGGGACTAATAAGCTACTTTTTCTTTTCCTCGACTTGCTTCGGGTTCTCGATTTGCATTAAAAATATGAAAACCAGCTTAAGAAAACCCTTCTATGGTGTTTTTGCTGATGAGAATGCAGAAAAATAAAGAGAAATCTAGATAATTCCACTTGAATCCTAGCTTTATTAAGTAAATTTTGCAATATTCCAATTTTGCCTTTAATTCTCCTTATTTTCTTCTGATTTCATGCCTTTGCAGTCCAGACCAAATAGACCTTGGGTCTATTTTCCTTTTAAGCCCACTTTCTTTTATCATTTAAGCTATTTAATCATTTCTCATAATTTTGCATTTGTTACAATTTAGTGCTTTTTGTTCAATTAACTATCAGAACTTTAAAATTTCTTGACGAAACTTTAATCCTAGCTTATTAACACTCCATAAATATTTATAAAAATATTTATGGCTCGATTAAAAATCTCCGAGGTCTCGATACCTCATTTTCGATTCTAATTATTTTAATATTTATTTCTAGTACACTATTCACTATTTCAAAAATTTTCCTAACTTCACATTTAACTTGTACTCACTAAATTAATAATATTTTCTACTCACTTGTCAGATTTAGTGATCTTGAATCACCGTTCTGACAACACTGAAAATTCAAGCCATTACAACTCTCCCCCCTTTTAGGAAATTTCGTCCTCAAAATTTCGTACCTGTAAATAAATTCGAATTTTGAAATCTCATCAATTCCTTTGTCTCCCAGGTTGCCTCCTCTGATCCATGTCGATTCCATAACACTTTAACTAGTGGTAAACGTTTATACCTCAACTCTTTAACTTCCCAAGCTAGAAATTTCACCGGTTCCTCTGAATAAGTTATGTCGGGTTGGAGCTCTATTTGTGTATGTGGAATTACATGTAATGGATCTGATCTGTACCGTCTCAACATAGACATATGAAACACATTATGAATCTTTTCAAGCTCCGGGGGCAAAGCCAATATAAGCTACCAGACCGATTCTTTCAATGATTTCATACGGCCCAATAAATCGTGGGCTGAGTTTTCCCTTTCTGCCGAATCGCAAAACTTTATTCCACGGTGACACTTTCAAAAATACACTATCACCCACATTAAACTCTATATCCATTCGCTTCAAATCTGCATATGATTTTTGTCGATCGGAGGCAACTTTTAAACAATCTCGAATAATACGAACTTTTTCTTCAGTTTCCCGAATCAAGTTGTAACACCCTGAATTTGGGCTAGAATAAGTGGGTTCGTGTGTCGAGAGAATGGATTTTGTCGTTAAAAAAAAACTTGTAATTATTGTTTGGATTTAGATTAATGTGTAATTATTGTATACTAATTTTTCCTCCCTTCTAAATGTATTAACTGAATTATAATAAAATTTAATGTGGCATAATATTAAACTTTATGTAGTCAATTTATGCATCAATTTATCAAATATTTTCCATAATTTTGTCCTTGTCATATAATTAATTATTTTATTTATGTTATTAGTGTGATGAACGAAGTTATAATTTAGAAATATTAATTTTTCTATTATTCTCGATTTAATTTTTATTTTAATATAATTTAGTTCTTATATTTTTTTATAATATTAATTTCTATCGTTAAATTTTCGTTAATATACAATATGAGTATATATAATTTGAATGTACTAAAAAAAATTAATATGTGGTTTATACTAAAATAAGATAATGGTCAATTTTTAATTGACCCCTAGATTATGCTAAAATTTGGGGATTTGATTTATATGCTTTACTTTTTTTTACATAGTTTGTCCCTCTACTTTTATAATGTCACTAATACATTTAAATAGTTAATTTTTCTTAAAAATATTATTCAAACAAAAATAAATTATTTTATCATGAAAAGTTTGAATGGACATTTTCTTTTAAAAAAAATTATTATTGCATGTTTAGTTTAATTTTTAGGAGGTTTAGGAAGGGTTGGTAGTGTTGGAAAAGTCCTAGGCTCGATCTAGGGCTTTAGCAAAAATGTTGTTTGTTTTTTTTAGGGAGGTTGGTGGTAGTCATAAGGCTTTTAAAATATTGTTGGGTTAAAAGATATCACAAAGAAGTAGGTGGCCTGGTGGCTTGGGGTGTTTGGAATAAGCTGGTGGTCAGAGGTTCAAGTCCTGGACTTGGCAAAAAACTTTTTATTGCGCATAAGTGGTATGAAGGCCAGAGTTTAGGCCTTATAATTAGTTGGGACTGTTATATGACACAAGGAAACGCTTGGCCCAGTGGCAAAGGCGTTAGGAGTAGTAGGGGGAGCAGGGTTCTAGTCGCGGCGTGTGCTAAATGTTGGTTTTTATTTTTAAGTAAACCTGGAGCGTAGCAGAAAGGGTTATAATCAATTAGGTAGGAAATATGACTCAAATAAAATACACGGCGTAGTGGTAAGGGGTGTGTACCATCGTGAAGAGGTCGAAGGCTCGAATCTGGATGTTGGCTAATATTTTTAGATTCCTTTAGATGATTCGGTCGCTGGAAAATATGCTTTAAAAGAAGTCGAGGATGGAACATGTCACAAGCAAAGTTGTGGTGTAGTGGCAAGAAGCGTGTTGTGGCTCCTGCAGGTCGTGGGTTCGAGTTGCCTTGTCCACATTAACTTGTTATTTTGCTGCAGGCGTGGGTAAGTTGGTCGCTGGAAAGTATACTTTAAAACAAGTTGAGAATGTAATATATCACAAGAACGATTGTGGTGCAGTGGCAGGGGGTGTATGTTGGTGCTTGGAGGTCTTGGGTTCGAGTTGCCTTGTGCACATTAACTTGTTATTTTGCTGCTGGCGATGTAATTCAAATTGAATTTTTGGCTAAATAAAAGGAATTTTTGGGATGAGGATGAGGATAAATTTTGGAGATAATAAAGGAATTTAATTGGTGATAAGTTTTAGTCGATTAGGGAGTGTAGATCTATTTATTTATTTACCTATTTATTTATTTATTTTAGTATAAATATGGGTGCTGAAATTCTCTTTAAATAGAGAGGGGATATCTCTTCAATTTCGGCATTTGAACCCCATTCTAAATCTTTTCTCTCCTTCTCTTCTACAAGCCAAAACCCTAGTTGCTTTCTGCAATCTTTTCTTTTGAATTCTTTAGAAGCCGAAACCTTTTATTCCATTCTCTTCTTCATTCTTTTTCTCTTGTGCCGATTTCTCCATTAAGCCGAAAGCATAGACCCCATTTGATTTCTTCATTAAAAGCTGAATCATCATAAGACTTCTTTGAATCATCTTCACTTCCTGATTTTTTTGCAAAAAACCGAAATCTCCCCAAGTGCTAGCTGAATTCCCTGTGTTGAGGGTGTTATTCCGGGATTTGAAGGAGACCTGATCGTCTAGATCTAAAAGCCGAAAATCGTTAGTCTCTAAGTATCATACCTCTTTTCGAGATTTTAAGGTAAGGTAGTTTTCTCTAGATTTTTGTTACGTTAGATTATCGCATTTGTAATCTTAACCCTATGCTATGGATTAACAACCACATGTTACGATGGTAGCAACTGATAAGGTCCCTCGATGGAATCAAATATGGATCAGGCAAAGGAGGGGATTGGATCTGTAAAACCAATCCCTAAGTTTAAAAAGCGAGCGGTGTCGGCAGTTCGGGATTGGCCAGTAAGTTGTAGACCGGCATCCGAACAAAATCTTAGACAATAGTTTTAGCAGGTTCTGATAGTGTCGACATAGAGAGTGTCGTCCTAACGGTAACCAGGTGTGTAATACTTCCCCACCATCTAGAACTAATTATTAATATATGTTCATAAGCTTATATGTTATGATAAAAGTCGAAATCTCGACTTAATGTGGGAAGCCCAAAAAGGGTAATGCAAATCGCCAGGTCAGTGAATAATCTGATTAAATGTTATAAGTAATTTGCTTGTATATGATTACATGGGTTGGGTTGATGAAAGGAGGAAGTTATACGTTATATGTGTAGCGGTTTATACCGTGATCTGTTACATGTTGTAGCGGCTAATGCCGTGATCTGTTATAAGGGCTTCAGCCATAATATGTTGATGAGCAGCATGACTGCCATCTTGGCGTGTAGCGGTGTGGGTCGATTGTAGAAATCCCCAATGGTGTGAACGGTTGGTACGGGGGCGTGTAGCGGATGGAAACCTAGGCAAACAGGTTGGGCCTTGCATATTATTTGTTATTTAAATGAATGAAATTATTAATCTGTTTTATGGGCCTAAGGCCCAAAATATGGTGGTGCATGAGGGTTGCACACTGAGTCTCGCGACTCACCCTTTTAATTAACATTTCAGGTGATACCTAGTGCTTCGGACCGGGCTGGAGAGGAACGCAAGGTGGCCATGCAGAAGAATATGAAGATTTGGCAAAAAGACTTCAGTTAATTACTTTATATTGTATTTTAATTAATGGATTTTAAACTTCGATGTAATAAGGCCATGGGCCACTAGTTTATATTTTGTTTTATTATGGGCTTTTATTACTTTTAATTATTTAAATTTTCCTTATAATTAAACTAAGGCATGTAATCAAGGTTGGGTTTTATTTTACAAAGGCATATTCTATATAAAATATATTTGGGTTTTTCTAAAAATACGACATGTTTGACAAAATTTTTCTTAGTGACATACCAGATCCGGTTGTAGTGTTTGGGCCGGGTTTGGGGTGTTACACAAGTCCATTCCCACTAGTTTCGGTTCACTTAATTCAAACCAATATAATGGAGTTATACACTTTCTTCCATACTGTAACATCCTGGTTTTGGGGGTTCTGCATCTAATCTATGTTGTGTGTGTATGCCGTGTTTTGCACATTATTTTGGTGTGTTTGGGGGTCCAGGGAAGGCTCGGGGTTAAGCGGAAGCCTGGCAAAAAATTTTTGTTTGGGCACTTTTAGAGGAGAGCTACAGGGGCAGGACTTAAGGGTATTTTCTTGTGGTTGTTGACACAAGAATTTAAGTGGCAAAGTGGCAAGGAGGCATCACTCAGAGTGTTGGTAAGTGATGCCACAGGGAAGCAAGGAGGGAGCTGGTTCGAGTCGCACAATTTGAATTTTGGAATTCTTTTTGGCGTCAAGGGGAGTAGTGTTGGACGTCAGCTAGGAACCTTGAAGAGTAGATGTTGAAGTGGTCAAAATTTTTGAATGATAGGCCAAGAGAGAGAGGTGGGGTTTGAATGGTTCAAACTTTTTCAAATGAGTGATTGAGAGTGAATTTAAGAGGAGAATAAGGGATTGAGGGTTGGTGAAGATGGTGGCCGAATTTTTGGGAGCTTGTGGGAGGGAGAAAGCAATCGGTTTTGGCTTGTGTTGGTGTGCCGAAACTCATTAGTAGTCTTAAGTTCCATTTTAGTTTCTTTAGAACAAATTCGGGTATTATGGGGATGGGAGTGTCGTTTTGTGCTTAAACCTTGGAAGTCTCTTCCTTTTCTTTCTCCTCGAGTCCATAATTCTGGGTGTGCCAAAATTGTATTAGTCAACATCTATTCTCCTTTCTTTTCTCCTTTAGCCGAATGTGATAGACCACTGATGCATTTTCTTTTTCTTCATTTTCTTTTCTCCATCTAAGACTCTCAAGCCGCATCTTAGCATCATTTTACTCATCCTTCCCATTGTTCTCTTATTCATCTTCTCTTCCTCTCATAAGCTGAAACCTTGAAAGCCTCTACCCAATCTCTCTTTCTCCCCATTCATACTCTGAAGCTTCACAAACCAAAAGCGACACACCATTTCTTTTGTGATCACTTTTCTTCTTCTCTTCCTTACTTGTTTTATTTCAAACCGAAACCATCTTTTTCCCTTATAGTCATACAAAGCCGAAACCTCTAATTACTTCTATCCTCTTCTCCATTTCTTGCTTAGCCGAATCTCTTTAGTCCTTTTTCTTGATTCTTCTATTGCCGAAACTTATCCCTCACCTTTTCATCACCATTTGCCATGGGTTTCTTCTTCAAGTCAAAGCATCCATTGATTCTTATTCCTTCTATATTTCATTTTGGCCGTATCTTCCTTGTGTGCTCATCTTCTTCGTTTGTTCTTAGGTCAGTGGTTTACTGTTATTTCACTTCTTAACCTTTCTAAGCAGATCCTATTTGATCGTGGGGGGCCTTATCTTGAGTTCTTTCGGCATCAAGGTTTCGATTGAGGGT
This sequence comes from Gossypium australe, assembly GCA_005393395.2. Lineage (NCBI taxonomy): Eukaryota > Viridiplantae > Streptophyta > Magnoliopsida > Malvales > Malvaceae > Gossypium > Gossypium australe. The sequence goes on from CM016622.1 coordinate 23,943,516, forward strand.
TGTTAAGGGACATTCGGTTTTAGTCGACTTCGACACTCAATCGGCGCCTGTATCCAAGCCTCAAGTCTCCGGGATTTGTCGATCTAGGCAAGGGACCTTTACATGTTGAGTGTATATTCTTATCTGTCCTCTGCTTCAATGCTTTAATCCGGTCTATTGACCAAGATCTTTTTCATGGACTCAAACGCTAGCAAAACAAAGGAAGGGGTTGGACCCGTAGTCCCAGCCCCTAAGTTCAAGAAGCTCACGGTGTCTGCTGTTCGAGATTGGCCACCGGGTTGTGGACCGACTTCGGAATAGAGTAGTAGGCAGATAGCAGTCGCTTCTACTATCGATAGTGTCGACGTGGAAAGTATTATTTTGCGTGTTATCAAGTGTGTAAAACCTCATACATTTTATTTTAATTGTAATATTAATTGTATGGGTTGAAAAGCCGAAAAAGGCTGTGATGGTAGTCGTGATGCCCTTGTGGGTGAGGCTAGGAATGCCAGGTACGTGGTAATAGTATCATTCTTACGTGTATGGATGTACGTGGTAATCTGTTACCTTGTTGATAGCATGTTGCACTCATTATGACATGTATGTATGCATGGGATATGGTTATGATGTTTAAGGGGAAGTGTTTGATTATTTGGTCACACAGTGATCGGTGGCTAAGCCACGTTATATTATTTTGGTCACCTAGTGATCGGCATTATGACTGACAGCAAGACTGTCAAAGTGGCGTGTAACGGGTGGAGGGTCGATTGTAGAAATCCCCACGGTGTGATTGGCTGGTACGGTTGGCGTGTAGAGAATGGAAAAACTAGGTTTGGGGCTGGGACATGATGCATTCATTTATCTTTATGTCATCTTGAGTGGGCTAAGGCCGATATGCGTTTATGGGCCTCGAGCCTTTTATGTGTTATAGGGGATTTACACACTGAGTCTCAGTGACTCACCCCTTTGCTTAACCTTTTAGGTAATCAGTAGATCGTGGAGATGGGCGCCGAGTCTGACTCGTGGAGGCCATAAAGACTTTACTTTTCGTAAACTTTTCCTACTTTACTTTAATTTTAATTGGGGATTTTATTTGTGTAATAAGGCCTTTCTAAATTGATGTTTGGGTTTTAATTTTATTTATTTATTGTTTATTTAAATTTTGACACTATGCAAACTTGATCACGAAATTAAAAAAAAAGGGGGTTTTCAAAAATACGAGTAACTCAAAACATACGTTTTCTTTCAAGTATCACCAAGCATAACGAATATTCGATTAACATAATTTGAAACTTTCCTAAACTAGTGAATCACCGTTTTCGAAACATCACCTTAATCGAGAGGTTTCAAATCTATGGTTTTTCCTAAATTCAACAAAAATTCGTTTTTACTTCACCCTGTAACATACCAGATCTGGTCGTAACGTTTAGGCCGAGTTTGGGGTGTTACAATTTTGGTATCAGAGTCTAGGTTGCAAAACTCGGGCTATGAATTGGGTTCATCAATGTTTTGAAAAGTCGATTAAGTGATTTTTGTAGGAAATGTTTTGATTGAAATATGGCATCCGAGTCTACCGGGTCCCGATCCACACAGGTAAGTGTTCTAATTATTTGATGATGTATGCATGGAATGATTGTTAGCATGAAGAAGTATGCTTGTTAGCTTTAGGAAATTCAAACTTTAGAGACTGAAACCTCTAGATTGTGGTGTGTTTTGCGAAAACTACTCTCTAAAGCTATTTTTCATAAAATTGCTCGGTATTAAACAGTGAAAGAAATATTAACTCATAAAACTCTTAATCAGATTATGCCGCAACAATAGTCATGAGTGGTAGAGGATGCGGGCGTTTTACACGCGGCCATGGGAGAGGCCGGGGTACTGAGGTTGAACTGTCGGAAGCAAGGAATGAGCCTGATGGCGAAGCGCCAGCATCACCTGTGGCGGAAGCGGGATCGCAAGGTAGAACTGGCGGAGATGATGCCCTGTCTCAAGCGATGTTACGTGTGTTGAAGAGAGTTATTGGAGCAGGCATGGGTACAGGGACTCGGAAATTTGTGTCGGAACGACTTCGAGCTAATGGAGCAGAAGTGTTTAGGGGTATTTCTGGCGTAGCCCCTAATGCAGCTGAGTATTGGCTAGAGGCCGTTGAGCGTATAATGGATGATCTCGACTTCGCGGATGAAGAAAAGTTGAAAGGAGTTGTGTCTCTTCTTCGGGATGAGGCATATCTGTGGTGGCTTACGGTCAGGGATGGTACAGTGGCTGACCGCATTACCTGGGATTTCTTCAAGTCGACAATCCAAAGTAAGTACATCGGATCGAGTTATGTAGATGCGCAGCGTAGGGCATTTCTGAATCTGGTTCAGGGGAACAAATCGGTGGCTGAGAAGGAGGCGGAATTTTTACACCTTAGTCATTATGCCCGGGGGATAGTGGCCACAGACCATGAGCGTTGTGTTCGTTTGAAGATGGTCTGAGGGATGATTTGCGAGTGCTGATAGCTCCACAGCGAGAAAGGGAATTTGCTGTCTTAGTGGAAAAGGCTAAGATAGCCGAGGATGTGAAGCGGTTCGAGAAGCAGAATTAGGATAGAGATAGAGGTAGAAATAAAAGGAATTTTGGACCGTCAGGGTCAACTAGGCATTTTCAGAAAAGACCTAGGTTGGATGGGCCTAGTCGAGTTGTGAGACCTGTTGTTGATAGTCAGCCTCAGAGGTGTGCTCGATGTGGTAAATTTCATTTGGGCGAATGTTGGACGAGTAACAGAAGATGTTTCAAGTGTGGGCCACAGGAACGGGGTGGTGCAGGGCCAGTAGGTCAGGGTTATGCTCAGCCGGATAGAGGTGGTCAGCAACCGCAGAGAGGCCGTGGTCCAACCAGAGGAGGTAATGGTTTTGGTCGGGGCCGTGGAACACCAGACAGAGGTGCACGGAACACCGATGCGAGACAGTCGGGTTAGTTTATGCAGTAGACGCCGAGAGGAGGGTGATGCACTGGACGTCATAACAGGTACGTTTCTTATTTATGGGTTGCCTTATACTGCTTTGATTGATATTGGGTCGACACATTCTTATGTTGCTAGTGTGGTATCTGGAACTTTAAGCTTAGACTCTGAGATTGCTTCTAGGGAGATAACTGTAATTAGCCCGCTAGGACAATCTGTAGTGTTGAACAAACTTTATAGGGATGTACCTCTAGAAGTTCAAGGGGTAGTTTTTTCGGCTGATCTGATGGTATTGCCGTTTGAGGAGTTCAATGTGATCTTGGGCATGGAATGGCTAGTGAAGTATCAAGCAAACTTGGATTGCGCAACCAAGCGCATGGTGTTAAGAACTCTCGAGGGTGAAGAGGTGGCGATAATAGGTGAAAGGAGAAACTACTTGTCTAACGTAGTGTCCGCTCTAAAGGCTGAAAGAATGGTGAGGAAAGGTTGTAAGGCGTTTATAGCTTTCGTTTGTGCTCTGGAAGCCAAAGAATCAACTGTGGAGGATGTTCGAACAGTGAAGGAATTTTCTGATGTTTTCCCAGAAGAGCTTCCGGGATTACCTCCGGATCGTGAAGTGGAGTTCGGTATTGATCTTCTCCCGGGAACAGCGCCAGTGTCTATTGCCCCATATAGAATGGCGCCGAAGGAGTTAGTGGAACTAAAAGCGCAGATTCAAGAACTGTTGGATCGGGATTTTATCTGACCGAGTGTATCACCTTGGGGAGCGCCAGTGCTATTCGTTAAGAAGAAGGATGGATCAATGCGTATGTGCATTGACTACTGTCAGTTGAACAAGTTGACGATCAAAAACAAATACCCATTGCAGAGGATTGATGACTTGTTCGATCAATTGAAGGGGGCGTCAGTTTTCTCAAAGATAGATTTGAGGTCAGGATATCATCAGCTTAAGGTCAAGGAAGCGGATATCCATAAGACGGCTTTCAGGACTCGCTATGGTCATTACAAATTTTTGGTGATGCACTTTGGGTTGACCAATGCACCAGTAGCGTTTATGGACATGATGGACCAAGTATTCCAACCCTACCTGGACCGGTTTGTTGTGGTATTTATAGATGATATCTTGGTCTATTCAAGATCGGAGGGGGAGCATGATTAGCATCTTCGAGTGGTTTTGCAAATCCTGAGGGAGAAACAGTTGTACGTCAAATTCAGTAAATGTGAATTTTGCCTAAGTGAAGTTACTTTTCTGGGCCATGTTGTGTCGGTAGAGGGGATTAGGGTTGATCCCCGAAAAATTCAAGCTGTGTTAGATTGGAAACCGCCTAAGTCCATGGCAGTGGTTCGGAGTTTCCTTGGTCTTACTGGGTATTATCGAAGGTTCGTGGAAGGGTTCTCATTAATTGCGGCACCTTTAACCAAGCTGTTGAGAAAAGGGGTACCTTTTGTTTGGACTAACAAGCAACAAGAAAGTTTTGAGAAGCTGAAGAGGATTTTGATGGAGGCTCCGGTGTTGATTCAGCCGGAGGCTGGAAAGGAGTTCGTGGTTTATTGTGATGCTTCACACACGGGATTAGGATGTGTGCTAATGCAAGACGGGAAGGTTGTTGTGTATGCGTCTCAACAGTTAAGACTGCATGAGTTAAATTATCCAACACATGATTTGGAATTGGCAGCAGTGGTATTTGCCTTGAAGATTTGGAGACATTATCTGTATGGGGAGAGGTCCATCATTTATACAAATCACAAGAGCCTAAAATACCTTCTCACCCAGAAGGAGTTGAATTTAAGGCAGAGAAGGTGGATTAAATTGTTAAAGGATTATGATTGCTCGATCGAATACCATCCGGGTAAAGCTAACGTGGTGGCAGATGCATTAAGTCGTAGGGTAATCTCCGATTTGAGAGCAATGTTTGCTCACCTCAGTTTATACGATGATGGGAGTCTATTAGCTGAACTTCAAGTGAAACCTTCTTGGGTCAGTCAGATTAAAGAGAAGCAGTGGGCTGATGAGTTGTTAAAGTCGAAGTTCCAGTTGAGATCAGGTGATGGGACAACGGAATTCAGTGTGAATAGTGATGGGGTATTATGTTTTCGAGGAAAGACTTGCATGCCAAAGGATCCTGAGTTGAGGCGTAAGATTTTACAGGAAGCGCATAGCAGCCCATACGCTATGCACCCTGGAGTAAGTAAGATGTATTGGGATTTACGAGAACAGTTTTGGTGGCCAGGTCTGAAGCGAGAGGTAATTGAATTTGTGAGTAAATGTTTGACGTGTCAGCAGGTAAAAGCCGAACATCAGTTGCCTTCGGGGTTGTTGCAGCTGGTGAAGATTCCGCAGTGGGAGTGGGAAAGGATCACTATGGACTTTGTTAGTGGGCTACCTCTTACGCCTACTAAGAAAGACTCGGTATGGGTGATTGTGGATCGGTTGACGAAGTCCACTCATTTCATTCCAGTTCGTGTTGACTACTCTCTTCAGAGGTTGGCTAAGTTGTATGTGGCAGAAATTGTGAGGTTGCATGGGGTACCAGTATCGATCATATCATATAGAGACCTAAGGTTTACGTCGCAGTTTTGGAGGGCATTGCATCAGGCATTGGGCACAAGACTGGACTTCAGCACAACTTTTCATCCACAGACTGATGGTCAGTTTGAGAGAGTAATTCAGATATTAGAGGACATGTTATCATCAATTTCAAGGGTAGTTGGGAAGAGTTTCTACCGTTAGCGGAATTTGCATACAACAACAGCTTCCAAGCTAGTATTCAGATGGCGCCCTATGAAGCGTTGTACGGGCGGAGGTGTCGCACTCCTACTTGTTGGACAGAGTTGGGTGAGCGTCAGTTGATAGGTCCGGAATTGATTTTTGAAACGGAAGACAAAGTTAGGTTAATTCGAACTCGGTTGAAGGAAGTTTTGGACAGACAGAAGTCTTATGCCGATCTGAAGCGTAAAGACATAGAATATGCAGTTGGTGATCGAGTTTTCTTAAAGGTTTCACCATGGAAGAAAGTGTTAAGGTTTGGGCGAAAAGGTAAGCTAAGCCCCAGGTTCATCGGGCCTTATCGTGTGTTGAAGCGTGTGGGACCAGTAGCCTATCAGCTCGAGCTACCTTCAGAGTTAAGTCAGATCCATGATGTGTTTTACGTTTCGATGTTAAGACGCTACCGTTCGGATCCATCTAATGTTGTACCAGTGGAAGAAATCGAAGTAAGGAATGATCTATCTTTTGAAGAAGAACTAGTGCGGATCTTGCATCGTGATGTTAAGGTATTGCGAAGGAAGACAGTTCCGTTAGTTAAGGTTTTGTGGCGGAATCACGGTTCAGAGGAGGCCATGTGGGAGCCAGAGGATGTTATACGTCAGCAATACCATCATCACTTCTGGCTAGGTAATTTCGAGGCTGAAATTTCTTTAAGGGGGTAGAACTGTAACATCCTGGTTTTGGGGGTTCTGCATCTAATGTATGTTGTGTGTGTATGCCGTGTTTTGCACATTATTTTGGTATGTTTGGGGGTCCAGGGAAGGCTCGGGGTTAAGTCGAAGCCTGGCAAAAAAATTTTGGTTTGGGCACTTTCAGGGGAGAGCTGACTGGGGCAGGACTTAAGGGTATTTGCTTGTAGTTGTTGACACAAGAATTTAAGTGGCAAAGTGGCAAGGAGGCATCACTTAAAGTGTTGGTAAGTGACGCCACAGGAAAGCAAGGAGGGAGCTGGTTCGAGTCGCACAATTTGCATTTTGGAATTCTTTTTGGCGTCAAGGGGAGTAGTGTTGGACGTCAGCTAGGAACCTTGAAGAGTGGATGTTGAAGTGGTCAAAATTTTTGAATGATAGGCCAAGAGAGAGAGGTGGGGTTTGAATGGTTCAAACTTTTTCAAATGAGTGATTGAGAGTGAAGTTAGGAGGAGAATAAGGGATTGAGGGTTGCTGAAGGTGGTGGCCGAATTTTTGGGAGCTTGTGGGAGGGAGAAAGCAATCGGTTTTGGCTTGTGTTGGTGTGCCGAAACTCATTAGTAGTCTTAGGTTCCATTTTAGTTTCTTTAGAACAAATTCGGGTGTTAGGGGGATAGGAGTGTCGTTTTGTGCTTAAGCCTTGGAAGTCTCTTCTTTTTCTTTCTCCTTGAGTCCATAATTCTGGGGTGTGCCGAAATTGTATTAGTCAACATCTATTCTCCTTTCTTTTCTCCTTTAGCCGAATGTGATAGACCATTGATGCATTTTCTTTTTCTTCATTTTCTTTTCTCCATCTAAGACTCTCAAGCCGCATCTTAGCATCATTTTACTCATCCTTCCCATTGTTCTCTTATTCATCTTCTCTTCCTCTCATAAGCCGAAACCTTGAAAGCCTCTACCCAATCTCTCTTTCTCCCCATTCATACTCTGAAGCTTCACAAACCAAAAGTGACACACCATTTCTTTTGTGATCACTTTTCTTCTTCTCTTCCTTACTTGTTTTATTTCAAACCGAAACCATCTTTTTCCCTCATAGTCATACAAAGATGAAACCCCTAATTACTTCTATCCTCTTCTCCATTTCTTGCTTAGCCGAATCTCTTTAGTCCTTCCTCTTGATTCTTCTATTGCCGAAACTTATCCCTCACCTTTTCATCACCATTTGCCACGGGTTTCTTCTTCAAGTCGAAGCATCCATTGATTCTTGTTACTTCTATATTTCATTTTGGCCGAATCTTCCTTGTGTGCTCATCTTCTTCGTTCGTTCTTAATTTAGTGGTTTACTGTCATTTCGCTTCTTAACCTTTCCAAGTGGATCCTATTTGATCGTGGGGGGCCTTATCTTGAGTTCTTTCGGCATCAAGGTTGCGATTGAGGGTTGTTAAGGGACTTTTGGTTTTAGTCGACTTCGGTACTCAATCGGCGCCTGTATCCAAGCCTCATAGTCTTCGGGATTTGTCGATCTAGGTAAGGGACCTTTACATGTTGAGCGTATATTCTTATCTGTCCTCTGCTTCAATGCTTTAATCCGGTCTATTGACCAAGATCTTTTTCATGGACTCAAACACTAGCCAAGCAAAGGAAGGGGTTGGACTCGTAGTCCCAGCTCCTAAGTTCAAGAAGCGCACGGTGCCTGCTGTTCGAGATTGGCCACCGGGTTGTGGACTGGCTTCGGAATAGAGTAGTAGGCAGATAGCAGCCGTTTCTGCTATCGATAGTGTTGACGTGGAAAGTACTATTTTGCATGTTATTAGGTGTGTAAAACCTCATACATTTTATTTTAATTGTAATATTAATTGTATGGGTTGAAAAGCGGGAAAAGGCTGTGATGACAGTCGTGATGCCCTTGTGGGTGAGACTAGGAATGCCAGGTACGTGATAATAGTATCATTCTTACTTGTATGGATGTACGTGGTAATCTATTACCTTGTTGATAGCATGTTGCACTCATTATGACATGTATGTATGCATGGGATATGGTTATGATGTTTAAGGGGAAGTGTTTGATTATTTGGTCACATAGTGATCGGTGGCTAACCACGTTATACTATTTTGGTCACCTAGTGATCGGCATTATGACTGACAGCAAGACTGTCAAAGTGGCGTGTAGCGGGTGGAGGGTCGATTGTAGAAATCCCCACGGTGTGATTGGCTGGTACGGGTTGGCGTGTAGAGGATGGAAAAACTAGGTTTGGGCTGGGACATGATGCATTCATTTATCTTTATGTCATCTTGAGTGGGCTAAGGTCGATATGCGTTTGTAGGCCTCGAGCCTTTTATGTGTTATAAGGGATTTACACAGTGAGTCTCGGTGAGTCACCCTTTTGCTTAACCTTTCAAGTAATCAGTAGTTCGTGGAGATGGGAGCCGAGGCGGACTCGTGGAGGCCATAAAGACTTTACTTTTCGTAAACTTTTCCTACTTTACTTTAATTTTAATTGGGGATTTTATTTGTGTAATAAGGCCTTTCTAAATTGATGTTTGGGTTTTAATTTTATTTATTTATTGTTTATTTAAATTTTGACACTATGCAAACTTGATCACGAAATTAAAAAAAAAAAGGGTTTTCAAAAATACGAGTAACTCAAAACATACGTTTTCTTTCAAGTATCACCAAGCATAACGAATATTCGATTAACATAATTTGAAACTTTCCTAAACTAGTGAATCACCATTTTTGAAACATCACCTTAATCGAGAGGTTTCAAATCTATGGTTTTTCCTAAATTCAACAAAAATTCGTTTTTGCTTCACCCTGTAACATACCAGATCTGGTCGTAACGTTTAGGCCGGGTTTGGGGTGTTACACATACAGAGCTTCAAACGGTGCCATTTTAATACTAGTTTGATAACTATTATTATAAGCAAATTTGGCTAAAGGTAAATACCTTTCCCAGCTGCCGCCAAACTCAAGTATACAACACCTTAACATATCTTCTAAAATCTGAATCACTCACTCTGACTGCCAGTCTGTCTAGAGATGAAAAGCTGTGCTGAAATTTAATTTGGTGCCCAAAGCTCCTTGTAATTTACCCCAATATCTCGAAGTAAATCTCGGATCTCGATCTGAAATAATAGATGTCGGCACCCTATGTAACCTCACTATCTCTGACACATTTAGCTCCGCTAACTTTTCAAGCGGAGAATCTGCTCTGACTGGAATAAAATGTGTTGATTTAGTTAACCGATCAACAATCACCCAGATCGAATCTTTCTTCTTCAGAGTTACTGGTAATCTGGATACAAAATCCACCGTGACATGTTCCTATTTCCACTTTGGAATTATAATGGGCTGTAACAACCCTGTCGGCACTTGATGCTCGGCTTTCACCTACTGACAAATCAAACATCTTGCTACATAATCACAGATTTCTCGTTTCATTATGGGCCACCAATACATTTTCTTCAAATCACAATACATTTTTGTACTACCCGGGTGAATAGAACACATACTATTGTGAGCCTCTGGCATCATTTTTCAAGTCTAAGTTATTCGGAACACATATTCTATTACGATAATATAACATACCAATTTCATCAATGGAGTATTCTGAGCTTAACTCATCCTGAACCATCTGTCATTTCGACATCAATTTTGGGTCTTCATCTTGTAACTCCCGAATCCTTTGAAAGAACACATGTTTAGCTTTTAATTCTGTTAGTACAGAACCATCTTCATTAATAGATAAATAAGCATTCAATGCCCGTAATGCAAATAATGATGATTTCTGACTAACTGCATCTACTACAACATTTGTTTTCCCTGGGTGATAGTCAATGACAAGATCATAATCTTTCAACAACTCTAACCATCGTCTCTGTCTCAGATTTAACTCTTTCTGAGTCATTAAATACTTCAAGCTTTTATGATCAGTATACACGTAACATTTCTCACCATATAAGTAGTGTCTCCATATCTTCAAAGCAAACACGGTCGTTGCCAATTCCAAATCATGTGTAGGATAATTCTTCTCGTGCGGTTTCAGTTGCCGAGAAGTATATGCCACCACTTTTCCTGACTGCATAAGTACATAGCCCAAACCATTCAGAGACACATCACTATGTACCACAAACGGTACACCCGATTCTGGTTGAGTCAACACTGGAGCCTCTGTCAACATCTTTTTCAACTGATTGAAACTCTGCTGACATTCACCTAACCATATATATTCAATATTATTTTGTAGTAATCGAGTCAATGGTAAGGTAATCATTGAGAAATCTTTGACAAATCGGTGATAATAACCTGCCAATCCTAGAAAACTCCGTACTTCAGTAACACTCTTTGGAATTTTCCAATTTATCACAGTCGTTACCTTATTTGGATCCACTCTGATTCCATCAGCTGATACAATATGACCCAAAAACGTAACTTCATGGAGCCAAAATTCACATTTGCTGAATTTCGCATATAGTTGTTTCTCCCGCAAAATCTGTAATACAATCCTTAAATGTTGTGCATGTTCAGATTCTGTCTTTGAATAAATCAATATATCGTCAATGAACACAAAGACGAATCTATCCAAATATTACTGAAAATTTTGATTCATCAAATCCATAAAGGCAGCAAGAGCATTGGTTAAACCAAATGGAATCACCAAAAATTCATAGTGACCATACCGAGTTCAGAAGGCAGTTTTCGGCATATCATACTCTTTAAATTTCAACTGATAATACCCGGATCAAAGGTCTATCTTGAAAAATATTGCAGCACCTTTCAACTGAACAAATAGATCATCAATACGAGGCAAAGGATATTTATTCTATACCTCTACCTTGTTTAACTACTTGTAATCTATACATAGTCTTAAAGAATTGTCCTTTTTCATAAACAAGACAGGTGCACCCTTGGGTGACATACTCGGTCTAATGAACCCTTTATCTAATAACTCCTGCAACTACATCTTCAACTATTTTAATTCGGTTGGAGCCATTTTGTACGGTGTCACTGAGATAGGAGCTGTTTCGGGAATTACATCAATTACAAATTCAACTTCTCAATCAGATGGTAAATCGAGTAACTCTTCAGGGAACATATCAGGAAATTCATTCACCACTGGAACTTGTTCGAGCTTTAAATCGGAACCCCGAGTATCAAGAATATAGGCCAAGAATGCTTCTTTGCCGTTACGTAATAACCTCTGAGCAGATAGGGCTGAAATAATTCTGACTGGATCACCCATATTTTCAGACCTAACTGAGATTACATCCCCTGTTTGACATTTCAAACTGATCTGTTTATCATGACAATTCACTACCACATCATGTTTCATTAACCAGTCTATCCCCAGAATAATATCAAATTCCCAAAAGGGTAACAACATCAAATCAGCAGGGAATTCATAGCCTTTCACTTTCAGTGGATAATTACAACATATCAAATTAACTATCACACTTTGACCTAATGGATTAGTGACTTGTATATCAAATTCAGTGGACTCAACAGATAATTTCTTTTCAGATGCTAGCATAGTGCAAATATATGAATGAGTAGACCCAGGGTCTATCAATGCATAAATAGTAACATCATAAAGATAGAAAGTACCAGCAATTACATCAGGAGTCCTTGCCTCTTCCCTTGCTCGAATGGCGTAGGTACGTGCTGGTACTCTATTCTCTGATCAACTAATTGATTCTCTCATACCTGAACGGGTAGTCCTTGTAGCACTGCTCTAGCCCGAACATCTACTTCTTTAGGGAGTGGTTCTCTGTATCTCTTTCTGATCCACTTCATCTTTTTGTAGCTGGGGACAATATCGAATAAGATGATCAGTAGCCCCACATTTATAACAAGCCCCCATCTTAGTCCTGCATTCACCGAAATGATATCTTCCACAATATTGACACTTAGGCCGGGGAGTATTCTGAACACTGCTCACACTTGCTGTAGGTCTATCGAATACCCTGAAATTAGATTGTCTTGATCTACCTCTACCTGATCTTCTTGGCACTGATGTAGTTCGACTAATTTCTCCTCCAGATTTTTTCACCGACAAATCTAAAAATGACTTAGAAGCACCTCTTTTGAATGAATCTTTACTTTTTTGATCCCGCTGCATTTTCTGTTATATACTTCTCCTTGCTCAGTACGTTCAGGTCTATCTGACATCTTTATAATCAAAGAGTATCTATAAAAATAACAAAGATTAGATCAGATCATACACATCACACCATCACAGATTTATATGGCACGTATTTTTAAACACTTTATGTAACACCCCAAACCCGGCCCAAACAATATGACCGAATTTGGTTTGCTACAGAGAAAAGATTTTGAAAACCATTTTAAAACCGATTTTGAAATTAGTCGAAATGCCTTTCAATTTAAATTTTCTTTGTTAAAAACCGAACTTAAAATATTTGTGGAGTCGAGTTGTTTTAAAAGTTTCAAATGTACCCGATGGTACTTTAAAACATTTTGCGTTTAATTTGAGAAAACATGTGCAACCGTTTTAACATCATCAAGTAGTTTAAACCAAACATTCAAACATGCAGCAATAATAAAATCATTCCAGGAGGCCTTATTACAAATAAGCAACATAAACCCAAAAGAAAAAAAATAGATAAAATCCAAAATTCATTTATTAAAAAGTCTCCACTGCATGGCCACCTTGAGTCCATCCGGCCCCTCACCCGCGATCTACGAGTCACCTGAAAAATTAAAGGAGAAGGTGAGTCACCAAGACTCAATGTGTAATCCTTCCCCGATTTAATGCAATAACATACACAAATCATAACCAATTAACATGCATAAGTTTAAAATGCACCCAACCTAACCATCCATACGCCTTTTCTACCCCGTGTGGTACCAAACCACTGGTGGTGCCAAACCACTGGTGTCCAAAGACACAATTGTGTTACCAAAACACTGGTGACATATAGTCACAATTGTGATGCCAAATCACTGGAGATACCAAATCTCTGGTGTCCGAAGATACAAATCGAATGATGGGGCCAACCCATCGTGTGATACCAAATCACTGGCAGACGATCTCATATCTCAAAGTGGGGCCAACCCACGGTGGTATCAACCACAGGGACAAGTCGCTATGAGGTGCCAAACCTCTGGAGGTACCAAACCTCTGGTGACCGTAGTCACAATGTGTTACCAAAACACTGGTGTCCGTCGACACGAATATCACTGCCCCCTCCACTCATCAACCCATCTCTAACAATTATGTATATTTACTGAAATCATGTAAAAAGGTTTATTTTAACAACATTAATAAATTTATCATTGCCATATATCCAATAATACACATACCAAATGTGTCATGCTTCCCAAAAGCATCAAATAGTAATCTCATAGCAAATAAGGACTTACCCGATTCCTTGTTAATACCATGATGGTATTACATCCATGTCTACACAAACGGATTAGGCATATTATAACACTTAGCATATTAAAAAGTTATAAGATGTGTATGTACACACCTGGTACCAACAAGAGTTCTAAATCCCGAATAAACAAATCGGCCACACAAGTATTCTTGCCCCTATATTCGGCCAAAAATGAACATTAGTGCCATGGCCTATTCGGCCAAACCAAAATAATTGAGAAGGGTTCCTTGTGAACCCAAAACCTTACCCAAAAGCCTTCGAACACTAGCCAACACACTCCTAAATGAATCGGCCTCACTTCCCTACAATCAACCATCATCATTATGGTTTATTAGCCTTCGGCTTAAACGAAAACTTAAAAGAATAATCCTTTGAAATAAACCCTTACCACCTTACCAAAACCGATTACTAGAGAAGTCCCGAGGAAATCTATGCTACCTTCAATATTCGGCCAAAGTTGATCAAGATAGGAGAAGAAGATTTTCGGCACAACAAAGAGGTATATTCGGCTATGGGACAAAAAAGAAAATAATGGAAAAGAAATAGAGTTTCGGCAAGAAGAGAGTATAGGAGATTTTTGGTGTTTAAGCAAAACAAATAGGAGAACAAGATGTTGATGAAGGTTTTGGTTTTGAGAGAATGAAAAGGAGAAAATAGATATTGAACAAAAATGACCAAATGGTCAAAAAGTATTAGGCTTATCAAAAGGTAAAATTCGGCCAAAAGAAAAGAGTTTGAGAGAGAGTGTTTTGCAAACTTTTGCACCAATTGCTAGAAATGACCAAAACAACTCCTAAGCCTTACCAACAACTAGCATATTCGGTCAAATCCCCCCCTTAGCCACATTGTCGTCCACATTCAAGCATTAAGGCAAAGGATTTCTTTCCAAAACACATTCCACCCTTCTTGCCTTTGTCCCCTCTTAATACCATAACTTCAAGATATCCTTCCATAACCTTAGGAATCTTATCCCTTTTCCCATGCTTTCCTTAAAAATAAATTCAACTTACCAAAAGTTATTAGTCCACCTATCATAAACATAGGTTAACCGGCCATTAATGCTATCATGAAATAAAAACCTCAAAATGCTAAACATGCTACTCGAACCACTAACATCAAGCAACCTTTCAAGAGCCTTAACCAACTTGCCACTTACTCCTCTTATGCTTTAAATGAACACTTAAATTAACTTAAGTGCTAAGCTCACTTAATCCACTTCATTAAATAAGCCATACTAAAATTTATTCTAACTTCCTAAATAAAAACAAGCCTTCATAAAACTATTCTAACACACAAAATTCATACCCTAGCCAACACAAAAATAAATAATATTCTAATTTTCCTAAAGCTCAAGGCCCAATCCTACTAGGCCCAATTTTGGGATGTTACAATTCTACCCTCCTTAAAGAAATTTCGTCCTCGAAATTTCCAACTAACTAACCGTCGTACATCCTATCTCGCCACACTATGCTCTTGCTGCGCACTCTGATCTTAAAACCACAATGTTCTTTTAACAAAATCTTGAATCCTTAATCCCACAAACAAACATCTAATTCACGCTAGCAAACCTGTTATTTAACACTTACACTTATACCAACAATTTTCCTACATTCAGCCATCACTTCTAACCAAAACATACCTGACTTGAGAGTGAGGAAACAATCCCGAGCCTTATGCTCCTTAGACCTGCATCTCAAACATGCTTCAACCCTCCTCCAATATTCTCCCGGATGACACCTTCCACAGTAATCGTAAGCCAAAAAGTTCGATCATACCGTGATTTTACAGAATGAAATTGTGACCCTAGAGAACCGTGATCTCTATTCTTCTCCAAAACTTCTTTAACTAACTGAGTCAGCTCATCAATCCGATTTCGATCATGAGACCCCGTCTCAAGCACTAGCGATGCTAACGCCTCCATTTCGAAAATATGCCTCGGTGCTGAAGATCTAGCCCTAGCACAATCGGCCTTTACCATGTCCATGACGACCACGATCTCGAGAGCTCATTCTAGCTATCGCGCTTTAATCAGATTAGGAATTTTTTATGGATTAGTACATGTTTCACTTGGTTATCCGCGAAGAAATTTTATGAAGAGTTTAATAGAGGTTCTTTCGATCAAACAAGGTTTTAAGTCTTCTATCCTAGTTACACAGAAAAGTACATCCATTCCCTAATACCTTTCATAGCTATGCACTCTTCGGGCATTTCTGTCCGTTTCTAACCCAGGGGTATTTTCGTCATTTTCCTACAGGGTATTTTTATAATAAATCAAGAAAATTTTAAAACTTTAATAAATCAAAACATCTTGTGATTTCTAAAACTGAGTATTCCTTGTAAATTTCACAATTTAAAGGTACAGCAAAATTTTGAAAACCAGGGGTATTTTGGTAATTTTGTCAATCAAGGTTAATTTTGTAAATTTCCAAAGTCAGGGTATTATTTTGAAATACAAAATTTTTCGAGTACTTAAACAAAATAAAAAAATTTAATCAAATTGGGGTAATATGGTAATTTTAGAAATTAAGGGTATTTTCGTAATTTTGCCACTAGGGGCATTTCGGTAATTTTGGTAAACCGAGAATATTTGATAATTTCTGAAGATAAATTTGTCCTACTATCTAAAAGAGATAATTTAGTGATTTTAAAACCGAAGTTTTCCTTAAAACATGGTTAGTCCCTTTCGGGTTTAATTTAAGGTTTTGCCTATGACCGAGTCCTCTTGGTTAGGGTGAACCGAAGCTACGCACTAGGTAGGAATCCCGCGAAGAGGAGGTGAGTCACGAGGACTGCTTAAGTACCAAGCTCTTCCGGATCCAATCCTAGACATGCGTACCAAGGTTACCACACCCTAACTCGGCGACTTGGTCACGGGTTTGTTTAATTAGGCCATTAAAGTCTTATGAATTTTGTTGGGGTAAACTAGTCCTAAAGTTTAAAATACTTATCACTATCTACGTCCCATACCTACCCTTCTACCAATAATAATTCACAAAGAAATGAGAAGTACTTACCTGGGCGGATCGGTGCCGGAGACTCGGTGCCATGCTGTTCAAACCCAAAATATTTCAAACCAAAACATTTTTTTTGGCCTTGGGCCCCCACAGCCGAGCTTTGAACTGGGCTCTGATACCAATTTGTAACACCCCAAACCCGGCCCAAACAATATGACCGAATTTGGTTTGCTACAGAGAAAAGATTTTGAAAACCATTTTAAAACCGATTTTGAAATTAGTCGAAATGCCTTTCCATTTAAATTTTCTTTGTTAAAAACCAAACTTAAAATATTTGTGGAGTCGAGTTGTTTTAAAAATTTCAAATGTACCCGATGGTACTTTAAAACATTTTGCGTTTAATTTGAGAAAACATGTGCAACCGTTTTAACATCATCAAGTAGTTTAAACCAAACATTCAAACATGCAGCAATAATAAAATCATTCTAGGAGGCCTTATTACAAATAAGCAACATAAACCCAAAAGAAAAAAAATAGATAAAATCCAAAATTCATTTATTAAAAAGTCTCCACTGCATGGCCACCTTGAGTCCATCCGGCCCCTCACCCGCGATCTACGAGTCACCTGAAAAATTAAAGGAGAAGGTGAGTCACCAAGACTCAATGTGTAATCCTTCCCCGATTTAATGCAATAACATACACAAATCATAACCAATTAACATGCATAAGTTTAAAATGCACCCAACCTAACCATCCATACGCCTTTTCTACCCCGTGTGATACCAAACCACTGGTGGTGCCAAACCACTGGTGTCCAAAGACACAATTGTGTTACCAAAACACTGGTGACATATAGTAACAATTGTGATGCCAAATCACTGGAGATACCAAATCTCTGGTGTCCGAAGACACAAATCGAATGATGGGGCCAACCCATCGTGTGATACCAAATCACTGGCAGACGATCCCATATCTCAAAGTGGGGCCAACCCACGGTGGTATCAACCACAGGGACAAGTCGCTATGAGGTGCCAAACCTCTGGAGGTACCAAACCTCTGGTGACCGTAGTCACAATGTGTTACCAAAACACTGGTGTCCGTCGACACGAATATCACTGCCCCCTCCACTCATCAACCCATCTCAAACAATTATGTATATTTACTGAAATCATGCAAAAAGGTTTATTTTAACAACATTAATAAATTTATCATTGCCATATATCCAATAATACACATACCAAATGTGTCATGCTTCCCAAAAGCATCAAATAGTAATCTCATAGCAAATAAGGACTTACCCGATTCCTTGTTAATACCATGATGGTATTACATCCATGTCTACACAAACGGATTAGGCATATTATAACACTTAGCATATTAAAAAGTTATAAGATGTGTATGTACACACCTGGTACCAACAAGAGTTCTAAATCCCGAATAAACAAATCGGCCACACAAGTATTCTTGCCCCTATATTCGGCCAAAAATGAACATTAGTGCCATGGCCTATTCGGCCAAACCAAAATAATTGAGAAGGGTTCCTTGTGAACCCAAAACCTTACCCAAAAGCCTTCGAACACTAGCCAACACACTCCTAAATGAATCGGCCTCACTTCCCTACAATCAACCATCATCATTATGGTTTATTAGCCTTCGGCTTAAACGAAAACTTAAAAGAATAATCCTTTGAAATAAACCTTTACCACCTTACCAAAACCGATTGCTAGAGAAGTCCCGAGGAAATCTATGCTACCTTCAATATTCGGCCAAAGTTGATCAAGATAGGAGAAGAAGATTTTCGGCACAACAAAGAGGTATATTCGGCTATGGGACAAAAAAGAAAATAATGGAAAAGAAATAGAGTTTCGGCAAGAAGAGAGTATAGGAGATTTTTGGTGTTTAAGCAAAACAAATAGGAGAACAAGATGTTGATGAAAAGGAGAAAATAGATATTGAACAAAAATGACCAAATGGTCAAAAAGTATTAGGCTTATCAAAAGGTAAAATTCGGCCAAAAGAAAAGAGTTTGAGAGAGAGTGTTTTGCAAACTTTTGCACCAATTGCTAGAAATGACCAAAACAACTCCTAAGCCTTACCAACAACTAGCATATTCGGTCAAATCCCCCCCCCCTTTAGCCACATTTCCGTCCACATTCAAGCATTAAGGCATAGGATTTCTTTCCAAAACACATTCCACCCTTCATGCCTTTGTCCCCTCTTAATACCATAACTTCAAGATATCCTTCCATAACCTTAGGAATCTTATCCCTTTTCCCATGCTTTCCTTAAAAATAAATTCAACTTACCAAAAGTTATTAGTCCACCTATCATAAACATAGGTTGACCGGCCATTAATGCTATCATGAAATAAAAACCTCAAAATGCTAAACATGCTACTCGAACCACTAACCTCAAGCAACCTTTCAAGAGCCTTAACCAACTTGCCACTTACTCCTCTTATGCTTTAAATGAACACTTAAATTAACTTAAGTGCTAAGCTCACTTAATCCACTTCATTAAATAAGCCATACTAAAATTTATTCTAACTTCCTAAATAAAAACAAGCCTTCATAAAACTATTCTAACACACAAAATTCATACCCGAGCCATCACAAAAATAAATAATATTCTAATTTTCCTAAAGCTCAAGGCCCAATCCTACTAGGCCCAATTTTGGGATGTTACACTTTACACATCACACATGTTCTGATAACCGGCTAAACCGAGCTTTGATACCACTAACTGTAACACCCCTACTCGTATTCGTCGGTGAAATAGGGTACAAGGTATTACCAGAGTTTACCGAATTAATTTTCTATTATTACGAGTTAATTACTATTCATTTACCGAAACATGACATGACAGATGGGCCTCCAAAGCCGAAAACATACTTCGGGACCAAACCGGGATTAAATCGAAACCATAGGATATTTTTCACAAAATCCCAAATTTTTTTATGAACTCAATATAATCCCTTTATAAATATCCAACATTCCCTACAATTTTAAAACCGAGACTAATCCAATCCATTTCAATCAATTTGATACCAAATCATACTTTTATTATAATTATACCATTTAGCATATTCATCACTCTTACTTTAATACATATTCATTAAACAAGTTTTGGCATTTATATAATCATCAAACCATGTAGATGCCATATAAATCAAAAAGGAAATTTACAAAAGATACCAGAGATAATCTGGATAGTGTGATCATCAGTGTTGATTTGATCCTCCGTATATTTTCACATCAATCTACAAGAGACATTGAATACACTCAAGTAAGCTTATAGAAACTTAGTAACTTCATAGGCATAAAATATAAATCATACCAAACATTCATACACTTGCATTGTTATTTTATTCTCAATTCATCAACAAATATATCTCATAATACATTATATAATTTATGAAATTAACATTTAATCATTAAATTTTAGCTATATGAACTTACCTGGGTCGATTTGCAGAATTTGTGAAAGTTCAAGGACTAATCAACTACTTTTTCTTTTCATCGACTTGCTTCGGCTTCTCGATTTGCAGTAAAAATATGAAAAACCAGCTTAAGGAAACGCTTCTATGGTGTTTTTGCTGATGAGAATGCAGAAAAATAATGAGAAATCTAGATAATTCCACTTTAATCCTAGCATTATTAAGTAAATTTTACAATATTCCAATTTTACCCTTAATTCTCCTTATTTTCTTTTGATTTCATGCCTTTTCCGTCTAGCCCAAATAGACCTTGGGTCTATTTTCCTTTTAAGCCCTCTTTCTTTATCATTTAAGTTATTTAATCATTTCCCATAATTTTGCATTTGTTACAATTTAGTCATTTTTGTTCAATTAACTATCGGAACTTTAAAATTTATTGACGAAAATTTAATACTAACTTATTAACACTCCATAAATATTTATAAAATATTTATGGCTCGGTTAAAAATCTTTAAGGTCTTGATAGTTCGTTTTCGATTTTAATTATTTTAATATTTATTTCTAGTACCCTATTCACTATTTCAAAAATTTTCCTAACTTCACATTTAATGTATACTCACTAAATTAATAATATTTTCTACTCACTTGTCAGATTTAGTGATCTCGAATCACCGTTCTGACAACACTGAAAATTCAGGCCATTTCAGCCCACACGGGCAGATCACATGGGCATGTAGGCCCATTTTTACCAAAATGTTTTTAAGGTTGCACGGGTCGCCCAAGTCGACTGTGAACCTACTATAGGGTCGGTAAACGTTACTTAGACCCCTAAATGTGTGAAATTGACTGAATGATATCTGCACTGGGCATGTTAATATCTGAACTAAATATATGTACTGAAATGCCTCATTCGGTACTACTTAGAGTGTAGGGATGAGTGTGTTGATTATATCCCCATATGGAGTGTAGGGTTGGACGGAGATGGTGTGTAGAGGCTGGTTGGGTAAGATTTTGCTACTGCATAACTGTTATTACTACTGATATTGTGATGGGCTAAGGCCTTACTGCATTTTTGACACTGTATTGAGATGGGCTAAGGCCCAAACTGTCACTAATACTGAAAAGGGCTTAGGCCTAAGACTGTTCAACTGTGCACTGTGAATATTGATTGTTTGTTTGTTTTTGTGGGATTACGCATTGAGTTTACGTAAATTCACCCTTTTTTATTTAATGTGCACAGGTAATCCCCAGACTTAGACAGATCGGTGCGACGGAGGACTTCATGGTTTTAAATTTATGATTTATGATTTGATTATTATTGATTATTTGGGTTGTAATTTAAGGACCCTGTAGGACTTTGGTTTTAAATTTGGATTTTTATTTATTTATTTTACTTTTTGGATTTATACCTGCTGGTCGTAGGAAATTCGATTTTTAAAAAGTTAAAGTAATTTTTAAACACATAATCACCTAGACTGTTTTATTAAAGCTTCCGCAACGAGGGATGTGTAACACCCCAAACCTGGCCTAGACGTTATGGCCGAATCTGGCGATGTCACATGGGATGGAATTTTTGAAAACTAATTTATTAAGATAAAACCGTGTTCATTCAATTACTCTTATTGATTTAAGAAATCGCTTACTCATCTTAGCGATATTCAGCCACGTTAGGGGCGACTCCAGTGACACCCCTGAATAGTTCAGCCCCATTGGATCGGAGTCGTTCCGTAACTGACCCCCGACCCCATGATCCAGTGTTGGGCCCAGCGACCTTCTTTAATATCCTCAGCATAGCCTGGAACAGTGCGTCGTCCCCAGCTATGCGATCGCGAGATCTAGTCTCTGTCTTAGGTGAAACCGGTGTCTCACTAGTATCCAAATTAGGCAGATTCCCAGATGATGAGGACCCAGCTTGAGCCCCATTATGGCCTCTACCACGGCCTCTCGTACCCCGTCCGCGGATACCTCACGCGCTCATCGTATGTTTAGAGTTTATCTGTATTAACAATTTTATGCATTAGTTACAGTTCCAATATTTGTTAACAGATGTTTTATACAGAACAGTGTCAAAAGTTCAGAGTTCGTTATCGCGAGTCTCAGTCTCACTGCGGTTTTCAATTTACACTACTTAGAGTGTTTTCAACATAATATACTACCTATTGGTTGTTTCAAGCATGCTAGTAGAATTTTCAGACAAATTTAAACGAAATTTCAGAACACTTACAGGATCGACCTCGGAGACTCGGTGTACCACATACTTAGTCCAAAAATATTTTTAATCACTTAAAAATCATTTCTTAAAACCCATCTTTATAACCCAAATCCACAGTCGAGTTTTGCAACCTGGCTCTGATACTGATAAACCGTAAAAGTAACATATTTTAAGCCCACATTTAGTATACTTTTGGATGAATTAAGCCTCGATTTATGTAAAAAGGTGCTCTTAATCCTTTGTTTTCATGTTTTATACCCAGGAAAGCACTCGAGGATGAAAAGAATGGAAAACGGGCCCAAAAATAGAGTAAATGGGCCATATCACGAAACCCACACGGCCTTGGCCCAAGACCACACGGTCGTGCCTCCCGTCCTACTAGAACACGGCCATCTCCCGATTCACACGGCCGTGCCTCATTCAACAGGATTGAACACAGCCTGGCCACGACTTACACGGACATGTGCCATGGCCGTGTCCCTGTCGCAGGAAAGAGCAATTTCATTCGGATTTGGATACTTAGGGGCGAAGAAACCTATTTCGAAAACCTATATAAACCCCCTAATATTACCTGAAAGAGGGCGGTTAGCTAGGCCAAGGAGCTGAGCTAGAAGAGTCAGATTTGTGGAGAATCACTCGAAGATAGCCAGTTGATCCATCTCAAGAAGCCGGAATTCTACTCAAGACGGCGGATCTCTCCTTCAATTCCTTCAGGGAGTTTTAGGGATTTCTTATGTTTTGTTTTATCTTTTCTTTTGAGATGTTCTCTTTTATTATTATGAACTAAACCCTCAGATACCTGAGGGGGATGAAACCTAAGACGGATCTTGTTATTGTTTTCTGAACTATATAAAAAATACTTGATTTGTTCTTAATTATGTGTGCTTAATTCTTGTGTTGATATTTCCGGGATATTGATTCAAGTATGATGTGCTTAAGTGGAGGAGCAAAAGTCCCTGCTTAAGAGTAGATCTAGCATAATTAAGCGGAGTTGATTGCACGCCTAGAGATAGGGTGACGAGATTTTGCCAGATTAGGGTGAAACCTAATATGGGAGTCCATAGATCGAGTTAATGCGGTTCTAGGGGTTTTAATTAGAAAGAGATTTCAATTAATCAACCTAGTGTTAGACTTTATTTGCTTCAAGAGAGGGTTTAATATAACTTAGGGAATCTTACGGATCAAGTCAAGTGAATACATCGTCTGGTTCAGTGTTAGATAACAAGTGAAGTCTAGATGGATTCTTCCTAAGGGTATTGTCTTAATCAACTGAGTTTTTATTCCAAGTTATTTTTCCCCAATTCATTATTTTTGTCTTTGCGTCTTTAGTTTAGTTGATAGCTAAATTTAGATTAGATAAACAATCACTTAATTCTTAGGCTAAATAATAGAAAGAGAGTTAGTATTATTACTTTTGGTTCCTTTGGGATTCGATATTCCGGTCTTGCCAGAACTATACTACTGTTTGATAGGTGCGCTTGCCTTAAAATTGTTGTCAGAGTTAGTTTCCAGGTTCGATCATTTTTATTATAAATTTTAAAGCTCTGATTTTGACGATCAGATACCATTAAATGTAACACCCTAAACCCGTCCTAGACGTTATGGCTGAATCTGGCGATGTCACAAGGGATGGAATTTTTGAAAACTAACTTACTAAGATAAAACCATGTTCATTTAATTACTCTTATTGATTTCAGAAATCGCTTACTCATCTTGTCGATCGACTAAAATGTAATTCATTGCGGAAGCTTTAGAAATCATTTATTTTATGAAAAAATGAGTTAATTAAGTAAATTCGTCCATTAAAGAAACCCCTTTGTTTTTTAGAAAATCTTCTAAGGAATCGAGGGTTTAGAAAATACTTTAGCTTTTGGAAACCAAATCTTCCTACGTCTAACAGTTATGAATCCATAAAAATAAGAAATAAAAACCCCATTTAAGGAAAAGTCCCAAAAGTCCGAGAGTTACATCAAAATAAACCAATAATCGTAAAACAGGATAAAAACCGTGAAAGTTCAGAATCGTGGTTACCACCGAGTCCTCTGCCGCACCGATCCGTCTAATACTGGAGATTACCTGAAAAGATTAAATAGAAAAGGATGAGTTTTCGCAAACTCAATGTATAATCCCTACAGAAAACATGCACACAGTATAATATTAGAAACCATTCATATATTTATAGTTCGGATCTGAGCCCATTGTAAAATCGGTGTGAACCTTAGCCCACTCAGATACAGAATATATATGCAGAATAGAACAGAATATCAGAATCCTACCCACCAGCCTCTACACACCATATCCGACCAACCTTACACACCATGTGGGGATAAAATCAAACCACCCATCCCTACACATCATGCTGTACCGAAAAGCGACACATAATTAGATAATTACAGCTGAGCTGCTAGATAACAGGCTTAATAGCCTTTCCGATACTTCTTCCAAAATCATCAACCCACCCTAATGTAATGCAGCATACAATCAATGACATGCTATCATGCAATTAACAGATCACACATTCAAATCGGTATACATGCTAAGTGTAACATGCTTAATACATATATCACATAACCAGATCACGTAATAAGGGTCTAAGTAATGCTTACCGACCCTACAGTAGGTCCACAGTCGACTTGGGTGACCCGTGCAACCTTATAGATCATATTAGAAAAATAGGCTCACATGTCCATTTGACCTGCCCGTGTGGGCCCACATGTCCGTGTGGCCAACTCGTCCCAAATTGGCCCTGGCCGTGTGGATCACACGGCCTGGCCCAGAATTCCACATGACCATGTGGTTCACCCGTGTGGCCCACACGGCCCAATTGTCCAAGCCTGTATCTCGCACACGGCCTTGCCCTGCCATCACACGGCCGTGTCACTCGCGCACGGCTTGGCTCGTCTATCACATGACCGTATTGTGGCTCACAACCTTGGACACGGCCTATCACACGGCCTACTACACAACCGTGTGGCGTCGACAGAAAGGTTTTTGACTTTTTCCAAAAATGCGTTTTCTTGTGATTCGGGTACACACTTGGTTCGTTTTCGGTGCTTATACAATCCCGAGATCACCAGCACCTATATTTGAACAACGTTTTACTTAGTTAATCTTTTAAACGATCGAATCAAACTAAACCCGAAACGGAATACTCATCCAACGAGTGACCAAACTTACCTACAACCAAGAAATAATGTTTTTGTAACATGAGAACCTGATTAAGGCCTTCGAGCAGTACCTAAACGTGAGCCAAACGATTCCTCCGTTAATCGCTTAATCAAAATAACACTAGAACTAAAGAAAAACCACTTATCGAACAAGGGAAGCAACCGATTGAACAAGGAACAAAAAAGAGAAAAGGTGGAGTTCGGCATAAAAGAAGAGAGGGAAAAATCTAATGGAAAAGTCAGCAGCAAGAGGAGGAAAAAAACGTGGAGAGGAGAGTAACAGAGAAAAACATCACATGGGGAAAATTTTGGAAAAAGAATCAAAACTGATTTGATACTCTCAACTGCCCACTACACCACAACTCAAACACTTTAGCATTTCAATTTCAATCAGACTCTACTAAGCCACACGCCCAAAGCAAAAATATTCCTTATCTAGGGATTCGAACACAGGACCTCCATCACACCTACACTCCACCTATCCACCAGACCAACAGGCCCATTCAGTTAAATATCTACAATAATTACTTAAAGCCTACTAACCACTGTGAGAGCTTATTCATAAAAATGCTAAAATTTACCCAAGTTGTGACTTGAACTTGGAACCTCTCACGCACTCCTGGAACACTTAACCACTGAAGCAGATACAGATTTGTAACAATTAATTTCATAAACACATACAGATATTTTTTTGTGATCCAAAATCACATAAGCTGAAATTAAAGAAATTTGGGGCATTACAAATCTACCCCTCTAAAAGAAAATTTCGTCCTCGAAATTTTACCTAATCAGAAAAGGTGAGGATACTGCTGACGCATTGAATCCTCCGACTCCCAAGTGGCCTCCTCAGTGCTATGATTCCGCTACAGCACTTTCACTAAGGGGATAGACTTCCTTTGCAAAACTTTAATGTCGTGATCCAGATTCTGGACCGGCTCTTCCTCAAACGTCAGATATGGTCTAACCTCAATGACATCCACAGGAACAATATACGTGGGATCAGGCAGTAGCGTCTCAACATCGAAACATGAAAAACATCATGAATTCGATCCAACTCTGGAGGTAGTTCCAACTGATATGCTACTGGCCCCACTCGCTTCAGAATACGGTACGGCCCAATAAATCGAGGGCTTAGCTTACCCTTGCGACCGAACCTCAAAACCTTCTTCCATGGCGAGACCTTGAGAAAAACTAAATCCCCCATAGAATACTCAATATCCTTTCTCTTCAGATCAGCATAGGACTTTTACCTATCAGATGCCGCTTTCAGTCGATCTAGAATCAATCAGACTTTATCTTCAGTTTCAGAAACCAACTCTAGACACAGAACATGTCGCTCATCCAACTCAGTCCAGCACAAGGGAGTTTGACACTTACGACCGTACAAGGCCTCGTAAGGTGCCATCTGAATACTAGACTGATAGCTATTGTTGTAGGCGAACTCAGCCAACGACAAATACTCCTCCCAACTGCCCCGAAAATCTATATCATAGCTTCTAAACATATCCTCCAGTACTTGAATTACCCTCTCCGACTGACCATCTGTCTGAGGATGGAAAGCAGTACTGAAGTCCAACCTTGAACCCAGAGCCTCATGCAATTTCTTCCAGAACCGAGACGTGAAGCGAGGATCCCTATCGAAGATGATCGAGACATGAACCCCATACAGTCTCACTATTTTAGATATATAGAGCTTAGCCAATTTCTGGAGGGAAAAGTCCGTCCTGACCCTAATGAAATGGGCAGACTTGGTCAATCAATCCACAACGACCCAAACAGAATCTTTCTTAGTGGGTGTTAAAGGCAATCCACTATCGAAGTCCATCATTACTTGTTCCATTTCCACATCGGTATCTTTACTGGTTGCAGCAACCCTAAAGGTAATTGATGCTCAGCCTTAACCTGCTGACAAGTCAAACAGCGAGCAACGAAATCAGTAACCTCATGCTTTAACCCTGGCCACCAGTACAACTCTTAGAGATCTCGGTACATCTTGTTCCCCCCGGGATGCATAGCATAATAACTACTATGCGCCTCTCTCAAAATCGACTGTCGCAACTCCTCATCACTCGGTACACAAATCCGACTGTGGAAACAAAGTACCCCATCACTGTTAATCCTAAAATCAGTAGTATCACCAGTCTCAACTTGACGGAACCGCAACTCAAGAGACTTATCCCCCATCTGTTTACTTCTAATCTGATCAATCCGTACAGGCTTAACCTAAAGTTCCGCTAACAGACTCCCATCGTCGAATAAACTGAGTCGAGCGAACATCGCTCTCAGGTCGGTCATAGCCCTAAGGCTCAAAGCATCTGCCACCACATTGGCCTTACCAGGATGGTACTCGATGGTGCAGTCATAATCATTAAGCAGTTCAATCCATCTACGCTGCCTAAGGTTTAACTCTTTCTGAGTGAGGAGATATTTGAGGCTTTTATGATCAGTGTAGATAGTACACTTCTCACCATATAGGTAGTGCCTCCAAATCTTTAAAGTGAAGACTACAGCGGCCAGTTCCAAATCATGCGTAGGATAATTAGCCTCATACGTCTTGAGTTGATGAGACACATAAGCTACCACTTTACCATTCTGCATCAAAACGCAACCCAGACCAACATGCGACGCATCACTGTATACGATGAAATCCTTCCCAAATTCAGGCTGTATTAGAATCAGAGCCTGAGTCAAGACAAATTTGAGCTTCTCAAAGCTCTCTTATTACTTATCAGTCCAGACAAAGGGAACTCCCTTGCGCAATAGCTTCGTCAACGGTGCTGCGATCAATGAGAACCCTTCGACGAAGCGTCGATAATATCTCGCCAGCCCCAGAAAGCTGCGAACTTCGGACACATTCTTCAGCTGTCTCCAATCCAGCACAGCTTCAATCTTACGAGGATCAACACGAATTCTCTCACTTACTGAACTTCGCATACAACTGTTTCTCACAAAGTGTCTGTAGTACCACTCTGAGATGCTCATCGTGATCGACCTCAGTCTTAGAATACATTAGGATATCATCGATGAATACCACCACAAATTAGTCCAGATAAGGCTGGAATACACGATTCATCAAATCTATAAATGCCACTGGTGCATTGGTCAACCCAAAAGGCATAACCAGGAACTTGTAATGTTCATAACGAGTCTTAAATGTCGTCTTATACACATCGGCCTCCTTAACCCTCAATTGATGATAGCAGATCAATCTTGGAGAACATAGAAGCCCCTCTGAACTGGTCAAGTAGGTCATCTATCCTCGAAAGTGGGTACTTATTCTTGATTCTTAGCTTGTTCTGCTACCGGTAGTTGAGACACATCCCCATTGTCCCATCTTTCTTCTTCACAAAAACACCGGTGCTCTCCATAGAGACACACTGGGACGAATGAATCCACAATCTAACAGTTCTTGAATTTGAGCCTTAAGCTCTGTAAGCTCTTTTGGTGCCATTCGGTAGGGCACAATAGACACCAGAGCTGTACCGGGAATGAGCTCAATTCCAAATTCTACTTCTCAGCTCGGAGGCAGACCCGGTAGTTCCTCAGGAAAAAAATCTCAAAAGTCCCTCACGGTTTTGATGTCCTTAACCAAAGAGTCCCAAGAATCAGAAACACTGACGTAGGCCAAGAATGCCTCACATCCCTTCCGTACCAACTTTTCTGCCACCAATGCAGAAATCACATTAGTCAAATAGTCCCTTCGTTCCCCAATCACAACTACCTCGCTGTCCTCCTCGGTCCTCAAGACAACCCTTTTTGTCGCACAATCCAAACTTACACCGTGTTTAACAAGCCAATCCATTCCCAGAATCAAGTCAAAATCCCAGGAAGCTCCATCAAATTAGCCAGAAATACTGTCCATTGAACCTCTAACGGGACATCACTAAATAATTTGTTTACTCAGATAGACTGCCTTAACGGACTCACAATAGTTACCTCACAAGAAGTACTCTCAACCAGAATCCTCAAGGTTTCAGACACAGTACTAGCTACGTAAGAGTGTGTCGAGCCTATGTCTATCAATGCCAAATAAGGTACATTATATATTAAAAATGTACCCGTGATGACGTCCGAAGCATCTCGGTTCTCACGACAACAAGCAGCATAAACCAGTGCGAGTTGCCTCACCTCAGTCGGTCCAGCACCTCTGCCCGGTGCTCTCTGTCCTCAGCTCACATCGTTACCACCCCTAGCCTGACATCGGCCCCTGGGTGGCTGTGCAGTACCAGTAACCGGAGCTTGCATCTGATCAATTCTCAATGGAAAATCCCAAACACGGTGCTCAGTCGACCCACATCTCAAACATGCCCAAGTCGTCTTCCAACATTCAACTCGATGGTGTCTACCACAGTGTCCACAAAACGCCACTCCAGTACGTGCAACAGGAGGCCCAACTCTCACTGGCCCATCAGATTTGGCCTTTTTCTTAAGCCTCATCACAGAACTCGAAGGCTCTGATACCCTTTTATTCTTTCCTTTCTCTCGGTTCTGGGCTCAGCGCGCTTAACCTCTTCGGCGATCTTCGCCTTCTCAACCAATGTAGCAAATTCGCGCTCCCTCTGTGAAGCTATAGGAACCTGTAAACAATCATTGATTCCATTCTCGAAGTAGACACATCTCTCATATTCAATCGCCACCATGCCAAGCGCATATCGGCTCAATATCAGAAACTCGGCCTAATATTCGGCCACTGTACAGTCTCCTTAGGTGAGATTTAGAAACTCACATCTCCTAGTGTCAATGTAGCTGGCTCTCACATACTTACTCTAGAAAGCGATCTTAAAGTAATCCCAAGTCAATCGGTCGGGCTGAGCGCCCTCTTTAACTGTCAGCCACCACTGGTAAGCTTCATCACGAAGCAGCGAAATAGCCCCCTTAAGCTTCTGCTCAGGGTAAAATCAAGGTCGTCCATAATTCTTTTCGTGGCCTCCATCCAATATTCTGCCACGTTAGGGGCAACTCCACTGACACCCCTGAATAGTTCAGCCCCATTGGACCGGAGTCATTCCGTAATCGACCCCCAGCCCCCTGATCCAGAGTTGGGCCTAGCGACCTTATCTAATATCCTCAGCATAGCTTGGGACAGTGCGTTGTCCCCAGCCATGCAATCTTAAGATCTAGTCTATGTCTCAAGTGAAACCGGTGTCTCACTAGTATCCAGATTAGGTAGATTCCCAGATGATGAGGACATAGCTTAAGCCCCTCTACGGCCTCTACCATGATCTCTAGTGCCCCATTCGCGGATACCTCATATGCTCAATGTATGTTCAGAGTTTATCTATTCCGATATTTGTTAACAGATGTTTTATACGGAACAGTATCAAAAGTTCAGAGTTCATTATCACGAGTCTAAGTCTCACTACGGTTTTCAGTTTACACTACCTAAAGTGTTTTCTGCACAGTATACTACCTATTGGCGATTTCAAGCATGCTAGTAGTATTTTTAGACAAATTTAAAAGGAATTTCAGAACACTTACAGAATCGACGCCAGAGACTCGGTGTACCATATACTCAGTCCAAAAATATTTTAAATCACTTAAAAATCATTTTTTAAAACCCATATTTATAACCGAAATCCATAATCGAGTTTTGCAACCTAGCTCTGATATCACTAAATGTAACACCCCCAAACTCGGCCTAGACGTTATGGTCAAATTTGGCGATGTCACATGGGATGGAATTTTTGAAAACTAATTTATTAAGATAAAAAAGTGTTCATTTAATTACTCTTATTGATTTTAGAAATCGCTTACTCATCTTGTCTTGTTTTATGAAAAACTGAGTTAATTAAGTAAATCTGTCCATTAAAGAAACCCATTTGTTTTTGAGAAAACCGTCTAAGGAATCGAGGGTTTAGAAAATACTTTAGCTTTTGGAAACCAAATCTTCCTACGTCTAACAGTTATGAATCCATAAAAATAATAAATAAAAACCCCATTTAAGGAAAAGTCCCAAAAGTCTGAGAGTTACATCAAAATAAACCAATAATCGTAAAACGGGATAAAAACCGTGAAAGTTTAGAACCGTGGTTACCACCGAGTTCTTCGTCGCACCGATCCATCTAATGCTGGGGATTACCTGAACAGATTAAATAGAAAAGGATGAGTTTTCGCAAATTCAGCGTGTAATCCCCACAGAAAACATGCGCACAGCATAATATCAAAAAATAGTCATATATTTACAGTTCAGGTTTGAGCCCATTGCAGAACCGGTGTGAACCTTAGCCCACTCAGATACAGAATATGCAGAACAGAATATCAGAATCCTACCCACCAGCCTCTACACACCATCTCCGACCAACCTTACACACCATGTGGGGATAAAATCAACCTACCCATCCTTACACATCATGCTGTACCGAAATGCAGCACATAATCAGATAATTGCAGCTGAGCTGCCAGATAACATGCTTAATAGCCTTTCAGATACTTCCTCCAAAATCATCAACATACCCTAATGTAATGCAGCATACAATCGATTACATGCTATCATGCAATTAACAGATCACACATTTAAATCGGTTTACATGCTAAGTGTAACATGCTTAGTACATATATCACATAACCGGATCACGTAATTAGGGGTCTAAGTAATGTTTACTGACCCTACAGTAGGTTCACAGTCGACTTGGGCGACTCGTGCAACCTTACAGATCATTTCAGAAAAATGGGCTCACATGTCCTTGTGACCTGCCCGTGTGGCTCACTCGGCCCAAATTGGCCCTAGCCGTGTTCTTTAAGACCTGGAGTTCTTTAAGACCGCCTTCTAGGGAAAATATATGGAAGCCAGTTATGTGGATGCCCGTAAGAGGGAGTTTCTAAATCTGATATAGGGAGATCGAATAGTGACCCAGTATGTGGTCGAGTTTCTGAGATTGAGCCACTATGCGCGAGGTATGGTGGCATCGGAGTATGAGCGATGTGTTTGCTTTGAGGATGTCCTTAGGGATAACTTGAGGGTTTTGATAGCTCTGTAGAGGGAGCGAGTTTTTTCTGCCTTGGTCGATAAGGCGAAGATCGCCGAGGAGGTTAAGCGCATTGAGCGCCAAAACCGCAATAGAGGTAGGAACAAGAAGGATTCGGAGCCCTGGAGGCCTAATAAAAAGGCTAGAGCTGATGGGTCAGTTAGAGCTGGGCCCCTGTTGCTGCTACTAGACAGCAGCCGTGTGTTGATTGTGGTAGACACCACCAGAGCGAATGTTGGAGGAAGACTGGGGAGTGTTTAAGGTGTGGATCATTGGATCATCGTATCAGGGAGTTTTGACTGAGGGCTGATCAGATGCAAGCTCAGGATACTGGTAATGTACAGCCACAAAAGGTAGTACAACAACCACCGAGAGGCCATGGTCAAGCTAAAGGTGGTAATGGCATGGGGAGTTAGCAAACTGTATAAGGACGCTTTTTTAAAGGTACAAGGGGCAATCTTCTTGGCTGATTTGATAGAGCTGTCATTTGGGGAGTTCGACCTAATTCTGGGGATGGACTGGCTGGTCAAGCATCGTGTTAGCTTAGACTGTACGACTAAGAGGGTCATACTAAGGATTGAGGAGGATAAGGAGGTAGTCATGATTGGAGAACGCCGAAATTACTTATTTAATGTGTTCTCTGCACTAGTGGTAGAGAATATGGTTCGTAAGATATGTAAGGCATTCTTGGCCTACTTAAGTGTTTCGAATTCTAGGGATTCTACAATTAAAGAATGATAAAGGATTTTCCAGACGTTTTTCCTGAGGAGCTACCGGGGTTACCTCCAAATCGCTAGTTAGAATTTGGGATTGAGCTACTTTCAAGTACAGCTCTGGTGTCGATCGCTTCCTATCGAATGGCACTGAAGGAGCTTGTGGAGCTTAAGGCTCAGATTCAGGAGCTGTGCTACTAATTTTCGAGGCAGTTAGGAGGATTATCTACCGCTAGTGGAGTTCGCCTATAATAACAAGTTCTAGTCTAGCATCCAGAGGGCACCTTACGAGGCACTATATGGTCGTAAGTGTCGCACTCCTTCAGGTTGGACTGAGTTGGGCGAGCAACGTGTTCTGGGTCCTGAGTTGGTTTCCGAGATAGAAGATAAGGTTAGCTGATTCGGGATCGACTGAAAGTGGCTTCTAATAGACAAAAATCTTATGTGGACTTGAAGCGACGTGAGATTGAGTATTTGGTGGGGGACTTTGTATTCCTTAAGGTCTCTCCATGGAAGAAGGTACTAAGGTTTGGTCGTAAGGGTAAGTTGAGCCCTAGTTTTATTGGACTTTACCGTATTTTAAAGCGAGTGGGACCAGTCGCTTATCAGTTGGAGCTACCTCCAGAGTTAGATCGTATCCGTGACGTGTTCCACGTCTTGATGTTGAGGCACTACCGCTCTGATCCTACTCACATCGTTTTTGTTGAGGATATTGAGGTTAGGCCAGACTAGACCTTTGAGAAGGAGCCTGTTCAGATTCTGGATCGAGATGTAAAAGTACTGAGGAAGAAATTGATAAACCGTAAAAGTAACATAATTTAATCCCACATTTAGCATACTTTTGGATGATTTATCCCTTGATTTATGTAAAAAGGTGCTCTTAATCCTTTCTTTTCATGTTTTATACTCAGGAGAGCACCCAAGGACGGAAAGAACTGAAAATGGGCCCAAAACGGAGTAAATGGGCCATATCACGAAATCCACACGGCCTGGCCCAAATTCACACTGCCATGCCTTATTCAACAGGCTCGAAAACGGCCTGGCCACGACTTACACGGGCGTGTGCCATGGCCGTGTCCCTGTCGCTGGAAAGAAGAGTTTCATTCGGAAAAGGATACTTAGGGGCAAAGAAACCTATTTCAAAAGCCTACATAAACCCCCTAAGTATTACCTAAAAGAGGGGGGTTAGCTAGGCCAAGGAGCCGAGCCGAAAAGGTCAGATTTGTGGGAAACACTCGAAGATAGCCAATTGATCCATCTCAAGAAGTCAGAATTATACTCAAGACGGCGGATCTCTCCTTCAATTCCTTTAGGGGGTTTTAGGGATTTCTTATGTTTTGTTTTATCTTTTCTTTTGAGATGTTTTCTTTTATTGTTATGAACTAAACCCTTTAGATACCTAAAGGGGATGAAACCTAAGACGGATCTTGTTATTGTTTTCTGAACTATATGATAAATATTTGACTTGTTCTTAATTATGTGGTCTTAATTCTTGTGTTAATATTTCTGGGATATTTTTTCAAGTTGGATGTGCTTAGGTGGAGGAGCAAAAGTCCCTGTTTAAGAGTAGATCTAGCATAATTAAGCGGAGTTGATCGCACGCCTAGAGATAGGGTGACGAGATTTTGCCGCATTAGGGTGAAACCTAATATGAGAGTCCATAGATCGAGTTAATGCGATTCTAGGGGTTTTAATTAGAAAGAGATTTCAATTAATCAACCTAGGGTTAGACGTTATTCACCTCGAGAGAGGGTTTAATATAACTTAGGGAATCTTACGGATCAAGTCAAGTGAATACATCGTCTGGTTCAATGTTAGATAACAAGTGAAGTCTAGGTGGATTCTTGCTAAGGGTATCATCTTAATCAACTGAGTTTTCCTAACAGTATTTCCCCAATTCATTCTTTTTTTTTGTCTTTGCGTCTTTAGCTTAGTAGTTAGTTAAATTTAGATTAAAAAATAATTTCAATTATTTTAGGCTAGATAATAAAAAGAAAGTTAGTATTAGTACTTTTAGTTCCTTTGGGTTCGACATTCCGATCTTGCCTTAACTATACTACTGTTCGATAGGTGCGCTTGCCTAAAAATCGTTGTCAGAGTCTTTCTAGGTTCGATCATTCTCATTATAAATTTAAAACTCTGAATTCGACGATCAGAAATCTATTCCACTGGTTAAGGTTCTTTGGCATAATCATAGCACGGAGGAGGCTACGTGTGAGCCTGAGGATACAATGCGTCAACAATATCCTCATCTGTTCCGACCCGGTAAATTTCGAGGACGAAATTTTCTTTTAGGGGGTAAAATTGTAATGCCCCAAAATTTTAATTTTTGATTTCGTGTATATGTGACACACAATGTCTATCTGCTTCAGTGGTTATGTGTTCTGGGTGTGTGTGTGAGGTCCCAAGTTGAATCCTTACTTGGGCAAATTTTGGTATTTTTATAAATAAAGCCTTAACATTGTGCAAAGGGCTTAAGTTTAATTGTTGGTAATTTTATATCAGAATGGGCCTGCTGGTCTGCTGGTTAAGTGGAGTGTTGGAGGTCCTGTGTTCAATTCTCTGTGATGGCGTGGTGTGTACCTGAAACGTAGAAAACGGGATTCGACGAAAAGTCAAAATTGTTTGCTATCAAGAAATAAGAGAAATAAGAGAAAATGATGTGAAAATTTATAGAGAAAGGAAATAAGGGTGTTATAAACTTGGAAATCAACATTTTGCACTAAAATAGTTTTGGACAGTAGTAGTAGTCTAACTTTGAAAAATCATCAAAAATAGTGGGAATTGAGTTAGAGATTGAATAAAATATTAAATTAAATTTTATTGAGTCTAGTTTTTCATGGAGGAAACAATGTAAGCAATGGAATTGTAAATCATGAGATATAATAAATTTTGTGAGACAAGGCTAGAATGATTTCGGGTTCCCCTATTCTGAATTAGGAAAATCATAAAAAATTGTAAAAAAAATAATTAGAGGCTTAAATTTATATGTTTAAATCCTTAATGGGTCTATTTTCAAGAGAAACAAATTTAAACATCATCTAAATTTCGTACTAAGAGATAATAATTTTTAGTAAGGAAAGGATGAAGCTGTCAAATAGTAGAATAAGGATAACTTTAAAGATTTTACTATACTTATTTGATAAACTATAAATTCTGAAAATTTTATGGTAGAAAGGTATTTGAGTCTAGTTTCAAAAACGTCAAACGGATCTTAATTTGGAATTCTGTAGCTCAAGATATAAATAATTTAGTGATAATGACTCAAGTAGACAACTTTGAATGAACATATAAGTAAATAGTGAAAACATATGAATATTGAGCTAGCATGGGTTACTTTAAAAACGGATCACACGGCCAAGTAAAATTTGGGCCGAGTGGGCCACATGGGCGTGTTGGCCCACACGGGCGGATCACATGGGCGTGTGGGCCCATTTTTACCGAAATATTTTTAAGATTACACGGGTCACCCAAGTCGACTGTGAACCTACTGTAGGGTCAATAAGCACTACTTTGACCCCTAAATGTGTGAAATTGACTAAATGATATCTATACTGGGCATATTAATATCTGAACTAAATATATGTACTGAAATTGCATAATAGCATGTCATCCATTGTGTGTTGCATTGCATTGGGTTGGAGGTTATTATTCGGAGGAAGTGTACTGAAAGGCATTAAGCCTAATTTACTGGTAGCTCAGCTGCAAACTACTGTATTGTGCCGCATTCAAAACTACTTGGAGTGTAGGGATGGGTGGGTTGATTACATCCCTACATGGAATGTAGGGTTGGACGGAGATGGTGTGTAGAGGCTGGTTGGGTAGGATTTTGCTACTGCATAACTGTTACTGCTACTAATACTATGATGGGCTAAGGCCTTACTGCATTTTTGACACTGTACTAAGATGGGCTAAGGCCCAAACTGTCACTGATACTGAAAAGGGCTTAGGCCCAAGACTGTTCAACTGTGCACTGTGAATACTGATTGTTTGTTTGTTTCTGCGGGATTACACACTGAGTTGACGTAAACTCACCCTTTTTGTTTAATGTGCACAGGTAATCCCCAGGCTTAGACGGATCGGTGCGACGGAGGACTCAGCGGTGACCACAGTAATTTTTGGACTTCATGTTTTTCAATTTACGATTTATGATTTGATTATTATTGATTATTTGGGTTGTAATTTAATGACACTCTTGGACTTTGGTTTTAAATTTGGGTTTTTATTTGTTTATTTTACTTTATGGATTTATACCTACTGGTCATAGGAAATTCAGTTTTCAAAAAGTTAAAGTAATTTCTAAACGCATGATCACCTAGACTGTTTTATTAAAGCTTCCACATCGAGAGATGTTTCAAAACAAATGTTTTAAATGAATAAAGACGACTTCCTAAGTTCTAACAAAGGTTTACTAAAGATAATAACATGGAATGTTTTCATCGTAACAACGAGGTTTCAAAAACACTATCGTATGACATTGCCAGATACAGCCATAACGTCTAGGCAGGGTTTGGGGTGTTACAAAAAAATATTATTTATAAAAAATTGTTTGAAAGTTAGTGTTTCATATATAAAATTTGTTTATTTTTAACTTAATTTACTTACTATAAAAAATATGATAACCTAGCACAAGTCTTTCTTCAAATTAAGTTTATATAAGTTTTTATAATCAAAGCTACAGATTGTTTGCATTGGATTCCAAATATAATGCGGTAGATGTTAGTTATGCAAATACAAAAAAGTTTTCTTATACCATATCGTGGGGTACAACACCATTTGAAAGAACGGTGCCAGACACAAATACCGGAGACAACTTGCGGACTCTTTAATTTGAGACATTTAAAGTTTCAAATTGTGGTAGAGAGGAAATTTGCTATTTTATTTTAAAAGACTTCTTATATTAACAATATCACATCAGTATAGCATAAAAAATAAGGTTGGATTGTATTGGTATGTATTAGCATGTTGCATACTTCTTAACTTCATTCGTAGATGAAAATAGGATGATCCATACTTTGAAGAGTACCTTTGAAGAGTACATGAAAGAAAGAGATATTAATAAATTTAATGATATAAATTCAGATTTAGATAATGATAAAGAGTATATGTTAAATGTTAAATAGAGAATAATCCCCCCTCCCCCCAAAAAATGAAATACTAGAGCTATTAGATAAATTGCATGTGTTTTTTTATTGTTCTTGTTATTTTATTAGAAATCGTATTATTGAGTACTTTAACGAACTAACATATTACATGTGATAATTTGATTTCAATTTTGTTACTTGTTTAGATTTTCTTTATCATTTTGAAATTTTTTTATAGTAATTAATATTTTTAAAAATATAAATTATATAATTGTATGATTATAATTTATACTACCAAAATTAAGGGAATTAGAGATAATTACACCTAATTAGTCATACACATCTAAAAAATTAAAATTATTTGTAATTATAAGAGAATATAATTAACTTCCATCTAATTACTCTAGTTACCCAAATAAACCGATAATCATCTCATGTATATTTATATGGTAACTGAGAGTAAATACCATTAATAACTACAAGCCAACTAATAAATTTTGGATACATTATTCTTTTTATATCAGTAAAAAATTTCAGATTGATATATAATTTAAGAATGATATTAAATATCCAAAACAATATTGTACAAAAAGTGTACAGAAATTATACAATTACACGGTTACTTTTGTAGTATATCAAATTAGCTTTCCCTCCAAAGTTATCGAGATTCAAGAGCTTAGAAGAAAAATTGTAGCTCAACAAATGGAAAATCCAAACAGAACTCAAGTTTCCATAGAGTCAATGGAGAATGAGCCCATTCATGGATTGAATAATTTGTTTCGATTATCTAATGATGATAGTTTATTAAATGAAGAAGGGAATAATAGCATTGTAACATTCCATTTTCAGTGGTGTCGAAAATAGTGGTTTCGAGACCATAATTCTGACAAAAGAGTCAGTAAATATTATTAACCTAGTATTTACGAGTATTTATTTATATTAAATATAAATGTGAGTTTTATGGATATGTATATTAGAAATTTTATAAAGGAAAAGGGTTAAGGATTGATATGAAAAAATATCTTGTTTGAACCTTGTGAATACTTAGGGGATACAAATGATATGTCATTAGGGATTATACGTTTTTGGGTGTTGGTCTTGGATGTCCTACCGACAGCTGAGTGCATTTGTTGCAATTCTCCATAGCTCTTGTGAGTAGCATCGTGTAGTTTAACATCCCGACTCATAGCTCGTGTGAGCAGGCCCATTTCATAGCTCATGTGAGCATTACGGATACAACTACAGTTACATGTACAAACACACTTTGTGTGAGTATTTCTTGAGTATCCAATGTTATTCTATTTGGTTCAACGGGTAATTAAAGTTTAAATTGAATGGTTACACATATGAAATGAGTTATGTTATGGAAGTATGAAATGGGAAATGTTAATATATGTATAAGATTTGAAAAATGTGTTAATTTAGTATATGATGGATGAATGGTATATCGAAAATCTTATATCGTATGCTTTATGTTTGATTGGATTTATATGTTCTTAAATACCTACTAACATTGTGTAGTGGTGTAAATAGGAAAAAAAATATTCATATGACCTAATGATCAATGCTTGAATAGTTTAATCGTTTTATGTTCGGTAAGTTAAGTTTCCTTTATACGATTTTACTAGGTAATAGTGCTTACGTCATTTGTTTTCCATGTTTTGTATATCATCAGAAAGCTCGATCGATTGGAATTATCATTGGAGCATCATCACACTATCCCTCCATGATTTTGGTAGTTTATGGTTACTTTGGATAATGGTTATAAATGGCATGTAATATGGCTTTAAGATTACACTAGTAAATTTGGCTTGTTTTAAGTTGTCCAAAGCTTGTTTGGGATTAATGTTCTTGGTTATTCGTATGTAAATATTGGAGTGAATTTGTGAATTTGAACCTTTATGCATGCTTAATTGAAAGTACATAATATACGGTGAAATGGCATGTTCTTGGAATGGTTATTTGGCATGATTGGTATATGTTTAATCAATGGCCTTAAGATGTTGAATTAGATTAAGTTTGATATGTGAATTGTAGTGCCTTTTGATGGCATATTGGTTAGACACAAGATGGATGATTTTTGGTATGTTTTTGGTGTCCTTGAATATGTTTCTAACCATGTGAAATATGTTTGGTATGGTATGTCTTGGTGTGCAAGAATTGGTGCTTGATTAGGCTTGCATTAGAGGTTAAATAGGGAGTACACAGCCTGAGACATGAGATGCCACACGGTCATGTGCCACACACGGCCGCCCCATAGGACCATGTGTCTTTTAATTTTTTTAGTGCAGGATGAACTATAGGGTCTCAGAGAGTTACACGGCCTGGTGACACGACCGTGTGACCAAAATTCGAATACACAGACGGTTTAGCACATAGCCTATGACAAAGTCGTATGTCTTTATTTTGAATACCCACATGGGCGGACACTCAGGCTGGGACATGGTCGTGTGTTCCATACTTCGAATACTCACACGGCCTGGGCTATGAATTCATTCATTAAAATTTAATCCTTTGAATTCGTATTAGCCGAAATGCTCATATATCACGATTTACCCGATTGAATTTAAGATCAACTTCATAAATATAGTATAGGAACCTCATGATATAATTATTTACTATCAAACCTCAAAGTTTTTATCTTTTATAATTTAGTCCCTACATGATACATAATGATATGAGTCTTAAGGCCTAACTTCAGGCCCACAGATGTGATTGGTCATTGTTTTTCGCAATGTAAAAGTCTTAAAATTTATAAAAAGAATGATCAAACCTGGAAACTAACTATGACAACGATTTAGGGCAAGTGATCGTTATTTTTTCGAGTTTTAAATTTATATAAATGAGAATGATCGAACCTGGAAACCAACTCTGACAATGATTTAAGGCAAGTGCACCTATCGAACAGTAGTATAGCTTAGGCAAGACCGGATTGTCGAACCCAAAGGAACTAAAAGTACTAATACTAACTTTCTTTTTATTATTTAGCCTAAAATAAGTGAAGTTGTTATCTAATCTAAATTTAACTAACTACTAAGCTAAAGACTCAAGAAAAAAAGAACGAATTGGGGAAATACTGTTGGGAAAACTCAGCTGATTGCGACGATACCATAGGAAGAATCCACCTAGACTGCACTTGTTATCTAACACTGAACCAAACGATTTCTTCACTTGACTTGATCCGTAAGATTCTCTAAGTTATATTAAACCCTCTCTCGAGGCGAATAACTTCTAACCCTAGGTTGATTAATTGAAACCTCTTTCTAATTAAAACCCCTAGAATCACATTAACTCGATCTATGGACTCCCATATTAGGTTTCACCCTAATCCGGCAAAATCTCGTCACCTTATCTCTAGGCGCGCGATCAACTCCGCTTAATTATGCTAGATCTGCTCTTAAGCAGGGACTTTTGCTCCTCATACCTAAGCACATCAACTTGAATCAATATCCCGGAAATATTAACACAAGGATTAAGCACACATAATTAAGAACAAATCAAGTATTTATCATATAGTTCAGAAAACAATAACAAGATCCGTCTTAGGTTTCATCCCCTTCAGGTATATGAAGGGTTTAGTTCATAATAATAAAAGAAAACATCTCAGAAGAAAAGATAAAACAAAACATAAGAAATCTCTAAAACCCTCTGAAGAAATTGAATGAGAGATCCGCCTTCTTGAGTAGAATTCTGGCTTCTTGAGATTGATCAACTGGTTATCTTCGAGTGATTCCCACAAATCTAACCTTTTTGGCTTGGCTCCTTGGCCTAGCTAACCGCGCATTCCGGCTTCTTCCGAACTCCCCTTCAAGTTGCCCCATTGGGTGTTTATATAGACTTTGAGATGCCTTACTTGGTCCCTAAGTATCCTAATTCAAGTAGAATTCCTACTAAGGTGTTTGAATAGGCTTCGGAATGTGTTTCTTTGCCTCCAAATATCCAAATTCGAGTAAAACTTCTCTTGGCCGCTGCAGGGACACGCCCATAACACACGCCCGTGTAAGTCGTGGCCAGGCCGTGTGGGTCATGATTAGGCCGTGTTCTAGTAGATCAATGAGGCACGGCCGTGTAGACTTGGGCCCAGGCTGTGTGGATTTCGTGATATGGACCATTTACTCCGCTTTGGGCCTGTTTTACGTTCTTTTCATCCTCGGGTGCTTTCCTGAGTATAAGACATGAAAAGAAAGGATTAAAAGCACCTTTTTACATGAATCAAGGAATAAATCATCCGAAAATATGCTAAATGTGGGATTAAAATATGTTACTTTTACGGTTTATCACATACCCCCACACTTAAGCTTTTGCTTGTCCTCAAGCAAAATTCTCAACTTACAATTAAAACGAACTTTCCATGAATCATAATTCCTATCAACAATGTCTCATCGTAATTCATAGATAATTTATACATGGATGATTTAACTCGAAGAGTCTTAAATATTTAAACAATATAAGTCATACATTTGTATCACGAAAACATAGGTGTTTTCCCCTTACCTGAATTATTACCTTTAATTCAAAACCGACAAGGATTGACATCCTCACAAAAGATTCACTCAAATCACTCGAAGTGTTTAAGGTTTAGGTAAAAGAGCACTCAACATTCAAACTTGAAAAGTTAATCCCATAGGCTTGCCTGAAAATCAAATCTCCACCACTGTAAAATGAGATGATAAACAGATCAAAAGGTCTTTAACAGGGTTGTAACGGGGCTAGGGTTAAAGGTGTGGATAAAGGCTGAATCAGAAGGTTAGAATCGAGATTGTCCTGACAAGTTACCTATCTAAT
This sequence comes from Gossypium australe, assembly GCA_005393395.2. Taxonomy (NCBI): domain Eukaryota; kingdom Viridiplantae; phylum Streptophyta; class Magnoliopsida; order Malvales; family Malvaceae; genus Gossypium; species Gossypium australe. The sequence goes on from CM016622.1 coordinate 23,986,552, forward strand.
AATAAGTAACTACATCAATTGAAAAGTAATAACCCTAATAATACGAGCTTTTCTTTTGATAAATAGACTTTTAACTGTATAAACTCTTTTTTTCATATTACTAATACTAAATTTTTTTTTAATTAAGAACAAATCAAGTAATAAAAGATAAATTCAACTACTGAAATAATATAATTAGGTAACTAATCAAATCAAATCTCGATATAAGGGTAGTCAAAAGGAATGGTGATAACAAATACAAAGGGTTTTTTTTTGGGGGGTAATATTAGTGAGTGAGTCAATAAAAAGGGTTGTTAGAATCAACGGGGTTTACTAGGGGTTAACTATGAAGGTAGGCTTTTTAGTGGAGTGAGTGGGTTAAAACCTAGGTGCCTTTATCATCTCGGTATATCAAATCATAGGTGTGGTCTCAACATGTATAATCGAGGCAAGTTCTAGAATAACAGTTCAATGTTGACACACTCATAATCAGAAAGTGAGCAAGAAAAATAATATATGCTCTATAAGGCTCAAAATCTCACAAAAATTATGGGCAATTGATGTCAACCTCGTAAATTTCAAATTTCAAGGTAACATTTAGATTCAGGTAGACAACCTATTCAAAAATTTTATTCTGAAAAATAGACTTATCATGCTTGATTCTCTAGTATTCTTCTAATTTAATCATTAATGCACAATTAACTATGGCTTACTCAGAAACACGTCAAAAAAAATCATAAATCATCAGAAATTTCATCCTAATTAGTAATATGAGGAAATTACTTAAGAACAGAATATAATTCAGGGATTTGAGAATAATGAAGAAAGTTAGGTCGTATTTGAGAATAATGCAAAAAGTTAGGCACTTTCTCGAAATAGATATTCACCCCCCAACACTTAAGATGTACATTGCCCTCAATGTACAAACATGTATATTATTAACCATTCAATACTAGATCAAAAGAGAAGGGGAAAAGAACACTTCCTGAATTTTGGATGGATTCCTTAAGTTGGCAAAGGTCGTGGTGAAAGATTACTTATGTAGTAGTGAATTACTCCTAGTGCTTTGTTCGTTATTTGGAGTGTGCAATTGAAACTACAAAGTCATCAGTTTGTTGTTTCGAGGGCGTAATTTAAATAAATATATGTTAGGCCTACTCGAAGGTTAGATGGCCAATGATAACATAATAAACGTTTGAAATATAAAAGGGGAAAAAATTTTAAATTAAGACCAATAAAAATAAAAATAAAAAATTAGAAAAGAAAATTTAAGGAAAATAAGAGGACTTAGATGTCCTTCTCATCAGCTGGGTTTTGCGGTGGTGGCAGTGAAGAAATGTGGAAGTGATGACAAATCTGCTGTAGGGTGGCCTCGATCCTGTAACACCCCTTACCCGAGACCGTCGCCGGAGTTGAGCAAGAGGCGTTACTAGACTTGACTACAAGTTCGGGACATAAAAATTGAAGCTGTCAAACTGCGTCATGCCGAATGATTTGACCATAACTCGAGTTTAAAAACTCGAAATTTGGATCCGTAAATTTTCCTTGAAACTAGACTCATATAAGTTTTTACCATAATTTTCCAGAATTTTTCATGTGGCCAATTTGTACATTTTATTCATCAAAGTTACCCCTATTACACAGCTTGCTGATTCTGACCTGTCTCTACAAAAATGTAGTTATCTCATTGTATAATTTTCATATACTGTTCTTATTTAAACCAATAAAAAGTAGACTCATTAAGGTTTCTACACATATAAACCATGATTCCTAATTATTTTTGTACAATTTTTGACAATTTTTCCAAAACAGAACAGTGACTCACGAATTCAGCCAGGACAGGTCTCACTAAAACTTGATTATCTCATAATGTATAAATCTTTCGCTTACTCTGTTTGTTTCATGTAAAAATAGACACAATATGGTTTGATATCACATCTTATTCACCTTTTAATCCAATGCACCCTATTTTTGGTGATTTTTCTAAATCACATCACTGCTATTATTGCATGCTGTTTCTTTTTTAATATATGACATACTAGTTTTTAATCAAGCATACATCAACCCCTAACTCAAGAATCCATTTCTTTGATCACATTTCCTTAACAAAAACGATTTAACTTTGATTGAGAATGCATAAACCTTGCCATCACAATTCATCATACATATCAAAACACAACAGCATCTTTAACTAAAAATTTTAGCCATATTCGCATGGCTATTAAATACAAGTGCCTTAAGAGTTCATCAAACAAAGACCAAATCTTTCCTATACATGCCTTTGTTTAAAACCAAAATGAAAGAGTACCCAAATTGTAGATTGATAGTGTGAGTGGCTTTCCGAACAATCCCGATGAGCTTGCTCCTAATCTATAAAACAGAGGAAACATTTCACACAATAAGCTTGCTAGCTTAGTAAGTCCTAATTACAAAAATAAAATAACATACAATTCTCAACAATTAAAATTTCTACTATTCAACTAGTAGGCTTGTGTTCGTATTTCCTATTAAGGTGTTATCATGTGAACGCAGGTACAACATTCATATACTTAAAAGACCAAAAATTTCTATACCACATCTTTCATCATTATAACCAAGAAAACATACCATTAGTGATAGATCACTAAATCACTAATTTACCTTGTCTTAGTTAAATAGAAAGCTCCTTCCAACTTTACGTGCTCACCTGAGCCGTTAATTCGGTAAATTTGCTATAACTCGCCTTGAACCCAATTTTGGTTTCTAGTTTGTGAAGTATAACACCGGCATTAAGCCTGCTCGGCATAAAAGCCCGATAAATAACACCGGCACAAGGCCTGCTAGGCGTAATAGCCCGATAAATAACACCGGCACAAGGCCTGCTAGGCTTAATAGCCCGATAAATAACACCGGCACAAGGCCTGCTAGGCTTAATAGCCCGAATTAAATCACCGGCACTAGGCCTGCTAGGCTTAAAGCCCGAAACACATTAATGGAATCAATCATTTCTAATATCATTTTATACTGTATCACGTAATGAAAGTACTTTGGTTTATTTACATCAACTACTCAAAATCATTCTAATAGACTTATGTACATTCGGCTATGGCATGAATACCTACTCAAATTTATCAACTATATCGTGTAATAGGCTCATAATTAACTCTTCAATATACTTTAGTTTTAGGACTTACCTCGGTTGTTGATAAGCCGTGCAACTCGGCTACTCTAGAACCTTTGTTTTTCCTCGATCTTGTTCCTTCTTTTTTTTGTTCCCGATCTAAGAAATGTTAAACAAATTTTATTCACATTCATCCTATCCCCTTTTTGCTCAACTCAAAACAAAACACACATAGCTCAACTTAAGAAAATTAAGAACTTAATTTCCTACTTCATTAGTTTAATTTGAACAATAATCACACAAAATTCAAGCATTCCATTTATTCAATTTAACTCATGGCATCCCACAATAAAGTTTGCAACCAAATTGTACTTCTCTTCAATGACCGAATGGTCATTAGGTCCCTAGGATTTTCCATAACTCTTCCTTCCATCAATTTACCCCTTCCACTAATTTACCCGAACAATTGACTCTTATACATAGCTCCTCTAATAACTACATTTATTCATAAGCAATCATCCATGGTCAATTATACTATAGGTAATTGATCGAACACCAAAACTAGAGAATAGGATTCATGAATAAATTCCTCACATTCGGCCAAGGATGAAAACATTCCCTTGTGTAAACTAAATTAATTTCCTTGCGAATTTATGCCACATCTTCTCATGTATCTAGATTTTCACTTGCACAATAACTATAGATTTACACCCATAGCCGAAAATCAAAACACAAGAAAAATGTTTTCATGAATATCCATCCTATTATTCGGCCAACTATGATGGTACCTTCAAGCCAAAATCAACATAATCTTCTTACAAGTTCATGCCATTTCTTCTCATATTATCTAACTTATTAACACAACAAACTACAAAATTAGCACCCATGGCCGAATCTCATCTTACCAAAATTAACGAGCTTTGCTTGTTTCCAAAGAAAAATAATCAAGAAATCAAGCCATATCAAGATAGGTTATTAAAGTAAAGTTCAAACTCTTACCTATCCTAATACATGCAAGGGCCGAATGAAGAAGATGAAGGTTCTTCCCTTTCCTTGATGGTGTTTCGGGTAGATGATGAATAAGGGAAGAAGAAAGAAATTTTTCTTTTTGTTTAAATCAATATTCACCCATTTAACATGCTTATCATATAATAATACTTAAGATAGAAAAAAATACATAGAAAGCATAATATTCTTGCATGCTTGCCGTCCACCTTGTTTAATTATGGGGAATTTGACATGCAAATCCCCATGTTTAATGGACAATTCACTTAGCTCCCTTTTTATTAATGCCCACTACATTGGTCCTTCTTGCAATTTAGACCTTTTTAACAAATTAAACACTCAGATAGCTAAAATTTTCCACGAAATTTTCACACTTACTAAAACACACACATAACAAACACAAAACATAATATTATAATATCTCTTAGGCTCGGATTCGTGGTCCCGAAACCACCGTTCCGATTAGGGCCAAAATTGGTCTGTTACAGATCCCGTCAAAACATTGAGCGGTGTCATTGAACTGCTAAGTACAGTATTGCTCGAACTGGGTAAAGCGTGCAGAGATGTCCGAGAGTGAAGCTGGTGCATGGGAGGATCGTTGGCTCGGGAATGGTTGTGGTTTTGTATGAGTTTTGGAGAGAAGGGAAGGGTGAGGGGTTCTGGGGGTCAAAATGTGGGTGATTTTGAGTATGGTGGCCGGATTTGGGAGAAAAGGGGTTAAAAGGATCGATCTAGGGTTGGTGTTGGGGAAGATGAGCGGTTAAGTTGTTTAAATAGGGGTGGGAGCACGGGTAGGTGTCACGCCCGTGCTCAATTTTAATCAGCCCGTGTTTTTCGTGTTTTTCAAATTTGGGCGCGTCCAGGGTATTTGACCACAGCCGTGGTCAAGTTGACACGTTCGTGTTTTCCTTCACACATTCGTTTACAACGGGCGTGTTCCCCCCGTGTTTGACAAGTCAGTATAGTCCACGGGAAGTCAGCATGGGCGTGGGCTCTTATCGCAGCCCGTGTTGGTTTACTCAGGATAGACCACGGTCGCATCACACGGCCGTGGTTTTTTTTTTTGTCGCGAACCGTGTTGGGGAAAAATTTCTTCTTTTTCTCGTACGTCTACCTGTACGCCCGTTGTTGGTCCTGTGTTGACCACACGGCCACGGGCATGCCCGTGTGTAAGGCCGTGTTGTAGGAACCTATAACTGACTCTGTTAGTTGGATTTATGTGCTAAAATTAGAATGTGAATATTAGTGGGGTTAGTGAAGTTAGTGCTCGAGTTGCCTCCCGACAAGCGCTCGTTTAAAGTCTTAAGCTAGACTTACCCTGTTTTCGTTTCTAAAAGAAGGTTTACGGAGTTGAAGCTCCTCTCTCATATCCCTAAAATCCTCACCATTATAGATTTTAAGTCGGTGACCATTTACCTTGAATGTGCTTTGAGTGGGATGAGTTACCTCGATTGTTCCATAGGAAAAGATTGTTTTGATCACGAATGGGCATAACCATCTTAATTTTATCTTCCCAGGAGATAGTTTAAGCCTTGAGTTATATAGCAGGACCAAGTCCCCTACTTCGAATTGTTTTGATTTCTTTAGGCGAGCATCATGGCGTCGCTTTGTTGCCTCTTTGTAGAGTTTCGAGTTCTCGTATGCCTCAGCTCTCCATTTGTCTAGCTCGTTCATCTGCATCATTCTTTTCCTTCCTGCAATTTTAAAATCATAATTTAAAAATTTTAGAGCCCAAAAAGCTTTATGTTCTAACTCGAATGGTAGATGACAGCTTTTCCCGTATACAAGTTTGTACGGGGATGTTCCTAGAGGGGTTTTAAATGTTGTTCTATAGGCCCATAGAGCATCATCTACTTTTAATGCCCAATCTTTTCTGTTTGATTCAACCGTTTTTTCTAGGATGCGCTTAAGTTCTCAGTTTGCTACTTCAACTTGCCCACTGGTTTGAGGGTGATATGGGGTAGCTATCCTGTGGTGTACTCCATATTTTTTTAAGACTTTGTCAAATTGAGTATTACAGAAATGAGTGCCCCTGTCACTAATGATAGCTCTAGGTGTTCCAAATCGAGAGAACAATATTTTGAGAAACTTAACTACTATTCTAGCATCATTGGTGGGTAAAGCTTCGGCTTCTACCCATTTTGACATGTAATCAACTGCCACTAGGATGTATTTATTTCCAAATGAACTAGGGAATGGACCCATAAAATCAATACCCCATACATCAAATATTTCACATGATAGCATATATGTTTGAGGCATTTCATCACGTTTAGAAACATTACCTGTTCTTTGGCATTTATCACACGAAGCGACATACCTGTTGGCATCCTTGAACAGAGTGGGCCAATAAAAACCTGATTCGAGTATTTTATGCTGTCTTTATGCCATCGTAGTGTCCTCCTAAAGGTCCTGAATGGCAATGTTCAAGAATTTTGCTTGCTTCTACCCTTGTAACGCATCTTTGAATTACCTGATCTGCACATATGCGGAAAAGAAAGGGATCTTCCCAAAAATAGTTTTTCACATCAGCAAAGAATCGCTTCTTTTGGTGATGTGTTAGTCTTTTTGGCAAGATGTTAGCAGCTAAATAATTCGCAATATCTGCTAACCATGGTACCTCAGAGTGGGTTATAAAAAAGAGTTATTCTTCGGGCAACAAGTCGTTGATCTCACTTTCATCGAGCTCTTCGATGTGTGGGTTTTCAAGTCTAGAGAGGTGATCTGCTGCAAGGTTTTCAGCTCCTTTCTTATCTTGTATTTCCAAACCAAATTCCTGTAAGAGTAAAATCCATCGTATGAGTCGAGGTTTTGCATCAGATTTAGTTAAAAGATAACGAAGAGCTGAATGGTCCGTGTAAATGATAACTTTACATAATATTAAATACTGTCTAAATTTATCAAAAGCAAAAACTACAGGTAGTAATTCTTTCTCTGTGGTGGTGTAGTTTTCTTGTGCGGGTGTCATTGTTCTACTAGCATAATAAATTAGCTGAAAATGCTTGTCTCTTCGTTGTCCCAGAACTGCACCTACTGCAAAATCACTCGCATTACACATTAGTTCAAAGGGTAAATTCCAATTAGGTGCAATTATAATCGGAGCATTTATTAGTTTATCCTTAAGGATGTTGAATGCATCTAAACATTCCTGATCAAAATTGAAAGGAACATCTTTTTCTAGTAATTTTGTTAAAGGCTTAGCTATTTTAGAAAAATCTTTAATGAATCTTCTATAGAATCCTACATGTCCTAAAAAGCTTCTAATAGCCTTAACTAAACTAGGGGGAGGTAATTTTTCTATGGTTTCAATCTTAGCTTTATCTACCTCAATCCCTTTACTAGAAATCTTATGTCCTAACACAATCCCCTCTCTAACCATAAAGTGACATTTCTCCCAATTCAAGACAAGATTCGTTTCCTCACATCTCATTAGAACTTGTTTTAAATTTTTAAGGCAAATATGGAAAGAATTACCGAATACTGAGAAATCGTCCATAAATACCTCCACAATGTCTTCCACAAGTTCGTCGAAGATTGCCAACATGCAACGATGAAAAGTGGCAAGAGCATTACATAATCCAAAAGGCATTCTATGATAAGCAAACATACCGTATGGGCATGTGAAAGTTGTCTTCTCTTGATCTTCAGGTGCTATTGGGATTTGGAAATAGCCAGAGAGTCCATCTAGAAAGCAATAGTACATATGCCCAGATAACCTTTCTAACATTTGATCAATGAAGGGCAAAGGAAAGTGATCTTTTCTAGTAGCATCGTTCAGCTTCCTGTAATCAATGCAAACTCTCCAACCTGTGACTGTCCTGGTGGGAATTAGTTCATTCTTTTTGTTGGCTACTACCATCATGCCTCCTTTTTTTGGAACAACCTGCACAGGACTTACCCAATTGCTGTCAGAAATAGGATAAATTATTCTAGCATCTAGAAGTTTAATTACCTCGGCTTTCACAACTTCTTTTACATTGGGATTCAATCGTCTTTGAGGTTGCACACATGGCTTGTATTCCTCTTCCATTAAGATTTTGTGGGTGCAAAACAATGGGCTTATTCCTTTAATGCCAGATATTTTCCAAGCTATGGCTTTTTTATGTTCTCTTAGTACCTGTATCAACTTCTCTTTTTCCTTGGGTTCTAGTTCTGAGGAGATAATTACCGGTAGCGTAGAATTGTCCTCGAGGAATGCATATTCTAAGTGTTTCAACAACTGTTTTAATTCTAATTTGGGCGGCTCATCAATGGAGGGTTTTTGTTTTAATTCATCACTGACTTTAATTCCCTCTTCTTTCGTATGTCTAGATGAAGATGTATTCAAATTCAGCTCGTCAACTTCCTCTTCTTCCCCCTCATCTTGAGTCAGGCACAGTTCCATCGTGTCATTATGTATGATTTCCTGTAATGAGTTTTGAATGATATGATCAGTAGTATCAACAAAATAACAGGAATCATCTTGTTCTCTTCAATATCGCATGGCATCATAAATTTGAAAAATAATTTCCTCCTCGCCTATCCTTAATGTAAGTTTACCGTCACCTACATCGATAACAGCCCTAGCAGTAGCTAAAAAAGGGCGCCCTAAAATTAAGAGAACATCAATGTCTTCATCCATGTCTAACACAACAAAATCAACAGGGAAAATAAATTTATCAATTTTTTCCAAGATATCTTCGATAACTCCTCTAGGATATTTAATAGATCTATCAGCTAACTGAATACTCATCCTAGTGGGTTTTGGTTTCCCAAGATCTAGTTGTTTAAACATTTTATAAAGCATTAAATTAATACTAGCACCTAGATTAGCTAATGCTTTCTTAATATTTAAACTACCAATTAAACAAGGAATAGTAAAACTTCCTGGGTCTTTTAATTTGGTTGGTAACTTGGTTTGGAGGATGGCTGAACATTCTTCATTAAGCTCCACTGTTGATATTTCTTCCAGCTTCCTTCTATTCGCCAGGAGTTCTTTTAGGAATTTTGGGTACGTTGGCATCTGCGAAATGGCTTCAACAAAAGGTAAGTTAATATGTATTTGTTTAAAAAGTTCAAGAAATTTACCATATTGGGCATCTAGTCGGTCGTTCTTCAACTTTGCCGGATATGGGATTTGTGGTTTACTTTCGTTGCATACCGGAGTTACATCCTCAGTTCCCTCATCCCTTGCTTTGTTATCTTCGTGTGGTATTTTTTTTTCTTTGGTTCTACTAACTCCTTTCCGCTTCTCAGTGTAACTGCCTTTACTTGTTCGGTTCCTTTAGAAAAAATCTCTGATCGAATTTCAGAAACTATCTTAGTAATTTTTCTGATTTACTTAGTAAGTTCTCCAATTTGGCTTTTGATCTTTTTGATTGATGCTTGTTGATAATCGAGCATTGTCCCAGTTTTTTGGAGACGGGTCTCTGTGGCTGCCATGAATTTTGTCAGCATCTCTTCGAGGTTCGGCCTCTTTTCTTGTGGATAAGGCTGATTTTGGAAATTTTGGGGAGGTTGTTGTCTTTGATTTCCTTGATTTCCTTGATTTCCTTGACTTCCCCATGAAAAATTTGGGTGGTTCCTCCAACCTGGATTATAATTATTACTATAAGGGTTAATATTAGATCTGAAATTATTACGTATATAGTTCATATGTTCGCTCTCTGTGCCCGGTTGGTTGGGTGGGTACTCAGGATTCACCACAATTCCACTTGCGTCGCATTACATTACTGGATGTGCCTGCGACGAACACAAACTATCAAGCTTTTTATTCATCATCTCTACCTGCGTTGATAGCATGGTTACTGTGTCTAGGTTGAAAACTCCGGCTGATTTTGTTGCTTTTGTCCTGGTGACCTGCCACTGATAATTATTTAGTGACATCTCTTCAATAAACTCGTAGGCTGCTTCAGGAGTTCTGTTGTTCAGGGTTCCACCGGCGGTTGAATCAATTAGTTGCCTCGTTGAGGGGTTTACACCATTATAAAAAGTTTAGACTTGGAGCCACAATGGTAAACCATGGTACGGACACCTTCTCAAGTGATCCTTGTATCTCTCCCATGCGTCGTATAATGTCTCTAAATCCATCTGCACAAAAGAAGAGATATCATTCCGTAATTTGGTCGTTTTGGCCGGTGGGAAATATTTTAATAAAAACTTTTCGGTCATTTGATCCCATGTAGTGATTGACCCTTGTGGTAACGAGTTTAACCACAGTTTGGCTTTATTCTTTAATGAAAAGGGAAATAACCGAAGATGTATGGCACATCAGAAACGCTATTTATTTTGAAGGTATCACAGAACTCTAAAAAATTAGCTATATGAGTGTTTGGGTCTTCGTCTTGCAAACCATCAAATTGAACAAATTGTTGAATCATTTGTATAGTGTTAGGTTTTAATTTAAAATTATTAGCAGCTATAGCAGGCCTAACAATACTTGATTCTGCTCTTGTTAAATGAGGTTTAGCATAATCATACATAGTACGTGGAGCATTATGTTCTGCCACATCTTGTGGTGGTGGATTATTCTCATCCATCCCTTCAGTAGGATTGGATCTGCCTTCTCGCTCTTCTGCTGTGTCATTTAGGGTTCGCCTAATTTCTCTGCGATTCCTGCTAGCGGTAGCTTCAATATCACTATCATATAGCAGTGGTCCTTTCGGGTTCCTTCTAGTCATAAACTAGAGGTACCTGCTGAGAAAAGAAAGAAAGAAAATCTAGCAAAATCAAAATTTAACCTAAAAAATAAAAAAATAAATTGCAGAAAATAAAAAAATAATAATGGCTAAAGTAATAAAAATAGAGCTTTCTTAATATTTCAGTTCCCCGGCAACGGCGCCAAAAACTTGATTGTTGTTTTGTCGAGTTTTAAATTTATATGAATGAGAATGATCGAACCTGGAAACCAACTCTGACAACGATTTAAGGCAAGTGCACCTATCGAACAGTACTATAGCTTAGGCAAAACCAGTTTGTCGAACCCAAAGGAACTAAAAGTACTAATACTAACTTTCTTTTTATTATCTAGCCTAAAATAAGTGGAGTTGTTATCTAATCTAAATTTAACTAACTACTAAGCTAAAGACTCAAGACAAAAAGAACGAATTAGGGAAATACTATTGGGAAAACTTAGTTGATTACGACGATACCCTAGGAAGAATCCACCTAAACTTCACTTGTTATCTAAAACTGAACTAGACGATTTCTTCACTTGACTTGATCCGTAAGATTCCCTAAGTTATATTAACCCCTCTTCGAGGCGAATAACGTCTAACCCTAGGTTGATCAATTGAAACCTCTTTCTAATTAAAACCCTTATAATCGCATTAACTCGATCTATGGACTCTCATATTAGGTTTCAGCCTAATCCGGCAAAATCTCGTCACCTTATCTCTAGGCGTGCGATCAACTCCGCTTAATTATGCTAGATCTACTCTTAAGCAGGGACTTTTGCTCCTCCGCCTAAGCACATCCAACTTGAATCAATATCCCGGAAATATTAACACAAGGATTAAGCCCACATAATTAAGAACAAATCAAGTATTTATCATATAGTTTAGAAAACAATAACAAGATCCATCTTAGGTTTCATCCCCTTCAGGTATCAAAAGGGTTTAGTTCATAATAATAAAAGAAAACATCTCAGAAGAAAAGATAAAACAAAACATAAGAAATCCCTAAAACCCCTGAAGGAATTGAAGGAGAGACCCGCCGTCTTGAGTGGAATTCTGGCTTCTTGAGATTGATCAACTGGCTATCTTCGAGTGATTCCCACAAATCTGACCTTTTCGGCTTGGCTCATTGGCCTAGCTAACCGCGCGTTCCGGATTCTGCCAAACTCCCCTTCAAGTTGCCCCCTTGGGTGTTTATATAGACTTTGAGATGCCTTACTTGGTCCCTAAGTATCCTAATTCAAGTAGAATTCCTACTGAGGTGTTTGAATAGGCTTTGAAATGTGTTTCTTTGCCTCCAAGTATACAAATCGAGTAAAACTTCTCTTACCGCGGCAGGGACACGCCCATAACACACGCCCGTGTAAGTCGTGGCCAGGCCGTGTTCGACCCTGTTGAATGGGGCACGGCCGTGTTGATCATGATTAGGCCGTGTTCTAGTAGATCAATGAGGCACGGCCATGTGGACTTGGGCCCAGCCTGTGTGGATTTCGTGATATGGCCCATTTACTCCGCTTTGGTCCTATTTTACGTTCTTTTCATCCTCGGGTGCTTTCTTGAGTATAAGACATGAAAAGAAAGGATTAAAAGCACCTTTTTTACATGAATCAAGGAATAAATCATCCGAAAATATGCTAAATGTGGGATTAAAATATGTTACTTGTAATATCCCGGGTTAGGGGCTACTTTGTTGTTGCATGATATTGCATGTGTTGGTGTGCCATGTTGCTATTTCTATGTTTTGGGGGCTTGATTGTGGGCTAGGAGTATGCCTGAGTGAATGGGAGAATTTTAGTTTTTAGGCTTTATAGGAGGGGAGCTGTTGGAGCTGGGGTATAAGAGTTTTCTTTGTTGTTTTATTGCACAAAAAGAAGAGCTGGCAAGATGGCAAGGCAAGCGTTACTTGGGGAGCTAGGTGTGGCGTCAACTGCATGGGGTGGAGGTCTAGTGTTCGAGCTGCAAAGACCTCACTTTTTGGCTTCATTTTGGACGGCATGGAGGAAGAGTTAGAGAGCAATTTGAATTCTACCATGGACTTGGTCTTCACTTTCAAATGAAAGGTGGAGAGGGTTTGTAGGAGAAAGACTTGGTCCACACATTTGAAATGTGTGGAGTGGAGTGATTGGGGGGGGATTATGGCCGAATTTGTGGGGTGTGTGGAGGTGTTGGCCGAAACTTGGGAAGCTTGATAGGAAGTGGCCGGTTTTTGGTATGTGTGTGGGAAGGGTAGTGCCGAATCTCTTTTGGCAAATTTCTGAGCATTTTCGGTCACCATCTTGGTAAACCAAATCTCTTTCTTTTGTCATACCAAAGCCAAAATTCTCCCTTTTGTCAAGTTGTTAGCCGTATGTCAAGAGAGAGTGTTACCAAATTTACAAGTAAGTCTTCCATTTCTCTTTTGAAAACCGAAATACCAAATCTCTTTAGCCAACCGAAACTCCACCTGTGTTCTCTCATTTTGTCTTTTCTTCTCTTTTGCAAACTGAAAGTTCTCAACCATCTCTCTCCCTCTTTCATTTGTGTATGCCGAATGCTCCCTCTCATTTGTTCTTTTTTTCATTTGTGCTGAGCCGAAACTAGCCTCTCATCTTCTCAACTTTCTTTTCTTACCTTGTAAGCCGAAAATACCATTCATCTTTTCTTTTTCTTCAAACCAGAAGTACCTTTTATCCCTTTGTTCTATTTTGTTACTTGGCCGAATATCAACCCTATTCTTTTGCACTTTGTTTACTCTTCTCTTCAACTCTGACTGAAAATCGTGATTGGTATAAATCACCTTGGCCGAATCTTTTGTTCTTCTTTTGGTGCAAGTCTTGGTCGAATCTCTTGTGGTTCTCTTCTAGTGTTGGGTGGCCGAATATAGTTCGTGTTGGGTTCTTGTTTCTTTCGTTTGGAAGGGGGTAAGTGTGTGGCCGAATGGCCATATTTTCCCTCTTTTGTTCTTTATTTGGTTATGGTTTGGTTAAGGGCCGAATATGGTCATTTTGGAAGGGTACTAATCTTTTCGTTATAGGGTCATTGGATTGTGGAAGCAAGCAAGAGGAGCCGTTTTCTTCTGTCAACTGATTAGTAAGTAGTGGTAAGGGCTGGTTCTTCAATATATTCTTTGGTTTCGTTAAAGCAAGTTTTATGAGATTAATGTTTCTTCTTGTTAGGGTGCAGTTTGTTAAAGGAGAACCACTGTTTGGTTCAGGTTTGGTAGGAAACCAAATCATCTTCAAGGTAAGGGATTGAAATTAACCCCTTTGGGTTTATATGTCTTTGGCCGAATGGTCTTAGTGCCTAACCCCCTATGCTGGTCGATTGTTATAGGAGCCTGATAATCGAGGGACTTAGATCGTTTCGTTGGGATCTTTAGACTCGTATTTACCAGGTGTGTAAACTAACACACTGATACCTAGTAATGTTATTAATAAACCTGGTTGCCTGTTAAAAACATAACAGTATGATGGATAATTGGATACCCAAAATGGGGTATGTGTACGGATCCGGGTAAGTCTATTTTATTACAAGTTCTATTATGGATACCTTGGATATTATGATCTATGCTATGTATATGCTATGAGATGCAATGTTGGGCATGTTTGCATGAGTTATATGATTTGCATATTGTGCATGAGTCAGTATGACATGTATGGGATTGATGAGAGGAGGGGGATATGATATCCGTGTCTTTGGGACACCAGAGGTTTGGCACCTCCAGTGGTTTGGTACCACAGTGATATTTTGTGACTTTGGGTCACCAGAGGTTTGGCACCTCAGCGTCTCGTCCCAGTGGCTTAGTACCACGGTGGGTTGGCCCCACAGTTGATTATACGGGATTGACGCCAGTGATTTGGTATCACACGATGGGTTGGCCCCATCACTCGATTATCGTGACTACGGTCACCAGTGGTTTGGTACCACATTGTGTCTTTGGGACACCAGAGGTTTGGCACCTCATTGCGACTCGTCCCTGTGGTTTGACACCACCGTGGGTTGGCCCCACTTGAGAGATACGGGATTGTCGCTAGTGATTTGGTATCACACGATGGGTTGGCCCCATCATTGGATTTGTGACTTCGGTCACCAGTGTTTTGGTAACACATTGTGACTATACGTCACCAGTGGTTTGGCACCACACTTATGGATATCGTGACTTTGGGTCACCAGTGGTTTGGCACCACCAGTGGTTTGGTACCACACGGGGTAGAAAAGGAGATACGGATGGTTAGGATTGGGTTGCATTAATCAGGTTGCTATGTATGATGTGTGTTAGCATGTTGTTTTATCGGGAGCGGGATTTATGCACTGAGTCATTCGACTCACCCTCTCCTTTGACATTTCAGGTGACTCGTAGACGCGGACATGGAGCCGGGATGGACTCGGGGTGCTCATGCCATGCTCAATAAAGTTTTACTCAGACTCTATCATGTGGGTGCTTTAGTTTAATTACTTTTGTTTGGGTTTTATTTTGGATTGTAAAAGGCCTTTAAATTATGTTTTATGATGTTATGTTTTAAGTAGATTTTAATATGCCTTAACAAAATTATATAGTTGAAATTTTACTAAAAATTTGGAAAGACAGTGATTTCAAAACTATAACGCAATGTGCTTTCAACTATACCATCGGGTATCACACTATGTTTTGATATTAAGTAAACTCTAATGATTTTTAAATCAAACTCGATGTTCTACTAAGTTGAAAATGTTTTAAGTAACACTAAGAAACTACTTGAAGTTTTAAATGAATTAAACTCATTTTTCACTACACACTTTGATTAAGTTTTCAAAATTTCCGGGTATCAAATACATCATTTGATTTCAAACAAGCCTGCCCAAATTTCCTTCAAGTACACTATGTTTTCATCCAGATTTTAAACAGAAAATTCTAACCTCTCAAATACGTTTTCCCCCGTAACATACCAGATTCGGATGTGGTGTTTTGTCTGGGTTTGGGGTGTTACATTACTTTTACGGTTTATCAGCAGTCGCACCTATCGAACAGTAGTATAGTTAAGGCAAGACCGGAATGTCGAACCCAAAGGAACCAAAAGTACTAATACTAACTCTCTCTTTATTATTTAGCCTAAGAATTAAGTGGATTATATCTAATCTAAAATTAACTATCTACCAAACTAAAGACTCTAAGACAAAGAAGAATGAAATTGGGAAAATAACTTTGAGGAAAAACCAATTGATTAAGACGACACCCAAGGAAGAATCCACCTAAACTTCACTTGTTATCTAACTCTGAACCAGACAATTTATTCATTTGACTTGATCCGTAAGATTCCCTAAGTTATATTAATCCCTCTCTCGAGGCAACTAACATCTAACCCTAGGTTGATTAACTGAAATCTCTTTCTAATTAAAACCCCTAGAATTGCATTAACTCAATCTATGGACTCCAATATTAGGTTTCACTCTAATCCAAAAAAATCTCGTCACCCTATCTCTAGGCGTGCGATCAACTCTACTTAATTATGCTAGATCTACTCTTAGGCAGGGACTTTGCTCCTCCACCTAAGCACATCATACTTGAATTAATATCCCGGAAATATCAACACAAGAATTAAGAACACATAATTAAGAGCAAGTCAAATATTTATCATATAGTTCAGCAAACGATAACAAGATTCATCTTAGGTTTCGTCCCCCTCAGGTATCTGAGGGTTTAGTTCATAACAATAAAAGAAAACATCTCAGAAGAAAAGATAAAACAAAACATAAGAAATCCCTAAAACCCCTGAATGAATTGAAGGAGAGATCCTCCGTCTTGAGTATAATTCTGACTTCTTGAGATGGATCAACTGGCTATCTTTGAGTAAATCTCCACAATTCTGCCTTCTTTGGCCTAGCTGGATGCCCCTTGACTAAAGCCTTGGGTTCCCCTGACAAAAGCCCTGGCAGAAGACTTCTGTCGAACTCCTCTTTAAGTTGCCCCCTTGGGTGTTTATATAGACTTTGAGATGCCTTACTTGGCCCCTATGTATCCTAATTTAAGTAGAATTCTTACTAGGGTGTTTGAATAGGCTTTGGAATGTGTTTCTTTGCCTCCAAGTACCATATTTTAAGTAAAACTCCTCTTGGCCGCGGCAGGGACACGCACATGGCACACGCCCGTGTAAATCGTGGCCAGGCCGTGTTCGAGACTGTTGAGTGAGGCACGGCCGTGTGGTATTGGGCCCAGGCCGTGTGGATTTCGTGATATGGCTCATTTACTCCGTTTTGGGCCTATTTTCCGTTCTTTTCATCATCCGATGCTCTTTTGAGTATAAAATATGAAAACAAAGGATTAAGAGCCCCAAATTACATAATTAAAGGCTTAAATCATCCAAAAGCATGCTAAATGTGGGCTTAAAATATGTTACTTTTACGGCTTATCAAATACCCCCACACTTAAGCTTTTGCTTGTCCTCAATCAAAATTCTCAACTTACAAATAAAACGAACTTCCTCGATTCATAATATTCATCAATAATGTTTCATCATAATTCAAAGGTAATTCATGCATGGATAGTTCAACTCAAAGAGTCCTAAAGATTCAAACACTCTAAGCCATACATTTGTAGCACAAAAGATAGGTGTTTCCCCTCATCTGAATAATTACCTCTGATTCAAAACCGACAAGAGTTGACATCCTCACTAAAGATTCACTCAAATCACTCGAAGTGTTTAAGGTTCAGAATTAAGCACTCAAAAGTCAAACATGAATAGCTAATCCCATAGGCTTGCATGAAAATCAAATCTCCACCACTATAATATGAAATGATACGCAAATCAAAAGGTCTTTTAAAAAGGGTTGTAACGGGGCTTAGGTTAAGGGTGTGGATAAAGGCTGAATTAAGGGGTTAGAATCAAGATTGAATTGATAATTTACCTAACTAGAAAAAATGAACTAATCCTAAATAATTACATCAATTGAAAACTAATAATACGAGCTTTTTCTTCAAGATTTGAAATTGAAACATGTAAGCTCACTTAATTATAGAACTAATTTTATTTTATTTTTTTTAAGAACAAGTCAAATATTTAATAAAGGATGAATTTACTAAAGATCATAGTTGGGCAACTGGTCAAATCAGATCTCGACGAAAAAGTAGTCAAAAGGAATGGTGATAACAAATACAAAGGGTTTTGGGTTAATATTAGTGGGTGAGTCAATAAAAAGGGTTGTTAGGATCAACGTGGTTCACTAGGGGTTAATTATGAAGGTAGGCTTTTAGTGGAGTAAGTGGGTTAAAACCTAGGTGCCTCTATCATCTCTGTATATCAAATCAAATGTGTGGTCTCGACATGTATCATCAATGCAAGTTCTAGAATAACAAATCAATGTTGACACACTCATAATCAATAAAGTGAGCACAAAAAAGAATGTATGCTCTAAAAGGCTCAAAAGCTCACAGAAATTATGGATATTTGATATCAACCTCGTAAGTTTCAAATTTCAAGGTAACATTCAGATTCAGGTAGACAACCTAACAAACTTTTTAATTTTTGATAAATAGTCTTATCATGCTTGATTCTCTAGTATTCTTCAAATTTAATCATCAATGCACAATTATCAATGACTTAATCTAAAACATATCAATAAAAATCATAAATCAAAGGAAATTTCATTCTAATCATAATATGAGAAACTTACTTTAGACCAGATATCATTCAGGGATTTGAGAATAATGAAGAAAGTTAGGCACTTTCTCGAAATAAATATTCACCCCCCACACTTAAGATGTACATTGCCCTTAATGTACAAAGATAGATGATAACGCATTAATAATAAAATCATAAGATAGGAGAGAAGTGAAACTTCTTGAATTATTGATGAAATCCTTGGAGGATGTTTCATGACGAATGTGATGACTAGGTATAAGTGATAATTTTGTTCCTTGGGTTGTATATTAATTCTACCTAATCTGCAAAGTCATCAATTAAATGTTTAGGGAGAAATATTTAATGAGAGTTGTTAGAGATACTCGAGGGTTAGATAGCCAGTGATAAAAGAAACTGAACTACACAAAATAAAAGTTCTAACAAGACAAAATAAAAAGTTTAATAACTGAAAATTAAACATAAATATATAAAAAATTGGCAAATAAAGATAAGAAAAAGGACTCAAAGGTCCTCGTCATCTGCTGGGTCGCTGGGTGGTGGAGGCGGCGATATATGAAAGTGGTGACAAATCTGCTGAAGCGTGGCCTCAATGCTGTCAAATCGTCGAGCGGTATCATTGAATTGTTGAGTACAGTAGTGCTCAAACCGAGTGAAGCGTGTAGAAATGTTTGAAAGTGAAGCGGCCGTATGAGAGGGACGATGGCTTAGTGGTGGTGCCTCCTGTGGTGGGGGAACATTATCAGTAATGTCCTCAGGTTCCTCCTCGTCGGTGGAAGGTTTAAGTCAATATTGAGGAAGATCAGTTCCACGTCGGTGTTGGATCATCCTCATGTGTAACATAGTATGGATGCATTGTGGGGACATCTGATTGATCAGGGTGAGTGACGATGTCTGTGCGTCACTATTGAGGAGTCCGAAATATCGAGCCAAGCGTGTGATGTACGGACCCATAGATATGACCCCTCTCCTGTGTTGCTCCGTTTGGTGTTGAATGGCGCGGGCTATGAAATAGGCTAGGTCGAAAACGTGTCCGTTCGACATGCACCTCAGGTAGTAGGCGTCGTGAGTATTGATGACGCCAGTGCTTTCTCATCGACCTGTAAGTGTATGGGCTAGAATAGCATGTACGTACCTCATGGGCGGGACAAGAGCCGTTGCCTTGGAGCGGCTAGGGTCGTAATTGCCCCCGTCGGGGGAATGTTGTACCAACAGCTTACGGGGGTGCGATGAATATGGCAGTGTAGCTCGGAGAGATCATTCTCTGCTACAAAGTCTTCTGTATAAAGTCCTAGTGCGGCTCCAAACTGTGGTATGTTCAGCTGTCGTATAGTGCCTCCGAGACGGAATTGTATTGTACCCGGATCATCGTGTTGCGTCATCACCGTCTGAAGTTGGAATGTTGAATAGAACTCTAGAGTGCGCTCTAGGTATGTCGGCTCGATTATGTTAAAGAATTGGTCCCATGGATCAGTGGTTAAGAGAGCTCGTACATCGTCGGCAAGATGGACCTATTCCAACGCGGCCCAATTGATACATCTCCCTGTACCGAGGGACCATGTGCGGAGTATCTTATAACGGTCTTCTTGGGCCCCTGGGGGAAATCGTAGGAACGGGTGGCGCACTTCGGTGGATGCGCTTGCGGAGGATGAACCGGGTCTTTTTCGCTTCTTCGAACTCGGGGCTTTCGTTTTCTTTCATTGGGATGACGGCATTGTAAACCTAAAAATTTCAAGTAATTTTCTACCAAAATATATCAAGTACTTTGATCAATACCCAAAATATTCAAAGACAAAGTTCATAAGAAAATTTCAACCATGAGTAAGCATTCTGACAATGATTGGTTCTTTCTAGTTCTAATCAACTATTTAAACAATGACTAAAGTATTCAAGATCAAATTAGTGCTAAAATTCTAAAGTTTAACTTAATAATAAATAATAATAATAGTAAAAAGAGACTTAACTAAATGAAATTCTACTCTTAGAATAGTTAAATAGATGAAAATAAAATAGTGAAGGGTGACCAGTGGTGTTTTTGTAGCGTGGCAACGTGGATGGCGGAGCACGGGCGTGTAGATGTGAGGCACGGGCGTGTTCTGTAAATAGTCGAAGCGACACGACGGTGGAACACTTGTGGGGCGGGCGTGTATTGGTTTCGCACGGGCGTGGACCGGTTTTTGATGTGTATGTGGGAGAGAGATGGTGGTAACGGATAGGGGAAGCCAAGGATGGGTGTTTCTTTTATGGTGGCCGGAGTGGGGTAGAGGGTTTTTGAAGGAGAATGGCTAGGGTTGGGGTTTGGGGAAGAAATATGGGGGGAAACGGGGGCTGTGTTCTTTAAATAGGGAATGGGACACGGGCAGAGGCCACGCCCGTGTGTCTGTTATTCGGCCCGTGTTTTTTGCAATTTTCAAATTTGGGCGCGTTTGAGACGTTTCTCATGCCCGTGTTCCCTGGCCGTCTGCTATTATGTTCGCTTCTCCCACGCTCATGCTTTAGGTTGCCACGTCCGTGTGTATATAGTCAGTGTCTCGCACAGTTGGTAGGCACGGGCGTGGTTCATGCCTGTGCTTAGTTACTTAGAATAGACCACAGTTGCATCACACGGCTGTGGTCCTGTTATCACAACCCGTGTTTGGGAAAAAAAATTTCTTCATCTCGCACGATTGCCTGCACACCCGTTTTTTGTCCCATGGCGTCTACATGGCCACGGGCACACCCGTGTGCAAGGCCGTGTGGTGGGGAACCTGCGCTTTACTGTATTGGTTAATTTGGGTTAGTTGCTAAAAGGAAAAATAAAAGTAAAAATATGAAAATTAATGGGGTTAGTGAAGTCAATGCTCAGGTTGCCTCCCGAGAAGCGCTCGTTTAAAGTCTTAAGCTAGACTCACCCTGTTTTCATTTCTAAAAGAAGGTTCACGGAGCTGAAGCTCCTCTCTTAATTCCTTGAAATCCTCACCATTATAAATTTTCAGTCGATGGCCATTTACCTTGGTTCCTTGAGTTGGATGGGTTACCTCAACTGTGCCGTAAGGAAAAATAGTTTTGATCACGAATGGGCCCGACCACCTTGATTTAAGCTTTCCAGGATATAGTTTGAGTCTTGAATTGTATAACAGGACCAAGTCTCCTACTACGAATTACTTTGGTTGTTTCAAACGAGCAACGTGGCGTCGTTTTGTTGCCTCTTTATATAATCTTGAGTTTTCATAGGCCTCAGCTCGCCATTCATCTAATTCGTTCAACTGCATCATCCTCTTTTCACCTGCGGTTTTGAGATCGTAATTCAAGAATTTTATAGCCCAGTATGCTTTGTGCTCTAACTCAAATGGTAGATGACAACTTTTTCCGTAGACAAGTTTGTATGGGGATGTTCCCAAAGGGGTTTTAAATGTTGTTCTATAGGCCCATAAAGCATCATCTACTTTCACTGCCCAATCCTTCCTTTTTGATTCAACTGTTTTCTCTAGGATTCACTTGAGCTCACGATTTGCCACTTCTACTTGCCCACTGGTTTGAGGATGATAAGGGGTAGTTGTTCTGTGGTGTACTTCATATTTTCTTAAGACTTTATCAAATTGAGTATTGCAAAAGTGAGTGCCCCTATCATTGATGATTGCTTTGGGTGTTCCAAAGCGAGAAAAAAGTTTCTTAAGAAATTTTACTACAGCTCTAGCATAGTTAGTAGGTAAAGCTTGGGCTTCTACCCATTTTGACATGTAATCTACTGCTACTAAGATGTACTTATTTCCGAATGAACTAGGGAACAGACCCATAAAGTCAATACCCCATACATCAAATATTTCACATGATAACATATATGTCTGAGGCATTTCATCGCGTTTAGAAATATTACATGTTCTTTGGCATTTATCACACGAAGCAGCATACTTGTTTGCATCTTTAAAAAGAGTTGGCCAATAGAATCCTGATTCGAGCGTTTTGTGTGCTATCTTAATCCCGCTGTAATGTCATCCAGAAGGTCCTGTATGGCAATGTTCTAGGATTTTAATCGCTTCCGCCTTTGTAACGCATTTCCGAATTACTTGATCTGCACATATACGGAAAAGAAAGGGATCTTCTCAAAAATAGTTTTTCGCATCAGTAAAGAATCGCTTCTTTTGATGATGTGTTAATTTTTTTTGTAATATGTTAGCAGCTAAATAATTCGCAATATCTGCAAACCATAGTACCTCAGAGTTGGTTACAGAAAAGAGTTGTTCCTCGGGAAATGAGTCGTTTATCTCACTTTCGTCGAGCTCTTCGATATGTGGGTTCTCAAGCCTAGAGAGGTGATCTGCTGCAAGATTTTCAGCTCCCTTCTTATCTTGTATTTCCAAATCAAATTCCTGTAAGAGTAAAACCCATCGTATGAGTCGAGGTTTTACATCAGATTTAGTTAAAAGATAACGAAGAGCTGAATAGTCAGTGTAAATGACAACTTTAGATAATATCAAAAGCAAAAACTACAGCTAGCAATTCTTTCTCTTTGGTGGTGTAGTTTTCTTGTACGGGTGTCAATGTTCTGCTAGCATAATAAATTGGCTGAAAATGCTTGTCTCTCCGTTGTCCCAGAACGACACCTACTGCAAAATCACTCGTATCACACGTTAGTTCAAAGGGTAAATTCCAATCAGGTGCAATTATAATCGGAGCATTTATTAGTTTATCTTTGAGGATATTTAATGCATCTAAACATTCCTGATCAAAATTGAAAGGAACATATTTTTCTAGTAATTTTGTTAAAGGCTTAGCTATTTTAGAGAAATCTTTAATGAATCTTCTATAGAATCCAGCATATCCTAAAAAGCTTCTAATAGCCTTAATTGAACTAGGGGGAGGTAATTTTTCTATGGTTTCAATCTTTGCTTTATCTACCTCGATCCCTTTACTAGAAATCTTATTTCCTAACACAATCCCCTCTCTAACCATAAAGTGACATTTTTCCCAATTCAAAACAAGATTTGTTTCCTCACATCTTATTAGAACTCGTTTTAATTTTTTAAGGCAAAGGTGGAAAGAATTACTGAATACCGAGAAGTCGTCCATAAATACCTCCATAATGTCTTCCACAAGTTCATCAAAGATAGCTAGCATACAGCGCTGAAAAGTAGCAGGAGCATTATATAATCCAAAAGGCATTCTACGATAAGCAAACGTACCGTATGGACAGGTAAATGTCGTCTTTTCTTGATCTCCAGGAGCTATGGGAATTTGGATATAGCGGGAGAGTCCATCTAAGAAGCAGTAGTACATATGCCCAGATAATCTTTCTAACATCTGATCAATAAAGGGTAAAGGGAAGTGGTCTTTTCTGGTGTCGTCGTTCAGCTTCATGTAGTCAATACAGACTCTCCAACCTGTGACTATTCTCGTTGGAATCAATTCATTCTTTTCGTTGGCTACAACAGTCATGCCTCCTTTATTTGGAACTACCTGCACAGGACTTACCCAAGTACTGTCAGAAATATGATAAATTATTGCTGCATCTAGAAGTTTAATTACCTCAGCTTTGACAACTTCTTTCATATTGGGGTTCAAACATCTTTGAGGTTGTACACACGGTTTATACTCATCTTCCATTAAAATTTTGTGAGTACAGAATGATGGGCTTATTCCTTTAATATCAGACATTTTCCATGCTATGGCTCTTTTATGTTTCCTTAGTACCCTTAACAAATCTTCTTTTTCTTCGGGTCCTAGCTCTAAAGAGATGATTACTGGTAGCGTAGAATTATCCCCTAGGAAAGCGTATTCTAAATGTTTTGGCAACTGTTTTAATTCTAATTTGGGAGGTTCATCAACAGAGGATTTCTGTCTTTGTTCGTCATTGATTTCAATATCCTCTATTCTCATCTGTCTAGGGGATGATATATTTAATTCATCGATATCGCCATCTATCTCCTCTCCTTGTGAATGACACAGTTCCATCGTGTCATTGTGTATGATTTCCTGCAAAGACTCTTGAAAGATTTGATCAGTGGCATCAACAAAGTAACAAGAATCATCTTGTTCTTTAGAATATCACATGGCATCATAAATTTGGAACACAATTTCCTCATCGCCTACCCTTAGTGCAAGTTTACCATCACCAACATCAATGACAGCCCTAGTAGTAGCTAGAAAAGGGTCGTCCCAAAATTAAAGGTACCTCTACGTCCTCATTCATGTCAAGCACAACAAAATCAATAGGAAATATAAATTTATCTACTTTTACCAGAACATCTTCGATAATTCCCCTAGGATACTTAACAGATTTGTCAACTAACTGAATACTCATCCTAGTGGGTTTTGGTTCCCCGAGACCAAGTTGATTAAACATTTTATAAGGCATTAGATTAATACTGGCACCTAAATCAGATAATGCTTTCTCTATGCTTAAACTACCAATTAAACAAGGAATAGTGAAACTTCTTGGATCTTTCAATTTGGTTGGCAGCTTGTTTTGGATGATAGCTGAGCATTCTTCATTAAGTTTCACTGTTGAAATTTCCTCAAACTTCCTCTTATTTGTTAGAAGCTCGTTTAAAAATTTTGCATATGTTGGCATCTACGAAATAGCTTCAACAAAAGGTAAGTTAATCTGTAGCTGTTTAAAAAGTTCAAGGAATTTACCATATTATGCGTCTAAGCGGTCTTTCTTCAACTTTGCTGAGTATGGAATTGTTGGTTTGATTTCCTCACGGGTCGGTGTTATCTTTGCCTTATCGGTTTCATGTGGTACCTCTTTCTTCGTTTCGATTAACTCCCTTCCACTTCTTAGTGTTACTGCCTATACCTGCTCTTTTTCCCTAGGTAAGCTTTCTGATCGTGTTTCAGAAACTAACTTAGTAAGTTGCCCGATTTGATCCTTGAACTCTTGTGTCAATGCCTCAAGTTTTACTTCTATCTTTTGGAAACATGTTTCTGTATTTTGGGAACGTATTTCGGAGGCTGCTATAAAGTTTGTCAGCATCTCTTCAAGGTTCGGCTTCTTTTCCTGTGGGTAGGGCTGTTGTTGGAAGTTTTGGGATGGTTGTTGCCTTTGATTTCTTTGACCGCCCCATGAAAAATTGGGGTGGTTCTTCCAACCTGGATTATAAGTATTACTATAAGGGTTATTGTTAGATCAGAAATTTTTACCCATATAGTTCATCTGTTCGCTTTCCATGCCCTAGCCGTAGGGTGGGTACTCAGGATTCGCCACTCCTTCATTTGCGTCGCACTGCATAATTGGATGTGCCTGCGAAGAACTATATAAACCATCAAATTTTTTATGTAACAACTCTACCTAATTTGATAGCGCGGTTACTGCGTCGATGTTGAAAACTCCGGCTGCTTTGGCTGGCCTTGTCCTTGTAACTTGCCATTGATAGTTATTTAGTGACATCTCATCTATAAACTCGTAGGCCGCTTCAGGAGTTTTGTTATTCAGAGTCCCGCCGGTGGCTGAATTGATTAATTGCCTTGTTGAAGGGTTCGCCCCGTTGTAAAAAGTCTAGACCTGTAGCCACAAAGGTAATCCGTGGTGTGGGCACCTCCTTAACAAATCTTTGTATCTCTCCCATGCATCATAAAGTGTCTTTAAATCCATCTACATAAAAGAAGAGATATCATTCCTTAACTTGGCCGTTTTGGCCGGTGGAAAATATTTTAATAAAAATTTTTTGGTCATTTGATCCCATGTAGTGATTGACCCTCATGGAAGAGAATGCAACCACTGTTTGGCTTTATTCCTCAGAGAAAAGGGAAATAGCCGAAGAAAGATGGCATCATCAGAAACACCATTTATTTTGAAGGTATCATCAGAAACACCATTTATTTTGAAGGTATCACAGAATTCTAGAAAATTCGCTAAGTGTGTGTTAGGATCCTCATCCTGTAGACCATCAAACTGAAAAAACTGTTGTATCATCTGTATAGTGTTAGGTTTCAGTTCAAAACTATTTGCAGCAATAGTAGGCCTAACAATACTAGACTCAGTTCCAGTTAAACTAGATTTAGCATAATCATACATAGTACGTGGAGCATGATGTTCGGCCATCTCTGGAGGTGGAGGATTATTCTCTGCCATCTCTTCTGTAATATTTATTTCGGCATCTTGCTCTTCTTCTATGTAGTTTAAGCTTCACCTTATTTCTCTGCGATTTCTGCGAACGGTGCCTTCAATATCACTGTCATAAAGTAGAGGTCCTGTCGGGTTCCTTCTAGTCATAAACTAGAGGTACCTGAAAGGAGTGAAAGAAGAAAATTTTAAAAAATAAAAATAAAATAAAATAAAATAAAAATTTAATTGCAGAAAAATAAATATGGCTAAAGTAATAAAACTTAAGCGTTCTTAATATTTCAGTTCCCCGGCAACGGCGCCAAAAACTTGATCGTTGTTTTTCGCAATGTCAAAGTCTTAAAATTTATAAAAAGAATGATCAAACCTGGAAACTAACTATGATAATGATTTGAGGTAAGCGCACCTATCGAACAGTAGTATAGTTAAGGCAAGACTGGAATGTCGAACCCAAAGGAAACAAAAGTACTAATGCTAACTCTCTCTTTACTATTTAGCCTAAGAATTAAGTGGATTTTATCTAATCTAAAATTAACTATCTACTAAACTAAAGACTCTAAGACAAAGAAGAATGAAATTGGGAAAATAACTTTGAGGAAAAACCAATTGATTAAGACGACTGATAAACCGTAAAAGTAACATATTTAGACCCACATTTAATATGCTTTTGGATGATTTATCCCTTAATTTATGTAAAAAGGGGCTCTTAATCCTTTCTTTTCATATTTTATACTCAGGAAAATACCCAAGGATGAAAAGAACACAAAACGGGCCTAAAATGAAGTAAATGGGCCTTAACACGAAATCGACACGGCCTGGCCCAAACACACACAGCCGTGCCTCGACGAACACCTAGAGCACGGCCTCAACCCCGTCACACACGGTCGTGCCTCATTAAAAAGTCCGAACACGGCCTGGCCACGATTCACACGGGCGTGTGCCATGGCAGTGAGAGAAATTTCATTTGGGAAAGGATACTTGGAGGCAAAGAAACACATTCCAAAGCCTATTCAAACACCCTAGTAGGAATTCTACTTAAATTAGGATACTTAGGGGCCAAGCAAAGGCATCACAAAGTCTATATAAACACCCAATGGGGCAACTTGAGAGGGGATTTCGGCAGAAGCCGAAGGAGCGAAAGCGAGGCCAAGGAGCCAAGCCGAGAAGGTCAGAGTTAGGGAATAACGCGAGGATAGCCAGTTGATCCATCCCAAGAAGCCGGAGTTATACTCAAGACGGTGGAATTCTCCTTCGATTCCTTAAGGGGGTTTTAGGGTTTTCCTATGTTTTGTTTTATCTTTTCTCTTGCGATGTTTTCATTATTCATTATGAACTAAACCCCTCAGATACTTGAAGGGGATGAAACCTAGATGAATTTTATTATTTGATTTTTAAGTTATATGATAAATTACTTAGTTTGTTCTTAATTATGTTGCTTAATCCAAATCTAATGTGCTTAGGTGGAGGAGGAATAGACCCTGCCTAAGAGAAGATCTAACATAATTAAGCGGAGTTGATCGAACGCCTAGAGATAGGGTTACGAGATTTTGTCGGATTAGGGTGAAACCTAATATGGGAGTCCATTGATCGATTTACTGCTGTCCTAGGGGGTTATTATAAGCGAACGAGAGTTCCACTAATTAACCTAGGGTTAGACGTTATTCGCCTCGAGAGAGGGTTTAATATAGGTTAAGGAGTCTCGCGGATCAAGCTAAGTAAAAGAAATCATATAATTAAAAGGTTAGATAATAAGAGAAGTCTAGGTGGATTCTTCCCGAGGGTATCATCTAAATCAACTGAGTTTTTCCTCAAGGTTATTTTCCAATTCGTCTTTTTGTCTTTGTGCCCTTAGTTTAGCTGTCGTCAATTTAGTTAAAAAGTAATCTTCACTCTAACTTTAAGGCTAAATAATAAAAAGAAAGTGAGTACTAATACTTTTAGTTCTTTTGGGTTCGATAATCGGTCTTGCCTAAGCTATATTACTGTTCGATAGGTACACTTGCCTTAATATCGTTGTCAGAGTTAGTCTCCAGGTTTGATCATTCTTTTAGAAATATTTAAAGCTCTGATTTGCAGCGATCAAGTATTTGGCGCCGTTGCCGGGGAACTAAAATATTAAGAAAGCTTAATTTTTATTACTTTAGCCATTTTTTTATTGCAAAATTTTTATTATTTATTTTGCCAATTTTTCTTTGCTTTGACAGGTAATTTTAGTTTAAAGGAGATGGCACTAAATAACTATCAGTGGCAAGTTATGAGAACAACGCCAACAAAAGCCGCCAGTGTTTTCAACCTCGACGTGGTCACCAGGTTATCTACCCTACTAGAGGTGATGAATAAAAAGATTGATGGTTTGCATAGTCTCTCGTAGGTACACCCAATAATGCAATATGACTCGAATCCAAGAGGCGTGGCGAATCCTGAGTACCCACCCTACGGATATGGCATGGAAAACGAGCAAGCTCACTATATGAGTAACTATTCTCGACCTCAAAATAATTTTTATAGTGATACTTATAATACAGGTTAGAGGTACCATCCCAATTTCTCATGGGATGATCAAAGTAGCCAAAGACCGGAACTTCTTCCAGATCTTCAACAACCACCTCACCAACAGGAAAAGGAGTCGGACACTGAAGAAATGCCGACAAAATTCATGACAGCCACAGAAACTTGTTTCAAAGACACTGAAACAAACCAACGAACATCGATTGAAGAGATCCAGAGCCAAGTAAGGGAAGCCACTAAGGTAGTCAAACAACTTGCAAAATTAATGTCCGAACGATCGCAAGGGCGTCTACCAAGCGATACTAAAACTAACCCGAGAGAGCAAATTCAAGCCGTCACAGCTCATAATAGCACAGGGGTAGACAAACCTAATCTGATAAAAGGAAACAAGGTAGAAGAAGGTAAAGTTGAGGCAACACAGGAAAAGCCAAAACCGATAATCGAAGAGTACCAACCTTGCATACCTTATCCCGAAGCAATGAAAAGAGACGATTCAGAAGAACAATTCGGTAAGTTTCTTAAACTTTTAAAGAAATTACATATTAACTTCCCTCTTCTTGAAGCTCTTTTTCAGATGCCAGACTCGAGGAAATTTTTAAGACAGCTCTTGACAAACAAACGCAAATTAGACGAGGAGTACCACGTGGAATTAAACATAGGATGCTTAGTAATGTTACAGAACAGACTACCGCAAAAGCAAAAAGACACAGAGAGTTTTACAATTCCATGTTTAATTGGTAGTTTATCTATTTTTAATGCTTTAGCTGATTTAGGGGCAAGCATCAATGTTATGCCATATAAAATGTTTAAACAACTAGGTCTCGGGAAACCCAGACAAACTAGGATGAGCATTCAGTTAACTGATAAAACTATCAGAATTCCTAGGGGTATAATAGAAAATATTCTAATCAAAATTGATAAATTCATATTCCCAGTAGATTTTGTTGTCTTAGACATGAATGAGGACAATTCGATTCCTTTAATTTTAGGAAAACCCTTTCTAGCAACTGCCAGGACTAAAATTGATGTTGGTACAAGAGAACTCATTCTTCGTGTCAATCAGTCTACAAGCTTTTGACTCGACCAGGACATCAAGTGATGAAGGTGAGAAAGTAAATTCAGTTGATAATCAAATTGTTCAACTTTCACCACAGGAAACACCACAAGGCTACAAACCTGAGCTGAATCATGGGCCCAAGCCGTACAAGCTCATAACAGTGAATTGTTAGTGGAATCTGACCCAAGGCAAGAACCTGTGGTAAGTGAAGGTAAGGTTGAGGTAAGCCATGATTTACCAAACCCGGTAAATACATAGTACCAAGCTTGTGTGCCATATCCTAATGCAATAAAGAAAGACCACAGAGAGGAAGAATTTGGCGAACTCACACTTCGTGTAGACGACAAAACAATCACTCTTCAAGCTCTTGACTCAGCTAGGACATCGAGTAATAAAGGTACGAACGTTAATTCTATTGATAATCATTTTGTACAACCTTCTTTACAGGAAGCATCACGAAATCACTTAGCTGAGCTAGATCTTAAACCTAGTGCCGACAAAGAAGAAACACATAAGGAACAAAGCCTTAGGGTTGACAAACTAAAAGAGCAGGAAACACAAATCAGAGAGGAACAGGAGCCGCACGAAGTGAAACTGAAGGAGACCCCAGACAAGCTGATAGGAACAACAAATCACATCAAAATAGAGGATCAGGTATTGTTGAATAAGAAAGACCCTCGAATCACCAATTCAGACCTCAAGACAAACGAAGAAATCATTTTTGAGGTACTTAATGTCTTCTTATACGGCACAGTCGAGGTAAGCAATCCTAAATTTGACACTTTTAAGGTAAACATTACTCGACTTAAACTATATATCCATAACCGAAGTGGTCGCATGAGAAAGGATTTTCACCTCCTCAAACCACCATGACCATACGAATGAAAGGTGAAGTCTATCTTAAGACTATAAACGAGTGCTTCTCGGAAGGCAACCCGAGCACTAACCCTATTTTTACATTTTTATTTTTTATTTTTTTATTTTTTATTTTTTTCCTTTTATTTTTCCTTTTAAGCACCTAACCATAAACTAACCAAAGAGCATATTTCTAGGACACACGGCCTTACACACGGGCGTGCCCATGGCCGTGTGGAAGCCAGGGGATGAACCATGGGTGTGCTAGTAGCCGTGCACAACCAGAGAAGAATTTCTTTTCCCAACACAGGCTGGGATAAAAGACCACGCCCGTGCCGACTACCCGTGCGAGGTTACTGACCTGTTGAGCACGGGCGAGACACGGCTGTGCCTTACAACCGTACGAAGTTACTGACTTGTCGAGCACGGGCTAAACACGCCCGTGCCAACTGACCGTGTGAAGAAAAACACGGGCGTGTCATCTGCAACACGGCCGTGGTGAACCCACTTGAACGCGCCTAAAATAAAACACGGGCTACATCTCTATTTAAACCTCCTTCTTCCTTTTTCTTTTCTAGTTGTCTTTCATTTTCCATTATTTCTTTTTTATTTTCATCATTTTTTTCTTTATTTTATTTTCTTTATTATTTTCTTCTTATTCTTTATGAAATTTAAATTTAGCTTAGGATAAAACCAGACCGGCTACCTCGAGGATTCAATTCCAAACGGTTCGAGGCGCTCCCCCAATTTCACCTACAATCCTATCCGATTTCTTTTCATTGACTTCATCCAAAATTCAGGAAGTTTCACTTCTCTCCCCATCTTATGATTTTTATGATTATTTTGCTATTATCCATCTTTGTACATTGAGGGCAATGTACATCTTAAGTGTGGGGGGTTAACTATAGTATTATTTGAAAATCCCTGAATTATGCCTTGTTCAAAAGTAAAGTCTCTCATATTATGATTAGAATGAAATTTCCTATGATTTATGATCTTTGTTGATATGTTTTGGAGTAAGTCATTGATAATTGTGCATTGATGATTAAATTTGAAGAATACTAGAGAATCAAGCATGCTAAAGTCTATTTTTCAAAAATTTTAAATTTTTTTAGGTTGTCTACCTGAATCAGAACGATATCTTGAAATTTGAAATTTACGAGTTGACATCAAATACCCATAATTTTTGTGAGATTATGAGGCTTATAGAGCATATATTCTTTTTCTTGCTCACTTTATTGATTATGAGTGTGTCAACATTGATTTGTTATTCTAGAACTTGCATTGATTATACTTGTCGAGACCACACCTATGATTTGATATACCGAAATGATAAAGGCACCTAGGTTCTAACCCACTTACTCCACTAAAAAGCCTACCTTCATAATTAACCCTTAGTGAACCCCGTTGAGCCTAACAACCCTTTTTATTGACTCACCTGCTAATATTAACCAAAAACCCTTTGTTGTTGTTATCACCATTCCTTTTTAATTACCCTTTTTGTTGAGATTTGATTTCGAACAATTTCCTAACTATGTTCTATATTTCAGTTGTAAAAGTTCTTTTGTTCTAAAAAAAAGCGAAGTATATTCATTATTAGTGAGCTTACATCTCAAATATTGAAAAAAAAAAGAGAAGCTCATATTATTAGTTTTCAATTGATGTAATTATTTAGGATTGGTTCATTTTTCTAGTTAGGTAATTTTTCAGGTCAGTCTCGATTCTAACCTTCTAATTCAGCCTTTATCCATACCCTTAACCAAAACCCCGTTACAACCCTGCTAAAGACCTTTTGATTTGTGTATCATCTCATTATACAGTGGTGGAGATTTGATTTTCATGCAAGCCTATGGGATTAACTTTTCATGTTCGACTTATTGAGTGCTTAATTTTGAACCTTAAACACTTTGAGTGATTTGAGTGAATCTTTAGTGAGGATGTCAACTCTTGTTAATTTTGAATCAGAGGTAACTATTCAGGTAAAGGGAAAACACCTATGTTTTCATGCTATAAATGTATGACTTTGATTGTTTGAATCTTTAGGACCCTTTAAATTGAATTATCCATGTATGAATTATTTTTGAATTATGATAAAGCATGATTGATGAATATTATGAATCGAGAGAAGTTTGTTTTAATTGTAAGTTGAGAATTTTGCTTGAGGACAAGCAAAAGCTTAAGTGTGGGGGTATTTGATAAACCGTAAAAGTAACATATTTAGACCCACATTTAATATGCTTTTGGATGATTTATCCCTTAATTTATGTAAAAAGGTGCTCTTAATCCTTTCTTTTCATATTTTGTAACACCCCAAACCCGGCCCAAACACTACAACCGGATCTGGTATGTCACTAAAAAGATTTTACAAAACATGTCGCATTTTGGAAAACAATTACTAGGTTTAAACATTTATACCGAAAACTTAATAATTCATTAATTCATATAAAATATAAAGTTATAAATTACCTTGGTGAATTTTAAACAAAAACTATAATTTCATACATGTCTTAACTTAATTTAAAACATAAAACTTAAAAGCCCAGTAATAAAAGCCCAACATAAAACCAAAACATAAATAATAGTCTAGTGGCCCATGGCCTTATTACAAGGAAATTTAAAACCCATTAATTAAATAAAAATCAAATATTAATTTAAGTCTTTTTGCTGAATCCTCAAAGCTCTGTCGCATGGCCACCTTGCTCTCCTCTCCAGCCCGGTCCGATACCCTAGGTGTCACCTGAGATGGTTAAAATAAAAGGGTGAGTCGCGAGACTCAGTGTGCAACCCCCATGCACCATTAGATTTGGGCCTTAACCCACAGATCAGAATATAAAACATAATATAAAAGATAACATACATAAAACCCAACCCAATCCTAGGTTTCCATTCGCTATACGCCACCCTTACCTGCCAGTCACACCATTGGGGATTTCTACAATTAACCCACACCGCTACACGCCATTAATGGCAGTCATGCTGCTCATCATCAAAGTTGTGACAGAGTCACCAGGCTGAAATGGCAAAAGCCACCAGAAACAGAGTTGTGACAGAGTCACCAGGCTGAAATGGCATAAGCCACCAGAAACAGAGTTGTGACAGAGTCACCGGGCTGAAATGGCATAAGCCACCAGAACAGATCACTTTCCCTTTTCATCAATCACCCAACTCCAAGTATATATAAAACAATCGACATATATCACATATCATTTAACAAAATCAATCACTGTTGAGTGGCAGAAATCACTAACCTGATATTTAGCCTTTACCCTTTTTTGGGTTTCCAATCGATATGCCGGGATTTCGGCATTTAACATGGTATAACAGATTTATTACATATATATATATATACTAGCAATCAATCTAATGGTGTGGAAGTGTTACACACCTGATTAATGTCGATACCCTTGCTAGACCGATCTACAACTTTGCTCAAAAAGCCGGAAAGATGTGAAAATAGGGCCTCTCCTATATTCGGCCAAGGGTTAGTAAATCCTGAATTTACACATTGAAACTAATAGATCTTCTTACCTTGAAATCTCGAAAGTAACACGATTCGAGTGCTACCGATCTATAACTCAGAGATCTATGCGATTGACTCCACTAAAGTTCCCTTCAGATTTTGGCACAAATAGGCACTACAGAAGTAATTCGGCAATCACAAGAGATGAGATCTAGGGATTTTGGCTTTTAGGAAAATCCCGAAAAAAGTATGAACAAGAGAAGGCTGATGTGTCTTTGGCTTTTAAAATACTTGAGTGAAGAGTTTCGGTTTCTGACAGGAAAAGAGAAGAAGAAAAGAAAACAAGGAAGAGACTTGAAGATTTCGGCTAGGAAGAAAAGAATGGAAAGAGTTTCGGCTTTTGAATCAAGTGAAGATGAGGGAATTGGCTTAGAGATTTCGGCTTTTGCAGAGAATGAGAGGAAAATGGAACTTTAGGAGTTTTTGGCTTTTACTCAAAGAAGAGAAAAGAATGAGAGGAAAAACCCAAATGCGAAATTGAAGAAATATCCCCCTATTTATAGAAATTTTGGCACTTATCTAACCTTGCAGATAAATCCTATCTTTTCTCCTTTATCTTAATCTACTAGCTCATCTAAAAGAGACTTAATTATCTCTAACTCCTCCCTCCTTTCAGCATATTATCCACATATTTTAATCATTAAAATCCCTAAATTTTAGCTTTATCTGCTTATTATCCACATAAAATAAATTCCTAAATAATAGCCTTTATCTACTTATTATCCACATATTTTAAACATTATAACCCCTAAATTTTAGCATTGTTGCCATCCATTCCACCTAATCCCAATGCCCAAAATTTGGCTAACTTAAATTAAAAGAATTGGGCTCCATGAAACTTAAATTTGGGCCCCTTACTCCCTTGTGTAGCGTCACCTCCTAAGATTGGGTCACAAGCCCACTTTGGTATTTTAAACATAGATACTACCTTTTAAACCCTATAATGCCCAAACAGATAATTTTAATCAAGGCCTCTGCCTAAGCCTGAGCCCAATTTGGACCCCTAACACTTAAACTAACACATTAAACATATCCACCCATCAAACGCATATGCCCAAAAATTCAGGATGTTACATATTTTATACTCAGGAAAACACCCAAGGATGAAAAGAACACAAAACGGGCCTAAAATGGAGTAAATGGGCCTTAACACAAAATCGACACTTCCTGGCCCAAAGCACACACGGTCGTGCCTCGACGAACACCTAGAGCACGGCCTCAACCCCGTCACACACGGCCGTGCCTCATTAAAAAGTCTGAACACGGCCTGGCCACGATTCACACGGGCGTGTGCCATGGCCGTGTCCCTGTCGCTGGAAAGAGAAATTTCATTCGGGAAAGGATACTTGGAGGCAAAGAAACACATTCCAAAGCCTATTCAAACACCCTAGTAGGAATTCTACTTAAATTAGGATACTTAGGGGCCAAGCAAAGGCATCACAAAGTCTATATAAACACCCAATGGGGCAACTTGAGATGTTTTGTTTTATCTTTTTCTTGTGATGTTTTCGTTATTCATTATGAACTAAACCCCTCAGATACCTGAAGGGGATGAAACCTAGATGAATTTTATTATTTGATTTTTAAGTTATATGATAAATTACTTAGTTTGTTCTTAATTATGTTGCTTAATCCAAATCTAATATGCTTAGGTGGAGGAGGAATAGGCCCTGCCTAAGAGAAGATCTAACATAATTAAGCGGAGTTGATCGAACGCCTAGAGATAGGGTTACGAGATTTTGCCGGATTAGGGTGAAACCTAATATGGGAGTCTATTGATTGATTTACTGCTGTCCTAGGGGGTTATTATAAGCGAACGAGAGTTCCACTAATTAACCTAGGGTTAGATGTTATTCGCCTCGAGAGAGGATGTTATTCACCTCCTAACCCACCACACTACGCTCTTGCTGCGCATTCTAATCTTAATAAAACTAATATACTTTCTAACTAAATCTTGGAACCCCTTCACATAACACCGAAGAAAACAAATATTTTTCACACATACATACAATTCCTATATTCAAGCATCACATCCACACATCGCAGAATAAATACAATCATTCAGCATAAAATAGAATATAAAAAGGAAACTTACGGATTTGGTGCCGGAGACTCGGGTGCCACACTTACAGAAAACAGATATATATATATATATTTCTAAACCATTTTATAAACCATCCTTTGAAACCATTTTTGAACCCAAACCCACAGCCGAGTTTTTGAACCAGGCTCTGATACCATAATTGTAACACCCCAAACCCGGCCTAAACATTACGACCGGATCTGGCATGTCACATAAAAGGGTTGTTTAAAAACTGTGCGTTTGTTAAAAATTTCGAGTTTAAATATTTATTCGCTTGATATCCTTTTGTTAACATTTTGGAAAATGGTTATTAAGGGTTTAAGACATTCCCGTATTGAACATTTGATAACAATAGGCAGCAATCATATTAAAAGCTAAACCAGATAAAATACCAAAAATACAGTTAAAACGGCCTTATTACAACTTAAAATCCCGAATTAAAAATAAGCTGAAATAAGAGAACAAGTTTACGAGAAAATAATGTATGGCCTTCAAGAGTCCGCCTCAGCTCCCAAATCTGCGATCTAACGATTACCTGCAAAATTAACTAAGGGGTGAGTCATCGAGACTCAGTGTGTAAATCCCCATCCAAAGTATGTTAAGCTCATACACAGATCCATGTGCAAATATGCATGTCATGCAACCCATCCATCCTATCCATTCGAAACTCCCAAATCTACCCCGTGTGGTCAAAACCACTGGTGACAGTAGTCACAAATAATATCGGTGTGGTCAAAACCACTGGTGACCGTAGTCACAATAATATGTGTGGGGCCAACCCATAATGTGGTCAAAACCACTGATGACAATCCCGTATATCGATATGCGGGGCCAACCCACTGTGGTACCAAACCACTGGGACGAGTCACAAAGATAGCAATATGTGGTCAAAACCACTGGTGACCGTAGTCACAAATAATATCGGTGTGGTCAAAACCACTGGTGGTCAAAACCACTGAGATTTAGTCACAAAAATAATATAGAATGCGGGGCCAACCCACTGTGTGGTCAAAACCACTGGTGACAGTCTAGAATCATATCTTCCCCCTCCTCTCATCATACCCATGCAATATGACATAATAATTCGTATGCAGTATGACATGTATGCAAATCATATATCACAGATAACGTATGAAACGAATTACCATCATAATCAGAATAACAAATACGACATAATCAAGCCAATCAACCTCTAAGGGTATAACAGTAATTTACCTTCTAGGGGTATTTTGGTAATTTACCCACTAAGGGTATTTCAATAATTTTGTACCTGGAATGGCCTTTCCGAAGGCCCAATGTCGCCCCGAGCGACTCGACTACCAATTCTGTCTTTACCGGACTATTAGGCCTAAAACCCGATTTCGGCCTATTCGGGCCCACACGCTCGTGTGGCCCACCTAACATAAATCTGGCCACGTATATAAGTTCCACCTAGTCTAGTTCACTATATACTATACCATCATACATTTTGCTCAATTGGGCCCACTTCGGCCCAAGCAACCCCAACCCACAAGAATACTACTGATGGCCTCAACTATCGCGTCGAAGCCCCACACGTGCACTCGCAAGCTCGTGTGGCTACTATTGCTGTGACCGGCACTTCAACATTTGCCGCTCTACAACTAGAGTAGAGAGAGTTACACACCTGATAGGAATCTGAAGCTGCTAAACCATGCTCCGAGCACTCCTTTGCCCAACGCCAACCAGGTATGATAACTCTCCTCCTGGAATGCTCTTTATATAGCTAGCTCTTCATCTTCCTTCTTTGTATCTTTCTGATGTGGGATCCCTTCGTCAGTAGAGTTTAAATTCAACTAAAACTCTTGCCGTCCAATCCGTAAAATAAATACTCCCTTGCTTCTCATGAGATTCGAACCCAGGCTCCTTTGCAACATAATCCACGCCGCTAGCCACTTGGCCACAAGCTCCTCTTGTGTCTTAAACCATGCGCAACTAAATATAAACTATGGGCCAAATTCTAAGATCCAAGTAAAAAGAAAACCAAAATGCAAAAGTCAAGACTTGAACCTTGGACCTCCTTTCTTCCTTGTGGCGTCACCCCCTTTGCCTCTTATGTGGCGTCACTTTGCCACTACACCACACACTCCACTTGTGTCATTTTCCTCCACTTTTTATTCTTAAGGCCTACCTGCCAACTTCCAGGGTTTTTTTCGCCTAAAACCAAAATTTCCCCAAAGCTAATGTTCGATCCCGGGACTTCATAGAAGCTCTAACCTTCCAAAATCACTTATCTGATAAGTCCAACTTGTACTAAAGCTGATCTCCTGTTCTCCCAAAAATTTTAAACAGTACTACTCCTAAGGCCCATTGGGCCCAATCTTACTAGGCCCAACTTCGGGATGTTATAGCTTCTGTCAACAATTCTAAAGTGAGCGAGGAGTGGATACTTGATTCAGGCTGCACATTCCACATGAGTCCCAATCAAGATTGGTTTACAACTTACGAAATAGTGTCTAAAGGTGTTGTTTTGATGGGAAATAATGCTTCTTTTAAAATCGCAGGTGTTGGAACAATTAACGTAAATATGTTTGATGGAGTTGTCAGAACACTTAGTGACGTACGACATGTTCTAGAATTGAAGAGAAATTTAATTTCGTTGAGTACTCTTGATTTAAAAGGGTACAGATATACAGCTGAAAGTAGGGCTTTAAAGATTTCCAAAGGTTCCCTTGTTATGATGAAAGGGCAGAGAAAGACTGCCAAGTTATATGTTTTGCAAGGTTCTACTGTTACTGGTGATGCAACTTTCATTTCCTCTTCCTTGTCAGATGATGATATTACTAAACTTTGGCATATGCACCTAGGGCATATGAGTGAGAATGGCATGGCAGAATTGAGCAAAAGAGGACTTCTTGATGGGCAAGGAATTTGTAAACTGAAGTTCTGTGAGCACTGTGTTTTTGGGAAGCAAAAGAGAGTTCGAATCACCGGAGGAACCAATAACATGAAAGGAACATTGGAATATATTCATTCTGATCTATGGGGGCTATCCAAAGTGCCTTCAAGAGGTGGAGCTAATTATATGCTAATTTTTATTGATGATTTTTCCAGAAAAGTTTGGGCGTTCTTCCTGAAGCAGAAAAACGATGTGTTTTCCGCATTAAAGTCTTAGAAAATTATGATTCAAAAATAGATGGGAAAGCAAATAAAATACCTTCGCACAAACAATGGCTTAGAGTTCTATTCTGATGATTTTAATAGACTGTGCAAGTCAAAAGGGATCGTGAGACACTTGACAGTTCGTCATACTCCACAGCAAAATGGTGTTGCAGAACGAATGAACAGAACGATCATGGAGAAGGTTCAATGTATGTTGTCAAATGCCAACTTACCAAGTCGTTTTGGGCAGAAGCAACCTCTACTGCGTGTTTTTGATCAACCGATCTCCAGCCATTGCCATTGAGAAAAAGACTCCACAAGAGGTATGGTTTGGTAATCCTACTAATTATTCTGATTTAAAAATATTTGGGTTTCCTGCGTATGCTCATGTTGATAATGGAAAATCGGAACCGAGATCCATTAAATGTGTTTTTCTTGGTTATAAAGCTGGTGTAAAAGGGTATAAGTTATGGTGTCCTAAAAATAGAAAAGTTGTGATTAGCAGAGATGTTATTTTTTATGAAACTGCTATGCTACCTAACTTATCTCTTAAAGACTCTTCCAATAAAGAAAATCAAAAGCAGGTGGAGCTTCAGATTAATACAGAGTCGACTCCTCAAGCCAGTACAAAAATTGATAATAAAGTTGCTTCTTCACCACAATACTCTATCGCCAAAAATAGAACTAGAAGAGAAATTAAACCGCCAAAGAAGTATGCCGAGGCTGATCTAGTTGCCTGTGCTTTAAATGTGGCTGAAGATATAGATTCAAACTAAGAGCCATCTAATTATTTTAAGGCGGTTAGCTATGAAGACTCAAAAAAGTGGATGTTTGCTATATAAGCGGAGATGAAATCACTGCACAAAAATAGAACACGGGATCTTGTGAAACTTCCTAAAGGTAAAAAGGTTGTTCGTTGTAAATGGGTGTTTAAAAGGAAAGAAGGGACTCTAGGAGTTGAAGAACCCAGATATAAAGTAAGGCTTGTTGCAAAAGGTTACTGTCAAATTCCAAGAGTGGACTTCACAGGTATGTTCTTGATAAATCGTAATATGTACATATTGTAATCCCATATTTAGCATACTTTTGGATGGTTTATCCCCTGAATTGTGGAATTTGGTGCTCCTAATCCTTTAATTTCATGTTTTATACTTAGGAGAGCATCAGAGGATGAAAAGAACGAGAAACAGGCCAAAAATGGAGAAAATGGGCCAAAGTACGAAATCCACACGGCCTGGGGCCAAGCCACACGGCCGTGCCTCCTTACCAGACCCAAATACGGCCTGGACTTGACTTACACGGGCGTGTCCCTGACGTGACCTGTTTTAATTCCACTCGGATTAGGATACTTAGGGGCAAAGAAAGACATTCCAAAAGCCTATATAAACACCCTAAGTGTGACCTAAAAAGGGGCGTTTCAGGTAAGCCGATGAGCCAAGCCAGAGAGGCCGAATTGTGGGATTTACTCGAAGACAGTCAGTTGATCCATCTCAAGAAGCTGGAATCATACTCAAGACGGAAGATCTTCCCTTCAATTTCCTTCAGGGGGTTTTAAGGTTTTTCTTATGTTTTTTTTATACTTTCTTCTGAGATGTATTCTTTTATAATTATGAACTAAACCCCTCAAATACCTGAGGGGGATGAAACCTAAGACGGATTTTGTTATTGCTTTTTGAACTATATGATAAATACTTGATTTGTTCTTAACTATGTGTTCTTAATTCTTGTTTTGATATTTCAGGATATTGATTCAAGTATTTATGTGCTTAAGCAGTGGAGGAATATTCTCTGTTTAAGAGTATATCTAGCATAGTTAAGCG
The DNA here is from genome assembly GCA_005393395.2 of Gossypium australe. Taxonomy (NCBI): domain Eukaryota; kingdom Viridiplantae; phylum Streptophyta; class Magnoliopsida; order Malvales; family Malvaceae; genus Gossypium; species Gossypium australe. The sequence goes on from CM016622.1 coordinate 24,027,888, forward strand.
GAGTTGATTGCAACCCTAGAAATAGGATGACGAAAATCTGTCGGATTAGGGTCAAACCTAATATGGGAGCCCATAGATCGAGTTAATGCAATTCTAGGGGTTTTAATTAGAAAGAGATTTCAATTAATCAACCTAGGGTTAGACGTTAGTAGCCTCGAGAGAGGTATTAATATAAATTAGGGAATCCTACGGATCAACTCAAGTGAATAAATCGTCTGGTTCAGTGTTAGATAACAAGTGAAGTCTAGGTGGATTCTTCCTCGGATATTGTCTTAATCAATTGGTTTTTTCCAAAAAAGTATTTTCCCAAATTTATTCTCTGTGTCTTAGCATCTTTAGCTTAGTAGCTAGTTAATTTTAGATTAAACAACAATTCTCTTAATTCTTAGGCTAAATAATAAAAAGAAAGTCAGTATTAGTACTTTTGGTTCCCTTGGGTTCAACATTCCGGTCTTGCGACTAAACTATACTACTGTTCGATAGGTGCGCTTGCCTCAATCGTGGTGATAGTTAGTTTCTAGACTCTATCATTCATTATATAAATATTAAGACTTTCAGACACGATCAAGTTTTTGGCGCCGTTCCCGGGGACTGAGATACTAGGAACACTTGATTTTTATTACTTTAGCCATTACTTTTATTTATTTGCAATTTTATTTTTAATTTTTTTTTACTTTTCTAATTTTTCTTTTCCTTTTCTTTGCTTCTGATAGGTTTTTCTAGTTTATGACTAAAAGGAACCCGTCAGGACCCTTGATTTTTGACAGCGGTATAGAAGGTACCGTTCACAGAAACAGAAGAGAAATAAGGCGAAACTTACAATACATAGAAGAAGAGCAAGGGAACGAAACTAATACTACCGAAGAGATGGCTGATAAAAATCCGCTACCTCCGGTGGTGGCCGAAAATCATGCTCCTCGTACTATGTATGATTATGCTAAACCTAATTTAACAGGAACTGAGTCAAGTATTGTTTGACCTGCTATTGCTGCAAATAATTTTGAACTGAAACCTAACACAATTCAGATGATATAGCAATTTGTTCAGTTTGATGGTTTGCAGGATAAAGATCCAAATAATCACTTGGCAAATTTCCTAGAATTTTGCGATACTTTAAAAATAAATGGCATTTCTAATGATGCCATTCGTCTTCTGATAAACCGTAATATAAACATATTTTAATCTCACATTTAGCATACTTTTGGATGATTTAAGCCTTGAATTGTGAAATTTGGTGCTCTTAATTCTTTGTTTTCATGTTTTATACTTAGAAAAGCACCGGAGGATGGAAAGAAAGAGAAACGGGCATAAAACGGAGTAAATGGGCCATATCACGAAATCAACACAGCCTGGGCCCAAGACCACATGGCCGTGCCTCATTAACGGACCCGAACACAGCCTGGCCACGATTCACATGGGCGTGTGCCATGGGCGTGTCCTTGTCGTGACAAAGAAGAGTTTCATTCGAATTAGGGTACTTAGAGGCAAAGAAAGCCATTCCAAAAGCCTATATAAACACCCTAGAGGCCAACCTTCAAGGGGAGTCCAGTGAGGCGTCCAGCTAGGCCAAGGAGCCGAGCCAGAGAGCCCAGAATTGTGGGATTCACTCGAAGAAAGCCACTTGATTCATCTCAAGAAGCCGGAGTTATACTCAAGACAGAGGATCTCTCCTTCAATTCCTTCAGGGGGTTTTAGGGTTTTCTTGTGTTTTGTTTTATCTTTTCTTTTGAGATGTATTCTTTTATGATTATGAACTAAACCCTCAGATACCTGAGGGGGATGAAACCTAAGACGGATCTTCTGAACTATATGTTAAATACTTGATTTGTTCTTAACTATGTGTTCTTAATTCTTATTTTGATATTCCAGGATATTGATTCAAGTATTGATGTGCTTAGGCAGTGGAGAAAAAGTCCCTGTGATCGTTAGATTTCAGAGTTTTAAATTTATATGAATGAGAATGATCGAACCTGGAAACTAAAAATTTATATGAATGAGAATGATCGAACCTGGAAACTAACTCTGACAACGATTAAGGCAAGTGCACCTATCGAACAGTAGTATAGCTTAGGCAAGACCGGATTGTCGAACCCAAAGGAACTAAAAGTACTAATACTAACTTTCTTTTTATTATCTAGCCTAAAATAAGTGAAGTTGTTATCTAATCTAAATTTAACTAACTAATAAGCTAAAGACTCAGGAAAAAAAGAACGAATAGGGGAAATACTGTTGGAAAATCTCAGTTGATCAAGACGATACCCTTAGGAGAATCCACCTAGACTTCACTTGTTATCTAACATTGAACTAGACGATTTCTTCACTTGACTTGATTTGTAAGATTCCCTAAGTTATATTAAACCCTCTCTCGAGGCGAATAACGTCCAACCCTAGGTTGATTAATTGAAATCTCTTTCTAATTAAAACCTCTAGAATCGCATTAACTCGATCTATGGACTCCCATATTAGGTTTCACCCTAATCCGGCAAAATCTCGTCACCCTATCTCTAGGCGCGCGATCAACTCCGCTTAATTATGCTAGATCTACTCTTAAGCAGGGACTTTTGCTCCTTCACCTAAGCACATCCAACTTGAATCAATATCCCGGAAATATTAACACAAGAATTAAGCACACATAATTAAGAACAAATCAAGTATTTATCATATAGTTCAGTAAACAATAACAAGATCCGTCTTAGGTTTCATCCCCTTCAGGTATCTAAAGGGTTTAGTTCATAACAAATAAAGAAAACATCTCAAAAGAAAAGATAAAACAAAACATAAGAAATCCCTAAAACTCCCTAAAGGAATTAAAGGAGAAATCCGCCGTCTTGAGTAGAATTCTGGCTTCTTGAAATGGGTCAACTGGCTATCTTCGAGTGATTCCCACAAATCTGACCTTTTCGGCTTGGCTCCTTGGCCTAGCTCACCGTCCCCTTTCAGGTTGCACTTTAGGGGGTTTATATAAGCTCTTGGAATGCGTTTCTTTGGCCCTAAGTATCCTTTTCTGATTGAAATTGCTCTTTGCCACGACAGGGACACGGCCATGGCACACGCCCGTGTGAACGGTCTTTAAGTCGTGTTCAGATTTCTTTAATGAGGCACGGCCGTGTAAATCGGGATCAGGCCGTGTTCTAGTTGCTCAATGAGGCACGGTCGTGTGGGCTTAAGTATCGGCCGTGTCGATTTCCTCTTTGGCCTAATTTGGTTCGTTTTAGGCCCGTTTCTTGTTCTTTCCATCCTTGGGTGCTTTCCTGAGTGTAAGACATGAAAAGAAAGGATTAAAAGCACCTTTTTATATGAATCAAGGAATAAATCATCTGAAAGTATGCTGAATGTGGGATTAAAATATGTTACTTTTACGGTTTATCACCCTGTTTAAGAGTAGATCTAGCATAGTTAAGCAGAGTTGATTGCAACCCTAGAAAAAGGAAGACGAAAATCTGCCGGATTAAGGTCAAACCTAATATGGGAGTCCATAGATCGAGTTAATGCAATTCTAAGGGTTTTAATTAGGAAGAGATTTCAATTAATCAACCTAGGGTTAGATGTTAGTAGCCTCGAAAGAGGTATTGATATAAATTAGGGAATCCTACGGATCAAGTCAAGTGAATAAATCGTCTGGTTCAGAGTTAGATAACAAGTGAAGTCTAGGTGGATTCTTCCTCGGGTATTGTCTTAATCAATTGGTTTTTTTCCACAAGTATTTCCCCAATTCTTTCTCTTTGTCTTTGCATCTTTAGCTTAGTAGTTAGTTAGTTTTAGATTAGATAACAAATTCTATTAATTCTTAGGCTAAATAATAAAAAGAAAGTTAGTATTAGTACTTTTGGTTCCTTTGGGTTCGACAATCCGGTCTTGCCACTAAGCTATACTACTGTTTGATAGGTGCACTTGCCTCAATCGTTGTCACAGGTAGTTTTTAGGCTCGATCATTCTTTTTATAAATTTTTAAGACTCTGACATACACGATCATCTTCGATTGTTTCCCTTTTCATTGAGGAACAAAGCTAAACAGTGGTTGAACTCGTTACCACGAGGATCAATCACTACATGGGAACAAATGACCGAAATTTTTTTTGTTAAAATATTTTCCGCAGGCTAAAACGGCTAAGTTGAGGAATGATATCTCTTCTTTTGTACAGATGGATTTAGAGACACTTTACGATGCATGGGAGAGATACAATGATCTATTGAGAAGGTGCCCACACCATGGATTACCCTTGTGGCTACAGGTCTAAACCTTTTACAACGGTGTGAACCCCTCAACCAGACAATTGATTGATTCAGCCGCCGGCGGAATCCTGAATAACAAAACACCTGAGGCTGCCTATGAATTCATTAAAGAGATGTCACTGAATAACTATCAGTGGCAAGTCACGAGGACAAGGCCAACAAAAGCCGACAGTGTTTTCAACCTCGACGCAGTAACCATGATATCAAACCAGGTAGAACTTTTAACTAAGAAAATTGATAGCTCTGTAGTTCTTCGTAGGTACATCCAGTTATGCAGTGCGATATGAATGGATGAGGGATGAGCAATACATAATATCCACCTTACAACCCGAGCGTTGAAAACGAGAAAGTTCACTATATGAGTAATAATTTTAGACCTCAAAATAACCCTTATAGTAATACTTATAATCCAGGTTGGAGGAACCACCCCATTTTTTCATGGGGTGGTCAAGGAAATCAGAGACAGCAACCCCCTACAAACTTCCAACAACAGCCCTACCCACAGGAAAAGAAGCCGAACCTTGAGGAGATGCTGACAAAATTCATAGCGGTGTCAGAAACGCATTTCCAAAACACCGAAACAACACTTAAAAATCAACAAGCATCGATTCAAGGGATCGAGAACCAATTAGGGCAACTTGCTAAGTTGATCTCCGAATGACCACAAGGTAGCTTGCCAAGTAATACTGAAACTAACCTAAAGGAGCAACTTCTAGCAATAACCGCTCATGATAGTGAAGGGTTAGATGAACCCAAAATAAGCCAAGAGAATGTGGTTGGGGAAGGTAAGGTTGAGGTAAGTCATGATTACCATACCCCAATGCGATGAAGAAAGACAACACAGACGAACAATTCGGTAAATTTCTTAAACTTTTAAAGAAATTACATATTAACTTACCATTTCTTGAAGCTCTTTCGCAGATGCCAGATTCAAGAAAATTTTTAAAATAGCTTTTAACAAACAAACGGAAGTTAGACGAAGAGTCGCATGTGGAACTAAACGCAGTGTGCTAAGCAATTCTACAAAATAAAATACCACGAAAATTAAAAGATCCAGGGATTTTTACAATTCCATGCTTAATTGGTAGTTTATCTGTTGATAATGCTTTAGCTGATTTAGGGGCAAGCATAAATGTTATGCCTTATAAAATGTTTAAACAGCTAGGTCTAGGGAAACCCAAACAAACTAGGATGAGCATTCAACTAGCTGATAAAACTATTAGAATTCCTAGGGGTAGAATTGAAGATGTACTCGTGAAAATTGATAAATTCATATTCCCAGTAGAATTTGTCGTTTTAGACGTGGATGAAGACAATAATATTCCTTTAATTTTAGGAAGACCCTTTTTAGCAACTTTCAGAACTAAAATTGATGTTGGTACAAGTGAACTCATACTTCGTGTAGGTGACGAAACGATCACTCTACAGGCTCTTGACTCGGCTAGGACATCAAGTGATCAAGGTGAGAAAATAAATTCTATTAATGACCATTCGGTTAAACCTTCTTTTCAGGAAGCACCACGGAACTACACAACTGAGCCATATCCTAGACCTCATACCAACAAGGAAATAACTCATGAGGAACAAAGGCTTCAGATCGATGAACTAGACTAGTGGAAGACACATTTCAAAGAGAAACTAGGAAAACACGAAGCAAAACCGAAGCAACTCCATGATAAACCTAAAGATGGGACAAACCAATTTCAAATCGGGGATCAGGTACTGTTGGCTAAAACAGACCCTCGGATCGCCACCTCAGACCTTGATACAAACGAAAAAATCCCTTTTAAGGTACTCAATGTCTTCCCTTACGGAACAGTCGAGGAAAGTAATCCTATATTCGGCACTTTTAAAGTAAACGCTATTCGACTTAAACTATATACTGATAATAGAACTGATAGCATGAGAAAGGATTTTCAACTCCTCAAACCACCATAATTATACGAATAAGAGGTAAGTCTAGCTTAAGACTATAAATGAGCACTTCTCGGGAGGCAACCCGAGCACTAACCTCATTAATTTTCATATTTTTTTCATTTTGTTTACTTTCAGCAACTAAATACAAACTAATCAAATTAATGAAGCACAGATTTCCATACCACACGGCATTACACAGGGGCATGGCCGTGGCCGTGTGGACACCACGGATTTTCGTACTGGCATGGCAGAGATAGTACAAAATAGGACGAAAAATATCTTCAAGCCACGGGCTCCGACTAGACACCACGGCCGTGCGATACAGCCATGGTCGACACTGTTTTATCAACACTGGCGTGGCGACCTACACACGGGCGTGGGAGAAATGAAGGAAGCACAACACAGCCGTGCGATACAGTCGTGTGACCCAACACGCCCAAGGTACACGAGCATGGGAAATCTCCAGACCCCCAACTTCTATATAAACTCCATTTTCTTCTCACTTTCTCCACCAAACCCCCTCCCTCTCAACCCTAGCCACCATAATTTTTCTTCATATTTCACCATCCTTACCACTATCACTCAATGCCTAAAGGCAAGGCTAACGAAACCATTCCCATGTCAAAGAAGCGAAAGGACCATAACATAGTCTCCCCTTGCGAGACCAAATTACATAAGTTCATGTCGGCCACTTCATTAATTCGCCGAGCCAAGGACATTTGAGTCCATTTAATTTTTCTTTTTCTTTTCCCTTCTCCTTTATTTTCCTTTTCTTTATTTCTCTTATGCTTAATTTAGTCTATTTTATTTTGTTTTCTTTGATTTAGATTCTAAAGGCTGATAGGGAATCACCACACTACGCCCTTAGAAATCACACCCACCTTGCGAACCATCTAACAATAAGGACTTTTCAGTCCATTAATCTTTTCTCTTAATTTTATTTTACTTCTTACACTCTTTCTTTTTATCTTTCTTTTCTTTAAATATATTATTAGTATATTTTGAATTATTCTTATTATTTCCTGGCTAATTCTTCACGAGTTTCCCAATTTCTTCATCTAGCGCAGAGATTGTTGGCAGCCACCATACCACCACCAAAGACGCCTCATCCAACTTATCTTTCACCTCCAAATCAAATTTCTACACTTCCAACTCAATGAATCCATCCAAAATTCAGGAAGTTTCACTTCTCCCTATCTCTTATGATTTCATGCTATATATATCTTTGTACATTGAGGGCAATGTACATTTTAAGTGTGGGGGTGAATTTTATTATTCTCAAATCCTTGCATTATGTCTTGTTCTTAAGTAATTTTCTCATATTACTATTAGAATGAAATTTCCTCTGATTCATGATTTTTATTAATATGTTTTGGATTAAGTCATTGATAATTGTGCAGTGATGATTTAAACTTTAGGAGACTAGAGAATCAAGCATGATGAGTCTATTTTCAAAAAATTAAAATTTTGTTAGGTTGTCTACTTGAATCTAATTATTACCTTGAAGTTCGAAATTTACAAAGTTGATATTAAAGACCCATAATTTTTTGTGAGATTTTGAGCCTTGTAGAGCATACATTCTTTTCTTGCTCACTTTATTGATTATGAGTGTGTCAACATTGATTTGTTATTCTAGAACTTGCTTCGATTATACATGTCAAGACCATATCATTGATTTAATATACAGAGATGATAAAGGCAATTAGGAATTAACCCACTAACTCCACTAAAAGCCTACCCTCACAACTAACCCCTAGTGAACCCCTTTGATCCTAACAAACCTTTTATTGACTCACCCACTAATATTAACCCAAAACCCATCTTATATTTGTTATCACCATTTCTCTTGACTACCCTTATATCGATATTTGATTTGATCAGTTACTTAACTACATTCTTTATTTCAAATGTTAAAATCTATTTACTTGATTTATTCCTAAAAAAACGAAACGAATATTCATTATTAGTTCTATGATTATTAAGCTTATACGTCTAAATTCAAAATATTGAGAAGAAGCTCGTATTATTAGTAATGAAGTTTTAATTGATGTAATTATTCAAGTATTAGTTTATTTTTCTAGTTAAGTAAATTGTCAATTCAATTTCGATTCTAACCCTTTAATTCAGCCCTTATCCACACCTTTAACCTAAGCCCCATTACAACCCTTTTTAAAGACCTTTTGATCTGTGTATCATTTCATTTTATAGTGGTGAGATTTGATTTTCATGCAAGCCTATGGGATTAACTTTTCATGTTCGACTTTTGAGTGCTTAATTTTGAACCTTAAACACTTTGAGTGATTTGAGTGAATCTTTAGTGAGGATGTCAACTCTTGTCGATTTTGAATTAAAGGTGATTATTTAGGTAAGGGGAAGCACCTATGTTTTCATGCTACAAAAACTATGACTTTGATTGTTTGAATCTTTAGAACCCTTTTGGTTAAATTATCAATCTATGAATTACCTATGAATTATGATGAAACACTATTAGTGAATATTATGAATTGAGGAAGTTCATTTTAATTGTGAGTTGAGAATTTTGCTTGAGGACAAGAAAATGCTTAAGTGTGGGGGTATTTGATAGACCGTAATATGTACATATTATAATTCCACATTTAGAATACTTTTGGATGGTTTATCCCCTGAATTGTGGAATTTGGTGCTCCTAATCTGTAACACCCCCAAACCCAGCCCATGCGTTTTGACCAGATCTGGTATGCTACGAGTTGTACATTAAAACTTTTGCTTGGTTGGTTTTGGAAGTCGTAAGTTAATTAGACATAATTTGAATAAATAAATGACATTTTAAAAATAACTCATTTGTATTATTATTAATAAGTATAAATAAACCTTGTCATAAATTCATAAATTTCAGAACATTGAAATTTACTTAGTTGCATAAAAACTAGGGGTCTTATTACATAATTATTCCCAAAATGAAATAAAATAAACTTAAGAAATCCCAAAAATAACTTGTAGAAATGAAAACTTGATGGCCCCTCGAGTCCGTCTCGGCTCCTATGTCCATGATCTACTGCTCATCTGGAGGAGTAGAAAAAAAGGAAAGCGTGAGTCACCAAGACTCAGTGTATAAATCTCAAAGCACACAACGACCTGAGCCCACAAACACATTATGGGCCCTGGCCCATACATAAAGGCAACAATCATGATTATATATCAAATAATAAATGATTAATAACCCAACCCATCCTAGGTTTCCATCCTCTACACACCAACCCGTACCAACCATCACACCTTGGGGATTTCTACAATCAACCCTCCATCCGCTACACACCATAACAACAGCCATACTGCCTATTCCTGCTATTCAGGAATCATTAAACATGGCGTAGCCACCGATCACTATGTGACCTAACATTTACATTTGTGGGATTTCTACCACCGATCACCAAGTGACTTATCATGCACTTCCCCTTCAATATCATAATTCCCACCCCATGCATACACACATAAATAAAACATCATGCAGACTTACATATATTTCGATACACATAGAGAGTACTATGTTTACGTACCTGGCATCCTTGCCTAACCCTTTTAGGGTTGCATTCGACTGTCCATACAGCCTCTTTCCGGTTTTTTAGCCCATAATATATATATAGACATACATACAAGATTAATAGTGTGTTAGAGATCTACACACCTGATTACCGTTAGAATGAGACTTTCTATGTCGACGCTATCCTTAGTCGACACAACTGCTATCTGCCTAAGGTGTTGTTCAGAAGCTGGTCCACAGCCAAGTGGCCAATCTCGAACGGTAGATACCGCTCGTTTCTTAAACTTAGGGATTCTCTCCTTTGCCTGATCCATATTTAATTCCATCACAAGTCCTTGTCAGAACTACTATCACAATTTATGATCGTTAATCCTCATCATAAAGTTAAGATCTTGCATATAATGAACGAATCTAGTAAAAATCTAGGGAAAATTTTCTTATCCTAAAATCCCGAAATTGGAGACTAACGATTTTCGGCTTTTAGATCTAGACGACCAAGTTTCCTTCAAATCTCGGAATGCCGCCCATCATAAAACTATTAAACTATTAGCTTTTCAGCTTTTGCCTTTCAAAAACTGACATAGAATGTGAGAGCTTAACAGAAGTCGACACTTACCTTAACACAGGGGATTCGACAAGCACTAGAGAGAAGATTCAGCAATGCCAAAGAAAAAGATTTAAATGCCGGAAGAATAGATCTAACTCACAAATGGGGTGAAGAGAGAAAAAACTATGGAGATTTCAGCTTTTTTAGAGAAATCGGCACAAGAGGAAAAGAGAGTGAAGGGAGAGGTTTCGGCTTTTGAAGAAATTAAAGAAAAGAAATTGTAGAGGGAGAGGCTAAGAATTTCGGCACAAAGAATGAAGAGGAGATTAGGGTTTAAATGCCAGAATCAATGAGATATCCCCCTATTTATAGAAATTTTGGCACTCCTATCAAAAACTGAAAGTACCCTTCCTAATAATTGAAAATTAAGCTAATAAAAAGGGAAAATTCGGCACCCCTTTTCCATGAAGTAGCCTAATTCTTTACTCCTCTAAGTGGTGGATTTTCGGCCATCACCCTTACATGATAGCTCCTATCTTTTCTCCTTTTTATCTTCTAAATTATCAATTATAAAATCCATATAAATCCTCCTATTTTTGAGCCTTGTTGCCGTCCACTTCACCTAACCTTAATGCCGAATTTAGCTTACTTAAATTAAGAGATTTGGGCTCCATGAAACTTAAATTTTGGGCCCCTAACTCCTTATGTGTGGCGTCACCCCTTGCTTCCTTTTAAATGCCAAAAATGGCCCAAAAACATGGGCTCCTTGCGGCCAAAACTTGGGCCCCTTTAATTGTTAGTGACGCCACCTTCTAATTCCCTTACAGTGCCACCTATTGTTGGGCCACAAGCCCACGTTGGTATTTAAACACAATTACCACCTCTTAACTCTATTATGCCCAATCAGATAATTTAACCAAGGCCTTTGCCTAGTCCTGAGCCCAATTTGGACTCCTATTACTTAAATTAACATTTAAACATATCTTCACACTTAAACGCATAGACCCTTTAATTCAGGATGTTACATAATCCTTTAATTTCATGTTTTATACTTAGAAAAGCATCAGAAGATGAAAAGAACAAGAAACGGGCCAAAAATGAAGAAAATTGTCAAAGTACGAAATCCACACGGCCGTGCCTCCTTAGCAGACCCAAACACGGCCTGGACTCGACTTACACGGGCGTGTCCCTGACGTGACCTATTTAAATTCCACTCGGATTAGGATACTTAGGGGCAAAGAAAGACATTCCGAAAGCCTATATAAACACACTAAGTGTGACCTAAAAGGGGGCAGTTCAGGTAGGCCAAGGAGCCAAGCTAGAGAGGCCGAATTGTGGGATTTACTCGAAAACAGCCAGTTGATCCATCTCAAGAAGTCGGAATCATACTCAAGACGGAAGATCTTCCATTTAATTTCCTTTAGGGGGTTTTAGGGGTTTTCTTATGTTTTGTTTTATACTTTCTTCTAAGATGTATTCTTTTATAATTATGAACAAAACCCCTCAAATATCTGAGGGAGATGAAACCTAAGACAGATCTTGTTATTGTTTTCTGAACTATATGATAAATACTTGATTTGTTCTTAACTATGTGTTCTTAATTCATGTTTTGATATTTCAGGATATTGATTCAAGTATTTATGTGCTTAGGCTGTGGAGGAATATTCCCTGTTTAAGAGTAGATCTAGCATAGTTAAGCGGAGTTGATCGCAACCCTAGAGATAGAATGACGAAAATCTGTCGAATTAGGGTCAAACCTAATATAGGAGTCCATAGATCGAGTTAATGCAATTCTAGGGGTTTTAATTAGAAAGAGATTTCAATTAATCAACCTAGGGTTAGACGTTAGTAGCCTCGAGAGAGGTATTAATATAAATTAGGGAATCCTACGGATCAACTCAAGTGAATAAATCGTCTGGTTCAGAGTTAGATAACAAGTGAAGTCTAGGTAGATTCTTCCTCGGGTATTGTCTTAATCAATTGGTTTTTTCCCAAAAGTATTTTCCAAAATTTATTCTCTGTGTCTTAGCATATTTAGCTTAGTAGTTAGTTAATTTTAGATTAAACAACAATTCCCTTAATTCTTAGGCTAAATAATAAAAAGAAAGTCAGTATTAGTACTTTTGGTTCCCTTGGGTTGACATTCCGGTCTTGCCACTAAACTATACTACTGTTCGATAGGTGCGCTTGCCTCAATCATGGTGATAGCTAGTTTCTAGGCTCGATCATTCATTATATAAATATTAAGACTTTCAGACACGATCAGTTCTCCCTAGTTGTAAAGCATAGTTCGATTCGAGCTTTGCTTGGTATTGTGGCCATGCATGATTTGGAGCTTGAGCAGTTAGATGTAAAAATTGCAGTTTTGCATGGAGAACTTGAGGAGGATATTTACATGCAACAACCAGAGGGTTTTACAGTCTCGGAAAAAGAGGTCTATGTTTGCTTACTGAAAAAGTCCCTTTACGGTTTGAAACAGTCACCAAGACAGTGGTACAAGAGGTTTGATTCCTTTATGACTTCTCATGATTTCAAAAGAAGTAGCTTTGATAGTTTTGTTTACTTTAAGAAAAACAATGATGGTTCTTTTGTGTATCTACTTCTTTATGTTGATGACATGTTGATAGCAGTAAAAGATAAAGGAGAGTTAAGAAAGGTTAAAGCCTAACTAAGTGAATAATTTGAGATGAAAGATTTGGGACCAGCAAAGAAGATACTTGGTATGGAGATTCTCAGAAATAGAAAAGCAAATAAATTGTACCTAAGTCAGAAGGGGTACGTTGAGAAAGTTCTTTGCAGGTTCAATATGCAGAGTGCTAAGCCTGTTAGTACTCCTTTAACAGACCATTCCAGACTTTCATCAGCTTTGTCTCCACAATCAGATGATGAGATTGAGTACATGCCACATGTTCCATACTCTAGTGCAGTGGGATCTCTCATGTATGCTATGGTTTGTTCACGTCCAGATTTATCATATACAGTCAATGTAGTTAGCAGATATATGACGAATCCCAGTAAAGAACATTGGAAAGCAGTTCAGTGGATTTTAAGATACTTACGAGGTACTACTGATGTTTGCTTACAGTTTGGAAGAACTAGAGATGGAGTCATTGGGTATGTTGATGCTGATTTTGCTGGAGACCTTGATAGAAGAAAATCTCTCACAGGTTATGTCTTTACAATCGGAGGTTCTGCAATCAGTTGGAAAGCCACTTTGTAACTACAGTCTCTTTGTCTACCACTGAAGCTGAGTACATGGCGATTACTTAGGCTTGTAAAGAAGCTATTTGGTTGAAGGGACTCTTTAGTGAACTCAATGAAGACCTTCAAATCAATACAGTATTTTGTGACAGTCAGAGTGCAATCTTCCTTACAAAAGATCAAATGTTTCATGAGAGAACAAAACACATTGATGTTCGGTATCATTTTGTTCGTGATATTATTGCTCGTGATGATATTGTTGTGAGCAAAATTAGTACTCATGAAAATCCTACAGATATGATGACTAAGTCACTTCCTATAACCAAGTTTGAGCATTGCTTAGACTTGGTTGGTGTTCATTGTTGAAATTAAACCTTTAAGGGGTTTTATGGAAGAGGTGGAGAACTTGTTCGTTGAGAGTTCGCGATGAAGAACTTGTTAATTGAGAATTCATGTCAAGGTGGAGATTGTTAGAATTAAGTTACCCGAATCCTTATTTAAATAAAATACAGTGGTAAAATAAAATAAAAGTAAAATCCATGTAGAACTACACTTCTTTTATTTTATTTTAGAATAAGGTTTAAACCTTATAGACATAGTCTATTCCTCTTGTAATTATTTTCGAATTCGACATAGTGAATTTTCTTCTCTTCTGTTCGTGATTTTTCTCCGAAAGAGTTTCCACATAAAATCTATGTTATTTATTTTTATTTCTTTTTTCTTTGCAATATATTTATCATTACCAACATTATATTTTTCACATCAAATTTTAGTTAAATTATTTTCCGTATGAATTTAGTAGAATATTATTTTAAAACTGTTCTCACTGATAATTAAAATAAACAATGGAATCCATCGATCATGGTGATGAAGATTATATAGGTCCAAGTTCCAACCAGCTTAGGATTTCTAAACGATGCATTTTTCATCACGTTGTTGAAAGGGGAAATTAAAAATAGATATTGGTTTACTGAAAAGTGGCACGTGGGGAGACATATATACTGTTAGATTCCACTAGTCAAATAAAAATAAGAAAAAAAAGCCTTTATTTATTTTTATTTTCTATAAGAACTTATATGAACAACTCGAGCTCTTTTTTTTATGTGAAAATGTGTGTATACGAAATGAAATGCTTTTAGGTAAGGGAAGGTTATAGATCTTGAACTTAACTTTGGATATAACTTATTTGTCTCTAGAATTTCATATAACCACGCACAGCGCTCCATGCCGATTGGTACAGCTAGCTAGTCCTGTTTGACCCCTTTGCCACTTCCCCCTTGTACTAGTATTTGTCAGTCTGATTCAGTGCCCGAGGCTCCGAGTTGTAATAACGCGCAATTAGAGCTCCAAATCAACGCATCTTTTGCTTACAAATACTTGGAATCCGAAACAAAAACCATCTAATCTCCTGAGTTCTCTCAATTCACTCTTTCTCACCTCTTTCTCAAGTCTTGTCCTTCATTTCTGGAATATCAAATGGAAACATTGACATCTCCACAGCAGCAGAGTTCTGGACCCATAACTCGTGGGTGCCAATGGTTCAAGGCATTGCCAAACAAATTTTGTGATAAAACAATGGAGATTGTAAGGAAGACAAAGAAACTCGGACAAGATGATCCAAGAAGAATAGTTCATTCCCTAAAAGTAGGGCTAGCTCTAACGCTTGTTTCATTGTTCTACTACTTTAAGCCACTCTATGATGGTTTTGGAGACAGTGCAATGTGGGCTGTTCTAACTGTTGTAGTTGTCTTAGAATTCTCCGTAGGTGAGTCCACAACACAAACAATATATGGCAGTGTTTAATCTGTCATTGCCATCTTTGTCACTTCTTTTTTTTTCTAAACTTGTGCAGGTGCAACACTAGGTAAAGGTTTCAATAGAATGTTGGCGACATTCGTTGCAGGTGGCTTAGGCGTTGGAGCTCACTGCTTAGCAACTCTTGCTGGAAGAAAAGGGGAACCCATCTTGATAGCAACTTTTGTCTTCATTATAGGTAAAATCACATATACTAGTTACAAACTTCTCAGATTATATATCCATGGAGTTCATTTCAGTATCTAACTCATCGTCTAAATCATCTTGGACTTTTTGCAGCTGTAATTATGACATTTATGA
Source organism: Gossypium australe (assembly GCA_005393395.2). Classification (NCBI taxonomy): domain Eukaryota; kingdom Viridiplantae; phylum Streptophyta; class Magnoliopsida; order Malvales; family Malvaceae; genus Gossypium; species Gossypium australe. The sequence continues at coordinate 24,043,421 of CM016622.1, forward strand.
GATTCTTCCCAAAAATGAAAGCAAGATATGACTATGGACTGTTGATATTCATTTTGACCTTCTGCTTAGTATCTGTATCGGGTTACCGAGATGACCAAGTGCTAAAAATGGCCCATGAAAGGTTCTCAACCATCTTAGTTGGTAGCTGTGCTTCTCTCATTGTTTGTATCTGCGTTTGCCCGGTTTGGATCGGTGAGGATCTCCACAACTCGGTAGCTACTAACATGGAAAAGCTTGGGAATTTTTTTCAAGGTACAAATTCATGTCCACTTATTATATTTGAATAATGGATTATTGTTTTAATCCTCCACATGCAATTACTAATAATTTAATGTACACAAAACAGCCTTTGGAGACGAATATTTCAAAGTATCTGAAGAACATGATCAGTCCAGTGAGAATAATAAGTCATATCTTCAAGGATATAGAAGTGTTCTAACCTCTAAAAGCAGTGAAGAAACAATGGTAAGTGATCAGCAAATTAACCTTAAGGCGTTAGTTAGTTTAACTAAATCGACTAGCTTATTCAATATTTCAATGTTCATACATCCTGCAGGCTAATTTTGCAAGATGGGAACCCGGCCATGGTCCATTCGGGTACCGTCATCCATGGAAAATGTACCTGAAAATTGGAAACCTTACTCGGGACTGTGCTTACAAAGTTGAAGCTCTTAACAACTACCTTAACTGTAAAATCCAGGTATAAAAATAAAGATTTATATTTAATGAGCTGCCAGAGCATAATTCTATCGTTCATTCACCAATTAATTCAAATGTCCTCATAGACTCCTGTAGAAATCCGTGGGAAAATTCAAGGGCAGTGCAAAAGGGTCAGCCTGGAATGTAGCCGAGCTTTGAAGGAAATGGCGTCGACATTTCGTAAAATGGTTCGAACAAAATCTGCTATTGTGCACATTGATAGCTCAAAGGAAGCTGCTGAAGAGCTCAAAACCCTCCTGAGAACAAATCTTTGGGAAGAAGCCGATTTGCTGGAGATTATACCAGCTGCTTCAGTTGCTTCACTTCTGCTGGAAATCATTGAGTGCATTGAGAAAATTTCTGAAGCTGTAAATGAATTGGCGAAGGCCGCAGCCTTTAGAAAAGGAAATGCTACAGTCTTGCCCGAACAACCAGATTCCATCCACCAGGGAGAAGTCCAACATGATTCTAACACTGCCATGCCTGTGCCACATATTGCGATAATAGTGGCGGAATAATTATAATTTTTACGATAAATGAAAACTTTATTGTGTAATTTTTTTAATTCTCTAACAATTTTTTCTTCTGATTCTTCATATTTCTTTACCACGGAATTGTAGTTATTTTTAGAAACATAATGATAAATCTAGTATGTAATGTTGGCTAAATTTGGAGAAAATGTTCATTTTAAAAAATATTTAAGGAAATATATATATTTTTATTTAGAATACATGTCTCTTTTTTTTTTTTTTTACTTTTTTGATATATTAACTTTTTTTGCTAGGTAGTTAAATATTAATGATTTTATCTTTAGTCTTACTTTAGATTTTTCTCCTCTTCACATTTATATATTTTTTATTTTTTATTGTTTTAAGCTTTGTTTTTATTTTAAATTACTATTTTTAACACATTAGCTTATTCGGTTAGATAATTAAATAATAGTGCTTATTTTTTAGTCTTAGGTTTAATTCCTCTTTTAAGCAAAACAATTTGCTTAGCTTTACATCCATCCCAAGCCACCATTTCTAACACACCGGTGGGTATAGGTGCTCATGGGTCGGGCCGGGTTCAACTAAAAAACCAGGTCCATTTATTAGGCTTGGGCTCGGCCTGACGTGAAAAATGGGCCTAAAATTTTGCCCAAGCCCGACCCGAATAAAAATGCTACAACCTGAGCCCGACCCGGCCCGGCCGTATTAATTTTTTATATAATTTTTAAATATATATATATATAATACATATTAAAAACATCAAAATAAATATTTCCCAATAAATTGAAAATAAATTTAAAAAAATATGTAGACTTAAATAACATTAAGATAAATGCAACTTAACAAGCAAATGCCTCTAAAATAATAACAAAGTTAACAAATGCCTTTAAAATAATAACAAAATTAACAATAAAATAAGTTTTATATAATATCCAAATAATAACAATAAAATAGTAGCAACATAATAGTAAAATGGTAGCAAAATAGGGAGAAAACGACAAGAAAATAACATTAAAAAAAAAGAGCATATTTTTTTTGTCATTTAGTGAATTCGGGCGGTCTTATTTTTTTGTCCAAGCCTATTTTTCTTGTAATGCCCCTAAATTTTAAGTTTTTATGTGCGTGTGTTTGTGACACAAATATCTGTCTACTTCAGTTTTGGGAGTGTCTAAGAAGTCTTGGGTTCAAGTCTTGGCCTGGCAAAGTTTTTGTTTTTCTGTGAATAAAACCATACTTTTAGACAGTAGGTTTTTAATTAATTGCTGGTAAAGTATGTTAGAATGCGCCTGCTGGTCTGGTGATTAAGTGGTGTGTTATTATCATGGAGGTCCTGTGTTCGATTCTCTGTGTTGGTAAGGGATAGTATTTTTGACTGAGTTTCGGCTAGAGTTGTACTATGGTTGGACTCTGAGTAGGAGGGTGTTGGATGGAGAAAAGTAAGGGGAGTTGGGATAGGGGGTTATCAGATTATTTCCCTTTTGATTTTTCTTTATGCAATTTCGGTGCACTCTCTCATTTTCCCAAATTTCTGACATTTTCTTTTGCTCCCCCTTTCTGTCAATTTTCCCTCTTGTTCTTTTGATGCTTCTGTTATTTTTTATTCTCCCTATCACTTGCAAGTTTCCGCGAGTCATTGATTAGTGCTTTTGGAGCGTCATCGGTAAGTTGGTGAGTTTCGGCTTTTGCTTCCTAAACGGTTCCTGAATTCTTTCAAAGAGGGGTTCCTTTTGGTGTTTAGGAATTAATCAAGGGACTGAATATCGTTCTCAATCGATGAGTTAAGCGTGTGGAATTCTCGTTTTGATCGAAGGTAAGGTTTCAATAGTTATGGAGGAACGCCTCGTTGCAATTCCAGTTAAGTCTCGGTTATGTTACTGAAATTAGGGCTTTGTTTTGTCGATTTTAGGTACTGGAGTGTTTGGGAATATATAGGCATTAAAAGCGATACAAGTGTGTACTCGAAACACTGAAAACGCGTCTAGGAAAAAAGTCGAAAAAGCTCTCTGTCGACGCCACACGGGCGTGTGGTAGCCCGTGTGGTAGGCCATGTGCAAGGCTGTGAGCCACAACACGGCCGTGTGATCGACGAGCCAAGCCGTGCGCAGGTGACACGGCCGTGTGATGACCGTGCAAAGCCGTGTGCGAGACACAGGCTCAACCAATTGGGCCGTGTGGGCCACACGAGCGTGTGGGATTCTGGGCCAAGCCGTGTTATCCACACGACCAAGGCCAATTTGGGTCGTGTGGGCCACACGGGTAGACAACGTGGGCGTGTGAGCCCATTTTCACTGATTTATTGCTAAGCTTGCACGGGTCGCCCAAGACGACTGTGAACCTACTGTAGGGTCGGTAAGATTACTTAGACTCCTAACTGAATGATTGTATATTGAGCATGTTGTTTGTACTGTATTGTATAAATATGATATACCATGATTGGGCATGACATAATTGTATGATACATTGCATTGGGTTAGGGAATTGATATTGATTAGAGGAAGTGTACTGAAAGGTTTCGAGCCTAACTTACTGGCAGCTCAACTGCAAACTACTGTTTAGTGCCACAACCGGTACTACTTGGAGTGTAGGGATGGGTGGGTCAATTATATTCCCACATGGAGTGTAGGGTTAGACGGAGATCTAGTGTAGAGGCTGGTTGGGTAGGATTTTCTGATTGCATATCTGTTATTGTTATTGTACTGTGATGGGCTAAGGCCCTAGTGCTCACTGTTACTGAAACGGGCTAAGGCCTAAATTGATACTGGTTCTGATATTAAAAAGGCTTAGGCCGAATTGAGATTATTTGTTATTGTCTATTTGTTTGCATGGGGATTACACACTGAGTTTACTTAAACTCACCCATTCTGTTTAATCTATACAGGTAATCCTCAGACATAGGTGGATCAGTGCGGCGAAGGACTCAATGGCGGCTACACGACTCCTTTTGCTGTTTGAAACTTATTTAGGATTTTTAGTTTTATTTTGGGGTATTTTCTGTAATAATGACCTCTATGGATTTTACCTAAAATTTGGATTTATACTGTTTTCTGTTATATCTGCTAGAAGTAGGTAAAACACGGATTTTAAAAAAAGAAATGCATGTGCTTTAGCAAAATACTCACAAGGATACAAACTGTTTAAAAAGCTTCCGCAACATATAATGTTTTGAAAACTAACGACTGAATTGGAATTACAGTTTTAGAGTTAATAAAAGATAATGAGGATTTCTAAACGGAAAATGTTTTAAGCAAAGTACAGTTTTCTAACACACTACCATGTGACATTGCTAGATTCGACCATAACGTCCAGGCCGGGTTTGGAGTGTTACATTTCGGGCCTATATTTTTGCCCAAACCCTCTCACATTTTGGGCGGGCCTTTAGGCTGGGCTGGGTGGCCCGACTCATGATCAGGTCTACTGGTGGGGTAGGCTTTATATTTTTTATTTCATGTTGTTTCAAGTTTTTTTTTATTTTTAATTCATTTTTTAATTAATAACTCCTTTATTTATAAAATCAAATAATTATTAAAAATTATATATTAAAAAATATATTTTTGATAAAATTGATATTTATTTTTTAAAAACAACAACTAATATTGTGGGTATGGTGATTTCTAATATTATAAAATTAAGTAATTATTTCAAATATCATTATTATTTTTATATGTAAAATATTTCAATTAATTATTTCAAATATCATTATGTTTATATGTGAAACATTTCCAATACACATACAAAAATATATAATATTAGAATTTATTGCACTCATTATATGGATTGAAAAATAATATTACACGTATAAAATTTATATTTATTAAAAGTAATGATATTTGACAATAACTATTTGAAGGTGAATTAACCAAATATGCTGATTTTTTCAACATATTTAACGATTTAGGTTGTTTTTTATATTTACTGGGATATGTTATTTTTGGAGAGAGAAATAAAAACGCACCTTGTAAGACACGATTTCAGGCCAACAATAACTCTCCTCCCCCCCAATGGTCACAATTCCAATGGCTACAATACCCCAACAACCATATTTTTTTTCCTATATAAACCCCTCCAAACTTCATTTTTTTTTCAATTCAAACTTTATTCTCAATTCTCTCGATAATTTTGCTTTAAATCTTTTTTTGATTCCTAACCTCTTCGATTTTATTTTATTCCTTATAATTTGTAAAATAGCAAATCAACTTGTTCGTTTGGATGAAAAACACATTATCGGCGTTCAATTACAAATGATAAGAAAATTTTATTAAATAATTTAATTTTAATTAGTTAATTATTATGTTGTTAACATTATTAATTTTTTATGTTTATATAAGCAGGCTGAAGATCGAATTTTGGAGACGTACATACACAATTTAAGTAATAGTGCATCGATTTCCATTCATGGGCACTTGCGAGATGCGAGATTCTTATACATGGCTCAAATGCTCAAGCGGACTAAATTGGATCCCCCACTTATCAGTGTTTTGGTGGAAAGATGGAGACCGGAGACACACACATTCCATCTTCCCTGCGGTGAGTGTACAATTACACTTGAGGACGTTGGTTTACAACTCGGTCTACCGGCCAATGGAGAAGTCGTTACAAGCCAATGGGGTGCAACATGCGAGCAACTACTAGGGAAGGTGCCAAACAAGTTTAGGGATAGTCGAATCGAGATGGGATGGTTGGAGGACAATTTCAAATGTATCGAGGCCTCCGCGAGTGACGTTGAAAAAGAACAATTTGCACACGCATTCATCTTGAGGTTGATCAGGGTTTGCTTATGCTAGATAAATCTCGAAATCTGGTACATTTAAGGTGGCTACAACTACTAGGCGACTTGAAAGAAGTAGGACGACATAGTTAGGGATTAGCGATGTTGACAACGTTGTACTGAGAAATGTGTCAAGCGACGAACCAAAAAAAGTTAAAATCGATGGTTGCATACTTTTTCTTCAATCGTGGGCATGGTATCAACTACCATTTTTATGCCCCTGAATGGACCCCTTTATGAATTCCCACTCGTAATATGGTAAAATTCTTTTAATAATATCATTATCCTATTTTTTAATTATTGAAATTTTAAAATAACATATTATTTAAATAGGTGGAACAATCACGCAAGACACATAGGTATATCAACTGAGCCCGAGGATATCTGGCTAGATTTAGATCAACAAACTGAAGAGGAGGCTAGTTTATTAAATTCAAAGTTATATAATATTTAATTCAAACATTTGAAATTAAATATTAGGCACGTGCTAAAATTTATAAATTCATACTGCAATTTTTATAGATTCCATATGTGGATCCAGGAATTCAAGAATGCATCTTGACAAAATTTTGGCCAATCGCAACATTTGGCACGTCAAGGTGCCATTGATCATTTTTGCAATGGTCCAGATGCATGAATTCGACCAAGTGATGCGACAATTCGGGTGTATACAACGTATTTCTCTACCACCCTAGGAGCTCGATGACCTGCACAAGATCGACTTACGAGGGAGACTCGAGGAAGATTGGCCAACATTCCATAATAAGTATATCAAGATGTGGCAGCATAGGTACGATTACTTGCCAACGTATGAACCGTTTCTTACACCGAAGTTGGCGACATCTTCGGACTACATAAATTGGTTCAGACATAACAACAAGTCGTATCTACTACTAGATGCAGAAATGAGTATGAAACGTCGTCATAAGAGGCCAAGACGAGGGCCTATCAGTCCTAGGTCGAGAGAATATGCCGCAAGGGGATCAACATCGGGTTCAACTCGACACAAGGACCCAATTGTCGTGCAACCTCCCAATCAGTATGGTTTATATATTTTTTATGCTAACCCAATTTATTTTACACAAGCACCACAGCATGCACCATCATTCACTGCATCAACACCTTCTTCAGGTGTATATTTCGCACCACCACCACCCACAGCACCATATTACACGCCGATGTTGCTAGCAACACCGATGTATCCAGCATTGCAGACAATTCCTACCTTTTATCCACAACCGGGTTATGCGACACCATACAGTTATCCATCGATAGTGTCGCAAACACCCCAGCATCATTCCTTTATCGAGGTGGGTCATCCTTGCAACCGCATATTCATATAGGGGGATGTACAATGGGCAGCTATGACCTAGACGCAGTCAACCACGGAGGAATGAGATAATATGGAGATCAACGTCGAGGTGCACATGAAGATGAAGATGAGGAGTTGCTACCCCAACTTGTTCAATGGAATCCTAGGCGTACCCAACACCCACCCTATTGTGGCACACATTCGCGATGTCGATGATTATGTTCTGTGTAATTTTTCTCAAATACTTCATTCTTTAGTTTGTTAAATTTTAATCTGCATTGTAATAAATGTTTCCACCCATAATGCACTTGTTCCACTTTCATTGACACCAAATTGTATACTTTATTTTACATCCCAAATGTACACTGATTTACAATCTATGCAACAAATTTATTAAATTGGTTTGTTTTGTACTATATCGTATGGTTAGTTCGAATGATTGTTTCCATTTCTGTTACTTTTTCATTTAATTTTTTCTCCCTCAATTTGTTAATTACAATATTTTTAAAAAGAAATGATTTGTTCAGAAGGTACAAGAAAAGATTTAGAAATATTTTATTTCGTATTGTAATATATCTTACTTCAATAATTAATATTAACTTACAATTTCCACAAAAAATAAATGAATAAATGAACATGTTGAATTTTTACGATTTTTTTTGTATGTTTCCTTTTTTCTATGTTTATCAATAAATGAGTTAGTGTTTTAATTGGCTCTTCTTCTCGATGTTCCTTTCAGGTGTGGACTACAGTAACTACATCACCTCGGCTGGTCTATCCGCTCTTGAACATTCATATCACCTCGTATTCGAGTTGAGTTTGACAGACCTTTTAGCTTTTGCCGCAAGTTAATATACGGTACCAACTCGAAAGGATTGTGTGAGGTAGGTGGTTACATACTTTCATCCGATACATGTGGGAATTAGATTTCCAAACATTATATTTGCGTTGTAATTTGTAAGCTTCATCAACATAAGTCATGCAATCTATGTGTCAAGGCACATACTGCAATTGCATGTGCGCATGGATAACTAAGTGCTTGAAATCTCCCATAATCGTAGGACCTTCGTCTCAAGTCTACACGATATGCTCCCATGATAACTTCGTCGTCGGGTCTATATAACTCCGTAACCCAAAATATTTGATTTGGACGCGAGTGACACATTAAATACATTGAGGATGCTCTTTTTGCATTTTCTCCAATATCTTTCAACATCGACTTGCACCAAACGTGACCATCTTGTATTTGTCCATCATATTTCTCATCCCGCTTTGGAAACAAAGCTGCTAAGGTAATGGCCTAAATTCAGGGTTATCAGAACAGTGGTTTTGTAACCACAAATCTGATTTAAAAAAGAATATTTATTTTAAAAATTATTGCATGAATATTAATATGATAGGAAAGTCGTATGAAAATACAGATAGAAAAATTTTACCGATTTAGTGGTTAATTAGAAAAAATAAAAATAAAAAATATTATAGAAATTGGGTAAAAATGAGGTATCGAGACCTTGATCTCTTAAAATTGAGTCAAAAATATTTTTATAAATATTTATGAAATGTTGGTATTGTGGTATTAAAATTTCGTTAGAAAATTTTAACGTTTGGATAGTCAATTAAATAGAAAGGACTAAATTAAAAAAGGTGTAAAAGTTGCTAGAATGATTAAATAGCTTAAGTGTCTAATGAGAAAGGATTTAAAAGGCAATTAGACCCAAAATTATTTGGGCTGGATGGTAAGGGCATGAAATCTGCAAGAAAATTGATGATTTAAGGGCAAAATTGGAATATTGCATAATTAACTAAATAAAGTTAAGACTAAAGTGGAAATATCTAGATTTCTTTTGATTTTTCTTCATTCTCATCAGCCAAAACACCATAGGAGGGGTTCTTTAAGCTGTTATTTCATAATTTTTTCATCAAATGAGTTAATTCTTGCCTTTTCCTTGTAATTTTTATGTTTTTAATACTTTTATAATTAGGTCCTACTATTAAATTCATTAGTTTTTTATTTTATGGATGAAATTTAAAGTTACCATGGTTGAGTACTAAAAGTTTATGATGAATAAACATGGATTTGAAGTTTTAATTTTATTAAAAGATGGATTTACTAAATGTTTTTAGTAGAAATTGATTTTTAGGACTTAATTGTGAAAAAGTTTGGAATTAAGGTTTGATGCTGAAATTCTGATTTCCAAAGGTTGTGCAGTAGTTTAAGATGATAGAATAAAGTGTTAATTGAAGAAAAATCAACTCAATTGGGGGGTTAATTGAGTAGGGACCAAATTGTAAAAATTGTAAAATTTGGGTAAATATGCAATTTTGAAAATTGAGAGGTATAAATTGTGAAATAAATTAGATTAAAATTAGATGCTGATAAATGGAAAATTTTATATTATAGATCAAGAAATTGAAGATAAACGAGGGAAGGAAAAAGTTGCCGCATAGTCCTTGAAATCTCTACAACTACTACAAATTGTTACGGGTAAGTTTGTGTAACTTGAATTATATTATTAAATGCTTGGAATGTTTATTGATGTGAATATGGTTTGGATGTTCATTGTATGATATTTGATGAAAAAATTGACAATTCTCGATAAAAAGGGGAAATAAATCTAGGTTGCATGAAATGGACTTCGATGGATCACTGAAAAGGGAATTGACGGTACAAAGGATCTAGCCTAGACGAGTGATCCTAATGATATAGCCCTCCCGAAGAATATGTCTGAAATGGATTTAACTCGGACAGGTAATCCAAATTAAGCTCATTAGAGTAATTGTCATTAGAGGGGATTTAGCCTAGACTGATAATCCTGAAAATACTCTTTGAGCATATGATACAGGGATTTAGCATGGACTGGTAATACCACTGTAAGAAATGAGGTACGCGGGAGTGTGCTCTCTGGAAAAAGGGTATACCCATATGTGTACAAATTGACGGACCCGGAATTGTACACAAAAGTGTACTACTGAATATCCATCAGAATTCCAAGAAATTCAATGGGATAAATATGAGAAATGGAAGAACATGAAAATTATGGAATTGATGACCTCATTAATCGTTTATCTTTGTATTGAATTTATATGATGTTGTTTGACTAATGCAAAAGTTGAGTTTGTATGTGATAAGTATATGTTTATGTGAATTGGATGTGTGCTTGTGTTGTTAAATGATGGATGTATAAGTATGGTAAGTATAATTCCTATTGTATGAACTTACTAAGCACCATGTGCTTACCTCGTTCTCCTTTTCCCTGTTTTTTAGTGCTCAAGAGCTCGAAGGTCGGAGATTAGTCGGAGCCTTATCATACTATCAACCCATATCTTTTGGTATATGAAAATGACTTATTTTGAAAGAATGGCATGTATAGACTAAATACCAATGTTTACATGGAAATGGATGTTTGTAACCTAGCTATTGACACGGCTAGAGTAAGTATAATTTTGGGATTTTGCGAAAAATTCTCCGTGATTCTGATTTGGTTCCAATCTAGTTCCGATGCATAATTTGGGCTTCAGAAGCCCATCTAAGGGACGTAATAATAATTTTCGATAAATAAATGGTACTTGATTTGGATAAATGGAAAGTAGTTCTGTAAGTTCTAGTAATGCCTCGTACCCTATTTCGGTGACGAATACGGGTAAGGGGTGTTACATTTGTTGGTATCAGAGCTACAGTTTAGCCGGTTCTCGAACCGACGTAGTAAATACGGAGTTAGCTATACATGCCATTATTTTATATTTGATAGTATGATATCTCCTGACCATTTAAAATGTGTTTTTCTTATAGTAAATGCCTACCGACTGAGCTCAACCCGAGGAAGCCAGGAGTCATGCTCCGGCTTCAGAACTAGCATAGAGGAAAGTCGAAGTTACTAGTAGTAGAAGGTCCGAGACAGAGGACCTAGGTGAAGAGGCTAAATTGGCCTTCTTTCAAATAATGAATGAATGGTTTAGTCAATACTTAAGAACTAACCCTGTAGTGCAGTAAGCTCAAGCTCGTCCTCCTGCTCCTCCACCGGTTCCCGAGATCCCACAGGGTACAGGTACTGAATCTGTCAGAAAACGGAAAGCTCCGGTTGATAAAATTTGAAAACATGGGGCCGAAGAATTCTGAGCAGCAGTTGATGATTGTAACAGTCTGGTTTCGACCCTAATCGGAACAGTGGTTTCGGGACCACAAATCCTAGTCAGAATAATATTTAAATATTATTATATGTGTTTATATTATGTGAATTTATATCTGTGAAATTTTCGTGAATTAATTTTAGCGTTTGTGTGCTTAATTTAATTAAAAGGATTAAATCGTGTAAAATGTAAAAGTAGCTAACTATTTGTTGAAGTGTTAAATTGCCTTGTTCTTTTAATGTGGGGTCCTTAAGTAGCAAATAGACCATTAAAAAATAGCATGGACGGTAATGGGCATTAGTATATGATTTTATAATGTTTATAATAAAGGTTAATTTTGTAATTGGTATATTAATATGTTAAATAAATAAAACATAAAATAAAGAAACAAGCATGTTCATCTTTTATTCTTGCCGAAATTAAAAGAAAAAGAAAGAAAGAAGAACAAGTCACATTCAACTTGGTCATGCTCAATTAAGATCAAGAACCAAAGAAAACGGATTTGGATCAGGGGAAAACAAAAATAATCGAATAGTCGTTTACTTCCATCCGTCGATATCCGAGGTAAGTTTATAAGCATTTAAATGTTGTTAATTTTGAATATATGTAAATTTTATATGATGAATTGAATTCTTGATAAATATATATATGATGGCCAAATATCACTAAGCTTGGGAGCTATATTTACGGGATTTATTCGATCGAGTTACGATGTCCGAAAGTTCCATACGAACCTTAGGAATAACTAGGATACATATGTCATGACATATGATTCCATTACGTGTTGTCGTGTAAGACCATGTCTGGGACGTTGGCATCGACTTGTGATTTGCGTGTAAAACCCTGTCTGGGTCAGTGGCATCGTTATGTGCTTACATGTAAGACCACGTCTGGGACGTTGGCATTGTACGATATGTTCGACTATCTGAGTATCCTTTTTAATTTCGAATAGTTCAACAGGCAATGACAAGTTAAGATCGAGTGTAACATCGAGTTACAAAAGGCTCAAGTATGTACTCATACTAAGTTATGAAAATAAGGTAAGTTGGATATTTGAATTCATGATATAAAGTTATATGTATTATGAATTATGTGATGGTATATTTGAATATATATGTATTCAGCCTGTTGATGTATATGGAACGTAGAAAGTAATGGTTAGTTATACTAATGTTTGAATGAGTATTCGGTCAAAGTAGAATTTATGCAAAACTTACATGTTTTGATATATGAGATTAAGTTGGAAATGTACATGAGTAAATAATGATTTTGTAACAGCCTGGTTTAGACCCTAGCCGGAGCAGTGGTTTTGAACCACAAATCCGAGGCCGTAAAAATATTTTAATATTATTCTTTATGTTTATAATATGTGATTGAGCATGTGTGAAAATTTGGTGTGGAAATTTTATCGATTGTCTGTCGAATTATGAAAAATGATTAAATCGCATAAAATGTAAAAGTTGTTTGCTGATTGTTAAAGTGTCTATTTGTCATGGCTTTCTAAAAGATAAGTCCTTATGTTGTTAATAAACCATTAAAAGGATGGATGGACAAAAATGGGCTTTAGTTGGTGGAAACTTAAATAAATTAATGAAAGGTAAAATGGTAAATATGCATTAATGTTAATATAATTAACATAAAACAAAATTTGATGGCCATTATCATCTTTATCACCACCGACTATTGAAGAAAAGAAAGGGTTTTAAGCTTTGTAAAGTTCGGCCATCAAGTTCTTTGATTCAAGGTTTGTTCGATTTTTGATAATTTCTACGTTTTTGTGATCGTTGCTTTGTGTTCTATCAAACTCATGTCTTAATTTTAGAATTTGATGAAGATTTTGAGATGTGCCATTGATGAATATGTGAGCTTTGTGTTGATAGTTGGTGAAATATGAAAGTTTGATGTTGAGTTAACATATTTTGTCTTTGAATTTTTGGTGAAATTGGATCATTTGGGCTAAATTGTGAAAATAAATTTTGAGGGACTAAAATGTGAAATAAATGAAATATATGGGCTGGTATGATACTAAGGAGAATTCGGCCTAAGCATGGTGTAATGAAATTATGTGTATTTTGTGAAATTGTGAAATAGGGACTAAAGTGTCGAAATGTGAAAATGTGAGGGCTATTTTGTAAAATGCCTTAAATATGTGTGTGTGGACTAAATTGAATGAATTGGTGAGTGAATAAGTTAAATTTGAATATGTATATACCAAGAAAGGAGAAATTTAGATTGAGATCGAGGCAAAGACAAAGTACTCGATTAATCAGCTAGTTTCAGTATTTTGACGTCCGAGGTAAGTTCGGATATAATACTAGTTGTTAAATTATATCTATGTGATGTGAATTGAACGAATATATAATTATTGAATTAGAAATGTTAAATATGAGATTGAGACATGTGGCACTAAGTGTGCGTAATTGAAATCGAGATAGAGATGAATAGCACTGTGTGTGCGAAGTATTGGAAGCTTTGGCTTTACTGATTGGCATTGTGTGTGCGATGCCGAATTAAGTTTGATTTTGTATCTAGGCACTAAGTGTACGATGTTAATTAAGCTTCAGCTATGATTTGGGCACTAAGCGTGCAATTGAGTTGAAAAGATATCGAGCAATAAATGAGATATGGTATCGAGCATCAAATAGCAAGAATGTTTATTAACTAAGTGTTGGCAAAGGTATGTTTGAACCTATGCGGTTGATGATAGTTTTAATGGTTGAATGAATGGATATTTGAGCATATGGTTGAGGATGATAATGTACCTAATTGTGCATTTATCTATGTGATGATTTAATTATGTATTGATGTTGCAGTATTGAGTAGTATGTATTATATTACGAACTTACTAAGCTTTAAAGCTTATTGTGTGATGTGTTTCTTTGTTTTACAGTGTCAGTAGAGCTAGCTTGGATCTGGGGATTGTCAGCGACTCGATCACACTATTGGCTATCTATTTCGGTACTTTTGAAAGATGTACATATTTGGTATATGGCATGTATAGGCTAGTAAATATGGTGCATTTTGAGGTGATGGACCTTGCCATGTGATATGGCTTGGATGTTAGATGATTTTTGTAACACCCCAAAAATGCAGGGGTTGTAATTTTGCATGATTTGGCTTAAATTCCATGTGTGCTTCAATGGCTAAGTATTTAAGTGTATTTGGGGGTTTTTAGGAAGCTTGGGTTCGAGTCTGGGCCTTGGAAAATTTTTAGTTTTTGCTCTTAAGTGGAATTGGCTGTTAGCAGTTAGGACTTATGTTTAAATGTGTGTGATTTTGTGTCACAAAAAGAGCTTGTGGCTTGATGGTTATGGCTTCACTAAGGTGGCAAGGGAATTGGGGTTCGAATCCCATGGTATGTAATAAGGAGGTTTTATTTTATGTCTCTGTGGTGAGAGAGGTAGAGTTGGACTCAAACTCTGCAGAGGTGGTTGGAAACTTGGTCATCAAATTTGAATGAGTTTGAATGGGAGGTGTGGAGTGAATCTAGGAGGAATTGGTGGAGACTTTCAAGGAGTTGGGATGTGATGGGAGTCTTGGCCGAATGGGAGAGCTTGAGTAGGGGGATTTCGGCCAAGGGAGTTTCAATTATGCAATTTCAGCATTTGGGGTAAGTGTAGAAGCCGAATTTCCTCTTTGGTATTTCGGGATTTTTTTCTCTCTTTTTCATTTCGGGTTTTTCCTCTCTTTGTGTCATCTAATGCAACATTTTTGACCATTCGGGTCTTTCCTTCTTCAACCCTCCTTTTCTCTCAACTGTCATTCACTTTTGCCAATCAAAATACCAATTGCCAATTGTCAAATCCTCCATTGAAGCCTTTCTTTCTTCTCCACACCTTTCTCTCTGCCGAATTGGTAGTTTCCTTCTCTTTTACTTCCATTTCTTCTTCTTTTGCAATTTTTCGTCTCCCTTTCTCTGCTGGGCCGAATACTCATACTCTCTCCCTTTAAAATCTCTTTGTTCTTCTTGGTTCGGGCCGAATCTCCTTGATAGAATACTGCTGAAATACGTTGTTAATTGGTATTGGTAAGGGGGAATACTACAATCACTTTATTACTTTGTTATTAGTTAGATTTCTTATGGCTTTATTAACAAGCTTCAGTTTTCCCTTCTTTTTTCTACTGAGGGCCGAATGTTTGATTGTTTCTAACAACTTTTGTTATACCAAATCATGTTAGGAGGGGGAAATCGCCCTTGATTAGCAGGGAGGCGCTAGTATCTATTAGTTCTACAAGGTGAGTGTTTATGGTTTGAGCAATTAGAGGTGGTGGATTAAGAGTATGCATTAATCATGTGTTATGTTGGTTATAGGTTGTGTGCTCTAGATTATTCGCACTCTTCGCTGTTGCAATCAGGTGTGTAACCGTATGCAGCATTCGATAATCGGCTAAAAGCCGAAAGTACATAATGGTTATACTACTAAGACTGTAGAATCGACTAAATGCCGAAAAGTCGGAAATATGGCGTGCGATGCCACACGAGTGTGCGATCGTGCATGTGGTAAATCGAGCCCATGAACATGGGCGATAGACTGTAAAAGCCACCACGAGCGTTCTCGTGGGCTTAGGCCGTAATGGGCCTCGTTGGGTCGAGATGGGCGATGTGGGCCCAATGGGCTCATGGGCCCCACATGGGTAAAGTTCACGATAGTGACAGATAATGGATTGGGCTGCGAAGTTCACATGGCCGTGACTAAAATTGGGCTGAATGGGCCACACGAGCGTGTGGGCCCACTTGGGCCGAATAGTGGGCTTTGGGCCCAATTACACTATTTTGGCCATATAAATTATCCAAGTCGTTCGAGATGACGGTAGGCCTTTGGAAAGGTTGTAACCTGTATCGAAATACCCTCGAAGGGTAAAATTACTAAAATACCCCTAACCGATAAAATGACCATTATACCTCTAGTGGTAGTTTAGTTGATGTGTGTATGCTATCTATATGACTGTATATGAATATGACATACTGCATACACGTACTATTTATGACAAGACATTCTACATTGGGGTTGGGATTCTGATTTGGAGGAAGTACTGTAATAGTGGCTCTGCCACATTTTTACCGTTCTAGTGGCTTCGCCACGTATTTTGATTTTAGTGGCTTAGCCACGTTTATTGTTATTAGCAGCTTTGCTATGTTACTATTAGCAGCTATGCTGCGATATTGGTGTGTTGACTGGGTGGGTCGACTTAGTCCCTACATGGTGTGTTGGTTGGTACGGGTGGTGTGTTGGCTGGATTAGGTTGGGTTGCATCTCTGTTCTGCACTGTTATGACTTTGGGCTTAGACCCACTCTGTTACTGTATAGCGCTAAAGCCCATACTGATCTGTTACTGAATAAGGCTCGGGCCCAGATTGTTACTGCATGATAGGGGATTACACACTGAGTTCTCGTAACTCACCCTTTTCTTTTAACTGTACAGGTAATCCCCAATCTTAGAGGATTTGGAGCTGCGAGAGACTTGGAGGTGGCCGCACGTTCACAAGTATTTTGATTTATACCTAGTTTTCTTTAAGTTATTTATTTTGGGGAGATATTTATGTAATAAGGTCATTTGAGGTTTTTAACTTTTATTTGGTTTTAACTTTTTACGTTAACCTGTTAGATTAGAAAACATGGGTTTTCAAAATAATAATTGTTTCCAAAGAAAGTCACGCATTTTCAAATTTTAAAGTTTACATTTGGAAAAGCTTCCGCGATATTTTATCCTGATTAATAAACTTGTAATAAATGATATGACCAATAAGTGAATAAAAAATTTTGATTTTACAACCCCAACATTTTCAAAAAGGATTTAAAACTTTAGTCACGAATTTGCATCGACAAGAACGGCTTTCAAATCAGCACTCCAATGTGACACGTCAGATCCGGTCGTAACATCTAGGTTGGGTTTGGGGTGCTACAATTTTGGTTGTTATGTGTGAACTATGTAAGTGATGAATGTGGTATGAAATATTGAGGTTAGAAATGGTATATTTCATATTTGAATTAGTTGATGGAAATGGTGTTTTAAGTGTGAATTTGTGGCTTGACTAAATGATGTTTAGCTTACATGATTTTAGTTGTGAAAATGGTGCTTTGAATGGATTTATTTGAGTAGGAATTGAGTATAAGAATAGATGGTATTGTTGTTGATTAATTGGTGCTTGAAATGGTATGTTTTGGTTGCAATTGAGGCATGAATTGATATTGGTTTAATGCTTATAGGTAATTCCAAAGTGTGGATGGCAATTTGGCCTTGAAAATGGCCTATAATTGCCCACACGGTTGAGCACATGGGCGTGTGGGTCGACCCTGTCTTTTGAGGTTGTGTTTTAAAACAAGTTAGTAGCGACCATGGGCTGGACACACGGGCGTGTGACTGGCAGTGTGGTGCAAGTCAGTTTCGACCACGGGTGAGGCACATGGGCATGTCTCAGTCCGTGTGAACAAGTCAGAATGTATGCCCTGTTTTGCCACGGCTTGGACGCACGGGCGTGTCCGAGGCCGTGTGAGGCACACGACCTACCCACACGGGTGTGTGACCTCTGTAACTTAGAAAAATGTTTAAATTTCAGAAATTTTTGTATGAGTTCGTGTAACACCCCTTACTCGAGACCGTTGACAGAGTCGAGCACGAGGCATTACTAGACTTAACTTACTAGTTCGGAGCATAAAAATTAAAACTGTCCATCTGCGTTATGTTCACTAAATCAATTATAACTTGAGTTACGAAACTCGAAATCTAGATCTGTAAATTTTCCTTGAAACTAGACTCATATATCTTCTTACTGTAATGTTTCCAGAATTTTTGATATGGCCAATTAGTACAGTTTATTAGTTAAAGTCTCCCCTATTACACAGTTTGACAGTTCTGACCTCTCTTTACTAAAAATCAATTATCTCATAATATAAAACTCTTTTTCTTACACTGTTTTTTTATATAAAAATAAACTCAATAAGCTTTAATTCTATATCTCATGGACAACCTAATTCCATTTCTACTATTTTTGGTGATTTTTCAAAATCACATCACTGCTGCTGTCCAAACTGTTCCTCTGCATATAATTACATAATTTCTTTAAAATAACTATCAACTAGGCATTTCATAACATCCAAATCATGTTCTTTATTAACCATTTTAATGGCTAATCATTACCAAGCATTTACAAGCCAATATTAAGCCATATCATAAGGTCTTACACACAAAATAGCTAAGTCCCTATACATGCCATAACTTAAAACGTTCGAGTCACAAAATACCAATATAGTCCTTTGATAGTGTGTAACGATCTCCGACATCCTTTCGATCCCCGAGTTGGCTTGTAATACTATATAAAAAAAATAAAGAATGGGAGTAAGCATAAAGCTTAGTAAGTTTACATGTAAATAGATAACAACATTCTTAATGAATTATCTTATTCTTTTCTTATCAAGATCACTTTAAGCTTTTAACTCAATATACTTAAACTTGTATTCTTACCTGTACCTTTTAACATGAATTCTTACGTGGTATCCTTGCCTTATGAACTTACCAATGCCATGCCTTGGCATGGTCTTACATGGGACTTTTGCCTTATAGTAACTTATCAATGCCATGTCTTGACATGGTCTTACATGATTTCCTTAAACCCTAATGTCATGACATTTGTATCCTACACATTCCTAAGGTTCAACCGGAACTTTCTGAGATAGCTTTTCCGTCAATTCATACTTGAGTCTTTAAATAATAAATTTACAGAATAAATATGTAGATGCTGGAATTTTAATAATATTAAATGTAAAATAACAGAATATTGCATTTATTTACTGCAAACTTACCTCGAAACAAAATACGATCAACTATATCGATTTAGTCCACTATCTTTTTCTTTCCCCGATCTAACTCTGGATTTCTTTCTTCTTGATCTATAATAGCAAATTTAGCTTATTTAATACTCACATTTACTAAAACAGTCCTTAACTCTAACTTTGGCAAAATTACAATTTTGCCCCTAAACTTTTACATAATTACGATTTTTGCCCCTAGGCTCGAAAATTAAACTTCAGCCCTTATTCTTATGTTTTCTAACATGCTGAACATTTTTACCTTCTATAGCAACTTCAAATTCTTACTATAACACATACTTATGAACAATAACAACTTTTACTAATTAGCTCGTTTTACTCGTTTTCACCGAAAATCACTTAGTAAAAATCATTCCTCTACTCATAAACATGCATAATCTACCATCAATCATCAAAATACACAAGCTTTCAACAATGGCATTGTACAAGCCCATTTTGCCCGGCCCAAACCCAAATACATTGGCCCAAAAGGGCCCAAAACCAAATCAGATTAGGGAACCCTAGGGTTCCCTCCTCTCCCGCGCCGCTGCACCTCGGGCATAACGCCCTCGCTTCATCCCGAGGTTCTCCCCTCTTTTGCGCGTCTTTAGCACGGAAATGGCCGACATGCTTCTCGTTGACTTCCTCCAGACCTGCAAAACAACAAAAATGCCAGAGGAACAATAGCAATGAGACGAACAAATAACAAACAAAATGTAATGATTTTATAATTTTCTTTTTCGGCTATATAAGCCCGACAACAAAACAATGTAAAAAAAAAGGAGGGGGGAGAGGCAGAAAAAGAATCAAAATACAAGAGATTTTCGGAATCAAAAAAAGAAAAAAAGGGAGAAATTTTGGGGATTTGAGAAAATAAAAAAAAAGAAGCATTTGAAACAGATTTGAAAAACTAAGGTTTCCATTTTTATTTATTTTCCTTTTATTTGTTTTCGTGAATATATATATGCTTATATTTCTTTAATTTTCTAGAAAAGAGAAAATTTTATATATAAAACAAAAAAAAAACAATATTTTTACCTTTTTCGGCCACCGTGCGCGGTGTCCGGCGGCGGCTCCGGCGGCGGTCAGACGATTGGCCGATGACCGGAGTTCGGTCAGACTTGGGATGTGGGGAGAGAGTTTTGTGGAAGAGTTTTTGTTTTTTTTTTGAAAAAGAGGGCTGAAATGAAGAGAAAAGAAAATTTTGGGGTTTAAATAGGATGTGCAAAACGACGTAGTTTTGCAAGGTCTCCCCGACGCCAAAACGGTGTCGTTTTGGGGAGGCCGACCCGACCCAACCCGTGTAGGCCTCAGGATCCGCGTGTTTTGATAAAAAGGGTTTTTATCCTTTTGGTCCTTCCGCATTATTATTATGTGCAAACTAGTCTTTTAGGTTCTTTTAAATTTGCCCCAGGGATTATATTTTGATTTCGATTTAGTCCTTATTGATGCTGCCCATTTTGAAAGACAGGGATAATTTCCCATTCAGTCCTCACGCCTTTAGCGCATGTTCTATTTTAGTCCTTTAGTTTCATTCTAATTTCGATTCGGTCCTATTTTTCCCTTTTTCTTTAATTGTATTATTACTATTTTAATATTACTATTATTTCCTTTATTATTATGTATTATTATTTTCCATATCATATTTTTATTATTATTATTATTATTATTATTATTATTACTATATTGTATATATTTTGTATCATATTAGTTTTTTATTATTATTATACTATTACTATTACTATTATACTATTATTATTATTATTATTTACCATTACTATTATTTTTATTATTATTATTGCTACTATATTTATATTATTATATTGTACACTATTATCATTATTATTATTATTTGTTATTTTCGTTATTATTATTATATCCGTTATTTATTATTGACATTACTACCATTATTTTCATCATTTTAATTTTTTTTGTCGCTATTTTCCTTTATTATTAGTATTATATATGTATTGTTCATATTAATATGGTAAAGTTTCCTTTATAATATGACTGTTACATTTCTTTATTTATTTGCTCGAATTTTATGTTATATGTATTTTCTCTTGCTAATTTATTTTTGCATTAACATTTGTTCACTACATATTCAATTTTCAATTCTCTTGAGCTCAGCTTCCTGTCTTTGCCTGCTTAGATTGTCAAGCCCTTCTCTAAGAAGACGAACGGCATTTTGCTTTCTTATATTCTCAGTGTTTTACAAGGTATACTAATTGAGACGAGCCTTTGTCTGCATAATTAGTTAGTTCTATAAGATGTTAGAAATCAACCATAGTTAGCTCCCCCACAAGTGTTACTTCCTCCAACATATCTTGGTCACCTCTTGGCTTTTCTACTTTAAACTGCTTCAAGCTTCAAAATAATTGGTATTTCATAGTCAGGGATTCGAGTAAATCGAACCCTAATTTACTGGGTTTCGATTTTTCTTATTCAATCTGAACAATGGAATATACCTTTTAAATCGTGATATAAATTTTGAATGAAATACTTGTTTTCGGAAACTTGAAGCGTTGTGCCCTAATTTACTGGCCATGACATCAAAATACTCCGAAACAAGTTTGTTTTAAAATCAAGGCAATATTAGGTGTTTGTAAGGTCGAGAAATTGAGCTCTAACTTACTGAGTTCCGATTTCTCATCTGGCAAATAACGAAATATCCTTTTCAAAAATAAATCTGAATTTTAAAGTCAAGAGACAAGCTCATTTTCGGGAGTCCAAAATGTCATGCCCTAACTTACTGAGTACGACATTTTATCTCTTCGAAATAAGTGGGTCTTATCATCCACTTTCGATGCATTCAAGGTTTTTGCAAATACAGGAGGATTGTATTTTAAAAACTTTTCAAATTTTCGACATCAAGGCATTAAATAATCAATTTGGTACCAGTTTTGGGCATGACGAGGGTGCTAACCCTTCCTCGCACGTAATCGATTCCCGAACCTGTTTTCTCAAATTTTCGTAGACCAAAAATATTGTTTTAGTAAATTAAAATGTTTTATTAAAACAAAGGTGATCCAATCACACCTAATAAAGATCGGTGGCGACTCCCGTTTTATTTTCAAACCCAAGTCCGATTCTCGTTTTACAAAAATGGTTTTGACAGCTTGGCGACTCCGCTGGGGACATTATGAGAGAGTCGAGCCGTAAATTGATTGCTTTCTATCTTGTTGTCGAAAATTGAAAATCTGATTTGAAAAATTATGATCCTCTTACCGCATCCGCTTGGGTTATCTTATTCGATTACTATGGTTGAAGTCTGTAGAGTATTTCTGGCATCATATTGCATGACCGCTGGGTCACACCTTTTAAGTGGGAGCAAGAAGCTACTCCTTCGTGAGGTTTTCACCTCCGTGCAGGATAGTGAACTGCTTTCGGAATACATCCGTACCTATGTCTTCGTGAGATTTTCATCTCCGTGCAGCCATAGGGAAATGTATTCCCCTGAACTGAACTCGGTCTACATGAGCCTATAATGGGTGAGGATCGAGGAATCTGCTGGTTCAGGTACCCTTGCTTTAGAACCGAACCGCATATAGAGAGACCTAAGAACCTATCCTGGATGGAACCAGGCTAAACCCCCTAGTGGTCACCTCAATAGGTGTTCTATGTTTGCTATTCCTCCTGTGCTAACGTTTTGTCTGTGCTTGCGTATTTCCCTTTCACTAACGCGTTTTCTCTTATCTTGGTTGCGTTGCATGCATTTTCATAATAAAGAGGTGTCGATTTGGGTTCGATTGCTGAGTTAGAAAGTTTGCCATGGAAAACGACTTTCTTGGTAAAGTGGAGGATAATGCGGCCGTCCGAACTTGGTTAGAAACAACGCAACTAAAAAAGGGAGATAGCCTAGCTGTGGGGCATATGTCAGAACTACGGGATTACACTCGTATCAGTGTAACACAGAATAATCTTCACGAGTTAAGAGCAATATGGGATCAGTGGGACGATGTGACCAAGAGTTTGTTCTGTCATAATTATGGGGATTTACCATACTTACTTGAAGTCAAGGTAGATGAGCAGTTATTTCGAGCCATCACTCAGTTCTGGAACCCTGCCTATAATTGCTTTACCTTTGGAAGAGTTGATTTGGTACCCACCATAGAAGAATACACGACTCTACTACACTGCCCGAGGATTCAAGTTGACAGAATCTATTCGAGAGCCGCCTATGTCCTTGCATTTTGGAAGAAGCTGATGAGCATTACGGGAATGAGCGATGAGTGGGTCATGGCTAGGATCAAACAAAAGGGCGAGTATAAGTGCATCCCATGGAGGAATTTGAAGGACTTGATCTTAACCCATCCGAATGTGAGTAAGAGAGCTGATATTTTTGCACTGAGCGTCTACAGATTAGTGCTATTCCCTAGGGCATTAGGACATGTGGATGAAGCGGTCACAGATTTCTTTGACCGACTCAGTAAAGGGGCCACGCCAGTTCCTGCAATCTTGGCTGAGACTTTTAGGTCATTGAAAACATGCAGAAGATCTGGAGAAGGCAGGTTCGTAGGATGCGCGCAGTTACTATTGGTTTGATTTCACAGTCACTTTTAGAAGGTGAATAAAGTTTCTTGTCGGATCTTTACTGATGACTATTCTCCACTAAAAGAGATAGCGACAACACCGAGGCGAGACTACGTGTCGGAAGAGAATTGGGTAGCACTTCTCCAAAATCTTCAAGAGGGAGATATTGAATGGAAAGCTCCCTGGTTCACCCCCAATGAGATTTTGTTTCGATGCGAAAATTTCGACCGGGTTCCTTTACTTGGAATTTGGAGAGCCATTGGTTATGCGCCTCTACTGGTACTAAGACAATATGGATCAAGATAATTTATATCGGCAACACACGACCTAGCACAATGCGAGTTCCAGTATAAAGGGGAAAATTACAAGAGAAAAGTCAAAAAGAAATTTCTGCTGCTTGGAACCAAATTCAGCGAATGAAAAATTTGACGACAGGGCCAAGGACTACTCCCGAATATGTTGAATGGATTAGTAGAAGAATCAATGACAATATCCCGGGGCCAAGAATGGAAGGCATACGATCGGTAGAAGAATACTTATGGACAGTCCCATCAGAATTGGAGATAATAAAACAAGATTTTGAAAGGAAGAATTGGGATCTGGAGAAAAAGATCGAGCAATTAGAGGAAGAAAAGATGCATTTAAAGTTAGATGCCAACGTGCAAAAGATGGAGGCTGAGAAGCAAAGAAGAGGAAAAAGTAAGGCTGAGGAAGACTTGGATAGCTTGAAGACAGACTACAAAAAGATGCGCACATCGATAAAAACTGCCGGGTTAGGAAAGACTTCAGAGCAGTGGCGAAGGGAAATTCAAGCAGAAGGGACAAAAGCTGATCAGTGGAAGAGGAAATTCCAAGAGACTCAAGCTCAGAAAGAGACTATGGAAGCAAGCCTATTGGAAACCCGAACGAACGAAGAGAAGATAAAAGCTAGAGTGGCAGAGCTTGAAAAAGTACTTCATCAAAATAGAAATCGCAATTCTGTGGCTGAGTTGAGAGCCAGTTTGGAGAAAATCGAGGCAATGAAGGGAAGAATAGAGGAGTTAGAGTATGCTTTACAAAGTTGTAAGCTTAGTGTAGAGCTTCTTGAAGTAAATGAGGAACGATGGAAGAAACAACTTCATCACTTTCAGAGTCAAGTCAAAGACCGGGACTACCTTATGGGTGAAGATGTGGCTCAAATCCGAGAGGTGGCCGAATATCTGCAAACATTGGCAGTACAGGTCGACATACTAAATATGAAGTACGAGCTTGTAACATCCTGAAAAGGGCCTATGCATTTTCGGTTTAATTGTACGAACTGACATGTCTTAAGTATTATGAATAAATTTTGAATATTTTTGGAAACCTGGAAATGTATGGAAAAGATGTAGAAATGAACATTTTGGAAACTTGAAAATGTATGGAAATGTTAAGTTCAAAAATGGAAAGTGAACATTTTTGGAAACTAGGAAATGATTTGGAAATGATTCAAAAGAGGAAAGTAAACATTTCTGGAAACTTGGAAATGTAAGGAAATGACAAGTTTAAAGAGCCGAACGAAAATTTTTGGAAACTTAGAAATGACTCAGAAATGTCGAGTTTTAAAGTTTAAAAGAGGAAATTAAGGCAAGGTGGCCTTAAGAGAAAAAGTATGTGAAATTTGACATACAAACAGGCTTGGAAAAGTGGCCTGGAGATGCCACTTAGGGCCTCTGGAAATGGCGCCACATGTAAGGGTGTTGGGCCTGAGTTCGAGTCACATGGGAAGCAAATAAAAGAAGTTTTATTTTTGCTTCTAGAAGCCCAGAGGTGGACGGCACAAGGCTTGCAAAAGAGGAGTTTAATTCTCTTTTAAATTCGGCTAATTAGGGGATAAATAATGGATTTTATTTAGATTATTTTTAAGAGATAATTGTGGATTAATTCCTTCTATTTTTAATGGATAAAAGAAGAGATAATAGAAGGATTATTATTATTAATTCAAAGGATAAAGTTATCAAATAAAGAAGAGTGGTGGCCAAGTAAGGGATTTTGAGTAATAATTTTGGCTATAAAAGGAAGGAAAGAGGGCTACTCATCAATTTTTCTCCTCTTCTCTCTCTGCCGAAATTTTTAGAGTTCTCTTCTCTTCTCTTTTTATTTTGTCAAGCCGAAATCTACTTCTTCTTTATCCATCATTGCCGATTCTTTAAGCTTTAAGAACCGAAAGTGTTGATACACCTCTAGGCCATAGTTGATTAGTCTTTAAGACTCCATAGCCGAATACTGCTAAGGGTTCAAGCAAGAGTTCTATCAATTTCTCCAAGTAAGGGTAAGATCTAGATTCGGTTTCTTTACTTTTCTTTTTAAGCCTGTCGAAATTTAGGGACTAATCCCTCCTATTGTATTTTGGCCAAAACTATGGAAGGTGATTCCGGGATTTCAGATCTAAGGTATTTCGGCATCTCCATTAATCAGGAAAAGAGTTTTGGAATTTAAAAGACTCAAGGTAAGTCATATGTACATTCGGCCTAGAATTATTTATCATGTTTAAGGATGAAATCGAATCTAACATGTGGTTTAGGAATTTCGACAGAAGCTACAACCAAGGGATAATTTCGGGATTTAGGATCCTTAAGGTAAGTTTTAAGTGTATAAATCCTACTAGGATTTGGATTTGTGGCCAAAAAGGTTTATTAATATGTTTAAATGATTGGCCAAATATAGGAGTTGCATCATTATTTTATCTGTATGTGAATGTGCATGTGATACGTTATGGTATGCCTGATCTATTAAATTTTAGTGTTGTGTACACATTGAGTTTGTTGACTCACCCCGTTGTGGGAACATTTTTCAGGTGATGAACAGTGATGGACCGGGACGGCAGAACTTGTGGTGGCCATGCTCAGCTTGAAGTTTTATTCAATGTGGACATTTTATTTTATTTAAGTACTTAAGAATTTTATTTTAGGATTATTTGATGTAATAAGGCCATAAGGCCATAGTTGAATTTCTTTATTTCTTTTTACTTTTATTTATTATGTTTACAAATTATTATTTATGGATCAACAAATTTATTTTAAAATAAACTCTAAGTATTTTGTCACCTGAAATAAATGGATTTCAATATAAGATAAATTGATTTTCAACACAAGCCCAACCCAAAACATTATTTTCTTTAAAATTGCACAAGTTTTTCCTAAGGAATAAAGGAACTTTGAATCGGTTTACTTGAGAAACATACCAAATCTGGTCAAAGCTCGTGGGCCAGGTTTGGGGTGTTTCAGTTTGGTATCAGAGCCCAGTTTTAAACTCTCGGCCTGTGGGCTAAGGCCCAAAACATTTTCAAATCGAGCCCAAATGAGTTTTTATGGAAGTATTTCTGAAAATAAGCAGGTTTTATGGCATGGCACCTAAGTCTCCAACCCGCAGTCCACCAGGTAAGTACCCCTAACCATCTGTGTGATTATGTGATTTATAGAAGGGTAGAAAAGGAATGGAACGTAGAATAGAATGATAGGTACTTGAACTCTAGGACTAGTCTACTCAAACACAAATACATAAGACTTAAGGACCACTAAACAAACCTATGGCTAAGTCAAACGAGTTAGGGTGTGGTAACCCCTGTACGCATGTCTAGGATTGGATCCGGAAGAGCTTGGTATTTAAGCAGTCCTAGTGACTCACCTCCTCTTCGCAGGAATCCTACCTGGTGCGTAGCTTCGGTTCACCCTAACCCAAAGGTCGTAGTGGGTGTGGCAACCTCTGTGCGCATGTCTAGGAATGGTTTCAGTGGGAGCTTGGTACTTAAGCAGTCCGCGTGACTCACCTCCTCTCCACTCGAATCCTGCCTGGTGCGTAGCTTTGGTTCACCCTGACCAAGAGGACTCGGTCATAGGCTAAACCCAATAACTAAAACCCGAAAGGGAACTAGCCGTGTTTTTATGGAAACCCTAGTTTAAAAAAAATTTATTTTCGAAAAAAAAAATTTCCCAAAAACTTCTAGTTTGCAAAACTACTAAAATACCCCTAGTGGTAAAATTACAAAAATGCCCCTGGTTTATAAAATGTTCAATTACTCAACAGTTTTTTCGAAATTTCATTACTTTATAAATGTTTAAAAACCCTAATTTGCAAACAATCAAAAATACCTTGGTTTTGGAAAATTACAAAATTGCCCCTAACTTACAAAATTACCAAAATGACCTTGACTTCCAAATTTTTCGCAACACCACTGTTTTGGAAAGTACAATTCTCAAAAAGAACCCTCAAAGTTTTGCAACTTCTGAAATATCTCTGATTTATTAAAGTTTTACAAATTTACCCCGGTTTGTGGAAAAATTACCAAAATACCCCCAAGGTCCAAAATTACCGAAATACCCTCGGATTTCAAAATTTTCCAAAATACCCCGAAAATTTAAAAATTTCAAAATACTTCTTGATAAAATCACCAAGGAACTTTTTCTTTTGAAAAATTACGAAAATACCCCTGTAGGACAAATTACGGAAATACCCTTGGGTAGTGGAGAAACAACAACAATGAAAACTACAACATTTCTCTGAATGAACGAAAGTTCATAATTGTTTGATGGATGTATGAATGAATGAAAAGACTGTGTACATGTATGAATACGAAAGAACCACTCCTAAAACTCTTTTCATAAAATTTCTTCGCGGATAATCAAGTGAAACAAAAGTACTAATTCATAAAACTTCTTAATCAGATCTCGACGTTAGAAATGAGCTCTAGAGGACGTGGTCGTCGTGGACGCGGTAGAGGAAGAATGACTAGGTCAGAACCTGTTAGATCGGGTCAAGGGTCTGATAATGAAGTACCACCGCCACCACCACCCCCAGCTGTTAATGTTGAGCAGCAGGCTCAAACGGGGGATGATGCTGTGTCGCAGGCTGTGCTGCGAGTTTTGGAAATAGTGGCTGGTGCTGGAGGAAATAGAGGAACTCGGAAGTCTGTACCCGAGCAACTCCGAGCCAATGGGGCTGAAATGTTTAGAGGAGTATCTGGTGTGGCACCTAGTAAGGCCGAATATTGGTTGGAGGCAACTGAGCGTATCATGGATGAACTCGATCTAACCCCTGAGGAGAAGTTAAAAGGAATGGTGGCGCTGTTACGCGATGAGGCGTACCAATGGTGGTTAACTATTCGGGATGGTGCAACAGTTGAGGATCTGACCTGGGAATATGTTAAGGAAGCGTATCAAAAGAAGTATGTTGGAACCAGGTATACTGATGAGCAAAGGAAAGCATTTCTGGGATTGGTTCAAGGGAACAAGTCCGTTGCGAAATATGAGGCTGAATTCCTGAGGTTGAGTCGGTATGCTCGAGGAGTAGTGGCAACTGAGCATGAGCGCTGTGTCCGTTTTGAGGATGGACTAAGGGATGATCTGAGATTGTTGATAGCACCGCATCAGGAGAGGGAATTTTCTGCGTTAGTGGAAAAGGCTAAGGTGGCTGAAGGAATCAAGGATTCTACAAAGCAGACTATGGATCGGAATAGGCCCAAAAGAAGCTTTGGATCGTCTGGGAAGGTTCAAAAGAGGCCTAGAGTGGATGGGCCGCGAAATCAGCAAG
The DNA here is from genome assembly GCA_005393395.2 of Gossypium australe. NCBI lineage: Eukaryota > Viridiplantae > Streptophyta > Magnoliopsida > Malvales > Malvaceae > Gossypium > Gossypium australe. Next base: position 24,072,704 of record CM016622.1, read on the forward strand.
CTGGTACAGGATGGCAGTATCGTCCTTGTGATCATTGTGGAAAGAAGCACTTAGGGGAGTGCTGGAGAAAGACGGGAGTGTAACAGCCCAATTTTAATAGTGTCGGAACAGTGATTCGAGATCACTAAATCTGACGAAAAGTTAGAAAATTTTGTTAATCGATAATTATAAGTTAAGTGTGATTTTAGAAATATTTTAAAATTAGTGAATTTTGTGAACTGAAAGAATTAATTAGAAAAAAATTGGGCCAAAAACGAGGTATTGAGATCTCGAATTCATAAAGTGAGCCATAAATATTTCTAAAAATATTTATGGAGTGTCATTAAGTTATTATTAAACTTTCGTTAGAAAATTTTAACGTTTGGGTAGGAAATTAAATGAAAAGGACTAAATTGAAATGAAAGTAAAAGTTAAATTATAGATTGAAAGAAATTACGAAGGATCAAAATGGTAATTATACCATTTTGTATAGTGAGGCGGTATAACATAGAAAAATCTGAGATTTTTAAGGTATATTATTATATTATTATATTATTTTATATTATTATTTTATTATTTTATATTATTATATTATATTATATTATTATATTATTATATTATTATATATAAAACAAACAAAAAAGAGAATAGAGAAGAGAAACAGAAACCAAACGAAACAGAGAGCAGGGGAAGGAAAGAAAGAAGAAGAGAAGAGAAAGAAGAAAAAGGGGAAAATTTTTGGAAAATTTCCAAAATTAGCTAAATAAAAAGGGGATCAAATTGAAATATCTGAGAATTCTCTTCATTCTCTTCATTTTCTTTAGTTGAAAAACAGCCATGGGAGAGAGTTTCAAGCTGGTTTTCATACTCAAGCTTCATGTAAGTTTAATTCTTGCTTTCTCCTTGAAATTTCTATATTTTGGACTTTCTACAATTGAGTCCAACTTATTAATTCATTAGTTTATGATTCTATGGTTAATTTTTAAATTTGATGTGGATTAGTGCTGAAAGAATATGATGAATAAGTATTGATTTGAAGCTTTAATTTTGTTATATGATGATTTTATTAAGTAAAATTGATGGAAATTGATTTTAGGACCTAATTGTGAAAGAGTTAAAATTAAGGCCTAGAGTTAAAATTCTGATTTTTCAAAGGTTATGAAGTAGTTTAAAATGATAGAGAAAAGTATTAAATGAGAAAATTAGCTAAATTGAGGGGTTAATTGAGCAAGGATTGAATTGTATGAATTGTGGAATTAGGGGCAAAATAGAAATCAACATGTTACACTAAAGCAGTTTTGGACAGCAGCAGTAGTCTAACTTTGAAAAATCACCAAAAATTGTATAAATCGAATTAGATGTTGAGTGAGATATGGAATTAAAGCTTATTGAGTCTATTTTCATATAAAAGAAACAGAGAAAGCAAAGGATGTCTACATTTTGAGATATTTGGATTTTTGTAAGACTGGTTTAGAATAACTTCGTGATTCCCTGTTCTTACTTTAGAAATTCACTAAAAATTGTAGAAAAATAATTATGAGTTATAATTTATATGGTTAGATTCCTTAATGAGTCTAGTTTTATAATAAATAAACTATAATATCATATGAATTCTGTATAAAAAGATAATTAATTTTTAGTGAATAAGGGTCGGAACTGCCAGACAGCAGAACAGGGGTGACTTTAAAGAATAAACTGTACTAATTGGCTAAATCAAAAATTCTGAAAATTTTATGGCAAGAAGATATGTGAGTCTAGTTTCAGGAAAAATTAACGGTACTTCATTTGGAGTTCCGTAGCTCCATATATAAATAATTTAGTGACTATAACTCAAACGGACAGTTTTGAATATACTTATGAGTAATTAATGAAATTATTGAGAATGTTACTTATAGCATGTTATATACATTAAGGATGTGGGATGGAGAGGAGGAGGAGGAAAATATGTATGAATATTCAGTTAGCATGGCTAATTTGTAATGTTTTAGGCTCGGGGACTAAATTGAATAAAAGTAAAACTTTGTGATTAATTTTGTAAAAATATGGAAATGATCAATTCACATGGAATGGATTATTTTATTATTGAAAATTGCAAAATTGATTGAAATTATTAATTTAAATTAAGATCGGTTGAAAAATCAATGAAAATAGAAAATTTTCAAAGTGCCCCCTAAATTTTGATATTTCTGCAAATTTAGCCAGGTAAGTTCGTGTAACTTAATTATGTGATATAAGGGAATATAAGTTGATTGTACGTGAAATATTGATATGATACGATGAATTAACTGTTTTATGTTTATGAAGAAACGACAAGTGAATGATATTTATCATGACATGTAAATATGTGGTTATCTTTAATATGTAAAAAAAAAAGGAAATTAAATATGTTGAGACGAGAAATAAATTCAAGTAAGACATGTCGATATTAATAAATATATTTAAGGGACAATATGTTTGATTTTGATTGATTTCAAATATAAAAATGCTAGATGAAATAAAATGTCTGATAAATAAATTTGTAATTCTGGTAATGCCTCGTACCCTATTCCGGCGTTGAATACGGGTAAGGGGTGTTACAGGGAGGATGTTTTAAGTGTGGGTCCAAGGACCATATGCTCAAAGATTGTCCTAAGAAATCAGATGAAAGTCGACCAGCAGCTCAGAATGTTAATCAGGCTGGTAGAGGTGGACAGCAGCCTCAACGAGGTCGTGGTTTGAATAACAGAGGTAATGGTGCTGGCAGAGGACGTGGAACACAGGGCAGAGGTGCTGCTAATACTGAGGCAAGGCAGTCGGGCTTGGTTTATGCGTTCGCCAGAAAGAGGATGGAGACGCGCCGGATGTTATAACCGGTACGTTCTTTATTTATGGCAAGCCCTATTTTGCTCTGATTGATGTGGGCTCGACCCATTCTTATGTTGCATGTAGTGTAGTGGAAACATTAGGCCTAGACTCTGAACTTTCTGATAGACAGATGACTGTAGTAAGCCCCTTAGGCCAAACTGTAGTGGTGGATAAGATCTTTCAGAATGTACCCCTAGAGATTCAGGGAGTGAACTTTCGGGCTGACTTAATGGAACTTCCCTTTGGGGAATTTGAACTCATACTTGGAATGGATTGGCTAGTAGAGCACCGAGCCGTGTTGGATTGTGCGGCTAAACGTATGGAACTAAGGACTCCAGAGGATGAAGTAGTAGTAATGATCGGAGAAAGAAGAAACTACTTGTCTAACGTAGTTTTGGCGTTGAAGGCTGAGAAAATGGTTAGGAAAGGGTGCAGGGCGTTTTTAGCCTTTGTAAGTGTGTTAGGTGGAAAGGAGGAAGGTGTCAGTGGAGTTAGAACTATAAAAGATTTTGAAGATGTGTTTCCAGAGGAATTACCAAGAATACCCCCAGATAGGGAGGTGGAATTTGGAATAGACTTATTACCAGGAACGGCTCCTGTGTCAATTGCCCCGTATCGAATGGCACCAAAGGAGTTGGTGGAGCTCAAGGCTCAAATTCAAGAGTTGTTGGATCATGGGTTCATTCGACCCAGTGTGTCTCCATGGGGAGCACCAGTCCTGTTTGTGAAGAAGAAGGACGGAACTATGCGTATGTGTATAGATTACCGTCAGCTGAATAAGTTGACCATCAAGAACAAGTATCCTTTGCCAAGGATCGATGACTTGTTCGATCAGCTGAAGGGAGCCGCAGTATTTTCAAAGATAGACTTAAGGTCGGGATATCATCAGTTGAAGGTGAAGGAGGCAGATATCCATAAGACCGCTTTTAGGACAAGATACGACCATTTTGAATTTGTAGTAATGCCGTTTGGGTTGACGAACGCTCCAGCCGCGTTCATGGATATGATGAACCGGGTTTTTCAACCCTATTTGGATAAGTTCGTTGTCGTGTTTATCGATGACATCCTGGTGTATTCGAAGTCAGAGGAGGAGCATGATGAGCATCTCCGAGTTGTGCTGCAAGTGTTAAGGGAGAAGAAGCTCTATGCCAAATTCAGCAAGTGTGAATTTTGGCTTAAGGAAGTGGCATTCTTAGGGCACGTGGTATCCACAGAGGGAATAAGAGTGGATCCTAGGAAGATCGAAACGGTGTTGGATTGGAAACCACCTAGGTCCGTGGCTGAGATCCGAAGTTTCTTAGGTTTGGCAGGCTATTACAGAAGGTTTATGGAAGGGTTCTCGTCAATAGCCGCGCCTTTGACAAAATTGCTAAGGAAGGAAGTACCCTTTGAATGGACTGATAAACAACAGGGAAGTTTTGAAAAGCTTAAGAAGGTGTTGACGGAAGCTCCAGTGTTAATTCAGCCGGAGGTAGGAAAGGATTTTGTGGTGTATTGTGACACTTCGCATACGAGATTAGGCTGTGTCCTAATGCAAGAAGGAAAAGTAATCGCTTATGCGTCTCGACAGTTAAGGCCGCATGAGGTTAACTACCCCACTCATGACTTGGAGTTGGCAGCAGTGGTTTTCGCTCTTAAGGTTTGGAGGCACTATCTTTATGGAGAAAGGTCGATAATCTACACAGACCATAAGAGCCTTAAGTATCTGTTGACTCAGAGGGAGTTGAACTTGAGGCAGCGAAGGTGGGTAGAGTTATTGAAGGATTATGATTTCTCGATAGAGTACCACCCGGGCAAGGCGAATGTGGTAGCTGATGCCCTAAGTCGGAAGGTTGTGTCGGATCTAAGGGCTATGTTCGCTCACTTAAGTTTGTATGTTGATGGAAGCCTGTTGGCAGAGTTACAAGTCAAGCCCATATGGCTGAAGGAGGTGAAGGAGGGACAGTTGGTTGATAAGGACCTAAGTGCTAAGTTACAGCAAGTACAGATAGGAGAATTAAAGGATTATGGTGTTAATGACGAAGGAGTATTGTGCTACAAAGGAAAAGTCTTTATGCCGAGGGACGAGGAGTTAAGATAAAGAATTCTTCGGGAGGCGCATAGTAGCCCTTATGCTATGCATCCCGGAGGCATTAAGCTGTACAGAGATCTAAGGGAACAATTTTGGTGGTCTGATCTTAAGCGGGAAGTGACTGAATTCGTGGGAAAATGTTTGACGTGTCAGCAAGTTAAGGCTGAACACCAAGTTCCATTGGGATTGCTTCAGCCAATCGAGATTCCACAATGGAAGTGGGAAAGGATTACCATGGACTTCGTTAGTGGGCTTCCCCTTACGCCCACTAAGAAGGACTCGGTATGGGTAGTAGTGGACTGTTTGACCAAGTCCGCGCACTTCATTCCGGTAAGAGTTGACTATTCTCTTCAGAAGTTAGCCAAATTATATGTAGCGGAAATTGTAAGGTTACATGGAGTACCGGTGTCAATTATTTCGGATAGAGACCCAAGGTTTACGTCTCGGTTTTGGAGGGAACTTCATCAAGCCTTAGGTACTAAGTTGGACTTCACTACGGCTTTTCATCCATAATCAGACGGGCAGTCTGAACGGGTTATACAAGTGTTGGAGGATATGTTAAGAGGTTGTGTGATGGATTTCCGAGGAAGTTGGGAAGACTATTTGCCTTTAGCCGAGTTCGCCTACAACAACAGCTATCAAGCTAGCATTCGAATGGCACCATATGAAGCGTTGTATGGTCGGAAGTGTCGAACTCCTACTTGTTGGACTGAGTTAGTAGAACGTCGAGTTTTGGGTCCAGAGTTAGTGACAGAAACTTAAGAGAAGGTTGGGATAATCCGAGCAAGGTTAAAGGAAGCCTCTGATAGGCAGAAGTCGTACGCCGACCTTAAGCGAAAGGAAATAGAGTTTGAAGTGGGAGACCAAGTGTTCCTTAAGGTTTCGCCTTGGAAGAAGGTGATGAGGTTTGGTCACAAAGGGAAGTTAAGCCCAAGGTTTATAGGGCCCTATCGAGTACTGAAGCGAGTTGGGCCAGTGGCATACCAATTGGAGTTGCCACCAGAGTTGCAGCAGATGCACGACGTATTCCATGTATCCATGCTACGTCGTTATCGATCCAATCCGTCTCATGTGGTACCAGTTGAAGAAGTGGAGCTAAGGCCAGACTTATCCTACAAGGAAGAGCCGATTCAGATATTGGAACGTGATGTGAAAGTGTTACGGAGGAAGTCAGTTCCTCTAGTCAAAGTGTTATGGTGCAATCATGGATCGGAAGAAGCTTCGTGGGAACCAGAAGAGACAATGCGACAGCAATACCCTCAATTATTTTAGATAGGAAATTTCGAGGACGAAATTATTTTAAGGGGGGTAGAACTGTAACATCCTGAAAAGGGCCTATGCATTTTCGGTTTAATTGTACGAACTGACATGTCTTAAGTATTATGAATAAATTTTGAATATTTTTGGAAACCTGGAAATGTATGGAAAAGATGTAGAAATGAACATTTTGGAAACCTGAAAATGTATGGAAATGTTAAGTTCAAAAATGGAAAGTGAACATTTTTCGAAACTAGGAAATGATTCAAAAGAGGAAAGTAAACATTTCTAGAAACTTGGAAATGTAAGGAAATGACAAGTTTAAAGAGCCGAACGAAAATTTTTGGAAACTTAGAAATGACTCAGAAATGTCGAGTTTTAAAGTTTAAAAGAGGAAATTAAGGCAAGGTGGCCTTAAGAGAAAAAGTATGTGAAATTTGACACACAAACAGGCTTGGAAAAGTGGCCTGGAGATGCCACTTAGGGCCTCTGGAAATGGCGCCACATGTAAGGGTGTTGGGCCTGAGTTCGAGTCACATGGGAAGCAAATAAAAGAAGTTTTATTTTTGCTTCTAGAAGCCCAGAGGTGGACGGCACAAGGCTTGCAAAAGAGGAGTTTCATTCTCTTTTAAATTCGGCTAATTAGAGGATAAATAATGGATTTTATTTAGATTATTTTTAAGAGATAATTGTGGATTAATTCCTTCTATTTTTAATGGATAAAAGAAGAGATAATAGAAGGATTATTATTATTAATTCAAAGGATAAAGTTATCAAATAAAGAAGAGTGGTGGCCAAGTAAGGGATTCTGAGTAATAATTTTGGCTATAAAAGGAAGGAAAGAGGGCTACTCATCAATTTTTCTCCTCTTCTCTCTCTGCTGAAATTTTTAGAGTTCTCTTCTCTTCTCTTTTTATTTTGTCAAGCCGAAATCTACTTCTTCTTTATCCATCATTGCCGATTCTCTAAGCTTCAAGAACCGAAAGTGTTGATACACCTCTAGGCCATAGTCGATTAGTCTTTAAGACTCCATAGCCGAATACTGCTAAGGGTTCAAGCAAGAGTTCTATCAATTTCTCCAAGTAAGGGTAAGATCTAGATTCGGTTTCTTTACTTTTCTTTTTAAGCCTGTCGAAATTTAGGGACTAATCCCTCCTATTGTATTTTGGCCGAAACTATGGAAGGTGATTCCGGGATTTCAGATCTAAGGTATTTCGGCATCTCCATTAATCAGGAAAAGAGTTTCGGGATTTAGAAGACTCAAGGTAAGTCATATGTACATTCGGCCTAGAATTATTTATCATGTTTAAGGATGAAATCGGATCTAACATGTGGTTTAGGAATTTCGACAGAAGCTACAACCAAGGGATAATTTCGGGATTTAAGATCCTTAAGGTAAGTTTTAAGTGTATAAATCGTACTAGGATTTGGATTTGTGGCCAAAAAGGTTTATTAATATGTTTAAATGATTGGCCGAATATAGGAGTTAACGGATCTAAAAGCAGTAGATCGATTTTTCGGGATTTCAAGGATTTCGTTAAGCAAATCAGGTGTGTACCCCACACTATCTTTTAATACGTTATATGGCAATATGTAATATATGTATGTATAAGAATGTGAATATGGCTAAGTACCCTAATGTGGTACAAAGTACTCAGGTACGTTTCCTACTCCTACTAGGATTACGAAATATGTTATATTTAACATGTGAAAAGTAACGTGAATGTGAATTTAAGTATGATATGCATGATATGAATAATATGGGCATTCGGGTTATATGAGAAAGGGGAAGTGAATGTGATGACTTCGGTCTCACTATCTGAATGTGGTGACTTCGGTCACATTATCTGAATGTGGTAACTTCGGTTACATTATCTGAATGTGGTGTCTCATGACACAATTATTTGAATCTGGTGGCTATGCCACGAATCTTATATGGGCGATGAGCACGTCGACTGCAGCGACTACCTTCGATGGTGTGTAGCGGAAGGAGGGTCGACTTAGTAGTCCCCACGGTGTGCAGGTTGGTACGGGGATGTGTAGTGGATGGCATCTAGGTTTGGGTATGGGTTGCATCATTATTTTATTTGTATATGAATGTGCATGTGATACGTTATGGTATGCCTGATCTATTAAATTTTAGTGTTGTGTACACATTGAATCTGTTGACTCACCCCGTTGTGGGAACATTTTTCAGGTGATGAACAGTGATGGACCGGGACGGCAGAACTTGTGGTGGCCATGCTCAACTTGAAGTTTTATTCAATATGGACATTTTATTTTATTTAAGTACTTAAGAATTTTATTTTGGGATTATTTGATGTAATAAGTCCATAAGGCCATAGTTGAATTTCTTTATTTCTTTTTACTTTTATTTATTATGTTTACAAATTATTATTTATGGATCAACAAATTTATTTTAAAATAAACTCTAAGTATTTTGTCACCTGAAATAAATGGATTTCAATATAAGATAAATTGGTTTTCAACACAAGCCCAACCCAAAACATTATTTTCTTTAAAATTGCACAAGTTTTTCCTAAGGAACAAAGGAACTTTGAATCGGTTTACTTGAGGAACATACCAAATCTGGACGAAGCTCGTGGGCCGGGTTTGGGGTGTTTCAGAGCTGGTATCGAGCAAGTGTCAAGAATTAGCTTCGTTGCTTGAAAAAGTTAAAACTCTGGGCATTAGGGCAAAGTCGTATTTATAATCCATTTTATGTAAAGAGCTTTGTTTTCTAAAAAGTTTTTTGAATGGAATTGAATCAGAATCGACGCCTTTTTGCATTCATTTCATGCATTTGCATTGCATTTCATGCACTTGCATCACATCATGTGCATGGAGAGAGCCTAATAAGCTAAAATTATAACAGAGAGCGAAAAAGGAAACCTGGAAGCTGAACACCCTTACGGCACGCGAGCTAAGTCAAAGAAAATAGACCAAAGATATGAGCAACTCCAGAAAGAAATACTAGAACAAGTGCAGGCACAAACACAAGAGCAGCTGGCCAAGATCCAGCAAGACATGACAAACAAGATGATGAAGTCCGGGAGAAACTTGATGGCTCAAATGACTCAAGTGACCCAACTACTGAACGGACTTATGGAGAAAGGAAAAGGCCCCATGGCTATTACCGGGGAAGAAAATGAAGGCATTCCTTCGGGTTTTACCCCACCACATGCGCCGGCACAGCTTGAAGAATATCTCCCAAGACCGTCTATCACAATTAGGCCCCAACAAGGTCGAGTTAATATCAGACCACCCGTGAACTTTCAAGCAGGTTCCGGATCCAACCTAGAGGATAACCCTGCTAACCCTATTAACTTAGTTGTCCCTGATTTCGATATGATAGAGAAGGAAGAGACAAGAGCTGAATCCTCAAGGCAGTTAGAGGATCGTTGCAAATGGTTGGAGGAGGAATTCAAGGCTTTGAAAAATGCCGGCCATCGCCCTGGTATTAAGGCGAAGGACTTGAGTTTGGTCCCGGACCTGGTACTGCCCAATAAATTCAAAATGCCAGAGTTCGAAAAATATAATGGGACAAGTTGCCCTGAAGCTCATATTACGATGTTCTGTCGGAGGATGGCGGGATACGTCCATAATGACCAGCTATTAATCCACTGTTTCCAAGATAGCTTGATTGGATCTGCGGCTAAATGGTATAATCAGTTGAGTCGCACCCAAATTGGTTCAGGGGAGGATTTAGCTCAAGCTTTCATGAAACAATATGGCCATGTAACAGATGTGGCACCTGACAGATTCATGCTACAGAACATGGAAAAGAAATCAAGTGAGAGCTTCAAACAGTATGCCCAACGATGGAGGGATATGGCGATGCAAGTCCAACCACCCCTCTTAGAGAAAGAGAGAACCATGTTCTTCATCAGTACACTAAGGGCCCCGTTTATCACCCACATGGTAGGGAGCACCACTAAGAGCTTCGCAGATATAGTCATGGCTGGGGAAATGATCGAAAATGCCATAAGGGGTGGAAAGATCGAAACATGAGAGGTCTCTAGGAAATCTGTTCCTAAGAAAAGGGATAACGAGGTAAACAATGTGAGTACCTATATCAAAGGGTACTCAAAAACAGTTACAGTTAACCCGCTAAAAGTAGTGACTGCCAAGTAACAGGGGACGACAGGACAAGAGCCAGGCCCAAGACAAAATTTTGAGAGGCCCCAATTTACGCCAATCCCGATGATATACGGGGAGCTGTATCAATGTCTGTTCGACGCACACATCGTAGCCCCATTTTATCTAAAGCCATTACAGCCCCCATATCCTAAATGTTACGACCCGAACGCTGAATGCGAGTACCATGCAGGAGTAGCGGGCCACTTGATAGAAAACTGCACTGCTTTCAAAAAGGTAGTCGAAAAGTTCATCAAAATGGGGATCGTGGAGCTCGACGATTTACCTGGTTCAGGGAACCCATTACCCAATCATGGGGATAAGACGATAAATGCCATTGGAGAAGGGATAATGAAAAGGACCAAAGAAGACATCTTCGAGGTAAAACCCCCATTGAGAACGGTCTGGAGGGAAATGAGAAGAAAAGGGCTGATAAAATCAAATCTTGATTAAGGAAGTGAAGAACACGAAAATTACTGTGCATTCCACAAAGCTGAAGGACATGAGATCCAGGGATGTGCGGAGTTTAAGTTATTAGTGCAGAGCTTCATGAACAATAAGGAGCTAGAATTTTATGAAGAGAACTCAGAGGGAGGAAGCATACATGCGACAGAAGGTGAATCGACCCGTCAAAAGGTTAATTTTCCGAAGATCATTATTTCCCACTCGAAGGATCCAGAAAGCGGAGCTCAAATGGCCCCTAAGATCATAATCAAGAAACCAGTGTCCTTTCCTTACAAGGATAACAAGAAGGTACCATGGAGCTACAATTGTAATATAACAACACGAGGAGTAGAGAGCTCAGCTGGCACTGCCAATGAGAGCCAAAGTGAAGGGTTCCACACGCGAAGTGGGAAGCGTTATGACTCAGTAGGCATCAGAATAAAACCAGCAAGATTGAAGGCTACAGCAGTCGAACCAGAGAAAGAACCTAGCGCCCTTATTAACGTACCTGTAAAAGAAGAAGAAGCGAAAGAATTTTTAAAATTCTTAAAGCACAGTGAATATAGTGTAGTGGAGCAACTGCGTAAGCAACCAGCCCACATTTCTGTGCTAGCTACTGTTGAGTTCAGAAGTACATCGTGAGGCACTGATGAAAGTACTGAACGAGACTTACGTTACTAAAGATATATCTGTCAATAAACTTGACCGATTAGTCAGTAACATAAGTGCTGATAACTTCATCTTCTTCAGTGATGATGAAATCCCATCTGGAGGTATGGGATCAACCAAGGCCTTGCATATAACTACTCGTTGTAAGGGATCTATACTACCGAGGGTGTTAATCGACAATGGGTCGGCCTTGAATGTCTTACCATTATCGACCTTGAAAAGGTTGCCAATAGGCAGTTCTCACATGAAGTCTTGCCAGAACATAATGAGAGCGTTTGACGGCACCGAGAGGAGAGTGATGCGAAAGATAGACATACCATTACAAATCGGGCCAAATACATATGAAGTGGATTTCCTGGTGATGGATATCAAGCCCTCGTACAATTGCTTACTGGGTAGACCTTGGATTTATTCGGCGGGGGCAGTACCTTCATCCCTCCATCAAAAACTGAAGCTGGTGGCCATAGGTCGACTCGTCACCATAAATGCAGAGGAAGACATCATAGCGACTGTTACCAATGATGTGCCATATGTAGAGGCAAATGAAGAGGCCATTGAATGCTCATTCCGGTCTTTAGAGTTCGTCAACGCGACATTCGTTCGTGAGGGGAATGAGATTCCGGCACCCAAGATATCCAGGACCACGAAGATGGGCCTACAAATGATGCTCAGTAAGGGGGCCTTGCCAGGAAGAGGACTAGGCAGATATCTCCAAGGAGAAGTTCAAGTGCCATTATTGAAAGAGAAGAGAGACCGTTTTGGCCTGGGTTTTAAGCCTAATGCTAGAGAAAGGAAAATGGAAATAGAGAAAAAGCAAGAGAGAAGAAGGGCCCGATTAAACGGAGAAGAAGTCCAGCGGGAACTAATGACGTTTCCTCACATATCCCAAACTTTCATATCTGGCGGGATAATTCACCCTGAGAAGGGGTTATTGATTGGAGATTCTCACATCAATGCCATACATGAGGAAGAAACCGGACAAAGAAACCTGACGGGCATTCGCCCTTATGAACCGGGGAGCGTTTTGAACAATTGGACTGCAGAGGAACTACCTGTAGTTTTTAGAAATTACACAAAGTAATGTTCAGAACGCCCTTATTGTTTCAAACCTAAGAACAATGGGATTTCTTTTGTGAAAAAGACTCATGTTCAAAAATCTTCATTGGAATAAAATGCATTAAAATCCATATTTTGTGTTTTTCTCTATCAAATTGTATTTTTCTTTTTCTCATTCATGGCATAAATAATTGTCTTCAAATTCATTTATTCTTCATACACCCACCATAGGTCCCTAGAGATCAACGATGTAAGCAACGATACTATAGACCTAGAGGCCCATTTTGAGCGTGACATGTGTTTAGAAGAATCTCAAGATTTTGAAGGTGACAGAGATGGTGACTTATCCCCGGATCTGTTGAGAATGGTACAGCAGGAAGAAAAACAAATCTTACCCCATGAAGAAGAGGTAGAGAACATAGCCTTAGAAGAAGGAAATGTGGTGAGAATCGGAACACGCATAACTGAAGAAACCAAACAAAACCTGGTGGAGTTACTACGGGAATTCAAAGATGTCTTTGCGTGGTCATATCAAGACATGCCTGGTCTAAGTACTGATATTGTAGTGCATCGCCTCCCCATAAAGGAAGAATGTAAGCCAGTGCAGCAAAAGCTACGAAGGATGAGGCCTGATGTAGTGTTGAAAATAAAAGAGGAAGTAAAGAAACAGTTTGATGCTGGTTTTCTACAGGTGGTCACATACTCAGAGTGGGTGGCCAATATAGCTCCTGTCCCGAAAAAAGATGGAAAGGTCCGGATGTGTGTAGACTATAGAGACCTAAATAAAGCCAGCCCAAAAGACAATTTCCCTTTGCCTCATATTGACACGTTGGTGGATAACACGGCGAGGTACTCGTGGTTCTCTTTCATGGATGGATTTTTCGGATATAATCAGATCAAGATGTACCCTGAGGACATGGTGAAAACCACTTTCATAACGTTGTGGGGCACCTTCTGTTATAAGGTGATGCCATTCGGGCTGAAGAATGCAGGGGCAACATACCAAAGGTCCATGGTGACTTTGTTCCACGACATGATGCACAGAGAGATTGAAGTATATGTTGATGATATGATCGCCAAATCTCGAACGGAGAAAGAACACGTCGAAGTTTTAAAAAAGTTGTTTCTAAGGTTGAGGAGGTTCCAATTGAAGCTCAACCTGACCAAATGTACTTTCAGAGCTCGATCAGGGAAACTGCTGGGTTTCGTTGTCAGTGAGAAAGGGATTGAAGTTGACTCGGATAAGGTCAAAGCTATACAAAACTTGTCTCCACCACGTACTCAAAAGGAAGTTCGGGGTTTTCTTGGAAGATTAAATTACACTGCTCGGTTCATTTCGCAGTTAACTGAGAAATGTGATCCTATATTTCGTCTTCTCAAGAAACACAACCAAGGTGTATGGGACGAAGAATGCCAGAGAGCTTTTGACAAAGTCAAAGAATATCTGTCAACTGCCCCAGTGCTATCTCCACCAAATCTGGATAGACCCTTGATACTGTATCTATCAGTGTTCAATAACCCCATGGGATGTGTGCTTGGACAACATGATGAGTCAGGAAGGAAAGAAAAGACGATATACTATCTCAGCAAAAAATTCACTGAACGTGAAATGAGATATTCGTCGATTGAAAAATTATATTGCGCTCTGATCTGGGCAACCAGAAGGCTAAGGCAGTATATGTTATACCATACGACCTGGTTGATTTCGAAGCTTGACCCGTTGAAATATATGATGGAGTCAACTGCTCTGAACGGGAGGATGGCAAGGTGGCAGATTTTGCTATCTGAGTTTGACATAGTCTACGTGAATCAAAATGCCATAAAAGGGAGTGCAATAGCAGAATTTCTAGCCAGCAGAGCCTCGGAAGATTATGAGCCTTTGAGCTTTGATTTCCTCAATGAAGAGTTAATGTATGTGGCAAATGCTGAAGAAAATCCGTGGAAGTTGAATTTTGATGGAACGTCTAATGCTGTGGGAAATGGAATTGGGGCAATCTTGGTGTCTCCTAGTGGTGATCATCATCCACTCACATGCAGATTGGATTTTGATTGCACAAATAACTTGGCAGAATATGAAGCTTGTATCATGGGAATTCGAGCAGCCATAGAGCGGAAGATCAGGGTGCTAGAAGTATATGGAGATTCTGCACTAGTGATTTATCAACTCAAAGGTGAATGGGAGACCCGAGATCCTAAACTAATCTAATATCGGAAGATAGTTTTGGGATTGATTGAGGAGTTTGACGACATCACTTTTAATTATCTCCCACGTGATGAAAACCAGATGGCAGATGCCTTGGCAACTCTAGCTTCTATGATCAAAGTGAATAGGCCGGAAGATATGAGACCCATTCAGATGAGTATTTTTGAATCTCTAGCTCATTGTTATACTGCGGAAGAGGGCGAAAGAGATGATCACCCCTGGTATCTTGATATACTGCGATATATGAAGAATCGTGAATACCCAGAGCATGCAGCTGAGAATGAGAAAAGGACACTCAGAAGATTGGCCTCTGACTATGTTCTAGATGGTGACATCTTGTACAAAAAGAGAAAGGATCAAGTGCTACTAAGGTGTGTGGATGCCGTTGAGGCTAAGCAAATCTTGGAGGAAGTCCACGAGGGCGTTTGTGGAACACATGCCAATGGTTTAACAATGGCCAGGCAGATCATGAGGTTCGGGTATTATTAGTCCACTATGGAAGGAGATTGCATCAACTATGCCAAGAGGTGCCATAAATGTCAGATTTATGGAGATAAAATTCATGTACCCCCGTCACCGTTACACGTGATGACTTCCCCATGGCCCTTTTCCATGTGGGGCATGGATGTGATTGGACCAATCTCACCGAAAGCATCAAACGAACACCGATTCATCTTTGTGGTCATTGACTACTTCACGAAATGGGTAGAGGCTGCTTCATACGCTAGCGTCACTAAATCGGTAGTAAGTCGGTTTTTAAAGAAGGAGATCATTTGTCGATATGGAATGCCCGAGAGGATCATATCAGACAATGCATTGAATTTGAACAATAGCACAATAGCAGATGTTTGCGGTCAATTCAACATCAGACACCACAACTCGTCACCATACCGTCCAAAGATGAATGGGGCAGTGGAAGCGGCCAATAAAAACATCAAGAAGATAGTGGGGAAGATGACCGAGACTTATAGGGATTGGCACGAGAAATTACCATTTGCACTATATGCTTATCGAACGTCTGTCAGGACCTCTACTGGGGCAACTCCTTTCTCATTAGTCTATGGGATGGAGGCAGTCCTACCTATTGAAGTGGAAATACCTTCTCTTCGAGTTTTGTCGGAAATAAAGTTGGATGAAGCTGAATGGATCCAAGCTCGATACGATCAGTTGAATTTAATTGAAGAAAAGAGGCTAAGGGCTATCCGTCATGGTCAGATGTACCAAAAACGAATGATGCGAGCCTATGATAAAAAGATTCGCCCAAGAGAGTTTAAAGAGGGAGATCTTGTACTAAAAAAAATCCTTCCCATACAAAAAGATCTCAGAGGCAAATGGATGCCAAACTGGGAAGGACCATATGTGGTGAAGAAGGCTTTCTCTGGAGGAGCACTGATTCTGGCTGAAATGGATGGGAAAAGCTTGCCCAATCCCGTGAACTCAGATTCAGTCAAGAAATACTTCGCTTGAAGGGGCCAAGATGAAAACCCACAAAGGGCGCTCCGAGTTTTCCAAAAAAAAGGGAGAAGCCAAAACGAAAACTCGTAAAGCGCACCTCAGACTCAAATGATCTTGCTACACCTGAATGGACGAGAAATGAAGTTGGGGCACCAACAAAGTATTTTGAGTCTTCTAAACACATGCTGAACCCAAAATAGTCTTCATAAAGTTTGTATGTAGACACGCAATCAATGATATCTAGGGCACCTTACCTTTGTTATCTTTGATCTTTTCCTCTTTTCAAAAAGATATGTTTTCCCTTAGTTTTGATAACTCTTTCGACTCTTTTTGAAAGCAATTTATTGCTACATGTTGTATTGAAATAATGATTGATGAACTAATAATTTCACAAAAGAGGTTCTGCATATTACTTTGGAAATTTCTAGATAAAACACTAGACCGAAATAGGACAATTGTTTAAAATTTCCATGAATACAGCTCAGAGATACATGAGAGCCTTAATAGAGAGTATTTCTCTGAAATCTCTGTCCAATCCAACAATTGTGACAGAGATAAGAACATATCCTTGGGTCACGATATGACAGGCCAATTTTTGGCAGGAAGGGATTCAAAAAAAACCGAGTTATGGGGCAATGGATCGAAATCAAAATAAGTCCTATGTCCTTTAAGTCACAATGAGGGTAGGCAGAAGAGTGTGCTGCTCGGAGGATGGGTTGAAGATGATATATCACTTACGTCCCTAGGATTCATGAGCCCTAAAGTTGTCACAGGGGCAGAACGTTCAGGCAAGAAAATGATGCTTCAAGACGAGCAAAGATGGAACTTTGAGGGATGAAATGAGTGATAATGCCTTAAATAGGAACCATACTCATAACATTTTTGCATCATAGCATGTCTAAATAGGAGCATTTGACTCATTTTGATCATGGCATCCTAATCGTTAAGTATAAGCATATACCCATTCTACAGGACAGGTTCCTCAAAGAACGGCGTAACAAGTTCAGATTTTGTTCCCTAGAGATGATAGTGGAACAGTTTGGAGATACCTGATCTGGCATCCTGATGTTTTAGGAGCAGATTGAAGAAAGCAAATCTGGCATCCTGATGTTTCAGGAGCAGATTGAAGATAGCAAGTCTGGCATCCTGATATTTTAGGAGCAGATTGAAGACAGCAAGTCTGGCATCCTGATGTTTTAGAAGCAGATTGAAGATAGCAAGTCTGGCATTCCTGATGTTTCAGGAGCAGATTGAAGATAGCGAGTCTGGCATTCCTGATGTTTTAGGAGCAGATTAAAGATAGTAAGTCTGGCATCCTGAAGTTTTAGGAGCAGATTGAAGAAAGCAAGTCTGGCATCCTGATGTTTTAGGAGCAGATTGAAGATGGAAATCTGGCAGTCTTGAAGTTTCAGGGGCAGATTGAAGACAACAAGTCTGGCATTCCTGATGTTTTAGGAGCAGATTGAAGAAAGCAAGTCTGGCATCCTGATGTTTTAGGAGCAGATTGAAGATGGAAATCTGGCAGTCCTGAAGTTTCAGGGGCAGATTAAAGACAACAAGTCTGGCATTCCTGATGTTTCAGGAGCAGGTTGAAGACAACAAGTCTGGCATTCCTGATGTTTCAAGAGCAGATTGAAGATAGCAAGTCTGGCATCCTGATGATTTAGGAGCAGATCGAAGACAACAAGTCTGGCATCCTAATGATTTAGGAGCAGATTGAAGATAGCAAGTCTGACATTCCTGATGTTTCAGGAGCAGATTAAAGAGAGCAAGTCTGGCAGTCCTGATGTTTCAGGAGCAGATTGAAAATACAAGTCTTATCTCCTTGAAGTTACAGTGAAGCAGACTGAAAATAGTAAGAGCAGATTGAAACCACAGGTCCTATCCCTCTAGAGTGGCTGTGGTGCGAGTCAAAGCAACAAGATGTAGTGGACTGAAATGAGGCCACATGAAGAATAAGAACACCGATAAGTCAAGTCTTAGCTAGACCGGGCAAAAATGGTCTTTCTTAGTCTTTGCTCTATTATCGTTACACGACAATGAGTAAAGAGGGGCAGCTGTACAAGCCCATTTTGCCCGGCCCAAACCCAAATACATTGGCCCAAAAGGGCCCAAAACCAAATCAGATTAGGGAACTCTAGGGTTCCCTCCTCTCCCGCGCCGCTGCACCTCGGGCATAACGCCCTCGCTTCATCCCGAGGTTCTCCCCTCTTTTGCGCGTCCTTAGCACGGAAATGGCCGACATGCTTCTCGTTGACTTCCTCCAGACCTGCAAAACAACAAAAATGCCGGAGGAACAATAGCAATGAGACGAACAAATAACAAACAAAATGTAATGATTTTATAATTTTCTTTTTCGGCTATATAAGCCCGAAAACAAAACGATGTAAAAAAAAAGGAGGGGGAGAGGCAGAAAAAGAATCAAAATACAAGAGATTTTCGGAATCAAAAAAAGAAAAAAAGGGAGAAATTTTGGGGATTTGAGAAAAAAGAAGAAGCATTTGAAACAGATTTGAAAAACTAAGGTTTCCATTTTTATTTATTTTCCTTTTATTTGTTTTCGTGAATATATATATGCTTATATTTCTTTAATTTTCTAGAAAAGAGAAAATTTTATATATAAAACAAAAAAAAACAAGATTTTTACCTTTTTCGGCCACCGTGCGCGGTGGCCGACGGCGGCTCCGGCGGCGGTCAGACGATTGGCCGATGACCGGAGTTCGGTCAGACTTGGGATGTGGGGAGAGAGTTTTGTGGGAGAGTTTTTGTTTTTTTTTTTTTTTGAAGAAGAGGGCTGAAATGAAGAGAAAAGAAAATTTTGGGGTTTAAATAGGATGTGCAAAACGACGTAGTTTTGCAAGGTCTTCCCAGACGCCAAAACGGCGTCGTTTTGGGGAGGCCGACCTGACCCGACCCGTGTAGGCCTCAGGATCCGCGTGTTTTGATAAAAAGGGTTATTTATCCTTTTGGTCCTTCCGCATTATTATCATGTGCAAACTAGTCTTTTAGGTTCTTTTAAATTTGTCCCATGGATTATATTTTTGATTTCGATTTAGTCCTTATTGATGCTTCTCATTTTGAAAGACAAGGATAATTTCCCATTCAGTCCTCACGCCTTTAGCGCATGTTCTATTTTAGTCCTTTAGTTTCATTCTAATTTCGATTCGGTCCTATTTTTCCCTTTTTCTTTAATTGTATTATTACTATTTTAATATTACTATTATTTTCCTTTATTATTATGTATTATTATTTTCCATATCATTATTTATTTATTATTATTATTATTATTATTATTATTATTACTACATTGTATATATTTTGTATCATATTATTATTTATTATACTATTACTATTATTACTATTATTATTATTATATTTACCATTACTATTATTATTATTACTACTATATTTATATTATTATATTGTACACTATTATTATTATCACTATTATTATTATTTACTTTATTTTTCATCATTGTTACTGTCATTATTATACTATTATTATTTCTATTACCAATATTATTGTATTGCTACTCGTATATATTTATTACTATTATTATTATCATTATTATTATTATTTGTTATTTTCGTTATTATTATTATATCCATTATTTATTATTGACATCACTACCATTATTTTCATCATTTTAAATTTTTTTTTGTCTCTATTTTCCTTTTATTATTAGTATTATATATGTATTGTTCATATTAATATGGTATAGTTTCCTTTATAATATGACTGTTACATTTCTTTATTTATTTGCTCGAATTTTATGTTATATATATTTTCTCTTGCTCATTTATTTTTGCATTAACATTTGTTCACTACATATTCAAATTTCAATTCTCTTGAGCTCGCTTCCTGTCTTTGCCTAATTAGATTGTCAAGCCCTTCTCTAAGAAGACGAACGCACTTTGCTTGCTTATATTCCCAGTGTTTTACAAGGTATACTAATTGAGACGAGCCTTTGTCTGCATAATTAGTTAGTTCTATAAGATGTTAGAAATCAACCATAGTTAGCTCCCCCACAAGTGTTACTTCCTCCAACATATCTTGGTCACCTCTTGGCTTTTCTACATTAAACTGCTTCAAGCTTCAAAATAATTGGTATTTCATATTCAGGGATTCGAGTAAATCGAGCCCTAATTTACTGGGTTTCGATTTTTCTTATTCAATCTGAACAATGGAATATACCTTTTAAATCGTGATATAAATTTTGAATGAAATACTTGTTTTCGGAAACTTGAAGCGTTGTGCCCTAATTTACTGGCCATGACATCAAAATACTCCGAAACAAGTTTGTTTTAAAATCAAGGCAATATTCAGTGTTTGTAAGGTCGAGAAATTGAGCTCTAACTTACTGAGTTTCGATTTCTCATCTGGCAAATAACGAAATATCCTCTTCAAAAATAAATCTGAATTTTAAAGTCAAGAGACAAGCTCATTTTCGGGAGTCCAAAATGTCATGCCCTAACTTACTGAGTACGACATTTTATCTCTTCGAAATAAGTGGGTCTTATCATCCACTTTCGATGCATTCAAGTTTTTTGCAAATAAAGGAGGATTGTATTTTAAAAACTTTTCAAATTTTCGACATCAAGGCATTAAATAATCAATTTGGTACCAGTTTTGGGCATGACGAGGGTGCTAACCCTTCCTCGCACGTAACCGATTCCCGAACCTGTTTTCTCAAATTTTCATAGACCAAAAATATTGTTTTAGTAAATCAAAATGTTTTATTAAAACAAAGGTGATCCGGTCACACCTAATAAAGATCGGTGGCGACTCCCGTTTTATTTTCAAACCCAAGTCCAATTCC
Organism: Gossypium australe; assembly: GCA_005393395.2. Classification (NCBI taxonomy): domain Eukaryota; kingdom Viridiplantae; phylum Streptophyta; class Magnoliopsida; order Malvales; family Malvaceae; genus Gossypium; species Gossypium australe. Next base: position 24,093,639 of record CM016622.1, read on the forward strand.
CGTTTTACAAAAATGGTTTCGACAGCTTGGCGACTCCGCTGGGGACATTATGAGAGAGTCGAGCCGTAAATTGATTGCTTTCTATCTTGTTGTCGAAAATTGAAAATCTGATTTGAAAAATTACGATCCTCTTACCGTATCCGCTTGGGTTATCTCATTCGATTACTATGGTTGAAGTCTGTAGAGTATTTCTGGCATCATATTGCATGACCGCTGGGTCACACCTTTTAAGTGGGAGCAAGAAGCTACTCCTTCGTGAGGTTTTCACCTCCGTGCAGGATAGTGAACTGCTTTCGGAATACACCCGTACCTATGTCTTCGTGAGATTTTCATCTCCGTGCAGCCATAGGGATATGTATTCCCCTAAACTGAACTCGGTCCGTATGAGCCTATAATGGGTGAGGATCTAGGAATTTGCTGGTTCAGGTACCCTTGCTTTAGAATCGAACCGCATATAGAGAGACCTAAGAACCTATCCTGGACGGAACCACGCTAAACCCCCTAGTGGTCACCTCAATAGGTGTTCTATGTTTGCTATTCCTCCTGTGCTAACGTTTTGTCTGTGCTTGCGTATTTCCCTTGCACTAACGCGTTTTCTCTTATCAATGGTTGCATTGCATGCATTTTCATAATAAAGAGGTGTCGATTCGGGTTCGATTGCTGAGTTAGAAAGTTTTCCATGGAAAACGACTTTCTTGGTAAAGTGGAGGATAATGCGTCCGTCCGAACTTGGTCAGAAACAACGCAACTAAAAAAGGGAGATAGCCTAGCTGTGGGGCATATGTCAGAACTACGGGATTACACTCGTATCAGTGTAACACAGAATAATCTTCACGAGTTAAGAGCAATATGGGATCAGTGGGACGATGTGACCAAGAGTTTGTTCTGCCATAATTATGGGGATTTACCATACTTACTTGAAGTCAAGGTAGATGAGCAGTTATTTCGAGCCATCACTCAGTTCTGGAACCCTGCCTATAATTGCTTCACCTTTGGAAGAGTTGATTTGGTACCCACCATAGAAGAATACACGACTCTACTACATTGCCTGAGGATTCAAGTTGACAGAATCTATTCGAGAGCCGCCTATGTCCCCGCATTTTGGAAGAAGCTGATGAGCATTACGGGAATGAGCGAGGAGTGGATCATGGCTAGGATCAAACAAAAGGGCGAGTATAAATGCATCCCATGGAGGAATTTGAAGGACTTGATCTTAACCCATCCGGATGTGAGTAAGAGAGCTGATATTTTTGCACTGAGTGTCTATGGATTAGTGCTATTCCCTAGGGCATTAGGACATGTGGATGAAGCGGTCAAAGGTTTCTTCGACCGACTCAGTAAAGGGGCCACACCAGTTCCTGCAATCTTGGCTGAGACTTTTAGGTCATTGAATACATGCAGAAGATCTGGAGAAGGCAGGTTCGTAGGATGCGCGCAGTTACTATTGGTTTGGTTTCACAGTCACTTTTGGAAGGTGAATAAAGTTTCTTATCGGATCTTTACCGATGACTATTCTCCACTAAAAGAGATAGCGACAATACCGAGGCGAGACGACGTGTCGAAAGATAATTGGGTAGCACTTCTCCAAAATCTTCAAGAGGGAGATATTGAATGGAAAGCTCCCTGGTTCACCCCCAATGAGATTTTGTTTCGATGCGGAAATTTCGACCGGGTTCCTTTACTTGGAATTTGGGGAGCCATTGGTTATGCGCCTCTACTGGTACTAAGACAATATGGATCAAGACAATTTATACCGGCAACACACGGCCTAGCACAATGCGAGTTCCAGTATAAAGGGGAAAATTACAAGAGAAAAGTCAAAGAAATTTCTGCTGCTTGGAACCAAATTCAGCGAATGAAAAATTTGACGACAGGGCCAAGGATTACTCCCGAATATGTTGAATGGATTAGTAGAAGAATCAATGACAATATCCCGGGGCCAAGAATAGAAGGCATACGATCGATAGAAGAATACTTACGGACAGTCCCGTCAGAATTGGAGATAATAAAACAAGATTTTGAAAGGAAGAATCGGGATCTGGAGAAAAAGATCGAGCAATTAGAGGAAGAAAAGATGCATTTAAAGTTAGATGCCGATGTGCAAAAGATGGAGGCTGAGAAGCAAAGAAGTGGAAAAAGTAAGGCTGAGGAAGACTTGGATAGCTTGAAGACAGACTACAAAAAGATGCGCACATCGATGAAAACTGCCGGGTTAGGAAAGACTTCAGAGCAGTGGCGAAGGGAAATTCAAGCGGAAGGGACAAAAGCTGATCAGTGGAAGAGGAAATTCCAAGAGACTCAAGCTCAGAAAGAGACTATGGAAGCAAGCCTATTGGAAACCCGAACGAATGAAGAGAAGATAAAAGCTAGAGTGGCAGAGCTTGAAAAAAATACTTCATCAAAATAGAAATCGCAATTCTGTGGCTGAGTTGAGAGCCAGTTTGGAGAAAATCGAGGCAATGAAGGGAAGAATAGAGGAGTTAGAGTACACTTTACAAAGTTGTAAGCTTAGTGTAGAGCTTCTTGAAGCAAATGAGGAATGATGGAAGAAACAACTTCATCACTTTCAGAGTCAAGTCAAAGACCGGGACTACCTTATGGGTGAAGCTGTGACTCAAATCCGAGAGGTGGCCGAAAATCTACAAACATTGGCACTACAGGCTGACATACTAAATATGAAGTACGAGCTGGATCGAGCAAGGGTCAAGAATTAGCTTCGTTGCTTGAAAAAGTTAAAACTCTGGGCATTAGGGCAAAGTTGTATTTATAATCCATTTTATGTAAAGAGCTTTGTTTTCTAAAACATTTTTTGAATGGAATTGAATCAGAATCGACGCCTTTTTGCATTGATTTCATGCATTTGCATTGCATTTCATGCACTCGCATCATATCATGTGCATGGAGAGGGCCTAATAAGCTAAAATTATAACAGAGAGCGAAAAAGGAAACCTGGAAGCTGAACACCCTTACAGCACGCGAGCTAAGTCAAAGAAAATAGACCAAAGATATGAGCAACTCCAGAAAGAAATACTAGAACAAGTGCAGGCACAAACACAAGAGCAGCTGGCCAAGATCCAGCAAGACATGACGAACAAGATAATGGAGTCCGAGAGAAACTTGATGGCTCAAATGACTCAAGTGACCCAACTACTGAACGGACTTATGGAGAAAGGAAAAGGCCCCATGGCTATTACCGGGGAAGAAAATGAAGGTATTCCTTCGGGTTTCACCCCACCACACGCGTAGGCACAGCCTGAAGAATATCTCTCAAGACCGTCTATCACAATTAGGCCCCAACGAGGTCAAGTTAATATCAGACCACCCGTGAACTTTCAAGCAGGTTCCGGATCCAACCTAGAGGATAACCCTGCTAACCCTGTTAGTTGTCCCTGATTTCGATATGATAGAGAAGGAAGAGACAAGAGCTGAATCCTCAAGGCAGTTAGAGGATCATTGCAAATGGTTGGAGGAGGAATTCAAGGCTTTGAAAAATGCCGGCCATCGCCCTGGTATTAAGGCGAAGGACTTGAGTTTGGTCCCGGACCTGGTACTGCCCAATAAATTCAAAATGCCAGAGTTCGAAAAATATAATGGGACAAGTTGCCCTGAAGCTCATATTACGATGTTTTGTCGGAGGATGGCGGGATACGTCCATAATGACCAGCTATTAATCCACTATTTCCAAGATAGCTTGATTGGATCCGCGGCTAAATGGTATAATCAGTTGAGTCGCACCCAAATTGGTTCATGGGAGGATTTAGCTCAAGCTTTAATGAAACAATATGGCCATGTAATAGATGTGGCACCTGACAAATTCATGCTACAGAACATGGAAAAGAAATCAAGTGAGAGCTTCAAACAGTATGCCCAACGATGGAGGGATATGGCGATGCAAATCCAACCGCCCCTCTTAGAGAAAGAGAGAACCATGCTCTTCATCAGTACACTAAGGGCCCCGTTTATCACCCACATGGTAGGGAGCACCACTAAGAGCTTCGCAGATATAGTCATGGTTGGGGAAATGATCGAAAACGCCATAAGGGGTGGAAAGATCGAAACATGAGAGGTCTCTAGGAAATCTGTTCCTAAGAAAAGGGATAACGAGGTAAACAATGTGAGTACCTATATCAAAGGGTACTCAAAAATAGTTACAGTTAACCCGCTAAAAGTAGTGACTGCCAAGTAACAGGGGACGACAAGACAAGAGCCAGGCCCAAGACAAAATTTTGAGAGGCCCCAATTTACGCCAATCCCGATGACATACGGGGAGCTGTATCAACGTCTGTTCGACGCACACATCGTAGCCCTATTTTATCTAAAGCCATTACAGCCCCCATATCCTAAATGGTACGACCCGAATGCTGAATGCGAGAACCATGCAGGAGTAGCGGGCCACTCGATTGAAAACTGCACTGCCTTCAAAAAGGTAGTCGAAAAGTTCATCAAGATGGGGATCGTGGAGCTCGACGATTTACCTGGTTTAGGGAACCCATTACCCAATCATGGGGATAAGACGATAAATGCCATTGGAGAAGGGATAATGAAAAGGACCAAAGAAGACATCTCCGAGGTAAAAACCCCATTGAGAACGGTCTGGAGGGAAATGACAAGAAAAGGGCTGATAAAGTCAAATCTTGATGAAGGAAGTGAAGAACACGAAAATTACTGTGCGTTCCACAAAGCTGAAGGACATGAGATCCAGGGATATGTGGAGTTTAGGTTATTAGTGCAGAGCTTCATGAACAATAAGGAGCTAGAATTTTATGAAGAGTACTCGGAGGGAGGAAGCATACATGCGACAGAAGGAGAATCGACTCGTCAAAAGGTTAATTTTTCGAAGATCATTATTTCCCGCTCGAAGGATCCAGAAAGCAGAGCTCAAATGGCCCCTAAGATCATAATCAAGAAACCAGTGTCCTTTCCTTACAAGGATAACAAGAAGGTACCATGGAGCTACAATTGTAATATAACAACACCAGGAGTAGAGAGCTCAGCTGGCACTACCAATGAGAGCCAAAGTGAAGGGTTCCATACGCGAAGTGGGAAGCGTTATGACTCAGTAGGCATCAGAATAAAACCAGCAAGATTGAAGGCTACGGTAGTCGAACCAGAGAAAGAACCTAGCGCCCTCATTAACGTACCTGTAAAAGAAGAAGAAGCGAAAGAATTTTTAAAATTCTTAAAGCACAGTGAATATAGTGTAGTGGAGCAACTGTGTAAGCAACCAGCCCCCATTTCTGTGCTAGCTTTACTGTTGAGTTCAGAAGTACATCGTAAGGCACTGATGAAAGTACTGAACGAGACTTACGTTACTAAAGATATATCTGTCAATAAACTTGACCGATTAGTCAGTAACATAAGTGCTGATAACTTCATCTTCTTCAGTGATGATGAAATCCCATCTGGAGGTATGGGATCAACCAAGGCCTTGCATATAACTACTCGTTGTAAGGGATCTATACTACCGAGCGTGTTAATCAACAATGGGTCGGCCTTGAATGTTTTACCATTATCGACCCTGAAAAGGTTGCCAATAGACAGTTCTCACCTGAAGTCTTGCCAGAACATAGTGAGAGCATTTGACAGCACCGAGAGGAGAGTGATGGTAAAGATAGACATACCATTACAAATCGAGCCGAATACATATGAAGTGGATTTCCTGGTGATAGATATCAAGCCCTCGTACAATTGCTTATTGGGTAAACCTTGGATTCATTCGGCGGGGGCAGTACCTTCATCCCTCCATCAAAAACTGAAGCTGGTGGCGGATGGTCGACTCGTCACCATAAACGCAGAGGAAGACATCATAGCGACTGTTACCAATGATGCGCCATATGTAGAGGCAAATGAGGAGGCCATTGAATGCTCATTCCGGTCTTTAGAGTTCGTCAACGCGACATTCGTTCGTGAGGGGAATGAGATTCCAGCACCCAAGATATCCAGGACCACGAAGATGGGCCTACAAATGATGATCAGTAAGGGGGCCTTGCCAGGAAGAGGACTAGGCAGATATCTCCAAGGAGAAGTTCAAGTGCCGTTATTGAAAGAGAAGAGAGACCATTTTGGCCTGGGTTTTAAGCCTAATGCTAGAGAAAGGAAAATGGAAATAGAGAAAAAGCAATAGAGAAGAAGTGCCCGATTAAACAGAGAAGAAGTCTAGTGGGAACCAATGACGTTTCCTCACATATCCCAAACTTTCATATCTGGAGGGTAATTCACCCTGAGAAGGGGTTATTGATTGGAGATCCTCACATCAATGCCATACATGAGGAAGAAACGGGACAAAGAAACCTGACGGGCATTCGCCCTTATGAACCGGGGAGCGTTTTGAACAATTGGACTGCAGAGGAACTACCTGTAGTTTTTAGAAATTACACAAAGTAATGTTCAGAACGCCCTTATTGTTTCAAACCTAAGAACAATGGGATTTCTTTTGTGAAAAAGACTCATGTTCAAAAATCTTCATTGGAATAAAATGCATTAAAATCCATATTTTTTGTTTTTCTATATCAAATTGTATTTTTCTTTCTCATTCATGGCGTAAATAATTGTCTTCAAATTCATTTATTCTTCATACACCCACCACAGGTCCCTAGAGATCAACGATGTAAGAAACGATACTACAGACCTAGAGGCCCATTGTGAGCGTGACATGTGTTTAGAAGAATCTCAAGATTTTGAAGGTGACAGAGATGGTGACTTATCCCCGGATCTATTGAGAATGGTACAGCAGGAAGAAAAACAAATCTTACCCCATGAAGAAGAGGTAGAGAACATAGCCTTAGAAGAAGGAAATGTGGTGAGAATCGGAACACGCATAACTGAAGAAACCAAACAAAACCTGGTGGAGTTACTATGGGAATTCAAAGATGTCTTTGCGTGGTCATATCAAGACATGCCTAGTCTAAGTACTGATATTGTAGTGCATCGCCTCCCCATAAAGGAAGAATATAAGCCAGTGCAGCAAAAGCTACGAAGGATGAGGCCTGATGTAGTGTTGAAAATAAAAGAGGAAGTAAAGAAACAGTTTGATGCTGGTTTTCTACAGGTGGTCACATACTCAGAGTGGGTGGCCAATATAGTTCCTGTCTCGAAAAAAGATGGAAAGGTCCAGATGTGTGTAGACTATAGAGACCTAAATAAAGCCAGCCCAAAAGACAATTTCCCTTTGCCTCATATTGACACGTTGGTGGATAACACGGCGAGGTACTCGTGGTTCTCTTTCATGGATGGATTTTTCGGATATAATCAGATCAAGATGTACCTTGAGGACATGGTGAAAACCACTTTTATAACGTTGTGGGGCACCTTCTATTATAAGGTGATGCCATTCGGGCTGAAGAATGCAGGGGCAACATACCAAAGGTCCATGGTGACTTTGTTCCATGACATGATGCACAGAGAGATTGAAGTATATGTTGATGATATGATCGCCAAATCTCGAACGGAAAAAGAACACATCGAAGTTTTGAAAAAGTTGTTTCTAAGGTTGAGGAGGTTCCAATTGAAGCTCAACCTGACCAAATGTACTTTCGGAGCTCGATCAGGGAAACTGCTGGGTTTCGTTGTCAGTGAGAAAGGGATTGAAGTTGACTCAGATAAGGTCAAAGCTATACAAGACTTGTCTCCACCACGTACTCAAAAGGAAGTTCGGGGTTTTCTTGGAAGATTAAATTACATTGCTCGGTTCATTTCGCAGTTCACTGAGAAATGTGATCCTATATTTCGTCTTCTCAAGAAACACAACCAAGGTGTATGGGACGAAGAATGCCAGAGAGCTTTTGACAAAGTCAAAGAATGTCTGTCAACTGCCCCAGTGCTATCTCCACCAAATCCAGATAGACCATTGATACTGTATCTATCAGTGTTCAATAACTCCATGGGATGTGTGTTTGGACAACACGATGAGTCAGGAAGGAAAGAAAAGGCGATATACTATCTCAGTAAAAAATTCACTGAACGTGAAATGAGATATTCGTCGATTGAAAAATTATATTGCGCTCTGATCTGGGCAACCAGAAGGCTAAGGCAGTATATGTTATACCATACGACCTGGTTGATTTCGAAGCTTGACCCGTTGAAATATATAATGGTGACATCTTGTACAAAAAGAGAAAGGATCAAGTGCTACTAAGGTGTGTGGATGCCGTTGAGGCTAAGCAAATCATGGAGGAAGTCCACGAGGGCGTTTGTGGAACACATGCCAATGGTTTTACAATGGCCAGGCAGATCATGAGGTTCAGGTATTATTGGTCCACTATGGAAGGAGATTGCATCAACTATGCCAAGAGGTGCCATAATGTCAGATTTATGGAGATAAAATTCATGTACCCCCGTCACCGTTACACGTGATGACTTCCCCATGGCCCTTTTCCATGTGGGGCATGGATGTTATTGGACCAATCTCACCGAAAGCATCAAACGGACACCGATTCATCTTTGTGGTCGTTGACTACTTTACGAAATGGGTAGAGGCTGCTTCTTACGCTAGCGTCACTAAATCGGCAGTAATTCAGTTTTTAAAGAAGGAGATCATTTGCCGATATGGAATACCTGAGAGGATCATATCAGACAATGCATTGAATTTGAACAATAGCACAATAGCAGATGTTTGCGGTCGATTCAACATCAGACACCACAACTCGTCACCATACAGTCCAAAGATGAATGGGGCAGTGGAAGCGGCCAATAAAAACATCAAGAAGATAGTGGGGAAGATGACCGAGACTTATAGGGATTGGCACGAGAAATTACCATTTGCACTATATGCTTATCGAACGTCTGTCAGGACCTCTACTGGGGCAACTCCTTTCTCATTAGTCTATGGGATGGAGGCAGTCCTATCTATTGAAGTGGAAATACCTTCTCTTCGAGTTTTGTCAGAAATAAAGTTAGATGAAGCTGAATGGATCCAAGCTCGATACGATCAGTTGAACTTAATTGAAGAAAAGAGGCTAAGGGCTATCCGTCATGGTCAGATGTACCAAAAACAAATGATGCGAGCCTATGATAAAAAGATTCACCCAAGAGAGTTTAAAGAGGGAGATCTTGTACTAAAAAAAAATCCTTCCCATACAAAAAGATTTCAGAGGAAAATGGATGCCGAACTGGGAAGGACCATATGTGGTGAAGAAGGCTTTCTCTGGAGGAGCACTGATTCTGGCTGAAATGGATGGGAAAAGCTTGCCCAATCCCGTGAACTCAGATTCAGTCAAGAAATACTTCGCTTGAAGGGGCTAAGATGAAAACCCACAAAGGGCGCTCCGAGTTTTCCAAAAAAAAAAAGGGGGGAGAAGCCAAGACGAAAACTCGCAAAGGGCACCTCAGACTCAAATGATCTTGCTACACCTGAATGGATGAGGAATGAAGTTGGGGAACCAAAAAAGTATTTTGAGTCTTCTAAACACATGCTTAACCCAAAATAGTCTTCATAAAGTTTGTATGTAGACACGCAATCAATGATATCTAGGGCACCTTACCTTTGTTATCTTTGATCTTTTCCTCTTTTCAAAGAGATATGTTTTCCCTTAGTTTTGATAACTCTTTCGACTCTTTTTGAAATCAATTTATTGCTACATGTTGCATTGAAATAATGATTGATGAACTAATAATTTCACAAAAGAGGTTTTGCATATTACTTGGAAATTTCTAGATAAAACAGGAGACCGAAACAGGACAATTGTTTAAAATTTCCACGAATACAGCTCAGAGATACATGAGAGCCTTAATAGAGAGTATTTCTCTAAAATATCTGTCCAATCCAACAATTGTGACAGAGATAAGAACATATCCTTGGGTCACGATATGACAGGCTAATTTTTGACAGGAAGGGATTCAAAAAAAAAACCGAGTTATGGGGGAATGGATTGAAATCAAAATAAGTCCTATGTCCTTTAAGTCACAATGAGGGTAGGCAGAAGAGTGTGCTGCCCGGAGGATGGGTTGAAGATGATATATCACTTACGTCCCTAGGATTCACAGGGGCAGAACGTTCAGGCAAGAAAATGACGCTTCAAGACGAGCAAAGATGGAACTTTGAGGGATGAAATGAGTGATAACGCCTTAAATAGGAACCATACTCATAACATTTTTGCATCATAGCATGTCTAAATAGGAGCATTTGACTCATTTTGATCATGGCATCCTAATCGTTAAGTATAAGCATATATACATTCTACAGGACAGGTTCCTCAAAGAACGGTGTAACAAGTTCAGATTTTGTTCCCTAGAGATGATAGTGGAACAGTTTGGAGATACCTGATCTGGCATCCTGATGTTTTAGGAACAGATTGAAGAAAGCAAATCTGGCATCCTGATGTTTCAGGAGCAGATTGAAGATAGCAAGTCTGGCATCCTAATGTTTTAGGAGCAGATTGAAGACAGCAAGTCTGGCATCCTGATGTTTTAGGAGCAGATTGAAGATAGCAAGTCTGGCATTCCTGATGTTTCAGGAGCAGATTGAAGATAGCGAGTCTAGCATTCCTGATGTTTTAGGAGCAGATTAAAGATAGTAAGTCTGGCATCCTGAAGTTTTAGGAGCAGATTGAAGAAAGCAAGTCTGGCATCCTGATGTTTTAGGAGCAGATTGAAGATGAAAATCTGGCAGTCCTGAAGTTTCAGGGGCAGATTGAAGACAACAAGTCTGGCATTCCTGATGTTTCAGGAGCAGATTGAAGACAACAAGTCTGGCATTCCTGATGTTTCAAGAGAAGATTGAAGATAGCAAGTCTGGCATCCTGATGATTTAGGAGCAGATCGAAGACAACAAGTCTGGCATCCTAATGATTTAGGAGCAGATTGAAGATAGCAAGTCTGACATTCCTGATGTTTCAGGAGCAGATTGAAGAGAGCAAGTCTGGTAGTCCTGATGTTTCAGGAGCAGATTGAAACTACAAGTCTTATCTCCTTGAAGTTACAGTGAAGCAGACTGAAAATAGTAAGAGCAGATTGAAACCACAGGTCCTATCCCTCTAGAGTGGCTGTGGTGCGAGTCAAAGCAACAAGATGTAGTGGACTGAAATGAAGCCACGTGAAGAATAAGAACACCGAATAAGTCAAGTCTTAGCTAGACCGGGCAAAAATGGTCTTTCTTAGTATTTGCTCTATTATCGTTACACGACAATGAGTAAAGAGGGGCAGCTGTACAAGCCCATTTTGCCCGGCCCAAACCCAAATACATTGGCCCAAAAGGGCCCAAAACCAAATCAGATTAAGGAACCCTAGGGTTCCCTCTTCTCCCGCGCCGCTGCACCTCGGGCATAACGCCCTCGCCTCATCCCGAGGTTCTCCCCTCTTTTGCGCGTCCTTAGCACGGAAATTGCCGACATGCTTCTCGTTGACTTCCTTCAGACCTGCAAAACAACAAAAATGCCAAAGGAACAATAGCAATGAGACGAACAAATAACAAACAAAATCTAATGATTTTATAATTTTCTTTTTCGGCTATATAAGCCCGAAAACAAAACGATGTAAAAAAAAGGAGGGGGAGAGGCAGAAAAAGAATCAAAATACAAGAGATTTTCGGAATAAAAAAAAAAGAAAAAAAAGGGAGAAATTTTGGGGATTTGAGAAAATAAAAAAAGAAGCATTTGAAACAGATTTGAAAAACTAAGGTTTCCATTTTTATTTATTTTCCTTTTATTTGTTTTTGTGAATATATATATATATATATGCTTATATTTTTTTAATTTTCTATAAAAGAGAAAATTTTATATATAAAACAAAAAAAAACAAGATTTTTACCTTTTTCGGCCACCGTGCGTGGTGTTCGGCGGCGGCTCCGGCGGCGGTCAGACGATTGGCCGATGACCGGAGTTCGGTCAGACTTGGGATGTGAGGAGAGAGTTTTGTGGAAGAGTTTTTGTTTTTTTTTGAAGAAGAGGACTGAAATGAAGAGAAAAGAAAATTTTGGGGTTTAAATAGGATGTGCAAAACGACGTAGTTTTGCAAGGTCTCCCCAGACGCCAAAACGGCGTCGTTTTGGGGAGGCCGACCCGACCCGACCCGTGTAGGCCTCAGGATCTGCGTGTTTTGATAAAAAGGGTTATTTATCCTTTTGGTCCTTCCGCATTATTATTATGTGCAAACTAGTCTTTTAAGTTCTTTTAAATTTGCCCCAGGGATTATATTTTGATTTCGATTTAGTCCTTATTGATGTTGCCCATTTTGAAAGACAGGGATAATTTCCCATTCAGTCCTCACGCCTTTAGCGCATGTTCTATTTTAGTCCTTTAGTTTCATTCTAATTTCGATTCGGTCCTATTTTTCCCTTTTTCTTTAATTGTATTATTACTATTTTAATATTACTATTATTTTCCTTTATTATTATGTATTATTTTCCATATCATTATTTATTATTATTATTATTATTATTATTATTATTATTATTATCATATTATTATTATTATATTATTATATTATTACTATTATTATTATTATTACTACTATATTTATATTATTATATTGTACACTATTATTATTATCACTATGATTATTATTTACTTTATTTTTCATCATTGTTACTGTCATTATTATACTATTATTATTTCTATTACCAATATTATTGTATTGCTACTCGTATATATTTATTACTATTATTATTATCATTATTATTATTATTATTATTTGTTATTTTCGTTATTATTATTATATCCATTATTTATTTTTGACATTACTACCATTATTTTCATCATTTTAATTTTTTTTTTGTCGCTATTTTTGTAACACCCCAAACCCGGCCTAAACATTACGACCGGATCTGGCATGTCACATAAAAGGGTTGTTTAAAAACTGTGCGTTTGTTAAAAATTTCGAGTTTAAATATTTATTCGCTTGATATCCTTTTGTTAACATTTTGGAAAACGGTTATTAAGGGTTTAGGACATTCCCGTATTGAACATTTGATAACAATAGGCAGCAATCATATTAAAAGCTAAACCAGATAAAATACCAAAAATACAGTTAAAGCGGCCTTATTACAGCTTAAAATCCCGAATTAAAAATAAGTTGAAATAAGAGAACAAGTTTACGAGAAAATAATGTATGGCCTTCACGAGTCCACCTCAGCTCCCAAATCCGCGATCTAACGATTACCTGCAAAATTAACTAAGGGGTGAGTCATCGAGACTCAGTGTGTAAATCCCCATCCAAAGTATGTTAAGCTCATACACAGATCCATGTGCAAATATGCATGTCATGCAACCCATCCATCCTATCCATCCGAAACTCCCAAATCTACCCCGTGTGGTCAAAACCACTGGTGGTCAAAGCTACTGGTGACCGTAGTCACAAATAATATCAGTGTGGTCAAAACCACTGGTGACCGTAGTCACAATAATATGTGTGACGCCAACCCACAATGTGGTCAAAACCACTGATGACAATCCCGTATATCGATATGTGGGGCCAACCCACTGTGGTACCAAACCACTGGGACGAGTCACAAAGATAGCAATATGTGGTTAAAACCACTAGTGACCGTAGTCACAAATAATATCGGTGTGGTCAAAACCACTGAGACTTAGTCACAAAAATAGTATAGAAAGCGGGGCCAACCCACTATGTGGTCAAAACCACTGGTGACAGTCTAGAATCATATCTTCCCCCTCCTCTCATCATACCCATGCAATATGACATAATAATTCGTATGCAGTATGACATGTATGCAAATCATATATCACAGATAACGTATGAAACGAATTACCATCATAATCAGAATAACAAATACGACATAATCAAGCCAATCAACCTCTAAGGGTATAACAGTAATTTACCTTCTAGGGGTATTTTGGTAATTTACCCACTAAGGGTATTTCAGTAATTTCGTACCTGGAATGGCCTTTCAGAAGGCCCAATGTCGCCCCGAGCGACTTGACTACCAATTCTGTCTTTACCGGACTATTGGGCCTAAAACCCGATTTCGGCCCATTCGGGCCCACACTCTCGTGTGGCCCACCTAACATAAATCTAGCCACGTATATAAATTCCACCTAGTCTAGTTCACTATACACTATACCATCATACATTTTGCTCAATTGGGCCCATAGGCCCACTTCAGCCCATCGCGGCCCAAGCAACCCCAACCCACAAGAATACTACTGATGGCCTCAACTATTGCGTAGAAGCCCCACACGTGCACTCGCACGCTCGTGTGGCTACTATTGTCGTGACCAGCACTTCGGCATTTGCCGCTCTACAACTAGAGTAGAGAGAGTTACACACCTAATAGGAATTTGAAGCTGCTAAACCGCGCTCCGAGCACTCCTTTGCCCAACGCCAACCAGGTATGATAACTCTCCTCCTGAATGTGCTCTTTATATAGCTAGCTCTTCACCTTCCTTCTTTGTATCTTTCCGATGTGGGATCCCTTCGTCAGTAGAGTTTAAATTCAACTGAAACTCTTGTCGTCCAATCCGCAAAATAAATACTCCATTGCTTCTCATGAGATTCGAACCCAGGCTCCCTTGCAACATAATCCACGCCGCTAACCACTTGGCCACAAGCTCCTCTTGTGCCTTAAACCATGCGTAACTAAATATAAACTATGGCCTAAATTCTAAGATCCAAGTAAAAGAAACTAAAATGCAAAAGCCAAGACTTGAACCTTGGACCTCCTTCCTTCCTTGTGGCGTCACCCCCCTTGCTCCCTAAGTGGCGTCACTTTGCCACTACACCACACACTCCACTTGTGTCATTTTCCTCCAGTTTTTATTCTTAAGGCCTACCTGCCAAGTTCCAGGGTTTTTTTCGCCTAAAACCAAAATTTCCCCAAAGCTAATGTTCGATCCCGGGACTTCATAGAAGCCCTCTAACCTTCCAAAATCACTTATCTAATAAGTCCAACTTGTACTAAAGTCGATCTCCTGTTCTCCCAAAAATTTTAAACGCTACTACTCCTAAGGCCCATTGGGCCCAATCCTACTAGGCCCAACTTCAGGATGTTACAAATCTACCCTCCTTAAAGAAATTTCGTCCTCGAAATTTCCAACTAACTAACAGTCACACCTCCTAACCCACCACACTACGTTCTTGCTGCGCACTCTGATCTTAATAAAACTAATATACTTTCTAACTAAATCTTGGAACCCCTTCACATAACACCGAAGAAAACAAATATTTTTCACACATACATACAATTCCTATATTCAAGCATCACATCCACACATCACAGAATAAATACAATCATTCAGCATACACTAGAATATAGTAAAAAGGAAACTTACGGATTTGGTGCCGGAGACTCGGATGCCATACTTCCAGAAAAGAGATATATATTTTTCTAAACCATCCTTTGAAAACATTCTTGAACCCAAACCCACAGCCGAGTTTTTGAACCTAGGCTCTGATACCATAATTGTAACACCCCAAACCCGACCTAAACATTACGACCGGATCTGGCATGTCACATAAAAGGGTTGTTTAAAAATTATGCGTTTGTTAAAAATTTCGAGTTTAAATATTTATTCACTTGATATCCTTTTGTTAACATTTTGGAAAACGGTTATTAAGGGTTTAGGACATTCCCGTATTGAACATTTGATAACAATAGGCAGCAATCATATTAAAAGCTAAACCAGATAAAATACCAAAAATACAGTTAAAGCGGCCTTATTACAACTTAAAATCCTGAATTAAAAATAAGTTGAAATAAGAGAACAAGTTTACGAGAAAATAATGTATGGCCTTCACGAGTCCACCTCAGCTCCCAAATCCGCGAGTTAACGATTACCTGCAAAATTAACTAAGTGGTGAGTCATCGAGACTCAGTGTGTAAATCCCCATCCAAAGTATGTTAAGCTCATACACAGATCCATGTGCAAATATGCATGTCATGCAACCCATCCATCCTATCCATCCGAAACTCCCAAATCTACCCCTTGTGGTCAAAACCACTGGTGGTCAAAACCACTGGTGACCGTAGTCACAAATAATATCAGTGTGGTCAAAACCACTGGTGACCGTAGTCACAATAATATGTGTGGGGCCAACCCACAATGTGGTCAAAACCACTGATGACAATCTCGTATATCGATATGTGGGGCCAACCCACTGTGATACCAAACCACTGGGATGAGTCACAAAGATAGCAATATGTTGTCAAAACCACTGGTGACCGTAGTCACAAATAATATCGGTGTGGTCAAAACCACTGGTGACCGTAGTCACAATTCATGTGGTGGGGCCAACCCACCGTGTGGTCAAAACCACTGATGACAATCCCGTAATCAATCATGTGGGGCCAACCCACTGTGGTACGAAACCACTGGGACGAGTCACAAAGATAGCAATATGTGGTCAAAACCACTGGTGACCGTAGTCACAAATAATATCGGTGTGGTCAAAACCACTGGTGGTCAAAACCACTGAGACTTAGTCACAAAAATAGTATAGAAAGCGGGGCCAACCCACTGTGTGGTCAAAACCACTAGTGACAGTCTAGAATCATATCTTCCCCCTCCTCTCATCATACCCATGCAATATGACATAATAATTAGTATGCAGTATGACATGTATGCAAATCATATATCACAGATAACATATGAAACGAATTACCATCATAATCAGAATAACAAATACGACATAATCAAGCCAATCAACCTCTAAGGGTATAACAGTAATTTACCTTCTAGGGGTATTTCGGTAATTTACCCAGTAAGGGTATTTCAGTAATTTCGTACCTGGAATGGCCTTTCCGAAGGCCCAATGTCGCCCCGAGCGACTTCACTACCAATTCTGTCTTTACCGGACTATTGGGCCTAAAACCCGATTTCGGCCCATTCGGGCCCACACGCTCGTGTGGCCCACCTAACATAAATCTAGCCACATATATAAGTTCCACCTAGTCTAGTTCACTATATACTATACCATCATACATTTTGCTCAATTGGGCCCACGGGCCCATTGGGCCCACTTCGGCCCATCGCGGCCCAAGCAGCCCCAACCCACAAGAATACTACTGATAGCCTCAACAATCGCGTAGAAGCCCCACACGTGCGCTCGCACGCTCGTGTGGCTACTATTGCCGTGATCGGCACTTCGGCATTTGCCGCTCTACAACTAGAGTAGAGAGAGTTACACACCTGATAGGAATCTGAAGCTGTTAAACCGCGCTCCGAGCACTCCTTTGCCCAACGCCAACCAGGTATGATAACTCTCCTCCTGAATGTGCTCTTTATATAGCTAGCTCTTCACCTTCCTTCTTTGTATCTTTCCGATGTGGGATCCCTTCGTCAGTAGAGTTTAAATTCAACTGAAACTCTTGCCGTCCAATCCGCAAAATAAATACTCCCTTGCTTCTCATGAGATTCAAACCCAGGCTCCCTTGCAACATAATCCACGCCGCTAACCACTTGGCCACAAGCTCCTCTTGTGCCTTAAACCATGCGTAACTAAATATAAACTATGGCCCAAATTCTAAGATCCAAGTAAAAGAAACTAAAATGCAAAAGCCTAGACTTGAACCTTGGACCTCCTTCCTTCCTTGTGGCGTCACCCCCCTTGCTCCCTAAGTGGCGTCACTTTGCCACTACACCACACACTCCACTTGTGTC
The DNA here is from genome assembly GCA_005393395.2 of Gossypium australe. Classification (NCBI taxonomy): domain Eukaryota; kingdom Viridiplantae; phylum Streptophyta; class Magnoliopsida; order Malvales; family Malvaceae; genus Gossypium; species Gossypium australe. Next base: position 24,111,188 of record CM016622.1, read on the forward strand.
ATTTTCCTCCAGTTTTTATTCTTAAGGCCTACCTGCCAAGTTCCAGGGTTTTTTTCGCCTAAAACCAAAATTTCCCCAAAGCTAATGTTCGATCCCGGGACTTCATAGAAGCCCTCTAACCTTCCAAAATCACTTATCTAATAAGTCCAACTTGTACTAAAGCCGATCTCCTGTTCTCCCAAAAATTTTAAACGCTACTACTCCTAAGGCCCATTGGGCCCAATCCTACTAGGCCTAACTTCGGGATGTTACAGTTTTCCTTTATTATTAGTATTATATATGTATTGTTCATATTAATATGGTATAGTTTCCTTTATAATATGACTGTTACATTTCTTTATTTATTTGCTCGAATTTTATGTTATATGTATTTTCTCTTGCTCATTTATTTTTGCATTAACATTTGTTCACTACATATTCAAATTTCAATTCTCTTGAGCTCAGCTTCCTGTCTTTGCCTGCTTAGATTGTCAAGCCCTTCTCTAAGAAGACGAACGACATTTTGCTTGCTTATATTCCCAGTGTTTTACAAGGTATACTAATTGAGACGAGCCTTTGTCTGCATAACTAGTTAGTTCTATAAGATGTTAGAAATCAACCATAGTTAGCTCCCCCACAAGTGTTACTTCCTCCAACATATCTTGGTCACCTCTTGGCTTTTCTACATTAAACTGCTTCAAGCTTCAAAATAATTGGTATTTCATATTCAGGGATTCGAGTAAATCGAACCCTAATTTACTGGGTTTCGATTTTTCTTATTCAATCTAAACAATGGAATATACCTTTTAAATTGTGATATAAAATTTGAATGAAATACTTGTTTTCGGAAACTTGAAGCGTTGTGCCCTAATTTACTGGCATGACATCAAAATACTCCGAAACAAGTTTGTTTTAAAATCAAGGCAATATTCGGTGTTTGTAAGGTCGAGAAATTGAGCTCTAACTTACTGAGTTCCGATTTCTCATCTTGCAAATAACGAAATATCCTCTTCAAAAATAAATCTGAATTTTAAAGTCAAGAGACAAGCTCATTTTCAGGAGTCCAAAATGTCATGCCCTAACTTACTGAGTACGGCATTTTATCTCTTCGAAATAAGTGGGTCTTATCATCCACTTTCGATGCATTCAAGTTTTTTGCAAATAAAGGAGGATTGTATTTTAAAAATGTAACATCCCGAAATTGGGCCTAGTAGGATTAGGCCGTTTGGGCCTTGGGCTTAGGAGTATTTAAAATCTTCAAGAATATAAGAATGGTGTTATTGCAAATTGGACTTATTAGTTAAGTGGTTTTGGAAGGTTACGAGGTTTTTATGAAGTCTCGGGTTTAATTGGGCTTTAGGAAAAATTTGGTATTTTAGCATTTTAAGGAGAGATGGTAAGTAGCTTCAAGACATATGGAAATTTATGAGTAAATAGCTTGCATAAATAAGCTATTGGTAAAGAGGTTATGGCATTAAGTGAAGAGTACTTTAATGTAGAGGAATCAGGTGATTATGATGCTTAAGTTTATTAAGTGATAAAAGATGGCATAGGATGAGCAATTGGCAAAGTGGTGATGGCGCCATAAGTTGGACTTGAAGGGGAGAGGTTCGAATCTCCTAGCATGCAAATTGGGAGCTTTTATTTTTTTGGTTTTTCCTAGCATGTGTCGGCCAAGCATCAAATATGGATAAGATGGACATTTTTCTTTATGGCAAGAAGACTTAAGGTTATGGTAAGCATGAAATAAGGGATAGAATTGCTAGATTGTGGGGATAGAATTTCTCTAACTTTGGGAAAGTAGAGGATTACAAGGCATGTATCTAGGTGGATGTTTTGGAAATTATTTCATGGCCATTTTGACCATGAACTTGGATGGTTTTGGGGCCTGGGGGGTGATCGAATTTTGTTGAAGGTTTTGGGTAGGTTGGTAGCTAGTTAGTCATTTTGACAATTGGGTTATTTTGTGTTTTCTCTAAAGCAAATTTTCTTTTCTCTCCACCTTTCCTCTCCTAGCCGAATGCATTTTTAGCATTAGGTAAGCATCTTTTATTTTCTTTTCTCTTTTCTATTGGTCATTCCATTTTGACCATTTTGGTTTAATTTGCCTATTCTCTCAAGTTTCTTTTCCCCTATTGCCGAAAACACCAAAAACCTTGAAGACCATTTTCTCTTTTCTTTTCTTCCTCTCTAGTGCCGAAATCACCATAGCACTAAGGCCATTATTTTTCATCCCTTTCTTTTCTCCTTTTCTCTTCTCATTTACCTTGTCTAGGCTGAAATTCTTTGGTGATCAACTTTCCTTCTCTTTTGGTTAACCTTGGCCGAAACTTATAGCCATCATTCTCTCTTTTCGCAAATCCCTAAAACCAAAACACCATAGCCGTAACTCTCTTTCCCTTCACTTCTTCTTTTCACGATTCATCAAAGCTGAAGCACATCACCATCTAGCCGATTTCTTCATCTATTTTTCCTTCAAAGTTCATCACTTTCCAAGTAGTCGAATACCTCTGTGTTTCCAAGCAAGGGTGAAATCGATAGGGCCTTGAAGGGGGATCTTTTTTGGGATTCTTTTATAGCCGACGTTTAGGGGGAGATCATTTGGGATTTAAATATCCAAGGTAAGCAAGTGTAATCTTAGGCCGAAGGCCATGTATTTTGGTTCATTATGTTAGAATCGAATCTAACATAAACCATGTAGGGATTTTGACATCTCCAAGGACAAGAGACATTTTCGGGATCTAGACAATCAAGGTAAGGAGGTTTTAATATTCGGCCAAAGGCCATATTTGATTATTAGGGTTGACCGATTTTTGACTATGATCTTTTAGGGGCAGTTCGATAGGGATAAGTATTTCATTGTTATTCTTGCTAGCGAGAGCGTTGGTATCAGTAGTATCGTAATCACTATTATCAGGTGCGTAGCCCTACACTAAACTTCCAATAAATCGATAGTATTAATATTTGCATGTGTTATTAAGAAATATGTTTGATAATGATTGCGGGTACCATTCAGTGGTATATGACATTCAGGTACGTTAAACCCTTACTACTTCGTTAATAATGCTATAAGCATGAATATGAAATGTGTATGATTCTGTTATGATTTTGGGGGTATATGGCATGATATCGAAATAATATGTTTATTGCATGGGCATATGGGTGATATTGATAAAGGGGAAGTGTTCCGGTGGTTTTTACCACAATATCTGGTGACTTCGGTCACATATTATGAATCCGGTGACTTCGGTCACATATTATGAATCCGGTGACTTCGGTCACATATTATGAATCCGGTGAATTCGGTCACATATTATGAATCCGGTGACTCTGTCACAATTATCTGGTGGCCATGCCACAATTTATAAGGACGATGTGCATGTTGACTGCAGCAACTGCCTTCGATGGTGTGTAATGGATGGAGGGTCGATTTAGTAATCCCCATAGTGTGATTGGCTGGTACGGGTGGTGTGTAGCGGATGGATATCTAGGTTGGGCTCGGGATTGCATTTCATTTTACATGTACATATGAATATCTGATTTGCTATATTATGGGCTTATGGCTAAATGTGATTTTAAATGGACTTTATTGCTATGATCGATTGGGTTTTTAGTGTACTGTTACACATTGAGTCTGTTGACTCACCCCTCGTGCGATATCTTTTTTAGGTGATACTTAGCGTGATGGACCGGGTCAGCGAGGACTACGTGGTGGCCATTGCTCAACTCAGTATTTCGGTTTTCCTTTTAATTAAACTTATTACATTTTCTTTTATTATTTCGGGATTTATTTTGGGTTATGTTTTTGTAATAAGGCCGCCATTAGCTATGTTACTTATACGTTTTTAATTTTTATTCTGCTACGCTTAATTTCAATTAAATAATTAAATATTTTCGATAACTGAATTAAATCGTTTTGACACCTAAATACCTATGGTTTTCAACTTAATCATAAATTTTAAATCCGATTCTTCTTTTGATTTATAAAATCATAAAGATAATGTTTTAATAAGATACAAATTTAAATCACAACACGGTTTTCAACAAGATCGTACTTCAAATCTATTCTCTTACCACAAAATCACATGTTTTCCAAAACGACAAAACGAGTTTTTCTCAAGAAGCATACCAGATCCGGTCGGGGCTTGTGGGCCGGGTTTGGGGTGTTTCAAAAACTTTTCAAATTTTCGACATCAAGGCATTAAATAATCAATTTGGTACCAGTTTTGGGCATGACGAGGGTGCTAACCCTTCCTCGCACGTAACCGATTCCCGAACCTGTTTTCTCAAATTTTCGTAGACCAAAAATATTGTTTTAGTAAATCAAAATGTTTTATTAAAACAAAGGTGATCCGATCACACCTATTAAAGATCGGTGGCGACTCCCGTTTTATTTTCAAATCCAAGCCCGATTCCCGTTTTACAAAAATGGTTTCGACAGGAATAATTCAAAATATTCATCAAAATTCAAAATTCAAACATGGGTTTTGTAGCACTCGAAGCAACGATCTCAAAAACGTAAAAATTATCAAAAACCGAACTCAATTACTAACCTTAATATAGCATGCAATGGCCGAATGGTTTGAAGCTAAGTTTCTTCTTCTCTCTGTTTGTTTCGTGAAGATGATATGAAAATGGGAAAATAAAACATGTTTCTTTTTTTTATAATATTAATATATTTCATATCATTCCACTATCTTATAATAATATATAAAATATACTTTAACCATAATTTAAGGTCTATGCCGTCCACTACTACTTATTTAAAGGCCAAATTGCAACTTCAATCCCATGCAAAAGAAGACCATTTAATTTGGCCACTTAATTCCATAATGGCTATTTTTCCCACTTACTCAATTTAGTCCTTGCACTTAAATTAATCACCCAAACAAACAAATTAATCTACAATATTTTAACACATGCTCAAACACATAATATAGATATCAAATTAATAATTAAAATATTTTACTGACTCGGATTTGTGGTTTCGCAACCACTATTCCGTTTAGGCCCTATTTCGGGATGTTACATTTCTCCCCCCTTTAGGGATTTTCGTCCCCGAAAATCTTACCTGTAAAAAGATTTGGGTACTGCTTTCGCATAGTCTCTTCCGGCTCCCATGTAGCCTCTTCTATCCCATGCCTATTCCATAATACTTTCACAAGTGCAATACTTTTGTTCCTTAATTGCTTAACCTCTCGAGCTAGAATTTTTATTGGTTCCTCACCATAAGTCATATCTGGCTGAATCTCAACCTCTATTTCTGAAATCACATGCGATGGATCTAAACGATAACGACGTAGCATAGACACATGAAACACATTATGAATCTTCTCTAACTCAGTCGGCAAAGCTAACCGATATGCCAATGGTCCAACTCTCTCGATCACCTCAAACGGTCCAATAAAACGGGGACTTAATTTGCCTTTCTTGCCAAATCTGAGAACTTTCTTCCACGGGGATACTTTCAAGAATACCCTATCACCAACTTGAAATTGAATTTCTTTTCTTTTCAAATTTGCATAGAATTTCTGTCTATCTGAAGCTGCTTTTAAGTAATCTCTGATGACTTTTACTTTCTCTTCTGTTTCTTTGACTAGATCAACCCCGTAAATCTGATTTTCCTTAAGCTCTGTCCAATACAAAAGTGTGCGACATTTACGTCCATACAAAGCTTCATAAGGTGACATCTTCAAACTCTATTGATAACTATTATTATAGGCAAACTCTATTAACGACAAATATTTCTCCCAACTACCTTGAAATTCCAATACACAACATCTAAGCATATCTTCAAGTACCTGAATAGCTCTCTCTGACTGACCATCAGTCTGAGGATGGAAAGTTGTACTAAAACTCAACTTTGTACCTAAAGCATCCTGTAATTTCTTCCAAAACCGTGAGGTAAATCTTGGATCTCTATCTGAGATAATCGATAACGGTACTCCATGTAGTCTGACTATCTCTAAATATACAACTCGGCCAACTTATCAAGTGAATAATCCATACGAACTGAGAAAAATGAGCTGACTTCGTTAACTTATCAATCACAACCTATACTGCATCTTTCTTTCTCGGTGTCGAAGGCTATCCTGTCACAAAATCCATAGTAACTCGATCCCATTTCCACTTAGGAACTAATACAGACTGCAATAAACCTGAAGGTACCTGATGTTCGGCTTTTATCTGCTGACAGATCAAACAACTAGAAACAAACTCTGATATATCTCTCAAAATATGTAAAACTGTTCTCAAATGCTCTGTATGCTCAGTCTCATCATGAGAATAAATCAAGATGTCACCAATAAACACAATACAAACTTGTCCAAGTAAGGTCTAAAAATTCGGTTCATTAAATCCATGAAAAAGGCGGGAGCATTAGTTAAGCCAAATGGCATCACAAGAAACTCATAGTGACCATAACTAGTCCGAAAAGCAGTTTTCGAAACATCTGACTCTTTAACTCGCAACTGATAGTATCCGGATCTCAAATCTATCTTAGAGAACACAGTGGCTCCCTTCAATTGATCAAACAAATCATCTATTCTAGGTAACGGATATTTTTTCTTGATGGTTACCTTGTTAAGTTGTCGCTAGTCTATGCACAATCTCATGGAACTATCCTTCTTTTTCACAACTAACACTGGCGCGCCCCATGGTGAATAACTAGGCCTTACAAAGCCTTTATCAGTTAATTCCTCTAGCTGAGCTTTCAATTCTTTCAATTCTATTGAAGCCATTCTATAAGGAGCAATAGAAATAGGTGTGGTACCTGCAATCAATTCAATACCAAACTCAATTTCTCTGATAGGAGGCAAACCTGGTAGTTCTTCCGGAAACACATCAGGAAACTCATTTACCACTGGCACTGATTCAATTTTCAACTTTGGGTCTTTAGTATTCAACACAAAAGCAAGATAAGCTTCACATCCTTTCCTTAAACATTTCTGAGCAGACATAACAGAAATCATGGAAATTGAACTATCTGACTCATCTGAATTAACCCGAAGGAACTCACCATTTTCACATTTCAACTCAATGAATCTCTTTCCACAATTCACTATCACATCAGGTGCAATTAACCAATCTATACCAAGAATCACATCAAACTCATCAAATGACAATAGCATGAGATCAGCCGGAAAACAGTAACCTCTAATCATCAAAGGGCATTTTTTTTACAGACTTTGTTTACTAACACATGCTGACCTAATGGGTTCGATACTTTAACCACAAATTCCGCAAACTCTATAGGCATGTTCATACTAGGCATTAATTTCATGCAAACATAGGAATGGGTTGAACCCGGATCAATCAAAGCAATAACATTAACATCATGAAGAGAAAATGTACCCGTAATTAGGTCGGGGGAAGATGCCTCTTCACGAGCACGGGTAGCATAAGTCCTTGTAGGTGCTTTAACATCTGATGTAACACCCTGAATTAGGGGTTATTTGTAATTTTAAATAAATTCCATGTGGGCTTCAAGAAATAGAATTTATGATTTATTTGGCATGTTTTAGGACCTAAAAATAATCCCGAACTAGGCATGACTTAGTATTAAAATTTATTTATTTTTAGTGTTTAAAGGAGGGAAGCTAGGTGAGTTAGGGGTTATAAGTAATTTAGGTGGGTTTAAGACGCAAGAAATGGGTTGGCAAAGTGGCTCCCATGCGCCACTTAAGGGCTGGAAGTAGCGCCAATAAGGGCCTGGGTTCGAGGCACGATGGCTGCAAGTGACGTTTTATTTTTGTTTTGGGCGAGCTAAGGAAGGGGGCTTTAAAAGAATATGGTGGGAGTTCATGACACAAAGAGAACAGCAGCAGAGTGGCGTGGGGGCGCATCTTGCAGCAAGGGACCTAGTTGGTTCTAGGTTCGAGTAGCTGGAGTGGAGTTTTGCGTCTTAATTTTTATATACGATGCTGGGCTATAGTAAGAAGGCTTTAAAAATAAATGTTGTGGGTAATTGACATGAAAGTCAAATTGGGAGAGTTAGTCTGGGCGCTTTAAGCTGCTTGGGGTCTCTGGTTCGAACCCCAGGAGCAGCACCTTGACTTTATTTTTCCTTCCCTCTGCTGCTGGCGTGAAGAGAGTAGAGTTGGCAGTATTTAGGACTCTTAAATTGATTAGAGATAAGGCATTTTTTTTTTATTTTGTTGCTTAATATTCGGCTGGAAATTGATGAGCACATGGGTCCTCTTTAATGTGTATTTTAAATTGAAGAGGTGATGAAGGGATAAGGATATTATTTGGTTTAATTGCTTTTTAATTGATTAATTCCAAGGAGAAAATTTAGGCCTTTAATTTATTCTATTATTTTGAATTAAGTCAAAAATGTGGTCAAGAGCAAATTAAGGAATTGATTGAATTTTTTTAAACTCCTTAAAGTGGAGTGGACGGCAAAGCAATTGGGGGGAGTGATAATGAGGATTTTAATTTGATTTTTAATTGAATTATTATTTGAGTAATCCTTAAGAGTTGGTAAGAGAGAACTTAGGCATGTGAGCATTCAAATTATTTTGAATAGTTTAAATTTAGTGGCCAAGAGAAATGTAGGTAGTTGTTGAATTTTAAACTCTTAGTAGACGGCAGGTATAGGGACATTAGTGCCGAATTTGCTTAGCCAATTACTTGGTAATTTCGGCTAAAGCAATTATATTTTTTTAAGTCTTTTCTTTTCACTCCCTTTTCAATCTCTATCAAAACCGACGGCACCATTAATCCTTTACCTTTCTTTCTTTGTTTCAAAAACTCTCTCTACTTCTCCTTGCCGAATCCCCATTCTTAATTCCCCTTTTCTTTTACTTCTTGTCTTGGCCGAATATTGAACAAGGGTGGAGGCTTTCTTTTAAAATCGATTTTTGGAAGGGGCAAATTAAGACTTCGGGATTTGTTTAGAAATCAAATCCGTTCAAGGATAAGAGATCTAGCATAGTAGATCGGCTTTTCGGGATCTAGGAATTACGATAGTAACCGGTGTGTAAGATCTCTATACACACTTTATTAGTTTACATGCTATTATTATTTGCCTTAGATCTTTTGGTTGTGATTAGCTTGTGGCATAATCATGGATTTCGGGTAAGTCCCCTAACTTGTAATTTTTATATGTTTGCATGCCATCACATGATGTTTAATACTATGACATGATATATGAAATTTGATGTGTAAGCATGTGATGGTGGGATTGATGAGAGGAGGGGGATGAACTATGGACTGTCGTCAGTGGTTTTGACCACAAGATGGGTTGGCCCCATCAGACTATTTGTGACCTATGGTCATCAGTGGTTTTGACCACAACGATTAATTATTTGCGACTAAGTCCCAGTGGTTTGGTACCATCAGTGGTTTTGACCACATTTGATATATTGTGACCTATGGTCATCAGTGGTTTTGACCACACGATGGGTTGGCCCCATCATCTGATTTGTGACTCTAAGTCATCAGTGGTTTTGACCACCAGTGGTTTTGACCACACGGGGAAGAAAAGGAGTATGGATGGTTAGGTTGGGTTGCATGTGCATGTTTACTAATGACTTGTGTATGAGTTACTTTACCGGGTGGGGGATTACACATTGAGTCTTGGTGACTCACCCCTTTCCCTTAACATTTTGCAGATGAGTAGATCGCGGAGATGGAGCTGGATGGACTCGAGGTGGCCATGTAGTGGAAATTTTAATTAGACGGATTTGGAATTTATTTTATTTTATTTTATGTTGGTTTTGTTTTAATTACGTTGTAATAAGGCCCTTAGACATATTTTTATTATTCTATGTTTTGGATTAATTTGTTAAATTATTTCCTAACATTAAATTGAGTACACGTGTTTTCTAAAATTTTAAATCGCAAAAATGTTTTATCGTGCCATCGGGCACACCTGAATCGGTAACAATCTGGCTTAATAATTTTTTTTTAAAATAAACCCTAGTATGGATTTTATACACCTCAAATGTTTTAAACAAAATAACTAACTTTTAACAAAAAGATAATTCGACTTAAAAGAATTTTCAAAGATGTTTTCTCTGTCGCACACCAAATTCGGTCGTAGTGTTTGGGCCGGGTTTGGGGTGTTACAAATTGGTATCAGAGCCCAGTTCAAAGCTCGGTTGTGGGGGCCCAAGGCCCAAAATATTTTAGTAGGCCTTTGAGAAATATTTTTGGTTCTGAATAGCATGGCACCGAGTCTCCGGCATCTATCCGCCCAGGTAAGTAATCCTAACTTCTGTATGATTTATTTTCTGTAGAAGGGTAGGAAGCATGGAACGTAGATAGCATGATAAGTACTTGGAACTTTAGGACTAGTTACCCCAAACAAAGACATAAGACTTTAAGAGCCTAATTAAACAAACCTACGACCTAGTCGCCGAGTTAGGGTGTGGTAACCCTGGTGCGCATGTCTAGGATTGGATCCAGAAGAGCTTGGTACTTAAGCAGTCCTCGTGACTCACCTCCTCTTCGCAGGAATCCTACCTGGTGCGTAGCTTCGGTTTACCCTAACCAAGAGGACTCGGTCATAGGCGAAACCATAAATAAAACCCGAAAGGGATTAGCCATGTTTTCATGAAAACTCGAGTTTTAAAATTGTTTAAGTACTCTCTGGATATTAGGAAAAATTTATTTTGGAAAAATCTCCAAAATATTCCCGGTTTACTAAAATTACCAAAATGCCCCTAGTGGCAAAATTACGAAAATGCCCTTAGTTCTAGAATTACCGAATTACCTCGATTTCAATAAAATCTTCTTACTTTGCAAAAGTAGCCGAAAATCTTGTATTTCAAAATATATACACTGACTTTTGGAATTTACAAAATTACCCCTGATTGACAAAATTACCAAAATACCCCTGGTTTCCAAAATTTTTCCATACCTTTAATTTGAGAATTTTCTGAAAAGAACCCTCTAGTTTTGGAAATCTTGAAATGTTCTGAATTACGAAATTTTAAAAAAAAAATTCTCTGATTTATTACGAAAATACCCCTGTAAGAAAATGACGAAAATACCCCTGGGATAGAAACAGGACAGAAATGTCCGAGGAGTGAATAAGTAGGTATGGAAGGTATTAGGGAATGGATGTTCCTCTCTGTGTGAACTAGGATAGTGAAATTAAAACTTTGTTTGATCGAAAGAATCCCTATTAAATTTTTCATAAAATTTCGTCGTGAGTAATTAAGTGGAACAATTACTAATGCATAAAATTTCTTAATCAGATTAAAGCGCGGTAGTTAAGATGAGTTCTAGAGGTCGTGGACATCCGCTGCGTGGCCGTGGTAGGGGTAGGATGACCTTGTCGGAGCCAGCAAGGTCTGGTCACGAGTCTGGAAATGAGATGCCGGATCTGCCGGCGGCGGAAACTGAATTTCAAGACCAGACGGGTGGTAATGATGTCGTATCTCAAGCTGTATTACGGGTATTGGAACGAGTTGCTGAGGCTGGCGCAGGTGCAGGAACCCGTAAGTCGGTGGCTGAACGACTCCGGGCTAACGGAGCAGAAGTATTTAGAGGAGTTTCTGGAGTGGCACCTAGTGCAGCGGAATATTGGTTAGAGTCCACGGAGAGGATTATAGGTGATTTGGATTTCACCGCTGAGGAGAAGTTAAAGGGTATCATTTCTCTGCTTCGGGATGAGTCCTATCAGTGGTGGCTCACCGTAAGGGATGGAACGGTGGCAGAGAATCTCACGTGGGAATTCTTCAAGAAAGCTTACCAAAAGAAGTATATTGGAACTAGCTATGTAGACGCACAGCGAAAGGCTTTCTTGAATCTGGTTCAGGGAAATAAGTCAGTGGCGGAATATGAGGCCGAGTTCCTCCGGTTGAGTAGGTATGCTCGTAGTATGGTGGGTACCGAGCATGAACGTTGTGTTAGATTCGAAGATGGGCTGAGAGATGAGCTGAGAATGATGATAGCTCCACAGTAGGAGCGGGAGTTTGCTGTCCTAGTAGAGAAATCAAAGGTTGCTGAAAAGGTAAGACAGTCTGTTAAGCGGAACCAAGAGCGGAATTGGAATAAGAGGAGCTCGGAACCTTCAAGGTTCTCGGGTAATGAACAGAAGAGGACGAGGTTTGATGGGTCGGATCAAGCTGCTAGGCCTACGGCTGCTACTAATCCTCAATGGCCGCCACGGTGTGATAAGTGTGGCAAGTTTCACAAGGGGGAGTGTTGGAATGGTAATCGAGGATGTTTTGAGTGTGGATCGTTCGATCACCGTGTAAGGGATTGTCCTCAGAAGTTAGCTAAGAATCAACCAGAGGGTCAGAACTGTGCTCAGGATAGAAATGAAGGACCACCACAGAGGGGTCGAGGTGCAGCTAGAGGTAATGATAATGGTAACGGGCGTGGCCGAGGTGCTGAAGGTGCAGAGGGGAGGCAACCAAGGTTGGTTTATGCAGTTGGCCGTCGCGAGGAGGAAGATGTGCCAGATACGACAACGGGTATGTTCCTTACTTCTGGAATACCCTTAATTGCTTTGATTATTGTAGAGTTTTCTTGTTTTACTAGGGAAGTGCCTGAAACCTTGGTTGTGAACTTAGAGATTGTGCTTCGGAAGTAAGATAGTTCTATTAAGATCAGAGTGCGCAGCATAAGTGTAGCACGGTGAGTTAAGAAGTACGACTATTCGTTAGTAAGTAATTTCGAGGACGAAATTATTTTAAGGGGGTAGAATTGTAACACCCTGAATTAGGGGTTATTTGTAATTTTAAATAAATTCCATGTGGGCTTCAAGAAATAGAATTTATGATTTATTTGGCATGTTTTAGGACCTAAAAATAATCTCGAACTAGGCCTGACTTAGTATTAAATTTTTTTTTTTAGTGTTTAAAGGAGGGAAGCTAGGTGAGTTAGGGGTTATAAGTAATTTAGGTGGGTTTAAGACGCAAGAAATGGGTTGGCAAAGTGGCTCCCATGCGCCACTTAAGGGCTGGAAGTAGCGCCAATAAGGGCCTGGGTTCGAGGCACGATGGCTGCAAGTGACGTTTTATTTTTGTTTTGGGCGAGCTAAGGAAGGAGGCTTTAAAAGAATATGGTGGGAGTTCATGACACAAAGAGAACAGCAGCAGAGTGGCGTGGGGGCGCATCTTGCAGCAAGGGACCTAGTTGGTCCTAGGTTCGAGTAGCTGGAGCGGAGTTTTGCGTCTTAATTTTTATATGCGATGCTGGGCTTTAGTAAGAAGGCTTTAAAAATAAATGTTGTGGGTAATTGACATGAAAGTCAAATTGGGAGAGTTGGTCTGGGCGCTTTAAGCTGCTTGGGGTCGCTGGTTCGAACCCCAGGAGCAGCACCTTGACTTTATTTTTCCTTCCCTCTGCTGCTGGCGTGAAGAGAGTAGAGTTGGCAGTATTTAGGACTCTTAAATTGATTAGAGATAAGGCATTTTTTTTATTTTTTTTTATTTTGTTGCTTAATATTCGGCTGCAAATTGATGAGCACATGGGTACTCTTTAATGTGTATTTTAAATTGAAGAGGTGATGAAGGGATAAGGATATTATTTGGTTTAATTGCTTTTTAATTGATTAATTCCAAGGAGAAAATTTAGGCCTTTAATTTATTCTATTATTTTGAATTAAGTCAAAAATGTGGTCAAGAGCAAATTAAGGAATTGATTGAATTTTTTTAAACTCCTTAAAGTGGAGTGGATGGCAAAGCAATTGGGGGGAGTGATAATGAGGATTTTAATTTGATTTTTAATTGAATTATTATTTGAGTAATCCTTAAGAGTTGGTAAGAGAGAACTTAGGCATGTGAGCATTCAAATTATTTTGAATAGTTTAAATTTAGTGGCCAAGAGAAATTGTAGGTAGTTGTTGAATTTTAAACTCTTAGTGGACGGCAGGTATAGGGACATTAGTGCCGAATTTGCTTAGCCAATTACTTGGTAATTTCGGCTAAAGCAATTATATTTTTTTAAGTCTTTTCTTTTCACTCCCTTTTCAATCTCTATCAAAACCGACGGCACCATTAATCCTTTACCTTTCTTTCTTTGTTTCAAAAACTCTCTCTACTTCTCCTTGCCGAATCCCCATTCTTAATTCCCCTTTTCTTTTACTTCTTGTTTTGGCCGAATATTGAACAAGGGTGGAGGCTTTCTTTTAAAATCAATTTTTGGAAGGGGCAAATTAAGACTTCGGGATTTGTTTGGAAATCAAATCCGTTCAAGGATAAGAGATCTAACATCGTAGATCGGCTTTTCGGGATCTAGGAATTACGATAGTAACCGGTGTGTAAGATCTCTATACACACTTTATTAATTTACATGCTATTATTATTTGCCTTAGATCTTTTGGTTGTGATTAGCTTGTGGCATAATCATGGATTTCGGGTAAGTCCCCTAACTTGTAATTTTTATATGTTTGCATGCCATCACATGATGTTTAATACTATGACATGATATATGAAATTTGATGTGTAAGCATGTGATGGTGGGATTGATGAGAGGAGGGGGATGAACTATGGACTGTCGTCAGTGGTTTTGACCACAAGATGGGTTGGCCCCATCAGACTATTTGTGACCTATGGTCATCAGTGATTTTGACCACAACGATTAATTATTTGCGACTAAGTCCCAGTGGTTTGGTACCATCAGTGGTTTTGACCACATTTGATATATTGTGACCTATGGTCATCAGTGGTTTTGACCACACGATGGGTTGGCCCCATCATCTGATTTGTGACTCTAAGTCATCAGTGGTTTTGACCACCAGTGGTTTTGACCACACGGGGTAGAAAAGGAGTATGGATGGTTAGGTTGGGTTGCATGTGCATGTTTATTAATGACTTGTGCATGAGTTACTTTACCGGGTGGGGGATTACACACTGAGTCTTGGTGACTCACCCCTTTCCCTTAACATTTTGTAGATGAGTAGATCGCGGAGATGGAGCCGGATGGACTCGAGGTGGCCATGCAGTGGAAATTTTTATTAGACGAATTTGGAATTTATTTTATTTTATTTTATGTTGGTTTTATTTTAATTACGTTGTAATAAGGCCCTTAGACATATTTTTATTATTCTATGTTTTGGATTAATTTGTTAAATTATTTCCTAACATTAAATTGAGTACACGTGTTTTCTAAAATTTTAAATCGCAAAAATGTTTTATCGTGCCATCGGGCACACCTGAATCGGTAACAATCTGGCTTAATAAATTTTTTTTAAAATAAACCCTAGTATGGATTTTATACACCTCAAATGTTTTAAACAAAATAACTAACTTTTAACAAAAAGATAATTCGACTTAAAAGAATTTTCAAAGATGTTTTCTCTACCAAATTCGGTCGTAGTGTTTGGGCCGGGTTTGGGGTGTTACATCTGATCTTGTTGTTGTATCTCTAAATGTACCTCTACCTGCCCCTACTCCCGAATTTCTCTGAGATCTGCCTCTAACCGGGGCATTACCTAATCTTGCACTCGGTATTACTTCTTTTTTAACCATCTCGGGACACTCCCGAATGAAATGATCCGGTGCACCACATCGGAAACAACCAGTCTCTGTTGCTGACATTGACCTAGATGACGTCGACCACATTGAGGACACTCAGGTCTATCAGGCTGAACACTGCCAGCACTCGCAATCGAAGTGGTTTGAGCTTTCGAATCCATAAATCTTCCACCTCTGTTTCGGCTAGAATACCCGGTTGAAAAATTAGGTCTTGTAGAAAACTCTCTAGGCCTCTTGGATGTAGACTAAAATAACTTGTTCATCTATCTTTTCTTCGTGTCTTGCATATCAATTTCAGCTTTACCCTTTCTTTTTAATAACTCTTCTGCCTTACAGGCTCGTTCAACTAAAACAACAAACTCTTTTATCTCTAAAACACCAACTGACAGTCGGATATCATCATTGAGCCCATCCTCAAATCTTTTGCACATGATAGCCTCTGTAGACACACACTCTCGAGCATAATTGCTGAGTCGGATAAATTCGCGTTCATAGTCGATCACAGTCATCTTACCCTGTTTTAACTCAAGGAACTCTTTTCTTTTCTGGTCAATAAACCTCTGACTGATGTACTTCTTACGGAACTCCTCCTGAAAGAAATCCCAGGTAACTCTTTCCTTCGATACTACTGACATAAGTGTCTTCCACCACTGGTAGGCCGAATCTCTAAAAAGTGAGACAACACATTTAATACATTCTTCCGGTGTGCAGGATAACTCATCAAAGACTCTGATAGTGTTCTCGAGCCAAAATTCAGCTTTCTCTGCATCATCATCTTTGGTAGCCCGAAACTCTTTAGCCCATTGTTTTCTGATCTTGTCAACGGGTGGTTTCTCTCTTCTAACGGTATTTATAACTGGGGAAGCTACATGGGTAGTCTGTGGATCATGAGGGGGTGGAGGTCTAACGGCCGGGTTCATACGAACGAACTCAGCAAACCATTCATTCGTAGCTTGGAAGAAGGCATCTCGAGCCCCTCCTCCCTGACTAACTGTAATGGGCCTTTCAAGACTATTTAGTGGCACCGTCCCTTCAGTGGGAGCAGGCGCATTACTCTCTACATCATATGCACCATCTCGTTCGGGATCCATAACTATATAAGAAAAACATTTTTAAAATTGTCAAGAGTCGTCACACTATCAAAATATAAGTATGGCATTATAGCTAGACTCTTACGCATACTGAATATTCTGAGAATCGACTAAACTCTTGCTCTGATACCAATAAATGTAACACCCCTAACTCGAGACCGTTGCCGGAGTCGAGCACGTGGCATTACTAGACTTAACTTACTAGTTCGGAGCATAAAAATTAAAACTGTCCATCTGCGTCATGTTCACTAAATCAATTATAACTTGAGTTACGAAACTCAAAATCTAGATCGTAAATTTTCCTTGAAACTAGACTCATATATCTTCTTACTGTAATGTTTCCAGAATTTTTGGTGTGGCCAATTAGTACATTTTATTAGTTAAAGTCTCCCCTATTACACAGTTTGACAGTTCTGACCTCTCTTCACTAAAAATCAATTATCTCATAATATAAAACTCTTTTTCTTACACTTTTTTTATATAAAAATAGACTCAATAAGCTTTAATTCTATATGTCATGGACAACCTAATTCCATTTCTACTATTTTTGGTGATTTTTCAAAATCACGTCACTGCTGCTGTCCAAACTGTTCCTCTGCATATAATTACATAATTTCTTTAAAATAACTATCAACTAGGCATTTCATAACATCCAAATCATGTTCTTAATTAACCATTTTAATGGCTAATCATTACCAAGCATTTACAAGCCAATATTAAGCCATATCATAAGGTCATACACACAAAATAGCTAAGTCCCTATACATGCCATAACTTAAAACGTTCGAGTCACAAAATACCAATATAATCCTTTGATAGTGTGTAACGATCTCCGACGTCCTTTCGATCCCCAAGTTGGCTTGTAATACTATATAAAAAAAATAAAGAATGGGAGTAAGCATAAAGCTTAGTAAGTTTACATGTAAATAGATAACAACATTCTTAATGAATTATCTTATTCCTTTCTTATCAAGATCACTTTAAGCTTTTAACTCAATATACTTAAACTTGTATTCTTACCTGTACCTTTTAACATGAATTTATCTTACCTTACCTTTTTAGCTTGAACTTGTCTTACCTTTACTTTGGAATACCCCTTGAATTTTCCCGTTGAACCACTTGGAATACTTAAGGATACGCAGGTACCTTTCCTTATGAAACTTAACCATTGCCATGTCTTGACATGGTCTTACGTGGTATCCTTGCCTTATGAACTCACCAATGCCATGCCTTGGCATGGTCTTACATGGGACCTTTGCCTTATAGTAACTTATCAATTCCATGTCTTGACATGGTCTTACATGATTTCCTTAAACCCTAATGTCATGACATTTGTATCCTACACATTCCTAAGGTTCAACCGGAACTTTCTGAGATAGCTTTTCCGTCAATTCATACTTGAGTCTTTAAATAATAAATTTACAGAATAAATATGTAGATGCTGGAATTTTAATAATATTAAATGTAAAATAATAGAATATTGCATTTATTTACTGCAAACTTACCTCGAAACAAAATACAATCAACTATATCGATTTAGTCCACTATCTTTTTCTTTCCCCAATCTAACTCTGGATTTCTTTCTTCTTGATCTATAATAGCAAATTTAGCTTATTTAATACTCATATTTACTAAAACAGTCCTTAACTTTAACTTTGGAAAAATTACAATTTTGCCCCTAAACTTTTACATAATTACGATTTTGCCCCTAGGCTCGAAAATTAAACTTCAGCCCTTATTCTTATGTTTTCTAACATGCTGAACATTTTTCCCTTCTATAGCAACTTCAAATTCTTACTATAACACATACTTATGAACAATAACCACTTTTACTAATTAGCTCGTTTTACTCGTTTTCACCGAAAATCACTTAGTAAAAATCGTTCCTCTACTCATAAACATGCATAATCTACCATCAATCATCAAAATACACAAGCTTTCAACAATGGCATAATTCAAAATATTCATCAAAATTCAAAATTCAAACATGGGTTTTGTAGCACTCGAAGCAACGATCTCAAAAACGTAAAAATTATCAAAAACCGAACTCAATTACTAACCTTAATATAGCATGCAATGGCCGAATGGTTTGAAGCTAAGTTTCTTCTTCTCTCTGTTTGTTTCGTGAAGATGATATGAAAATGGGAAAATAAAACATGTTTCTTTTTTTTTATAATATTAATATATTTCATATCATTCCACTATCTTATAATAATATATAAAAATATACTTTAACCATAATTTAAAGTCTATGCCGTCCACTACTACTTATTTAAAGGCCAAATTGCAACTTCAATCCCATGCAAAAGAAGACCATTTAATTTGGCCACTTAATTCCATAATGGCTATTTTCCCACTTACTCAATTTAGTCCTTGCACTTAAATTAATCACCCAAACAAACAAATTAATCTACAATATTTTAACACATGCTCAAACACATAATATAGATATCAAATAAATAATTAAAATATATTACTGACTCAGATTTGTGGTTTCGCAACCACTGTTCCATTTAGGCCCTATTTCGGGATGTTACAGTTCGGTTTAGTCCTGGCCCTATTATAAACCTTGTTTAAGGTGTCGTAGACCTATCTAAGGGACTATATGAATGAGAATTGTTATGTTTGGATGTGAAATGATATGTAGTGTTTAGTAATGATTAGTAATACCTCTTCTAGTCCGGCGATGACTACAGGTTAAGGGTGTTACAGATTTAATTCGGATTGACTAGATAAAATTTTGTATATGATTAAATGTTTTCAATGCTTATGACTTACTAAGTTGTGAAAGTTTATTGTGTGTATGTTTGCTCTTAGTTTTATAGATTTTGGAAGTTGGTTACGAGCTCGGGGATCGTCAGAGAAGTCTATCACACTATCTACTCTTTTCGGTATTTTGTTAAGTTTGAATTCGAACTTATGGCATGTATAGACTAGTGATTATACTTGATTTTGGGGCCTGTAAATATGAGCCATGCGAAAATGGCTTATTTCTTTTGATTAAGCTTAGTTGTTATGCTTTTGATATAATGGATGTATTTAATGTCTAAGTTATATAGTTTCGGCCATGGTTTATTTATGTGTGATTTTTTTAGCATGCATTGCTAATGATCATTTGAAGTTAATTATGGTTAAAGCTTGTATCAAAAATAATATGCATTTCATATGTATGTGTTATACTTGGTTTATGCTTGGTACTAAGGTTTTGTGATGTGGGTTGAATAATAGGTGAAATGCTAAGCATATCATAGAGGAAATGGTAGTTAAATTTGGTTTGTATGAGTATAATTTCATTGATAAATTGAATTGAGAGTAACTAGTAATTTGCATGTGTATGTTTGATTATAGGGCATTGAAGAACATGTGTATATTCGGTCATGATCTAGACCTGTTTTGAAAATATGTTTTATACTATAAATGAGTGTATGAATATAAGTTTGGAAAATGTGAAGTGATATGTATATTTTTTATTATGTGAAGTGGTATGTATAATTTTTATTATGTGAATCAATATGATTCGAATAAGAAATGGCATATTTTGGCTTATGTTTTGATAACTAAATTTTATATAATTTATGAGATTACTTATGGTTGCCGATTTTTCTTGAAATAAATTAGTATGTAAGTGAAGTATATTATAATTTGCGTTTGTGTTAATATAATGGTTTACATGGATAAGCTATAGTAAGTATTTAATAAACAACATTATAGCATGATCCGTCTTATAAATTTGTTAACAAAGTTGCATATATGTTTGGTTAAAGAAAGGTGAATAATGAATCATTTGGTTTATAACTTGAGCGTATATTGGTTAAGGGTTATAGACTGGTTATATAAGCATATGGTGTATTTGATAAATATTTTATTTGTACATGTGAGTAATATTGATGTGGCTTAATAAGTGTAAAGTGATATATTTTGTATAGATTTATGGAAATGGATCAATTGATATATATATATATATATATATATATATGCGCAAGCTTGTAGTAGGAAAAAAAATGTATGATTTAGTCTTATAAAATAATGTATATGCAAATTCGGGCAATGCTAGTTAAAAGACTAATGCATGTTTTAGGTTTAGCTTTTATAGTCTTAAATGGTTAGCCGAATTGAGGATAAGTGATCGCTGAAATCAGAGTTTTAAAATTTATAAAACAAAAGATCAAACCTGGAAACTAACTCTGACAACGATTAAAGGCAAGTGTACCTATCGAACAGTAGTATAGCTTAGGCAAGACCGGATTGTCGAACCCAAAGGAACTAAAAGTACTAATACTAACTTTCTTTTTATTATTTAGCCTTAAAAATAAAGTGAAGTTGCTTTAATCTAAATTAACGACTACTAAGCTCAAAGACACAAGACAAAAAGAACGAATTGGAAAATAACTTGAAGGAAAACTCAGTTGATTACGACGATACCCTCAGGAAGAATCCACCTAAACTTCTTTTGTTATCTAACACTGAATCATATGATTTCTTTACTTAGCTTGATTCGTGAGACTCCCTAACGTATATTAAACCCTCTCTCGAGGCGAATAACGTCTAACCCTAGGTTAATTAGTGGAACTCTCGTTCGCTTATAATAACCCCCTAGAATAGCAGTAAATCGATCTATGGACTCCCATATTAGGTTTCACCCTAATCCGGCAAAATCTCGTAACCCTATCTCTAGGTGTTCGATCAACTCCGCTTAATTATGGTAGATCTACTCTTAGGCAGGGTTTATTCCTCCTCTACCTAAGCACATCAGATTTGGATTAAGCAACATAATTAAGAACAAACTAAGTAATTATCATATAATTCAGAAATCAAATAACAAGATTCATCTAGGTTTCATCCCCTTCAGATATCTAAAGAGTTTAGTTCATGACAAATAACTAAAACATCTCAAGAGAAAAGATAAAACAAAACATAAGAAATTCCTAAAACTCCCTTAAAGAATTGAAGGAGAAATTCGCCGTTTTGAGTATAACTCCGGCTTCTTGGGATGGATCAACTGGCTATCTTCGAGTGATTCCCTCAACTCTGACCTTCTTGGCTTGGCTCTTTGGCCTAGCTTGACGCCTCCTCAACGGTGGTACTTAGGGTGTAACATCCTGAATTTTTGGGCCTATGCGTTTAATGGGTGGATATGTTTAATGTGTTAATTTAAGTGTTAGGGGTCCAAATTGGGCTCAGGCTTAGGCAGAGGCCTTGATTAAAATTATCTGTTTGGGCATTATAGGGTTTAAAAGGTAGTATCTATGTTTAAAGTACCAAAGTGGGTTTGTGGCCCAATCTTAGGAGGTGACGCCACACAAGGGAGTAAGGGGCCAAATTTAAGTTTCATGGAGCCCAATTCTTTTAATTTAAGTTAGCTAAATTTTGGGCATTAGGATTAGGTGGAGTGGATGGCAATAAGGCTAAAATTTAGGGGTTTTAATGTTTAAAATATGTGGATAATTAGCAGATAAAGGCTATTATTTAGGAATTTATTTTATGAGGATAATAAGCAGATAAAGGCTAAAATTTAGGGATTTTAATGTTTAAAATATGTGGATAATATGCTGATAAAGGAGGGAGGAGTTAGAGATAATTAAGTCTCTTTTAGATGAGCCAGTAGGTTAAGATAAAGGAGAAAAGATATGATTTATCTGCAAGGTTAGGTAAGTGCTGAAATTTCTATAAATAGGGGGAATATCTCTTCAATTTCGGCATTTGGGGTTTTTCTCTCATTCTTTTCTCTTCTTCTCTGAGTAAAAGCCGAAAACTCCTAAAGTTCCATCTTCATCTTCATTCTCTGCAAAAGCCGAAACTACACCTATTCTTCTCCTTAATATTCATTGGCTGAATCTCCCTTAGCCATCTTTTCAATTTTTAGTTCTTTCAAAAGCCGAAAGCGCGATAGATCATCTTTCTGGGATTTTTCCTAGAAGCCGAAACTCATAGATCTCTAAGTTATAGAATCGTGTTACATTCGGGATTTCAAGGTAAGAGGATTTGTTTATTCATATATATAAAATCGGGTAGAATACTAACTATGGCCGAATATAGGAGAGGCCTATTTTCACATCTTTCCGGCTTTTTGAGCAAAGTTGTAGATCGGTCTAGCAAGGGTATCGACATTAATCAGGTGTGTAATTCTCCACACCATCTAGATCTGTTTGATAAATATATGATTATAAGTTTTATATGTCTTGATAAATGCCGAAATTCCGGCTTAATGATGGAAACCCAAAGAGGGTAAAAGCAAATCACCAGGTTAGTGAATGTTCTGATTAAATGATATAAGTATATTGATTTTTTGTGATTGAATGGGTTGGGTTGATGAAAGGAGGAAGTTATACGTTGTAGCGGTTTTTATCATGATCTGTTGTAGCAGTTTTTACCGTGATCTGTTGTAGCGGTTTTTATCGTGATCTGTTGTAGCGGCTTTTGCCGTGATCTGTTGTAGTGGCTACGGCCATGATCTGATGATGAGCAGCAAGACTGCCATCAAGGCATGTAGCAGTGTGGGTTGATTGTAGAAATCCCCAATGGTGTGAATGGCTGGTACGGGGGCGTGTAGCGGATGGAAACCTAGGATTTGGGTTGGGCTTGCATATTAATTTTTATTATGTATATTAAACTGTTTATTTTGTTTTATGGGGCTAAGGCCACATCTAATGGTGCATGAGGGTTGCACACTGAGTCTCGCGACTCAACCAATTAATTAATATTTCAGGTAGCACTTAGTGCATTGGACCGGGCTGGAGAGGAGCGCAAGGTGGCCATGCAAAAGAACATCTGGATCCAGCAAAAAGACTCAAGTTATTATTTTATATTTTTAATTAATGGATTTTAAATCTCGTTGTAATAAGGCCATGGGCCACTAGTTTATATTTTGTTTTATTTTGAGCTTTAATTACTTTTAGTTATTTAAATTCTTATTGAACTAATGCATGTATTTAAATTTGGGTTTTTAATTCATAAAGGCATATTTAATTTAAACTATCAACTATTTATTTTTTTGAATAAAAGGATAAACTTTAGAAAAATATTTTCTGAAAATACGACATGTTTTCCAAAATTTTCTTAGTGACATACCAGATCCGGTCGTGGTGTTTAGGCCGGGTTTGGGGTGTTACAAATTGGTATCAGAGCCCGGTTCAAAACTCGGCTTTGGGGTTCTTGGGCTCAAAACGTTTTCTAAAAATGGGTTTTTGAAACATGTATATTTATAAGTGATACAGGATGATTTTCTCGGCATGGCACCTGCGTCTCCGGCCCAAGTCCGCCAGGTAAGTATTCTAAACCATTGTGTGATATAAATATGTGGGCTTGATGGGCTTTATGGGATGTAGATTAGTTAGATTAGAACTTGATGGACTCTAGACTAGCTGAAACAACTCCTTAAATCTCATAAGATTTAATTTCACTAAACAAACCCATAAACGAGTCGCAAGACTAGGGTGTGGCAACAGGCATGCGCATGTCTAGGATTGGATCCAGAAGAGCCTGGCACTTAAGCAGTCCTAGTGACTCACCTCCTCTTCACTGGAATCCTACCTGGTGCGTAGTGACTGTTCACCCTAGCCACGAGGATTTGTTGACGGGCCAAAATCTATAATTAAAACCCGAAAGGGACCAGCCACATTATTTTTACAAAATGACCAAAATGCCCCTGATTTATAAAATTACCGAAATACCCCCGGATTTCAAAATTACTGAAATACCCCCAGATTTCAAAATTACCGAAATACCCCCAGATTTCAAAATTATCGGAATACCCCTGGACTTCAAAATTACCGAAATACCCCCAGATTACAAAATTACCAAAACACCCTTATTTCACAAAATCACCAAGGAACCCTATTTTGAAAATTACGAAAATACCCCTATAGGATAAAATTACGAAAATACCCCTGGGTAGTGGAATAACGAAAATACCCCTATGTATTGAATGTGGGTGTATGGATGTTGTCAGTTGAATGTATGTAGTTCTTAGAACTAAGAAAGGTGAACTTGAGACTGAATTGCGAATTCGAAAGAACTACTCTTAAAACTACTAATCATATGACTATTCGTGGATAATCAGTGGAAGAAAACCAATAATTCATAAAAATTTTAATCAGATAAACGCGAACTGATAGCATGAGTACAAGGGGACGAGGACGCTCTAGATGTGAATACCGGTGTGTACTCTACCATAGAATACTAAGTGTTTATTTTGGGTTTAGAATTGGAGTGCGTAGCGAAAGCATGGTAGTGGGACTTAGGTAGTACGATTAATAGTTAGTTGGAAATTTCGAGGACGAAATTTCTTTAAGGGGGGTAGAACTGTAACATCCTGAATTTTTGGGCCTATGCGTTTAATGGGTAGATATGTTTAATGTGTTAATTTAAGTGTTAGGGGTCCAAATTGGGCTCAGGCTTTGGCAGAGGCCTTGATTAAAATTATCTATTTGGGCATTATAGAGTTTAAAAGGTAGTATCTATGTTTAAAATACCAAAGTGGGCTTGTGGCCCAATCTTAGGACGTGACACCACACAAAGGAGTAAGGGGCCGAAATTTAAGTTTCATGGAGCCCAATTCTTTTAATTTAAGTTAGCTAAATTTTGGGCATTAGGATTAGGTGGAGTGGATGGCAATAAGGCTAAAATTTAGGGGTTTTAATGTTTAAAATATGTGGATAATAAGCAGATAAAGGCTATTATTTAGGAATTTATTTTATGAGGATAATAAGCAGATAAAGGCTAAAATTTAGGGATTTTAATGTTTAAAATATGTGGATAATATGCTGATAAAGGAGGGAGGAGTTAGAGATAATTAAGTCTCTTTTAGATGAGCCAGTAGATTAAGATAAAGGAGAAAAGATAGGATTTATCTGCAAGGTTAGGTAAGTGCCGAAATTTCTATAAATAGGGGGAATATCTCTTCAATTTCGGCATTTGGGGTTTTTCTCTCATTCTTTTCTCTTCTTCTCTGAGTAAAAGCCAAAAACTCCTAAAGTTCCATCTTCTTCTTCATTCTCTGCAAAAGCCGAAATCTCTAAGCCTATTTCCTCATCTTCACTTTGATTCAAAAGCTGAAACTACACCTATTCTTCTCCTTAATATTCATTGGCAAGTGTACCTATTGAAAAGTAGTATAGCTTAGGCAAGACTGGATTGTCGAACCCAAAGGAACTAAAAGTACTAATACTAACTTTCTTTTTATTATTTAGCCTTAAAAATAAAGTGAAGTTACTTTAATCTAAATTAACGACTACTAAGCTCAAAGACACAAGACAAAAAGAACGAATTGGAAAATAACTTGAAGGAAAACCCAGTTGATTACGATGATACCCTCAGGAAGAATCCACCTAAACTTCTCTTGTTATCTAACACTGAATCATATGATTTCTTTACTTAGCTTGATCCGTGAGACTCCCTAATGTATATTAAACCCTCTCTCGAGGCGAATAATGTCTAACCCTAGGTTAATTAGTGGAACTCTCGTTCGCTTATAATAACCCCCTAGAATAGCAGTAAATTGATCTATAGATTCCCATATTAGGTTTCACCCTAATCTGGCAAAATCTCGTAACCCTATCTCTAGGCGTTCGATCAACTCCGCTTAATTTTGGTAGATCTACTCTTGGGCAGGGTCTATTCCTCCTCTACCTAAGCACACCAGATTTGGATTAAGCAACATAATTAAGAACAAACTAAGTAATTATCATATAATTCAGAAATCAAATAACAAGATTCATCTAGGTTTCATCCCCTTCAGGTATCTGAAGGGTTTAGTTCATGACAAATAAATAAAACATCTCAAGAGAAAAGATAAAACAAAACATAAGAAATCCCTAAAACTCCTTGAAGGAATTAAAGGAGAAATTCGCCGTCTTGAGTATAACTCCGGCTTCTTGGGATGGATCAACTGGCTATCTTCGAGTGATTCCCTCAACTCTGACCTTCTCGGCTTGGCTCTTTGGCCTAGCTTGACGCCTCCTCAACGGTGGTACTTAGGGGGTATTTATAGGCTCTTGGAATGCGATTCTTTCTCCCTAAGTATCCTTTTCCAACTGAAATTGACTAAAGCCACGACAGGGGCACGACCATGTCACACGCCCGTGTGACTCGTCTTTAGGCCGTGTTCGGATTTCTAAGTTGAGGCACGGCCGTGTAAATCAGGGTTGAGGTCGTGTTCTAGATGCTTGACGAGGCACGGCCGTGTGGGCTTTGGGCCAGGCCGTGTCGATTTCGTGATATGGCCCATTTACTCTGTTTTGGGCCCGTTTTACGTTCTTTTCATCCTCGGGTGCTTTCCTGGGTATAAGACATGAAAAGAAAGGATTAAGAGCACCTTTTTTCATAAATTGAGGGATAAATCATCCAAAAGTAAGCTAAATGTGGGATTAAAATATGTTATAATTACAGTTTATCAATAAGATGACCGGCAATGTATGTGTACATTTTATATTTGAATGGTTCAAATTTGATGTGATGAGTACATAAATCATGCTTATATTTTAAAAGTATATATATATTTTTTGAATGGCTTTGAAACATGTTTGTTTAAGTGTAAATATGATTATACGCAAATGAATTGTATTTGTTTTATGATTAATAGTGTATATTTATTATTTAATTAGCCACTTGTTTTATTTATGCAAATGTGACATGTATGTATTCAAAGTTGAACGAATGTTACGTCTTGTTCGGTAATGCCTCATAACCCTAATTCGGCGACGGATATGGGTTAGGGGTGTTACAATGATGATCCCGAACGGGCTGAATTCTGGCTAGAGAATACTACTCGGGTTTTAGAGGAATTATCTTGTACACTAAAAGAGTGTCTGAAATGTGCAGTATCATTGCTAAAAGATACAGCTTACCATTGGTGGAATACTAAAGCTTCAGTTGTTACGAAAGAAGAATTACATGGGAATTATTTCAGACCGAGTTTAGAAAGAAATATATCAGTCAGAGGTTCCTCGATCAAAAGAGAAAAGAATTTCTTGAGCTGAAACAGGGTAACAGATCAGTATCTGAGTATGAAAGAGAATTTGTCCGATTGAGTAAATATGCTCGGGAGTAGGTACAATCAAAAGTCGAAATGTGCGAACGATTCGAAGAAGGGTTGAATGAAGATATTAAGCTACTGATCAGAATTCTTGAAATTCGAGAGTTTGCTACATTGGTAGAATAAGCTTATACAGCAGAAGAATTGAGCAAAGAGAAGAAACAGGCTAAGAGGGAAGCTCGAATTCTTAGTAAAAGACCGATGGAAAAATCCCAGTGTTCTACTTCAAAGAAATTGAAGAAATACCAGGATCGTTCTACCTCAGCCACTGGGTATTCGGGTAGAGAGCGAGGTTCTCACGCACTAATCCAAGACCTTCTACTCCATCAGTGACCAGTGTTGGCAGTGTTGGTACCCCTAAGCAGAGATGCCAATATTGTAATAAAGTTCATTTTGGATAATGTCACTGAAGAGTGGAGTCTGTTATAGATGTGGCTCTTTCGATCATTTCCTCAAAGATTGTCCTGAAACAATAGAAAAAGAGGCATAACAGACATCGAAGCCGAGTAATCCTGCTTCGAGGGTAGACCACCTCGACCTACCAGTAATGTTAGTGGTAGCCGAGGAGTTACAAAAGATACTGCAGGCAGATCTGAGGCACGAGCACTAGCCAGGACATATGCTATTCGTGCCAGATAAGATGCCTCCGCACCAGATGTAATTACTGGTATATTTTCTTTACTTGATATTGATATTATTGCATTAATTGATCCTAGCTCCACACATTCATACATATGCACAAAATTAGTATTTGTTAAAAATTTATCTGTTGAACCTACTGAATTTGTGGTTAAAGTCTCGAACCCCCTGGGCTAGTTTGTGATGGAGGATAAAGTTTGTAAAAATTGTCCACTGATGGTAAAAGGTATTTGTTTCCCGGTTGACTTGATGTTATTGCCTTTTGATGAGTTTGATGTGATATTTGGCATGGATTGGTTAACTCAGCATGATGCAGTAGTAAACTGTAAATAGAAATATATTATGCTAAAATGTCATAATGGCGAATTACTCCGGGTTAAATCTGATCAAACAGAGGGATTATCTGATGTGATTTTAGTTATGAAAGCTTAGAGGTGTGTCAGAAAAGGGTATGATGCTTATTTGGCATATGTGTTAGACACTAAGGTATCTGAGTCAAAGATATAGGAAGTGCCAGTTGTATGTGAATTTTTCGATGTGTTTCCAAAGGAATTACCGGGGTTGCCACCAGAAAAAGAAGTGGAATTTTCTATAGATCTAATTCCAGGAACTACTCCGATCTCCATAGCTCTGTATCGTATGGCTCTTACGGAATTAAAGGAGTTAAAGACATAGTTGCAAGAACTTGTTGACAGGTGTTTTGTCTGACTGAGTCATTCACCTTGGGGTGTGATCGTGTCAAGAAGTCTTAATATTTATATAATGAATGATCGAGCCTAGAAATTAACTATGACAACGATTGAGGCAAGCACACCTATCGTTTGGTAGTATAGCTATGGCAAGACCGGAAGTATCGTATCCTCAAGGACCAAGAGTACTAGTAATTACTATCCTTTTATTATTTAGCCTAAGAATGAAGGGAATTGTTGTTTAATCTAAAACTAACTAATTACTAAGCTAAAGATGCAAAGACACAGAGAATGAATTGGAGAGAATACTTTTGGGAAAACTAATTGATTAAGACAATACCCGAGGAAGAATTCACCTAGACTTCACTTGTCATTTAACTCTGAACCAGACAATTTATTCATTTGACTTGATCCGTAGGATTCCCTAATTTATATTAATACCTCTCTCAAGGCTACTAACGTCTAACCCTAGGTTGATTAATTGAAATCTCTTTCTAATTAAAACCCCTAGAATTGCATTAACTCGATCTATGGACTCCCATATTAGGTTTGACCCTAATCCGACAAATTTTCGTCATCCTATCTTTAGGGTTGCGATCAACTCCGCTTAACTATGCTAGATCTACTCTTAAATAGGGAATATTCCTCCACTACCTAAGCACATCAATACTTGAATCAATATCCTGAAATATTAAAACAAGAATTAAGAACACATAATTAAGAACAAATCAAGTATTTATCATACAGTTCAGAAAATAATAACAAGATCTGTCTTAGGTTTCATCCCCCTCAGGTATTTGAGGGGTTTAGTTCATGTTTATAAAAGAAAACATCTCAGAAGAAAGTATTAAACAAAACATAAGAAAAACCCTAAAACCCCCTGAAGGAAATTGAAGGGAAGATCTTCCGTCTTGAGTATGATTCTGGCTTCTTGAGATGAATCAACTTGCTATCTTCGAGTAAATCCCACAATTCGGCCTCTCTGGCTTGACTCCTCGGCCTACCTGAATGCCCTCCTTTTAGGTCACACTTAGGGTGTTTATATAGGCTTTCGGAATGTCTTTCTTTGCCCCTAAGTATCCTAATCTGAATGGAATTAAAACAGGTCACGACAGGGACACGCCCGTGTGGCACGACCGTGTGGATTTCTTATTTTGGCCCATTTTCTCCATTTTTGGCCCGTTTCTCATTCTTTTCATCCTCTGGTGCTCTCTTAAGTATAAAACATGAAATTAAAGGATTAGGAGCATCAAATTCCACAATTCAGGGGATAAATCATCCAAAAGTATGCCAAATGTGGGATTAAAATATGTATATATTACGGTTCAGGGTGCTCTGATTCTGTTTGTGAAAAAGAAGGACGGGACCTTAAGATTATGTATTGATTACCGGCAGCTCAAAGAAGTCACTATAAAGAATAAGTATCGTTGCCTTAGATTGATGATATGTTTGACCAGTTGAAGGGTGCCACTATTTTTTGAAAGGTTGATCGCCAATCGGGCTACTATCAATTATGGGTAAAGGAGTCAGATGTACCGAAAATAGCTTTCAGAACCAGGTGCGGGCATTATGAGTTTCTGGTTATGCCGTTTGGGCTGACTAATGCACCAGCAATATTTATGGACCTGACGAATCGGTTATTCAGGCCGTACTTAGAAAGGTTTGGGGTAGTTTTTATTGATGATATCTTGGTCTATTCCCGATATGAAAATGAGCATGAAAATCATCTGAAAATTGCATTATAAATCCTGCGTGAAAAGCAATTGTATGCTAAATTTAGTAAATGTGAATTTTGGCTCTGAGAGGTGAGTTTCCTTGGGCATATTGTATCTGTTGAAGGCATCAGAGTAGACCCGAGTGAAATTTCAGCCATTTCTAATTGAAGTCCACCGAAGAATGTATCCGAAGTCAAGAGTTTTCTGAGTCTAGCTAGGTATTATTGAAGATTTGTACAGGGGTTCTCTATGATAGCTTCTCCTATGACTCGACTATTGCAAAAAGATGCTAAATTCGAGTGGACTGATAAATGCCAGTTGTAATATCCCGGGTTAGGGGCTATTTTGTTGTTGCATGTTATTGCATGTGTTTAGTGTGCTGTGTTGCTATCTCGGTGTTTTAGGGGCTTAATTGTGGGCTAGGAGTATACCTGAGTGAATGGGAAATTTTTGGCTTTTGGGTGTTAAGTGAAGGGAGCTGAGGAAGCTGGGGTTTAAGAATTTTAATTGTGGTTTTGTTACACAAGCAAGGAGCTAGCTTAGTGGCAAAGCATGCGCTACATGGGGGAGTTGGTGTGGCGTCATCTGCATGGGGTGGAGGTCCTGAGTTCAAGCTGCAGGATCCCCATTTTGGTTCCTATTTTGGGACGGCATCGAGGAGAGGTAGAAGGCTAGTGAAATTCTACCTTGGACCAAGTCATACCTTTCAAATGAAAGGTGGAGAGTAACTTTAGGAGAAAGACTGGGTCCACTCTTTTGAAGTTGTGGTTGGGAGTGAATTGGGGGAGTATGGCCGAATTTGAAGGAGCTTGGAGTGGGGGGGGAAGTGGACGGCTTGGGTGGTAGTGTGGTGTTGAGGTAGTGCCGAAATTACCTTGCCAACTTAGTGCATTTTCGGTCACTTTTTGGTGTCAAACAAGTTCTCTTTTTGTCAAAAGCAACCGAGTTCCAAGAGGGTTTCTCATTCTTTTCTTCTTGGAAAACCGAAAGTTCAAGCTCTCATGTGCCGAATTTGTTTTGCCTTTTCAGTTGGTGTGGCCGAAAGTTCTCAAGTATCTTCACTTCCCTTTCTTCTTCAAATTGTGTAAACCGAAAATAGTCCTCTTTTCCTCTCATATTTTCTTTTCTTTTGCTTTTGAAATCACCTTAGCCGAAACTATATCCACCAAAACACCTTCTCAAAACCGAAAGTACCTCCATTCCATCCACTTCTCTTCTTCTCAACTCTTGCCGAAACTCTGCTTCCATTTCATATTATCTTTTCTCTCAAAACCGAGAAGCATCTACCTTATTTTCATTTTCTTTCTTCTTCTCAAAAATCTTGGCCGAATCTTTGTTGGTGTTGGGGTTTTGCTTCAATCGTTTGGGTGTTGGTAAGCCCTTGGCCGAATGGTCATTTAGTTTCTTTCTTTCTCTTAATCGATTTGAGTTGTTTAAGAGTCGTATATGACAACTATTGATGGGTGTTATTCTCCTTTGTTAAAACTGATTGCTTTTTAGGGCATTCGGGATTTCGAAGCCGCCAAGTGAGGCCTTTACCTGTTAGAGACCGGTTGGTAAGCAGTGGTAAGTGGCTATGTTATTATTGGGTTATTTATCGATTTAGTGCGATTAAGTCAAGGATAACAATGGATTAACTGTTCTTCTTTTAAGGTGTAGCCGATTGCTAAAGGAGAACCACTGCTTGGTTCAGGTTTGGTAGGAAACCAGATCATCTTCAAGGTAAGGGATTGAAATTAACCCCTTTGGGTTTATATGTCTTTGGCCGAATGATCTTAGTGCCTAATCCTATGTTGGCCGATTGTTATAGGAGCTTGATAATCGAGGGACATAGATCGGTCGTTGGGATCTTTAGACTCATAATTACCAGGTGTGTAAACTAACACACTGATACTTAGTAATGTTATTAATAAACCTGTTTGCCTGTTAAAAACCATAACAGTATGATGGACAATTGGATACCTAAATGGGGTATGTGTACGATTCGGGTAAGTCTGTTCTATTATGAGTACTATTAATGGTATATGATATCGTGATCTATGTTATGTATGCTATGAGATATAATGCTTGGTATGTTGGCATAATATGCATGACTTGTATGAGATGCATGATCACATGAGTATGACATGATGATGGGTGATATGAGTGGAGGGAGGATGATGATATCCGTGTCTTTGGGACACTGTGTCTTTGGGACACCAGAGGTTTGGCACCTCCAGTGGTTTGGTACCACAGTGATATTTTGTGACTTTGGGTCACCAGAGGTTTGGCACCTCAGCGTCTCGTCCCAGTGGCTTAGTACCACGGTGGGTTGGCCCCACAGTTGATTATACGGGATTGACGCCAGTGATTTGGTATCACACGATGGGTTGGCCCCATCACTTGATTATTGTGACTACGGTCACCAGTGGTTTGGTACCACATTGTGTCTTTGGGACACCAGAGGTTTGGCACCTCATTGCGACTCGTCCCTGTGGTTTAACACCACCGTGGGTTGGCCCCACTTGAGATATGGGATTGTCTGCTAGTGATTTGGTATCACACGATGGGTTGGCCCCATCATTGGATTTGTAACTTCGGTCACCAGTGTTTTGGTAACACATTGTGACTATACGTCACCAGTGGTTTGGCACCACACTTATGGATATCGTGACTTTGGGTCACCAGTGGTTTGGCACCACCAGTGGTTTGGTACCACACGGGGTAGAAAAGGTGATATGGATGGTTAGGATCGGGTTGCATTAATCATGTTGCTATGTATGATTTGTGTTAGCATGTTGATTTATTGGGAGCGGGATTTATACACTGAGTCATTCGACTCACCCTCTCCTTTGACATTTCAGGTGACTCGTAGACGCGGACATGGAGCCGGGACGGACTCGGGGTGCTTATGCCATGCTGAATACAGTTTTACTCAGACTCTATAACTTGGGTACTTTAGTTTATTTAATTACTTGGGTTTTATTTTGGATTTGTAAAAGGCCTTTAAAATTATGTTTTATATTGCTTATGCCTTAAGTTGATTTTTAATATGCCTTAACAAAATAAGTTGGTATGAATTTTACTAAAACTTGGAAAGACAATGATTTCAAAATCATAACGTAATGTGTTTTAAATTATACCATCGGGTATCACACTATGTTTTTATATTAAGCAAATTCAAATGATTTTCAAATCAAACTCGTTTTTCTATTAGGTTCAAAAATGTTATAAGTAACACTAAGAAACTAATGAAGTTTAAATGGTATAAACTCGTTTTAACTACACATTCTGGATAAGTTTTCAAAATTTCCGGGTTTCAAATACATCCTCCGATTTCAAACAAGTCTACTCAACTTTTCTTCAAATGCATTATGTTTCCACCCAGCTTTTAAACGAAAAATTTAACCTCTCAAAAACGTTTTCCCCGTAACATACCAGATTCGGACGTGGTGTCTTGTCCGGGTTTGGGGTGTTACAATTGTGGTATCAGAGCCAAGTTCAAAGGCTCGGCTGTGGGCTTAAGGCCCAAAATGTTTTCAAAAATTTGTTTTAAGTGTTTGTTTTGAAAGTATGGTTCGAAAGGCATGGCACCGAGTCTCCGGCACCAGTTCGCCCAGGTAAGTACCCCGTACTATTGTTTGTGATTTGGTTGGATGTGATATGATTTGATGAATAGTAATAGTATGCTACTTTAGTGATTGAAACTGATAGGATTCTGTGAACTCGCGAGAACAAATCTCCTTGAATATTCATAAGACTTGCTTTAAAACAGTGGAATAAATACTGATGCATAAAATTCTTAATCAGATACGTAGAAAGATTAGTCATGAGCACTCGAGGCGGACGTGGTCGTAATACTCGTGGTAGAGGTAGGGGTAGAATGACAGTTTCTGAGCCTGTAGGATCGGGTCAGGGTTCAGAAAATGAGATACCGGTTCCGCCACCAGCTGGAGGTGGTGAGTTCCAAGACCAGACCGGGGATGACGCAGTGTCACAGGCGATGTTGCGAGTGTTAGAAAGGGTAGCTGGTGTAGGTGGTGGTGCAGGAGTTAGGAAATCTGTGCCTGAGCGACTTCGGGCAAACGGGCCGAATTCTTTCGAGGTGTATCTGGTGTTGCTCCCAGCACTGCTGAATATTGGCTGGAGGCAACTGAACGGATCATGGATGATCTGGACTTGAAGGCTGAAGAGAAGCTGAAGGGCATCGTATCGCTTCTCCGGGATGAGTCATACCAGTGGTGGCTCACGGTTCGGGACAGTGTGGCAGCAGAGGATCTGACTTGGGAATATTTCAGGGCTGCATATCAAAAGAAGTACATCGGAGCTAGTTATATTGACTCCCAGCGGAAGGCATTTCTGAGGCTTGTTCAGGGGAGTAAATCTGTTGCTGAGTACGAGGCTGAGTTCCTGAAGCTGAGTAGGTATACCAGGGGCATTGTGGCCACTGAGCATGAGAGGTGTGTTCGTTTCGAGGATGGTCTGCGAGACGAGTTGAGGCTGCTGATTGCTCCACAGCAGGAGCGCGAGTTTGCTGTCTTAGTTGAGAAGGCTAAGGTAGCCGAGGGTGTTAAGGAGTCAGTGAGGCAGGGTATGGACAGAAATAGACATAAGAGGAGCTTTGGGTCTTCTGGGTCGTCGGGTAATCCGCAGAAGAGGGCTAGACCGAGTGGGCCGAATCAGCCTGCTAGGTTTGTTGCTACTAGGCAGGGACCGCCGCAGTGTAATCAGTGTGGAAAATCTCATTGGGGTGGTTGCTGGACTGGAGGTAAAGGTTGCTTCGAGTGTGGTTCTCTGGAGCATCGTGTGAGGGACTGTCCGCGTAAGTTGGCCAGGATTCAGTCTGAGAGTCAGGGCCGTAATCAGTTCAGAGGTAATGGACCGCCACCGCAGAGGGGCCGTGGTAATGGCAGAGGTGGTAATGGTTCTGGTCGGGGCTGTGGAGCACCGGGCAGAGGTGCAGGTAGTTCTGAGGCCAGACAGCCGGGATTAGTGTATGCTGCGAGGCGCCGAGAGGAGGGCGACGCACCGGACGTCATAACCGGTACGTTCTTGATTTTTGGTTCTCCTTATACTGCTTTGATTGATGTGGGTTCAACGCACTCTTATGTTGCCAGTAGTATAGTAGAGACCATGGATTTAGACTCTGAGATATCTTCTAGGCAGATGACTGTGATTAGCCCTCTAGGTCACTCTGTAGTAGTAGATAAACTATTTAGAGAGGTACCCCTAGAACTCCAAGGGGTAGTGTTTGTTGCTGATCTGATGGAACTGCCATTTGGGGAGTTCGATCTGATTCTTGGGATGGATTGGTTGGTCAAGTACCAGGCAAGGTTGGATTGCGCGGCCAAGCGCATGGTTCTTAAGACGGTTGAGGGTGATGAAGTGGCTATGATAGGTAATAGGAGAAATTACCTGTCTAATGTGGTATCGGCTCTGAAGGCAGAGAAGATGGTCAGGAAGGGCTGTGAAGCGTATGTGGTTCATGTGTATGCCTTGGAGGCTAAAGAGTCTGCTGTAGAGAAGGTCCGTACTATTAAGGAATTTGCTGATGTGTTTCCTGAGGAGCTTCCGAGTTTGCCGCCAGATCGAGAGGTAGAGTTCGGGATTGATCTGTTACCCGGGACTGCGCCAGTGTCTATTGCTCCGTATAGGATGGCGCCAAAGGAATTGGTGGAGCTTAAGGCTCAGATCCAGGAGTTATTGGATCGAGGTTTTATCAGGCCAAGTGTTTCGCCGTGGGGTGCGCCAGTACTCTTTGTTAAGAAGAAAGATGGTACAATGCGGATGTGCATAGACTACCGCCAGTTGAACAAGCTGACGATCAAAAACAAGTATCCGTTGCCACAGATAGATGACTTGTTTGATCAGCTGAAGGGTGTTGCGGTATTCTCGAAGATTGACTTGAGGTCTGGGTATCACCAGTTAAAGGTTAAGGAGGCTGATATCCATAAAACAGCGTTTCGGACTCGGTTTGGGCACTACGAATTTCTGGTAATGCCGTTCGGGTTGACTAACGCACCGGCAGCGTTTATGGATATGATGAACAGGGTGTTTCAGCAGTACCTGGATCAGTTCGTCGTGGTTTTCATAGACGACATCTTAGTGTACTCAAAGACAGAGGAAGAGCATGATGCGCATTAGCGAGTGGTGCTGCAGATTTTGAGGGAAAAGCAGCTCTATGCTAAGTTTAGTAAGTGCGAGTTCTGGCTTAGAGAAGTGACGTTCTTGGGTCATGTAGTGTCGGTTGAGGGGATTCGGGTAGATCCTCGTAAGATTGAGGCAGTTTTGGATTGGAAGCCGCCGAAGACAGTGGCTGAGATTCGGAGTTTTCTGGGTTTGGCCGGATATTACCGAAGGTTTGTTGAGGGTTTCTCGTTAATAGCAGCGCCGATGACCAAGTTGTTAAGGAAAGAGGTTCCGTTTGTGTGGACTGAGAAACAACAGGAAAGCTTCGATAAGTTAAAGAAGATTTTGACTGAGGCTCCGGTTTTAATTCAACCTGAGGCTGGTAAGGAATACACAGTCTATTGCGACGCATCACATACGGGCTTGGGTTGTGTACTGATGCAGGAAGGTAAGGTTGTGGCTTACGCTTCTCGACAGCTGAGGCCACATGAGGTCAACTATCCGACGCACGATTTGGAGCTAGCGGCTGTAGTCTTCGCCTTAAAGATTTGGAGGCACTACTTGTATGGAGAGAGATCGATAGTCTATACGGATCATAAGAGTCTGAAGTATCTACTGACTCAGAAGGATTTGAATTTGAGGCAGCGCAGATGGGTTGAGTTGCTGAAAGATTACGACTGTTCGATTGAATATCATCCGGGCAAGGCTAACGTGGTGGCTGACGCGTTGAGCCGCAAGGTTGTTTCGGACTTAAGAGCGATGTTTGCCCACTTGAGTTTGTATGACGACGGGAGTATTCTGGCAGAGTTGCAAGTTAAGGCTACTTGGGTTGAGCAGATCAGAGAGAAACAGCTAGAGGATGAGGTTCTGAGTGCGCGAAGGTTACAAGTGCAGAATGGTGGTTTGGAGGGTTACAGCTTGTCTGGTGATGAGGTTCTGTGTTTCCAAGGTAAGGCTTGCATTCCTAAAGATGTTGAGCTGAGGCAGAAGATTCTTCAGGACGCACATAGCAGTCCTTATGCTATGCATCCTGGAGGTAGCAAGATGTATAGGGATCTTAGAGAGCAGTTTTGGTGGCCTGGCTTGAAGAAAGAGGTGACAGAGTTTGTTGGGAAGTGTCTGACTTGTCAGCAGGTCAAGGCTGAACATCAGTTGTCGTCGGGTTTGCTTCAGCCTGTGAAGATTCCTCAGTGGAAGTGGGAAAGGATAACCATGGATTTCGTCAGTGGGTTACCGCTTACGCCAAGCAAGAAAGATTCAGTTTGGGTAGTGGTGGATCGACTGACTAAATCAGCTCACTTTATTCCGGTGAGGGTTGACTACTCACTTCAGAAGCTAGTGAAGCTGTATGTGTCAGAGATAGTGAGGTTGCACGGTGTGCCAGTTTCGATAATTTCGGACAGGGATCCCAGGTTTACGTCAAGGTTCTGGAAAGCATTGCATCAAGCTCTGGGTACTCGTTTGGATTTCAGCACAGCTTATCACCCGCAGTCTGACGGTCAGTCGGAAAGGGTTATTCAGATCTTAGAGGATATGCTGAAAGGTTGTGTTCTGGATTTCAGAGGTAGTTGGGAGGAGTTTCTACCATTAGCTGAGTTTGCCTACAACAACAGTTATCAAGCGAGCATCAAGATGGCACCGTATGAGGCGCTATATGGTAGGAGGTGTCGTTCACCTACATGTTGGACGGAGTTAGGTGAACACCAGTTGTTGGGACCCGAGTTAGTAGCTGAGACTGAGGACAAGGTTAAAGTGATTCAGGCTCAGTTGAAGGAAGCTTCGGACCGGCAGAAGTCTTATGCCGATCTTAAGCGGAGAGATATAGAGTTTGCTGTTGGGGATAAGGTCTTCCTAAAGGTCTCACCTTGGAAGAAGGTGTTGAGGTTCGGAAGGAAAGGCAAGCTAAGTCCGAGGTTCATTGGGCCGTATAAGGTATTGAGACGAGTTGGACCAGTAGCGTATCAGCTTGAGTTGCCAGCAGAGCTTAGTCAGATTTACGATGTTTTTCACGTTTCGATGCTTCGGCGTTATCGTTCGGATCCGTCACATGTGGTAGCGGTGGAAGAGATCGAGGTAAATCCAGACTTGACCATGGAAGAGGAACCTGTACAGATTCTTGATCGGGATGTGAAGGTTCTGCGTAGAAAGTCTGTGCCTTTGGTTAAGGTACTTTGGCGGAATCATGGCGTAGAAGAAGCCACGTGGGAACCCGAGGATATGATGAGACAGCAATACCCGCAACTCTTCTGATCAGGTAATTTCGAGGTCGAAATTATTTTAAGGGGGGTAGAACTGTAATATCCCGGGTTAGGGGCTATTTTGTTGTTGCATGTTATTGCATGTGTTTAGTGTGCTGTGTTGCTATCTCGGTGTTTTAGGGGCTTAATTGTGGGCTAGGAGTATACCTGAGTGAATGGGAAATTTTTAGTTTTTGGGTGTTAAGTGAAGGGAGCTGAGGAAGCTGGGGTTTAAGAATTTTAATTGTGGTTTTGTTACACAAGCAAGGAGCTAGCTTAGTGGCAAAGCATGCGCTACATGGGGGAGTTGGTGTGGCGTCATCTGCATGGGGTGGAGGTCCTGAGTTCAAGCTGCAGGATCCCCATTTTGGTTCCTATTTTGGGACGGCATGGAGGAGAGGTAGAAGGCTAGTGAAATTCTACCTTGGACCAAGTCATACCTTTCAAATGAAAGGTGGAGAGCAACTTTAGGAGAAAGACTGGGTCCACTCTTTTGAAGTTGTGGTTGGGAGTGAATTGGGGGAGTATGGCCGAATTTGAAGGAGCTTGGAGTGGGGGGGGAAGTGGACGGCTTGGGTGGTAGTGTGGTGTTGAGGTAGTGCCGAAATTACCTTGCCAACTTAGTGCATTTTTGGTCACTTTTTGGTGTCAAACAAGTTCTCTTTTTGTCAAAAGCAACCGAGTTCCAAGAGGGTTTCTCATTCTTTTCTTCTTGGAAAACCGAAAGTTCAAGCTCTCATGTGCCGAATTTGTTTTGCCTTTTCAGTTGGTGTGGCCGAAAGTTCTTAAGTATCTTCACTTCCCTTTCTTCTTCAAATTGTGTAAACCGAAAATAGTCCTCTTTTCCTCTCATATTTTCTTTTCTTTTGCTTTTGAAATCACCTTAGCCGAAACTATATCCACCAAAACACCTTCTCAAAACCGAAAGTACCTCCATTCCATCCACTTCTCTTCTTCTCAACTCTTACCGAAACTCTGCTTCCATTTCATATTATCTTTTCTCTCAAAACCGAGAAGCATCTACCTTATTTTCATTTTCTTTCTTCTTCTCAAAAATCTTGGCCGAATCTTTGTTGGTGTTGGGGTTTTGCTTCAATCGTCTGGGTGTTGGTAAGCCCTTGGCCGAATGGTCATTTAGTTTCTTTCTTTCTCTTAATCGATTTGAGTTGTTTAAGAGTCATATATGACAACTATTGATGGGTGTTATTCTTCTTTGTTAAAACCGATTGCTTGTTAGGGCATTCGGGATTTCGAAGCCGCCAAGTGAGGCCTTTACCTGTTAGAGACCGGTTGGTAAGCAGTTGTAAGTGGCTATGTTATTATTGGGTTATTTATCGATTTAGTGCGATTAAGTCAAGGATGACAATAGATTAACTGTTCTTCTTTTAAGGTGTAGCCGATTGCTAAAGGAGAACCACTGCTTGGTTCAGGTTTGGTAGGAAACCAGATCATCTTCAAGGTAAGGGATTGAAATTAACCCCTTTGGGTTTATATGTCTTTGGCCGAATGGTCTTAGTGCCTAATCCTATGTTGGCCGATTGTTATAGGAGCTTGATAATCGAGGGACATAGATCGGTCGTTGGGATCTTTAGACTCGTAATTACCAGGTGTGTAAACTAACACACTGATACTTAGTAATGTTATTAATAAACCTGTTTGCCTGTTAAAAACCATAACAGTATGATGGACAATTGGATACCTAAATGGGGTATGTGTACGATTTGGGTAAGTCTGTTCTATTATGAGTACTATTAATGGTATATGATATCGTGATCTATGTTATGTATGCTATGAGATATAATGCTTGGTATGTTGGCATAATATGCATGACTTGTATGAGATGCATGATCACATGAGTATGACATGATGATGGGTGATATGAGTGGAGGGAGGATGATGATATCCGTGTCTTTGGGACACTGTGTCTTTGGGACACCAGAGGTTTGGCACCTCCAGTGGTTTGGTACCACAGTGATATTTTGTGACTTTGGGTCACCAGAGGTTTGGCATCTCAGCGTCTCGTCCCAGTGGCTTAGTACCACGGTGGGTTGGCCCCACAGTTGATTATACGGGATTGACGCCAGTGATTTGGTATCACACGATGGGTTGGCCCCATCACTTGATTATTGTGACTACGGTCACCAGTGGTTTGGTACCACATTGTGTCTTTGGGACACCAGAGGTTTGGCACCTCATTGCGACTCGTCCCTGTGGTTTAACACCACCGTGGGTTGGCCCCACTTGAGATATGAGATTGTCTGCTAGTGATTTGGTATCACACGATGGGTTGGCCCCATCATTGGATTTGTGACTTCGGTCACCAGTGTTTTGGTAACACATTGTGACTATACGTCACCAGTGGTTTGGCACCACACTTATGGATATCGTGACTTTGGGTCACCAGTGGTTTGGCACCACCAGTGGTTTGGTACCACACGGGGTAGAAAAGGTGATATGGATGGTTAGGATCAGGTTGCATTAATCATGTTGCTATGTATGATTTGTGTTAGCATGTTGATTTATTGGGAGCGGGATTTATACACTGAGTCATTCGACTCACCCTCTCCTTTGACATTTCAGGTGACTCGTAGACGCGGACATGGAGCCGGGACGGACTCGGGGTGCTTATGCCATGCTGAATACAGTTTTACTCAGACTCTATAACTTGGGTACTTTAGTTTATTTAATTACTTGGGTTTTATTTTGGATTTGTAAAAGGCCTTTAAAATTATGTTTTATGTTGCTTATGCCTTAAGTTGATTTTTAATATGCCTTAACAAAATAAGTTGGTATGAATTTTACTAAAACTTGGAAAGACAATGATTTCAAAATCATAACGTAATGTGTTTTAAATTATACCATCGGGTATCACACTATGTTTTTATATTAAGCAAATTCAAATGATTTTCAAATCAAACTCGTTTTTCTATTAGGTTCAAAAATGTTATAAGTAACACTAAGAAACTAATGAAGTTTAAATGGTATAAACTCGTTTTAACTACACATTCTGGATAAGTTTTTAAAATTTCCGGGTTTCAAATACATCCTTCGATTTCAAACAAGTCTACTCAACTTTTCTTCAAATGCATTATGTTTCCACCCAGCTTTTAAATGAAAAATTTAACCTCTCAAAAACGTTTTCCCCGTAACATACCAGATTCGGACGTGGTGTCTTGTCCGGGTTTGGGGTGTTACACCAGTAGAGCTTCGATAAACTGAAAGATCTACTGACGAAAGCACCTGTACTAGTGCAACCTAAGCCGAGTAAGGAATTTATAATTTATAGTGATGCTTCGTTAAATGGTTTAGGCTGTGTATTGATGCAAGAAGGTAAAGTTATAGCCTATGCTTCGAGAAAACTTAAGCCACATGAAAAAAATTACCCGGTGCATGATCTTGAATTAGCTGCTATTGTATTTGCACTAAAAATATGGCGGCATTACTTGTATGGTGAGAAATGTCATATCTATACTGATCATAAAAGTCTGAAATATCTGATGACACAGAAATATCTAAATTTGAGACAACGCGGGTGGCTTTAATTGATAAAAGACTATGATTTGATTATTGATTACCATCCGGGTAAGGCTAATGTTGTTGCTGATGCTTTAAGCCAAAAATCTATGTTTGCTTTGCGAGCTATGAATGCCCGATTGTCTTTGGTTGATGATGGTTCAGCCATAGCCGAGTTGAGAGTTAAACCGACATTTCTACAGCAAATATGTGAAGCTCAGAAAAATGATGAGAAGTTACAGGCTAAACGGGTACAATTGAGTCAGGTAATGATTCAGAATTTCAGATTGGGACTGATGGTTGTTTATAATTCAGAGCCAGAGTATGTGTACCGAAGAATTCAGAGCTTGTACAGAAGATTTTACACGAGGCACACAGTGGTATTATGTCCGTACATCTGGGAAGTAATAAAATGTATAATGATTTGAAGAAGATGTACTGGTGGCCATGTATGAAAGGTGATATTTCTGATTTTGTATCAAGATGTCTGATATGTCAACAGGTCAAAGCAGAACATCAGGTACCCTCGGGATTACTCTAGCCAATTACTATACCGGAATGGAAATGGGAAAGAATTACTATGGATTTTTGTGTCGGGATTACCATTGTCATCGAAGAAGAAAGATGTCATTTGGGTGATCGTTGATCGATTAGCAAAATCACACATTTTATCCCGGTACATATGGATTATTTTCTAGATAAATTGGCTGAACTGTATATATCTGAGATTGTCAGGTTACATGGAGTGCCAATCTCCATTATCTCTTATAGAGATCCCCGATTTACGTCTCGTTTCTGGGACAAGTTACAAGAAGCTCTGGGTACCCAGTTGTATTTCAGCATTGCTTTTCATCCTCAGACAGATGGCCAATCTGAACGAGTAATTCAGGTATTGGAGGACATGCTTCGATGTTGTGTACTAGAATTTGAAGGTAACTGGGAAAAGTATTTTCCTTTGATTGAATTTGCCTATAATAACAGTTATCAGTCCAGTATTAACATGGCTCCGTATGAAGCTTTGTATGGTAGAAAATGTAGAACTCCATTGTATTGGACAATCCTTAGCGAGAAAAAGTTATATGGGGTTGATTTGATTCGAGAAACTGATGAAAAAGTAAAAGTGATTCGGAATAGCCTGAAAGCAGCCTCTGATCGTCAAAAATCCTACGCCAGCCTGAAACGAAAAGAGATTGAATTTCAAGTCGGTGACAAGGTATTCTTAAAAGTATCACCATGGAAGAAAGTACTCCGATTTGGTCGAAAAGGTAAATTCAGCCCACGGTTCATCGGGCCATATGAGATTACGGAACGGATTGGACCGGTTACCTATCGGTTAGCTTTACCACCAGATCTTGACAAAATTCATAATGTATTTCATGTATCTATGATACAGAGGTACCACTCAAATCTATCACATGTTATTTCTCCGGCAGAGGTTGAAATTCAACCTGATATGACTTATAGTGAATAACCAGTCAAAATTTTGGCACGGGAGACAAAGGAGCTTAGAAACTAATGTAAGGCCCATAATTTGCCCGGGCCCATTTTACAACTTAATTACCCAAAAACCCGAGGCCAAAATCATACAAACAAACCCAATCAGCTTGCCCATTTTTACCACCCAATTACTAACCCAACAAACCAACCCAATTAGACCCAAATTAAAACCAACATTAAGCCCAAACCTAAAGGCCCAATTAGCCAACCCAAATCCAAAAAAGAAACACAAAGAATAGAAAACCCTAGGTGTGCCGCACCTAGGGCCTTTTGTCCTCTGACCACTGCTCCACCGCCCATGCCAGGCCTGCCACCGCCCTGTCACATCGCCACCGCACCTGCAAACAATATATAAAAAAAATTCTAAAAAAATCTACCCATTTTTGGACTTCCGACCGCCGCATGTGGTGGCGCCGACGGTGACTTGTGGTGGTCCGGTGGCCGGAGCTGGGTCGGAGGCTTTGGACCTACAGAGAAAGAGACAACAAGGGATTAATTTTTTTAAAAAAAAAAAAGCAGCTGAATGAATTTTTGGTTTTATTTTTTACTTATATACACGTTACAAAAAGACGTCGTTTTGGTCATTGCCCTTTAACACCAAAACGACATAGTTTCGCCCATGGGATCCGCGTGTCGACCTGACCCGCCCAGGAGGATCTGCGTGTTTTTGCTTTTAAGGCTAATTGCCCATTTGGTCCCTCTGCATTTTCAGTTTTTAAAATTAGATTTCCTTTTATTTTTAATTGTACCCCGAAATTTCGCGCAATGTTAAAATTTAGTCCCCAAAGGAACGGTGTCGTTTTGGAGGCTTGGAAAAATTTCCCTTTTGGTTCCCCCCTTTCGCGCGTTGTTACAAATTGATCCTCCGCCTTATTTTTTTATTTCTGATTCGCATCCAAAATTTTACCTTGTTTTTTATTCAGTCCCGTTAGTTCTTTTTTTATTTTTATTATTAAAATTAGTTT
Source organism: Gossypium australe (assembly GCA_005393395.2). Lineage (NCBI taxonomy): Eukaryota > Viridiplantae > Streptophyta > Magnoliopsida > Malvales > Malvaceae > Gossypium > Gossypium australe. The sequence goes on from CM016622.1 coordinate 24,156,087, forward strand.
AATGCCCCTATATTATTATTTTTTTGTTTATTTTATCTATTTATTAGTATTCCATTTATTATTATTATTATTGTTATTATTTTATGATTATTTTTTCTTGTATTATCATTACTATTATTATTTTTATTTTTCTACCTTATTATCATTATTATATCATTATTTATATATATACATCTATATAATTATTATTACTTATTATTATTATTATTATTATTATTATTATTATTATTATTATTATTATTATTATTATTATTATTATTATTATCATCATCATTATTTTATTATCACTATCACTAATGTATTTATTTATTTACTTATTTTATATTTTTTGTTTTTACTATTGTTTTGCTTATTATTATCTTTATTATATTTTTATTATTATCATTGTTATTATTGTTTTTTGTAACCATATTATTATTATTACTAATATTTGATATTTTTACTATTATTATTATTATTATTAGCATTATTATATTTACTATATTTACATCTATATTTATTTTCTTAGTTTAGTACTATATTATTAAATAAAAATACATTTTGTAAAATTACTATCTTTCATCTAAAGGTTTTTAAAATAAGGCAATGTTTTGTATTTAGAAATTCGGGGAATAGTGCCCTAACATGTTGGGTTTCGATTTTACGTTTGACTAAATAACTAAACATCCTTTTAAAAAACTTCGTAAATCATGAGATGACTTCGATTACGAGGGTTTAAAGTATCGTGTCCTAACGTGCTGGATGTGATGTTTGTATCCTTTCGGAATAAAGAAATCTCAAGTTTTAACTCAAAATTGTTCACGTTTTTTAAAGAAATCATGTTTTCAAATCTTTTCGAACTTTCGACATTAATACATGAAATTATCAATTAGGTACCAATTTTGGGCATTACGGGGGTGCTAATCTTTCCTTGTACGTAACCGACTCCCGAACCCGTTTTCTTGGATTTCGCAGACCAAAATTAATGTTTTGAAATAAAATGTTTTAGAAGGTGACCCGATCACACCTCATCAAAAAAGATTGGTGGCGACTCCCGAGTTTTTCATTTTCATTTTCAAAAATCAAAGTCGACCTCCGTTTTTTCTTCGAAATAAAATGGTTTCGACAGCATGACGACTCCACTGGGGATGTAAAGAGAGTCAGAAAGTAAATTGATTGTTTTCTGTCCTATGTCGAAAATTTGAAAGTTCAATTTGAAAATTTGCAATTTGATTTGAAAATTACGATCCTTCTGTTGCATTTGTTTGTTGTTTTCTTGCGCACATTGCATTGCATGAACGTTGTGGTCGCACCTTTAAGTGGGAGCGAGAAACTATGCCTTCGTGAGGTTTTCACCTCCGCATGGGCTAGTGGATTGCTTCCAGTATACATCTGTACCTATGTCTTCATGAAGTTTTCACTTCCGTATGGCCATAGGGAAATGTATTCCCCTGAACCGAACTCGGTCCATATGAGCCTATAATGGGTGAGGATCGAGGAATCTGCTGGTTCGGGTACCTGAACTTTAGAGCTAAACCACACGTAGAAGGCATAAGAACCCACCCTAAGTAGAACTATGTCAAACCTTAGTAGTTACCTAGATAGGTGATTGTTTATTTTACTTGCTTTATATTTCATTCTGCGGTACTAACTTGTTATGTTTTATTTTTGTGCATGTCATTTCATATTTTAAGAGGTATCGATTCATGATCAGTTTCTAAGTTAGAAAGCTGGTTATGGATGTAACATCCCAAAATAGGGGTTATTTGTGATTGAATTATTTTCTTGTGTTTGAATTGCTGTGATATTATTTGTGGTGTTATAAGACTTAATTAAGGGTCTTGAGTAAGCTCGGTTTAGTAGGATAATTCTTAGTATGGTTTATTTAATGAAGTGGATTATGTGAGCTTAGCACTTAAGTTAATTTAAGTATCAATAAGTGACACAAGATGAGTGCATGGCAAGGTGGTAAAGGCGCATGGATTATAGCTTGAGGTTAGAGGTTCGAGTAGTATGTTTAACATTTTAAAAGTTTATTTTTGTATGTTAGCATTAATGGCCGGTCAACCTATGATTATGATAGGTTGGACCTTCATCTTTTGGTAAGTTGAATTTATATTTAAGGAAAGCATGGAATAAGGGATAAGATTCTTGAGTTTATGGTATTAAGAGGGGACAAAGGCTTGTAATAAGGAAAATGTTTTGGAAACAAATTCATGGCCTTTTTACCATGAATTTGGACAGCAATATGGCTAAGGGGGGGATGTGGCCGAATATGCTAGTTGTTGGTAAGGTTTAGGAGTTGTTTTGGTCATTTCTAGCAATTGGTGCAAAAGTTTGCAAAACACTCTCTCAACCTCTTTTCTTTTGGCCGAATTTTACCTTTTGATAAGCCTAAACTCTTTTGACCATTTAGTCATTTTGCTCATCTTCTATTTTCCTTCTCATTCTCTCAAAACTGAATCTTGAGTATTGTCTTCAACCATAACCGAAATTTCTATTCCTTTTTGTCCATTATTTCTTTTCTTTCTTAGCCGAATCTACATTCTTAGTGTGCCGAAATTCCTTTCTTCTACTTTGGGTAGCCTTGGCCGAATATCAAAGCAAAGGTGATTTCTTTTCAAGTGTTTTTCCAATCGGTTTGGGTAGGTAAGTGTGTTAGCCGAATGGTTATTTCTTTTCCCTTTTTATTCCTTGTCGACTTGGATGAATGGATGAACCGAGATATGGCGTTCGTGATGGCTAACTATTTCTTCTCTTAAACCGATTCTATCTAGGTACTTCGGGTTTATAAGTGATCAATCCAAACTTCTCTCCTCTAGCAATCGGTTTTGGTAAGGTGGTAAGGATCTATAGTTTTTATTTATTTAGTATTCGATTAAGCCAAAGATTATTGATGAGAGCAATGTCAACGGCCGATTGTAGGGTGGTGAAACAAAGTTTTAAAGCGTGTACAAGGCGAGTAGGTAAGGATTCGGGTTCGTGAGATAATATTTCTATTTATTTGGTTTGGCCGAATAGGCCATGTCATTAATGTCCATTTTTGGCCGAATATAGGGGCAAGGAAAACTTGTGTGGCCGATTTGTCTATTCGGGATTTAGGACTCTCGTTAGTATCAGGTGTGTGCATACACATCTTATAACCTTTTTAAATATGCTAAGTGTTATATTATGCCTAATCGGTTTGTGTAGACATGGATGTAATACCATCATGGTATTAACAAGGACTCGGGTAAGTCTTTATTGCTTTGAGATTATAATTTGATGCTTTTGGGAAGCATGACACATTTGGTATGTGCAATATTTGATTTATGGCAATGATAAATCTATGAATGTTGTTAAATAAACCTATTAGCATGATTTCAGTAAAAGTATATAATTGTTGATATGGGTTGATGAGTGGAGGGGGCAGTGATATTCGTGTCGACGGACACCAGTGTTTTGGTAACACATTGTGACTACGGTCACCAGAGGTTTGGTACCTCCAGAGGTTTGGCACCTCATAGCGACTTGTCCCTGTGGTTGATACCACCGTGGGTTGGCCCCACTTTGAGATATGGGATCGTCTGCCAGTGATTTGGTATCACACGATGGGTTGGCCCCATCATTCGATTTGTGTCTTCGGACACCAGAGATTTGGTATCTCCAGTGATTTGGCATCACATATGTGACTATATGTCACCAGTGGTTTGGCACCACCACTGGTTTGGTACCACACAGGGTAGAGAAAGGCGTTTGGATGGTTAGGTTGGGTGCATTTTAAACTTATGCATGTTAATTGGTTATGATTTGTGTATGTTATTGCACTAAATCAGGGAAGGGTTACACATTTAGTCTTGGTGACTCACCTTCTCCTTTAAATTTTTTCAGGTGACTCGTAGATCGCTGGTGAGGAGCCGGATGGACTTGAGGTGGCCATGCAGTGGAGATTTTTAATAAATGAATCTTGGATTTTATCTATTTTTCTTTTGGGTTTATGTTGCTTAATTGTAATCAGGCCTCCTAGGATGATTTTATTATTGCTGCATGCTTGAATGTTTGGTTTAAACTATTTGATGATGTTAATACGGTTGCACATGTTTTCTCAAATTAAACGCAAAATTTTTTTAAAGTACTATCGAGTACATTTGAAATTTTTAAACAACTCGACTCAACAAATATTTTTAAGTGTGGTTTTTAACAAAGAAAATTCAAATTGAAAGGCATTTCGACTACTTTTAAAATCGGTTTTAAAATGGTTTTCAAAAATGTTTTCTCTGTAGCAAACCAAATTCGGTCATATTGATTGGGCCGGGTTTGGGGTGTTACAATGGAGAACAAATTCCTTGATAAAGTAGAAGACAATGCAGCTGTCCGCATATGGTCAGAGCAAAGGCAATTAGAGAAAGGGGACAACATAGTTGAGGGGTATGTGTCAGAACTATGGGATTTTACTCGTATTAGCATCATGCAAAATGAGTTCTGTGAGTTGAAAGAAATATGGAACCAGTGGGATGATGAGGCAAAGCAGCTGTTCTATCGTAGTTATGGCGATCTACCCTACTTGCTCGACATCAAGGTAGATAAGCATCTATTCCGGGCTATGACTCAGTTTTGGAACTCTGCTTATAGTTGTTTCACTTTCGGGAAAGTAGATTTAGTGCCTACGATGGAGGAATATACAACCTTGCTTCGCTGTTCAAGGGTCCAAGCCGACAAAGCTTATTTTAGGGCTGCCAATGTCCCAACTTTTGTGAAGAAGTTAATGAGTATCACGGGGATGAGTGAACAGTGGGTTGCAGCCAGAATCCAAGAGAAAGGTGAGGGTAAATGCATACCTTGGGTAAGTTTGAGGGACCTGATCCTAACACATCCAGATGTAAAGAAGAAGATTGATGTCTTTGCCTTGTGTATTTACGGTTTGGTAATCTTCCCTAAAGCTCTAAGACATGTAGATAAAGCAGTTACTGATTTATTCGACCGACTTAACAAAGGGGTCACACCTATACTTTCGATCTTAGCCGAGACGTTCAGATCTTTGAATGCATGTCGAAGAACTGGTGAAGGTAGATTCATTGGATGCGCACAGTTATTGTTGGTTTGGTTCCACAGTCATTTTTGGAAGGTTGACAAGGTGCCTTACCGAGTGTTCTTTGAAAGTTATTCCCCTTTAAAGGAGGCCAAAGTCACGACAAGGAGGGACGATATATCAGAGCAAATGTGGATGGAAATTCTTCAAAACCTCCGAGTAGAAGATGTTGAGTGGAAAGCCCCTTGGATGGTAACCGACGAAGTCCTTTATCGGTGTGGAAATTTTTATTGGGTACCTCTTCCTGGAATCTGGGGAGCTATTGGATATGCACCATTGCTGGTACTAAGGCAATACAAAGCAAGATAGTTCATACCGGCGACATATGGGTTAGCTCAAAGTGAATTCTCATATAAGGGGGATAATTATAAGAAGAAGATTCGAGAGATTTCCGAGGCTTGGAAGCGGGCTCGCTGTATGAAGATATTGACTGGAGGACCGGTGACAACCCCTGAATATGACCGGTCAGGCCAAGAAAACACCCGATTGCTAGAAGAACACTTATGGGTGATCCCATCTGTAACACCCCAAACCCGGCCCAATAGCTACGACTGGATCTGGTATGTCATTAAGAAAATTTTTGTCAAACATGTCGTATTTTTTTTTCAGAAAAAAGCCCAAATATATTTTATATAGAATATGCCTTTGTAAAATAAAATCGAACTTAATTACATGCCTTAGTTTAATTAAAATAAAAAAAATATAAATAACTAAAAGTAATAAAAGCCTATAATAAAACAAAATATAAACTAGTGGCCCATGGCCTTATTACATCGAAGTTTAAAATCCATTAATTAAAAATATAAAATAATAACTTGAGTCTTTTTGCCGAATCTACATATTCTTCTGCATGGCCACCTTGCGTTCCTCTCCAGCCCGGTCCGAAGCACTAGGTATCACCTGAAATGTTAATTAAAAGGGTGAGTCGCGAGACTCAGTGTGCAACCCTCATGCACCACTAGATTTTGGGCCTTAAGCCCATTAAACAAATAAACAGTTTAATACCCATGATAAAAATTAATAACAAATAATATGCAAGGCCCAACCCGTTTGCCTAGGTTTCCATCCGCTACACGCCCCCGTACCAACCGTACACACCATTGGGGATTTCTACAATCGACCCACACCGCTACACACCATGATGGCAGTCATGCTGCTCATCCACATATGATGGCCGAAGCCCTTATAACATATAATGACCGAAGCCCGTATAACATTTAATGGCTGAAGCCCGTATAACAGTTCACGGCATTAGCTGCTACATCAGATCACGGTAAAAACCGCTACACATATAACATATAACTTCCTCCTTTCATCAACCCAACCCATGCAATCACATACAAGCATTTTACTTATAACATTTAAACAGATTATTTACTAACCTGGTGATCCGCTTATACCCTCCTTGGGCTTTCATCAATAAATTGAGATGTTGGCAATTATCAAAACATATATAAATCTTATGATCATGCATTTTATGATTAGATCTAGATGGTGGGGAAGTATTACACACCTGTTATCGCGAAAATCTATTATCCTTAACGTAGAGCCTTATTTGTCGAATCCTGAAAATCCCTAAGAAACGTCACCTCCCTACCTTTGGCTTTTCCACCAAATCGGCTTTAATGGAACAGATTCGGCTTCTAGGGATAAAGAGTATAATCGACAGGGCCTTGGAAAGAATGATTTGGATTAGGAGCTTGATAAAAATAAAGGAATCGCAGAAAAAGGAGAAATCCCGAAACTCACCGGATTAAAGAGGAGTATACGGCTTACGGTGCACCTTCGGGAAACAGAGATCTCACTTGTAGATTCGGCTTTGAGAAGAGAATAGGGGAAAGTAAACTTTGTTTGGAGAGTTGCGGCAAAGAAAAGGATTTGAGAGAAAAGAAGAAGAGAAATTCGGCTAGGTGAGGAAGAAAAAGAATGAAAGCATGGATGATCACTTGGCTTATATAGATTTCGGCAATACACTCCCCCTCCCAGAGTTGGATTTTCGGCCAACTCTGCTGTCATCTGATAGCTTTTATCTTAATCCCTTATCTCCTCAAAAATAGCCCTCATCTTTCTCTTCATTATCTTCCTATTTATCAAGAAAATAAAAGAATTAAAATCCCTATTTTGTAGCAAGTGTGCCGTCCACTCCTAAGGCTCCTAAGTGCCGAATTTTTGACCCAAAACTTGGGCTCTAAGTAGCCTTCACTTGGCCCAATCCTTCCCTTAGTGACGCCACATACATGCTCACTTAAAGCTCCTCAAATCTTTAGGGCCACAAGCCCAGCTTGTCACTTAATTAACTATCTACTTAAATTATGAGCTAACACCATTTATTAGCCACCTAACCCAAATTTTTAAAGCCCAAAGTATCACTTAAATTACCCAAAACATTAATCTAAACCCTAATCCAAATATTTAATCAAGGCCTTAGTTCAACCTCAACTTCTTAAATTACAGATTAATCAAGAACCACATATAAATACACAGGCCTATATTTAGGATATTACACCATCTGAGCTCGAAATCATCAAACAGGACTTTGAGAAAAAGAGTTTGGAATTAGGGAAAAGGATAGAACGATTAGAAGAGGAGAAAGTGCAGCTGGGATTGGATGTCGACATTCAGAAGCTAGAAGCCGAGAAGCTGAGAAAGGGGAAGAATAAGGCTGAACAGAATTTGGACAGCTTGAAAATAGAGTATAAGAAGCTGCGAAAGTCAACGAAAATCGCTGGACTGGGAAAAACGTCAGAACAATGGCGTCAAGAAATTAAAGAGGAAAAAAATAGAGCCCGTCAATAGGAAAGGAAACTTCGAGATACTTAAGTTCGAGAGGATGCTCTGAAAAAGAGTTTGGTAGAAAGTCAAAGCGAAAAGGAGCAACTAAAGACTTGGGTATCAGAGTTAGAAATATCATTGTATCAGTATCGTAGCCGTAATTCTGTAGTCGAGTTGAAAGCTAGCCTGAGAAAAATTGAAGAAATGAAAAGAAGAATTGAAGAGTTAGAATCAGCATTGCATAGTTGTGAACTTCGGATTGAGTTTCTTGAAACAAGAGAAGGGCGTTGGAAAGAAGAGCTTCACCATTCTCATGATCAAGTTAGAAATCGGGATTACCTCATGGGTGAAGCAATAGTTCAGATTCGAGAGGTAGCTGATCACCTACAGACATTAGTAGCATAGGCTGATATATTGAGCATGAAGTATGAGCTGCAGTCAGATTGCAATCAAGAGCTAACCTCTTTGTTAGGGAAAATCAAAACTTTAGGCCTTAGGGCGAAAGCATATTTGTAGTCCGCTTTATGTAAAGGATTTTGTTTTCTAATAAAGTCTTCTTGTAACATCCTAAATTTATGGGCCTATGCATTTAGTGTAGGGATAGGTTTAATATGTTAATTTAAGTGATAGGGGTCCAAATTGGGCTCAGGATTAGGCAAAGGCCTTGGTTAAATTATTAGATTGGGCGTTATAGAGTTAAAAGGTGGTAATTATGTTTAAAATACAAACGTGGGCTTATGGCCCAACAATAGGTGGCACTGTAAGGGAATTAGAAGGTGGCGCCATTAACAATTAAAGAGGCCCAAGTTTTGGCCGCAAGGAGCCCATGTTTTTGGGCCATTTTCGGCACTTAAAATAGAGCAAGGAGTGACGCCACACACAAGGAGTTAGGGGCCTAAAATTTAAGTTTCATGAAGCCCAAATCTTTTAATTTAAGTGAGTTAAATTTCGGCATTAGGGTTTAATGAAGTGGACGGCTACAAGGCTCAAAAATAGGAGGATTTATATGGATTTTATAATTGATAATATAGAAGATAAAAAGGAGAAAAGATAGGAGCTATCAAAGAAGGTGATGGCCGAAAATCCACCACTTAGAGGAGTAAAGAATTCGGCTACTTCATGGATAAGGGGTGCCGAATTTTCCCTTTTTATTTAGCTTGATTTTTAATTATCAGAAAGGGCGTTTTCGGTTTTAAGCAGTAGGTACCGAAATTTCTATAAATAGGGGGGATATCTTATTGATTCTGGCATTTAAACCCTAATTTCTTCTCATTCCATTGTACCGAAATTCTTAGTCTCTCCCTCGCCAATTTCTTTTCTTCAATTTCTTCAAAAGCCGAAACCTCTTCTCCATTCTTTTTCCTCTTGAGCCGATTTCTCTAAAAAGCCGAAATCTCCATAGTTTTTCTTTATTCATCCTATTTGAGAATTAGTTCTATTCTTTCGGCATTTAAATCTTTTCTCTGGCATTACCGAATCTCCTCTCTAGTGCTAGCCGAAATCCCTGTGTTAAGGTAAGTGTCGACTTCTGCTAGGTTCTCATATTCTATTCCGGTTTTTGAAAGGCAAAAGCCGAAAAGCTAATAGTTTAATGATTCTATGTTGGGCGGCATTCCGGGATTTGAAGAAAGCTTGGTCGACTAGATCTAAAAGCCGAAAAACGTTAGTCTCCAATTTTGAGATTTTAAGGTAAGAAGATTTTCCCTAGATTTTTACTAGATTCGTTCATTATATGCAAGATCATAATTTTATGATGAGGATTAACGATCATAAATTGTGATAGTAGTTCTGACAAGGACTTGTGATGGAATTAAATATGGATCAGGCAAAGGAGAGAATCCCTAAGTTTAAGAAACGAGCGGTATCTACCGTTCGAGATTGGCCACTTGGTTGTGGACCAGCTTCTGAACAACACCTTAAGCAGATAGCAGTTGTGTCGACTAAGGATAGCGTCGACATAGAAAGCATCATTTTCTCGGTAATCAGGTGTGTAGATCTCTAACACACTATTAATCCTATATTATGTCTATATATATGTTATGGGCTAAAAAGCTGGAAAGAGGTTGTATAGACAGTCGAATGGAACCCTAAATGGGTTAGGCAAGGATGCTAGGTACGTAAACATAGATCTCGCTATGTGTATCGAAATATATGTAAGTCTGCTTGATGTTCTCTTTATGTATGTATGCATGGGGTGGAAATTATGATATTGAAGGGGAAGTGCATGATAGGTCACTCGGTGATCGGTGGTAGAAATCCCACAAAGTAAATGTTAGGTCACATAGTGATCGGTGGCTATGCCACGTTTAATGATTCCTGAACAACAGGAATAGGCAGTACGGCTATCGTTATGGTGTGTAGCGGATGGAGGGTTGATTGTAGAAATCCCCAATATGTGATGGTTGGTACGGGTTGGTGTGTAGAGGATGGAAACCTAGAATGGGTTGGGTTATTATTCATTATTTATTGTTTACCATGTAATTATGATTGATACCTTATGTATGGGCCAAGACCCATAATGTGTTTGTGGGCTCAGGTCGTTGTGTGCTTTGAGATTTATACACTGAGTCTTGGTGACTCACGCTTTCCTTTTCTCTACTTCTCCAGATGAGCAGTAGATCGTGGACATGGGAGCCGAGACGGACTCGAGGGGCCATCAAGTTTTTATTTCTACAAGTTATTTTCGGGATTTCTTTAAGTTTGTTTCATTTCATTTAGGGAATATTTATGTAATAAAGCCCCCAGTTTTTATTCAACTAAGCAGATTTCAATGTTCTGAAATTTATGAATTTATGACAAAGTTTATTTATATCTTAATAATAATAATACAAAGGAGTTTATTTTTAAAATATCATTTATCTATTTAAGTTTAAAATGTCATTTATCTATTTAAGTTAGGTCTAAATAACTTACGACTTTCAAAACCAACAAAGCAAAAGTTTTCAATGTACAACCCGTGACACGCCAGATCCGGTCGAAACGTATGGGCCGGATTGGGGGTGTTACACTTCTAAAATGAAGTTGAATCTGAATCGATGCCTCATTGCATTCATGCATTTGCATTACATCACATTATATGCATTTAAGTCCATAGAGAGAGCCCAATTAGTTGAAATTAATACAAAGAAAGAGAGAGAGAGAGTGTGAGAGAAAAGGAAAATCTGGAAATTGAGCATCGTTACGGTTCACGATGCAAAACAAAAATAATAGATCAAAGACTAGAAAGATTAGAGCAGATGCAAAAAGACATGCAGGATCAAATGCAAGAGAAATTAGCCAAGATACAACAGGACATGATAGAGCGGATGCAAGAATCCCAAAATAATATGATAAGCCAGTTGGCGCAGTTGCTGGCTAAAGAACGTGAAAAGGAAAGGGCCCTGCTGCTAGTGAAGAACCTCCTCACCCTCCGGGTTTTACCCCAACAAACACCCAAGCACAACCAGATATGTACCCCCAAAGGATGCCTGTCACCATCAGGCCTCAGTATCATGCCGATACCGTGATACCCGTGCACCTTTGACAGGCTCGAGTTCTAACCAGGAGACAGTCCAGCTAACCCTGTGGTCCCCGATCTCGACGAAATGGAAGAAATGGACAAGGCAAAAGTGGACCTACCAAGACAACTCGAGGACCATTGCAAATGGTTAGAAGAGAAGTTCAAAGTAATGGAGACTGCTGATTATCGATACAGGATAGACGCTAAGGACTTAAGTTTGGTCCAGGACTTGGTGCTTCCGCCAAAGTTTAAAACTCTGGATTTTGAAAAGTACAATGGGACTAGCTGTCCCGAAGCACACATCACGATGTTCTGTCAACGGATGGCGGGACACGTTAATAATGACCAATTGTTGATTCACTGATTTCAGGACAGTCTGGCCGGATCTGCAGCCAAATGGTATAATCAGCTCAGTCGTGCCCAGATTAAGACATGGAATGACCTGGCACAGGCCTTCATGAAACACTATGGACACGTGGCAGACATAGCTCCCAATAGGATCACGCTGCAAAATATAGAGAAAAAGCCAAGCGAAAGCTTCAGACAATACGCCCAACGATGGAGAGAGATAGCAACACAAGTTCAGCCACCCCTCCTGGAAAAGGAAACAACCATGCTTTTCATCAATACTCTGGAGGCTCCTTTCATTAATCACATGCTGGGAAGTGATACTCAAAATTTTCAGATATTGTGATGTCAGGAGAAATGATAGAAAATGCAATCAGATGCGGTAAGATAGAAGCGGGGGAGGGCGCTAGAAAGACAATCCCGAAGAAAAAAGAGAATGATGTAAACAACATAAGTGCCCGCAACAAAAGTTATTCAAAGCCAATCGCTGTGAGCCAGCCTAGAACCATAATTACCGATCATCAAAGCTCAAGACAAGAATCCATCGCAAGAGTGAACACTGAAAGGATACAATTCACACCTATACCCATGACGTATAGAGAGCTGTACCAGAACCTCTTCTATGCACATTTGGTGTCTCCTTTCTACTTGACACCGCTGCAACCCCCATTTCCCAAGTGGTATGATGTAAACGCCCAGTGTGAATATCATGCTGGATTCACGGGGCATTCGATTGAAAATTGCACTGCGTTTAAGAAAGTAGTCGAAAAGCTAATGAAAATGGGGATAATAAAGTTTGACGACCCACCCGTACCAAATGTAGCGGGAAACCCTTACCTAATCATACTGATCAAGGAGTAAATGGAATAAACGCAGATGAGGGCAGCAAAGTCAAATACCCCACTGAGACAAGTTTGGAAGGAGATGGTGGAGAGAGGACTGATTGTATTGGAATCGGAAGAAAGGTTTGAAGGAAAGAGGAACCATTGCGAGTTCCATAATGAAGAAGGGCATAAGATCCAGGAATGCGCCGAGTTCAAAGCTATAGTGCAAAATTTGATGGATAATAAAGAGATGGAATTTTACGATGAGATTAAGGGATCAGAAGGACGGGAGGTCTATGCCTCAAATGAAGGATCAGTGGAAAAGGGTCCAAAAGGGTAGCCGCCCTGTAGTGATCATCTCGAAGCAGAGAGTCGGTAAAGCCAGAATGCAAGTAACGCCGAGAGTCATAATTCAAAAACCGGTAGCTTTTCCTTACAGGGATAGCAAAAGGGAGAACCTGGTCAATGTCTCAAAAAAGGTACAAGAAATGGGCTTTTACACGTGCAGTGGGAAGCGTTACGATACACCAGCTGCAAAAACTGACTCTGTTAAAGGAAAATCTATGATGGAGAGCATGGATAAGGTTAAATCACTTATCAATGAGCCGGTGACCGAGAAAGAGGCCAAAGAACTCCTGAAGTTCCTAAAGCATAGCGAGTATAGCGTCGTAGAGCAACTGCACAAACAACTGGCTCGCATATCAGTATTGGCCTTACTTTTAAGTTCGGAAACTCACCGCAATGCATTAATGAAATATTAAATGAAACTTATGTCATGGAGGACATCTCCATCAATAAGCTCAATCATTTGGTCAATAACATCACTGCTGATCTTCAATGATGATGAAATACCGCCTGGAGGAAGGGGATCTACAAAAGCCCTGTAGGTCACCACTCGATGCAAGGGATACACATTACCAGGAGTCTTGATTGACAATGGTTCAGCATTAAATGTTTTACCTTTGTCCACATTAAATAGGCTGCCACTGGACAGTTCTCATATGAAGCCATGCCAGAATATAGTAAGGGCATTTGACGGCATAGAGAGAGGGGTAATGGGTAGAATTGAAATACCACTTTTGATCGGCCCTATCACATACGAAGTGGATTTTCTGTTAATGGATATCAAACCTTCCTATAACTTCCTTTTGGAGAGGCCATGGATTCACTCAGTGGGGGTTGTTCCGTCTACATTACACCAAAAGCTGAAATTGGTGACAGAAGGTCGACTAGTGACCATAAATGCAGAAGAAGACATCATCGCGACCGTGACCAGTAGCGCGCCATATCTAGAGGCAAATGACGAAGCGATCGAATGTTCTTTTCGATCATTGGAAATTGTAAATGCCACATTCGTCGTCAAAGGAAACAAGGTCCCGATGCCTAAAATATCCAAGACTACAAAAATGGGCCTGCGATTAACTGTTGGAAAAAGAGCCATACTGAGGAAAGGGCTCGGGAGATACCTCTAAGGAAAGGTTGAGGTCCCGTTGTTAAAAGACAAATGAGACTATTTCGGCTTAGGGTTTAAGCCAGACATGAGACAAAGGAAGAAGGAACTCAAAAAGAAGCAAGAGAGGAGAAGAGCACGACTGAGCGGGAAGGAAATCAAGTGGGAGCCGATGATTTTTCCCCACATATCCAAGACCTTTGTATTTGGAGGAATCATTCACCCTGAACAAGGGACATTGGAAAACTCGTACATCAATGCCACATCCGAGGAAAGAACCAGAAGAAGAAACTTGTCAGATATCCGCCCCTTTGAGCCAGGAAGCGTTCTGGATAATTAGACTGCGGAGGAGATTCCCGTAGTGTTTAGGACTCTTTCAGAGTAATGTCCCAGAACACTTATTGCTCTAGGCCTAGGATTAATAAGCATCCTTTTGTGAAATAAGCCTATGGCCCAAAGTCTTTAATTTAATGAAAATGCATCTTTTGAACAAGTACCCTTTATTCTTTCCAATTCATCCATAATCATATTCCAAATATTCTTTCATTCCTCACTCATTATCATATTTTTTCTTGAATTTATTCGCTTTTTTTTTGCATATTCCTTTGTACCTACAACAGGCCCCCAGATATCAACGACACGAGTAACACTGATAGGGAATTAGAACCTCCTTTTGAACGAGATATGTGTTTAGAAAGATCCTAGGACTTTGAAGATGATGAAGACTGTGGCCTATCTCCAGACTTGTTAAGAATGGTAGAACAAGAGGAAAAAAAAATTCTACCTCACGAAGAAACAATAGAGGTCATGACCTTAGAAGAAGAAAAGGCGGTGAAAATCGGAACATGCATAACCAAAGAAACAAGGCGAGACCTCGTAGATTTACTTCAAGAATTCAAAGATGTCTTTGCATGGTCATACCAAGATATGTCGGGGTTGAGCACTGACATTTTTGTACACCGCCTCCCCATAAAAGAAGACTGCAAACTGGTTCAACAAAGGCTCCGGAGAATGAGGCCCGACACTGTGCTCAAAACAAAAGAAGAGGTCAAAAAGCAATTTGACGCAGGTTTCTTGCAGGTGGTTAAATACTCGGAATGGGTAGCCAATATCGTCCCCGTCCCTAAGAAAGATGGGAAAGTATGAATGTGTGTAGACTACAGGGATCTGAACAAGGCTAGCCCGAAAGGCAATTTTCCGTTACCTCATATCGACACCTTAGTGGACAAATGCGGCGGGTTATTCATTGCTCTCCTTCATGGATGGCTTCTCAGGATACAACCAGATAAAGATACATCCTGAAGACATGGAAAAGATCACATTTGTAACCATGTGGGAAATGTTTTGCTATAAGGTGATGCCATTTGGGCTAAAAAATGCGGAGGCAACATATAAGAGAGCCATGGTAACCCTATTCCATGATATGATGCACAAGGAAATTGAAGTTTATGTCGACGATATGATCGCCAAATCCCGAACTGAAAAAGAGCATGTGCAAGTCTTGAGAAAACTATTTTTGAGGTTGAGGAAATTCCAGCTGAAGCTTAATCCAGTAAAATGTACCTTCGAAGCCAGGTCAGGGAAACTGCTAGGATTCGTAGTCAGTGAAAAGGGGATTGAGGTCGACCCAGACAAGGTCAAAGCTATACAAGAATTGCCCCCACCGCGCACTCAAAAAGAAGTTTGAGGTTTCTTAGGAAGATTAAATTACATTGCCCGGTTCATTTCACAACTAACTGAGAAATGTGACCCCATATTCCGTCTTCTTAAGAAACACAATCCAGGTGTATGGGATGAGGAGTCCCAGAAGACCTTTGACAAAGTGAAGCAATACCTGTCCAATGCCCCAATGTTGACGCCGCCTAATCCAGATAAGCCATTAATCCTCTATTTGACAGTACTTAATAATTCAATGGGATGTGTACTTGGCCAACACGATGAGTCAAGAAAGAAAAAAAAGGCGATATACTACCTCAGTAAAAAGTTCACTGAATGTAAAACAAGGTACTCTTCAATCGAGAAACTGTGTTGTGCCTTGGTCTGGACAACTCAGAGATTGAGGCAGTATATGTTGTATCATACGACTTGGCTCATCTCGAAGCTATACCCTCTAAAATATATGATGGAGTCTATCACTTTTAATGGAAGGATGGCCAGATGGCAAATTTTGCTTTCTGAATTTGACATAATTTATGTTAATCAAAAGGCAGTGAAAGGAAGCGAGATAGTGAATTTTCTAGCCAGTAGAGCTCTAGAAGATTACGAGCCTTTGGACTTTGATTTCCCTAATGAAGACCTAATGTATGTGGCAGCCACCGGAGAAGGTACCGCATAAGATCATCCTTGGAAGCTGAACTTCAACGGGGCATCAAATGCTGTGGGCAATAGAATTGGGGCGGTTCTGGTATCCCCAAATCGAGATCATTATCTATTTACTTGTAAATTGGATTTTGATTGCACAAATAATATGGCAAAATACGAAGCTTGTATCATGGGTATTCGTGCCGCTATAGAATGCAAAATTAGGGTACTGGAAGTATATGGAGATTCTGCACTAGTAATTTATCAACTCAAAGGGGAATGGGAGACAAGAGATCCCAAGCTAGTCGACTACAAAAGATTGGTCCAAGGATTGATCAAGGAGTTCAATGATATCACTTTCAGTTATCTTCCAAGAGACGAAAATCAGATGGCTGATGCTCTGGCCACATTGGCTTCCATAGTCCGAGTAAACAAAAATGAGGATATGAAACCTATCCAAATGAGTATTTATGGGGCCCCGGCCCATTGCTACAACATCGAAGAAAAAGAGAAAAATGATCACCCGTGGTACCACGATATATTGCAATACGTGAAAAATCGTGAATACCCTGATCAAGCGACTGAGAATGACAAAAGGACGTTGAGAAGACTAGCATGTGATTATGTCTTAGATGGAGAGATCCTATACAAAAGAGGAAAGGATCAAGTACTACTGAGGTGTATGGACGTCGCCGAGGCTAAAACAATCCTAGAGGAAGTCCATGAGGGTGTCTGTGGAACACATGCCAACGGTTTCATGATGGCTAGGCAAATCATGAGATTCGAGTATTTTTGGTCCACCATGGAAAGAGATTGCATTGATTATGCTAAGAAATGTCATAAGTGCCAAATTTATGGGGACAAGATTCATGCACCACCTTTACCTCTACATGTTATGACCTCCCCATGGCCTTTCTCCATGTGGGGCATGGACGTCATTGGACTAATCTCTCCAAAAGCTTCCAATGGACATCGGTTCATCTTCATGGTAATCGACTACTTCATTAAGTGGGTAGAGGCCACTTCATATGCTAATGTGACAAAATCAGCAGTCAGCAAGTTTTTAAAAAAAGAAATCATATGTCGATATGGAAGGCCTGAGAGGATCATATCCGATAATGCGTTAAACCTGAACAACAACATGATCACTAATGTCTGCAGGCAATTCAAGATCAGACACCACAATTCGTCACCATATCGTCCAAAAAAGAATGGTGCAGTGGAAGCGGCAAATAAGAACATCAAGAGGGTAGTGGGGAAAATGACTGAGACTTGCAAAGATTGGCACGAGAAGTTACCATTTTCCCTTTTCGCCTATCGAACATCGGTTAGAACCTCCACCGGGGCAACTCCTTTCTTTTTGGTCTATGGAATGGAAGTAGTTTTACCCATTGAAGTCGAAATTTCGTCCCTTCGAGTCTTGTCCGAACTGAAGTTGGACGAAGCAGAATAGATCCAGGCTCGATATGATCAGTTAAATTTGATTGAGGAAAAAAGGCTAAAGGCTGTCCGTCATGGTCAGATGTACCAAAAGTGAATGATGCGAGCGTATGACAAAAAGGTGCGCCCAAGAGAGTTTCACGAGGGAGACTTGGTTTTGAAAAAGATCCTCCCCATACAAAAGGATTTCAGAGGGAAATGGATGCCAAAATGGGAAGGACCTTATGTGGTGAAAAAGGCTTTTTCTGGAGGAGCACTGATCTTGGCCGAGATAGATGGGAAAAACTTATCCAATCCTATAAATCCGGATGTAGTCAAAAGTTATTATACTTAAAAAAGGAAAAGAGGCCAAAGTGAAAACCCGAAAAGGGTGCTTTGAGACCTTCTCAAAAAAAAACAGAGAGGCCAAGGTGAAAACCCGCAAAGGGCGCCTTGAGATCAAAGGGGTTTTGAGTCGAAAACCTGAAAAGGGCGATTCAAATTGCAATCAAAGGGGCATGTGTTTGATCTTGCTATACCTGAATTAAAAAAGAGGAGAGACGTTACATCTTGGGGCATCAACAGAGTACTCTTGATCTCCTAAACACATATTGAGCCCAAAATGGTCTTCAGAAAGTCCGTACAGAGAAGCTCAGGCTGCGATATCTGGGGCACCTATTTCTTCTCCCCGTCATTTTGTATTCTAGCAATGTTTGCTTTCTTTAATTCTCCTATTCTTGTTAGATTCTTTCTGATAAATTTCATTATTATGGTCACCTTCAAGCATTTTGTATTGAAGTAATGATTAATGGACTAATGGTACTTTCACAAAAGGGGTTTTTCATATTACTCTGGAAACTTCTAAATAATACGAGAACCTGAAACAGAACTTTTATTTAGAACTCACCAAGCCTAAGGGTCGGAAACGTTTGAGAAGGAAACTCAAACAGTGACCTTTTCTTCAAGTCTTTCTATGTCGGTTGAATAAGAAGACAGGATACCACGTCACTGATACGACCTGGAAGAATAATCAGCAATGATAATCCCCAATCGTTTAAAAAGGGATCATTCTCATGAAACTCTATATTCATGCAAAACACATTTAGTTAGGAGCATTTGATTTATTCCGATCATGGCATCCCAATCATCATGCATACTAGGAGCACTTGATTCATTCCGGTCATGGCATCCTAATCATTATTCACAAGCATAAATTCACAAATTGATTCTAGAGATCATGTTCTCCCAAAGGACGGTGCAACAAGATCGACGAATCCACAGATCCTATACCTCTGAAGATACAACAGGTCGGATTGAATTTACCATACAAATCTTATCTCCCTAAGTTTACAGTGGAGCAGATTGAAGATAGCAGATCTAGCATTCCTGAGGTTGCAGGAGTAGATGAAAGACATCAGATCTTATCTCCGTAAGTTTGCAGTGGAGCAGATTGAAGATAGCGGATCTGGCATTCCTGAGGTTGTAGGAGCAGATCGATGACATCAGATCTTATCTCCCTGAGTTTGCAGTGGAGCAGATTGAAGATAGTAGATCTGGCATTCCTGAGCTTGCAGGAGCAGATCGAAGACATTAGACCTTATCTCCTTGAGTTTGCAATGAAGCAGATTGAAGATAGTAGATCTGGCATTCCTGAGGTTGCAGGAGCAGATCGAAGACATCAGATCTTATCTCCCTGAGTTTGCAGCGGACCAGACTGAAGATAGCGAATCTTATTTCCCTGAAGTCGCAGTGGAACAGATGGAAGCTATAAATAAATAGACCTTATCTCTCTGAAGTTGCAGTAGAGCAGATCAAAACAAGTCTTATCTCCCTAAAGTTGCAGTGGAGCAGACTGAAGACAATTAATCCTATCTCCCTGAAGTTGCAGTGGGGTGGATTAAAATGACAAATCTTATAAACAGATCTTATCTCTCTAGAGTTGCAGTAGAGCAGATCAAAACAAACCTTATCTCCCTGAAGTTGCAGTGGAGTAGATTGAAAACAATTAATCCTATCTCCCTGAAGTTGTAGTGGAGGGGATTAAAACGACGAATCCTATACCTCTGAAGTTGTAGCAGTGAAGTGGATCGAAGAAACAAGATACGGAGAACTGGAATGAGGCCATATGAAGAATAGGAGCACCGAAGAATCAAGACCTAGTGGATCCGGGCAAATTTGGACCTTCTCTATGTCTTTGCTCTATTCTCATTACACGACAATGAGCAAAGAGGGGCAGTTGTAAGGCCCATAATTTGCCCGGGCCCATTTTACAACCTAATTACCCAAAAAACCCGAGGCCCAAATCAAACAAACAAACCCAATCAGCTTACCCATTTTTACCACCCAATTACTAACCCAACAAACCAACCCAATTAAACCCAAATTAAAACCAACATTAAGCCCAAACCTAAAGGCCCAATTAGCCAACCCAAATCAAAAAAAGAAACACAAAGAATAGCAAACCCTAGGTGCGCCTCACCTAGGGCCTTCTGTCCTCTGACCACTGCTCCACCGCCCATGCCAGGCCTACCACCGCCCTGTCACGTCGCCACCGCACCTGTAAACAATAAAAGATAAATGACAGAAAGTTGTAGAAAAATGGCTATAAAAAGCCAACCTAAATATATTTGTACTGGGTTTTTTTTATTGGAAATACAAGCAAAAAAAAGTTACAAACATCAAAGGCTGATTCAAACACAAGAAGAAGTGCTATCAAACCAATAGCAATAAACGATAAGACTAAAAGGAACCCCGAAATCAAGAGGTGATGACCTTTTCTCCTTTTTTTTTCTTTCTGATTTTCGGTCCTCTGTCCTTTTTCTTTTTTATTTTTTCATGCATAAACAAGTATATATATATGTGTATTCATATATAAAAAAATTCTAAAAAAAATCTACCCATTTTTGGACTTCCGATCGCTGCATGTGGCGGCGCCGACGGCAGCGTATGGTGGTCCGGTGGCCGGAGCTGGGTCGGAGGCTTTGGACCTGCAGAGAAAAAGACAATAAGGGATTAGTTTTAAAAAAAAAAAAAACAAGTAGCTGAATGAATTTTTGGGTTTATTTTTTACTTATATACACATTACAAAACGACGTCGTTTTGGTCATTGCCCTTTAACACCAAAACGACATCGTTTTGCCCATGGGATCCGCGTGTTGACCCGACCCGCCCAGGAGGATCTGCATGTTTTTGCTTTTAGGTCTAATTGCCCATTGGTCCCTCTACATTTTCAGTTTTTAAAATTAGATTTCCTTTTATTTTTAATTGTACCCCGAAATTTCGCACAATGTTAAAATTTAGTCCCCAAAGGAACGGTGTCGTTTTGGAGGCCTGAAAAAATTTCCCCTTTGGTCCCCCCTTTCGCTCGTTGTTACAAATCGATCCTCCACCTTATTTTTTTATTTCTAATTCGCACCCAAAATTTTGCCTTGTTTTTAATTCAATCCCGTTAGTTCTTTTTTTATTTTATTATTAAAATTAATTCAATGCCCCTATATTATTATTATTATTATTATATTATTATTATTATTATTATTATTATTATTATTATTATTATTATTATTATTATTATTATTATTTGTTTATTTTATCTGTTTATTATTATTCCCCTTTATTATTATTATTGTTATTATTTTTATGATTATATTTTTCATGTATTATCATTACTAGTATTATTTTTATTTTTCTACCCTATTATCATTATTATATCATTCTTTATATATATATATATATATATATAATTTTTATTATTACTATTTATTATTATTATTATCATTATTTTATTATCACTATCACTATTGTATTTATTTATTTACTTATTTTATATTTTTTATTTTTACTATTGTTTTGCTTATTATTATCTTTATTATATTTATTATTATTATCATTGTTATTATTGTTTTTTGTAACCATATTGTCGAAACCATTTTTTTGAAAACGGGAATTGACTAGGATTTAAAAACGAAAATAAAAATGGGAGTCGCCACCGATCTTTATTAGGTGTGATCGGATCACATTTGTTTTAATAAAACGTTTTGGTTTACGAAAACAATATTTTTGGTCTACGAAGTTCGAGAAAACGGGTTCGAGAGTTGGTTACGTGCTCGGAAGGATTAGCACCCTCGTCACGCCCAAAATTGGTACCAAAATGTCGAAAGTTGAAAATTTGAAAAAGATTTTAAAAATACGATCTCTTTTAAAAATATTTGAATTTACTCGAATTGGATATTATGATTCTCTTGCTCCGAAGGAATAAAATATCACATCCAGCACGTTAGGACACGACAATTTAAATCCTCGAATCCAAGATCATCTCATGATTCCCGAGATTCATGCATTGAAAATATCAAAAGGATATTCGATGATTTGGCCAAACAAAAAACCGAAACCCAGCACGTTAGGGCACGATTTCTCGAATTTCCAAACAGCAAGCATCGCCTTTGTTTTAGAAAGTCGGATCAAAATGCATTAATTTGACTTGAAATAAAATGGAATAATTAATTTTGGGTCAATAAGTTGAAAATTACAATGTGACAATTGCGAATGAAATGTGAAATTATAGACATGGGACAATATACATGGATAACGAACTCTATTAATGAATGAAAATAGTAAAAAAGAAAAAACAAAGTAACATGTACAAAGTAACAATAAGCTCACATCCAAACATTAGCAATCAAAATAATGAAAACTAAAAATATAACTAAAGAAACAAACCAAAATAAAAATCGATAACAAGCTTTCAAACATAGATGAATAAAATTAAGATAGCGACACCAAATACTAATTGACAATATGAGATAATAATATATGAAACAATATGAAAATCAAAAACAGACATAATATTCAAAACAATATGGAAACTAGGATATGATACAAAACAATTTAAAAACACATGAAAAATTACAAATGAATAACATATGCAAGAATTTGAAATAATTTACATGTATAAAAAAATAATATATGAATGATTAGCTATTATAAAATAAGAAGTCTTGAGTAAATAATGTACAAAATATTTTTAAAAACAAAATATCTATTTAAAGTTGATGGTACACATATAATGGAAACAAAATAATTTAAATAATATATAAAAAGATAATAATGTATGAAAGGGTTTTAAATAATGAAAATAGGCATGAAATTCATATATAATAGGTTTGAAAAGTAATATATATACATCTAAATAGATTTTTTATTAAAAAAAATTACATAAAAACCACATGGAATTGATAATGTACATAGAATAAAACTAATTTTGACATAAACTATATATATGTAATATAAAGGTAATTTAAAGCAAATATTACGCAAAATTTTAAAACAGTATAATATAAAAGAGAATTTTAAAACAATAATTTTAAAATTTAAACAAATAAAAAAAAATAAACAAAGTAAAATTATTAAAGTAATTCCAAGTGTATAAAAAAAATTTAAAGACGAATACTAAATAATTTTTTTTAAAAAATGAATTATACATATTGAAATAAAAAGAAAACTTAATTGAAATAAAATTAAACTAACAGAGATAATTAATAAATAAAATAAATCAATGAAACTGACATAAGGACCAAAATGTAATGCGCGTGAATGCACAAGGGCTAAAAGTGAAAATGTTCCCAACCCCCAAAAAAAGCACTCAGGCGCGGACTGAATTGGAATGACGCGCAAACTTTAGGACAAAAATAAAGATTAAAAAAATGGAATTAGATTCAATTAAAAAGTGGCGCAAAAAGGGAGGGCCCATCGCGCAAATATCCCTTTGAAGGGATATGCGCAGTTTCTTGAAGCCAAACGGCGTCGTTTGCTTCTGTTATAATAGCCCTCTTTTATTTTTTTATTTTTTTGCCATTTGATTCCCTTTCCTCAAAAATAAACAGAGAACCCCCATCGTTTCTTCTGCTTCTACTAGGGTTCCCATACGCCGCACCGCCATTAAATCCGGCGACCGACGAGGTGCGCAGATGGGCCCTTGGATTCTGGTTGAAAACCTCCCCCTCCCCGAAGGCCTCAACTTTCAGTGCTTTCAGAACGAAACGAAAGGGGCCTTCGACCCCCCTTTCAGGCCGAATTCCGATGACGGAAGGGAAACGCTCCTACGCCGTGACCGTGAGGGCTCCGGTAAGTTTTCTTTTCTTCGTTTTTTTGTTATTGTTTGTAAAAAGTCTTAAAATAATAAAATCAAAACTAAAATAAATGAAAGTAGCAGTAAATAATAATAAGAACAAAAACGAAATCAACCTTAAATTTTCTAATCTCTTTTTGATTTCTCAGTGTTCGTAAAGGAAAAAAAAGACTGAAAGTACAATATCTGTTTCGATTTTTATAACCAATTTACAAAGATTCGATTTGTCCTCTTCTATTTTGTTTCTCTGCTTCCTTCCTTGTCATTTTCTTCTCTGTTTTTGCTTGGCTTCTGTTGCGTGTCTTTGCTTCTGTGTGTAGGTGTGTAACATCCTAGATTAGGGGTTATGCGTTCGTGCGTAATTCATGAGATAGTGGGCTCAGTGGGTGTGTTGGATGTGTTCTGAGGAGTTTTAGGAACCCTAAGATGTAAGGAAATGTATGGAAATGTAAGGAAATGTATGGAAATGTAAGGAAATGTCTTGTCTTGGAAATGTAAGGAAATGATTTAGAAATGATTCAAAAGAGGAAAGTAAACATTTCAGGAAACTTGGAAATGTAAGGAAATGTTAAGTTTAAAGGAGGCAAACGAAAATTTTTGGAAACTTGGAAATTTAAAGAAATGTCAAGTTTTAAGGTTTAAAAAGAGGAAATTAAGGCAAGGTGGCCTTAAGAAAATTAGTAGGAGGAATTTGACACACAATCAGGCTTGGAAAAGTGGCCTGAAGATGCCACTTAAGGCCCAGGTGGGTGACGCCACAAGCAGGTATTTGGGCCAGGGTTCGAGTCACTT
This sequence comes from Gossypium australe, assembly GCA_005393395.2. Taxonomy (NCBI): domain Eukaryota; kingdom Viridiplantae; phylum Streptophyta; class Magnoliopsida; order Malvales; family Malvaceae; genus Gossypium; species Gossypium australe. The sequence goes on from CM016622.1 coordinate 24,180,663, forward strand.
GGGAAGCAAATAAAAGAAGTTTTATTTTTGCTTCCAGAAGCAGAGAGGTGGACGGCATTAAGGCTCTTAAAAGAGGAGTTTTATTCTCTTTAAATTTCGGCTAAATAGGGGATAAATAAAGGATTTATTTATCATTATTTTCAAGAGATAATTGTTGGATTAAATTCTTTTAATAAAGTGATAATTAAAAGGATAAAGCTATCAAATAGAAGAGTGGTGGCCAAGTAAGGGACTCTAGCCTAGTAATTTTGGCTATAAAAGGAAGAGTAAGGCTATTCTTCATTCATTCTTTTCTCTTCAAGTAAACCTCTGCCGAAATTCTCTAAAGTTTCTCCTCTTCTCTCTGCCGAATTTCTTAGTGCTCTCCTCTCCTCTCTACTATTTTTCCAAAAGCCGAAAGCAGGTTCTCTTAACCCTAGCCGATTTCCTTCTAAGCCTAGTATTCCTCTCTTCTTTCATCTTTCAAACCGAATGCATAGGGGGCTCGTAGCCGATTGTTCATCAAGTCTCTAAGCCGAATCTCTGAAGAGGTGTCAGGAGGGTGTGTCGACTTCTTCAAGTAAGGGTAAGATCTCATTCGGTTTCATCCTTTTTCTTTTAAGATTTGCCGAAACCTAGGACTAACCCCATTAATATCTTGTTGCCGAAACCTTGAAGAGATCTTTCGGGATTTACTAAGTGTCGACTACAAGGAAGGAGAAGTTCTTTTCCCGAAGGTACACCATAAGCCGCGTGTTCCCTAGTTATTCGGTGAGTTTCGGGATTTAAAATCCACAAGGTAAGTGTCTATAGCATTCAGCCAAGGCCTATTTTAGTAGTTAGATCTATTGTTATGTGTTTTAAGCCGAAAACTAACAAATTCAAGGGATCTAGTGAGTAGCCGATTTCAAAGGAGAAGAATACAAGTTTTCGGGATTTGACTATAGTCAATTCGACAACAAGGTAGGTTTTACGAATACAAATCCTACTAGGATTTGGTTTTATAGGCTTTATGCTAACATATTAAGGTTACCAAATGTAGGAATTGAGATCTAAAGCAATAGATCGGTTTTTTCGGGATTTCAAGGAATTCGTTAAGCAAATCAGGTGTGTACCCCACACTATCTTTAATACGTTTTATGGCAATATTTAAATATAAGTATGTATAAGAATGAGAATATGGCTAAGGTACCCTAATGTGGTACAAAGTACTCAGGTACGTTTCCTACTCATACTAGGATTACGAAATATGTTATATTTAACATGTGAACAATGACATGAATGTGAATTTAAGTATGATATGCATGATATGAATAATATGGGGCATTCGGGTTATATGAGAAAGGGGAAGTGAATGTGGTGACTTCGGTCTCACTATCTGAATGTGGTGACTTCGGTCACATTATCTGAATGTGGTAACTTCGGTTACATTATCTGAACGTGGTAACTTCGGTTACATTATCTGAATGTGGTGTCTCTTGACACAATTATTTGGTGGCTATGCCACGAATTATATATGGGCGATGAGCACGTCGACTGCAGCGACTACCTTCGATGGAGTGCAGAGGATGGAGGGTTGACTTAGTAGTCCCCACGGTGTGCAGGTTGGTACGGGGATGTGTAGCGGATGGCATCTAGGTATGGGTTCGGGATTGCATCATTATCTTGAATTATTATGTGAACATGATATGTATGGTATGCCTAAATCTATTAAATTTTAGTGTTGGTTACACATTGAGTCTGTTTGACTCACCCCGTTGGGGAATATTTTTCAAGTGATGAGCAGTAATGGACCGGGTCGGCAGGAGCTCAAAGGTGGCCATGCACAGCAAGCAAATTATTTAATCTGGACATTTTATTTTATTTAAGTACTCTACAATTTTATTTTGGGTTTTGTTTTATGTAATAAGGCCATAGTGAACTATTTTATTTCTGTCTTATTGTTTAATTATGTTTACAAATTTTTATTAAGTTAAAGATTAAGTAATTTAATTTTTGAATATACTCTATATGTTTTATCACTTAAAATTAAAAAGGGTTTTCAATATAAAATCGAACTCGTTTTCAACTCAAGCCCAAGCCAAACAATATTTTTTTAAAAATCGCACAAGTTTTTCCTAAGGAGCTAAAGAATTTGAAACGGTTTACACCGGGGAACGTACCAGATCCGGTCAAGGCTCGTGGGCCGGGTTTGGGGTGTTTCAAGGTGTCAGCAGCGTACGAAGGTGACTGGTGCACGTGGTGGAGGCGAGAAGTCGGCGGCTGAAGGGAGTTAGGGAGGCTGCTGGATAATTTTTGTATTGGGCTGATAGATTGGGCTAGGGTTTAATAAAATTGGGTTGATTTAATTTGGGGTCTGGGCTAGTTTAATTATTTGTTTTTTTGGTTTTATTGCCTTGGGCCAAAATTGGCTATTACAGCTCCTTGTCGTGTGACGAGAATTGAGCAAAGATTTCAAAAGAGCCAATTTTGCCTAGTCTCACCGAGTCTTGATTTCTTTGGTGTTTCTTGTTCCGTCCCACTGCATCTTCAGGGGTATAGGAATTAGTGCTTTGATTCACTCCACTGCAACTTTAGGGAGACAAGAACCGTAATTTCAACCTGCCCCACTGTAACCTCAGGGGGATAAGGTTTGTAGCTTCAATTTGCTCTACTGCAACTTCAGAGAGATAAGACTTGCTGTCTTCAGTCTGCTCCACTGCAACTTCAAGGAGATAAGACCTGTGACTTCAACCTGCTCCACTGCAACTTTAGGGAGATAAGGTTTATTTTGATCTGCTCTACTGTAACTTCAGAGGGATAAGATCCGTAAATTAGCTTCAATCTGTTCCACTACAACTTCAGGGAAATAAGATCTACTATCTTCAGTCTACTCCATTGCAACTTCAAGGAGATAAGACTTGTATCTTCAACCTGCTCCACTGCAACTTCAGGGAGATAAGGTTTGTTTTGATCTGCTCTACTACAACTTTAGATAGATAAGATCCAGAAATTAGCTTCAATCTGTTTCACTGCAACTTCAAGGAAATAAGATCTGCTATCTTCAGTCTGCTCCACTACAACTCAAAGGTATAGAATTTGTATCATCTTCAATCCCACTGTGACTCAGGGGTATAGAATTTGTAACCTATTCAATCAATTTGGTCTGCTACACCTTCCATTCCCTGGGTGTCATGATCAGATGTATATGAATGTCGAATCCCATTTTAATACTTGGGTTACTCATTATTTGTCGATATTGTATCACTGACGCAATATCTTGTCTTTTTATTCAATTGATACTTTTGACAACAAATCTTAACAAGTAGTCTCAAATTAGACTCCCCTCCTACCTTTAGTTCTGGGGAGTTTTGAACAACAGTCTTGTTTCAAGTTCTTCTAATATTTAGAAGCTTCCCGAGTAATATGCGAAACTCAATTTATGAAAGTATTATTAGTCCACTAATCGTTATTTCAATGCAAAATGCTTGAAAAATATCATAACAATGGACAAGAAGGAAACTAATTAGGAGCATAGCTCGAAATAAATAAGTTAAGCAAAGATAGCAAATGCAATCTAGAAGGAAATTTATTAGAGGCGTATCTTGAAAGGAATAAGGTAATCAAAGATAGAAAATTCAAAAATGGGTAAGATGGAAAACTAGGTGCCCCAGATATCGCAGCCTGAACTTCTCTGTACGAACCTTTTGAGGACTATTTTGAGCTCAATATGTGTTTAAGGGATCCAGAATACTTTGTCGATGCCCCAAGATGTAGCATACTTCTTCAATGTTAATTCAGGCATAGCAAGACTGTTGTATGCTCCACTTTTGATCAAAATTCGAGCCGCCCTTTTCAGGTTTTCAACTCAAATCCCCTTTGGTCCCAAAGCGCCCTTTGCGGGTTTTCGTCTTGGCCTCTCCTTTTCTTTTTTCTTTTCTTTTCTTTTCTTTTTATCTTCTTTTCTTTTCTTCTTCTTTTTCTTCTTTTTTTTTTTGAAATCTTGATTTTAACTCATAGGATTAGGCAAGTCATGGTTATCCTTTTTAGTCAAAAATCAACACCTTTCTAGAGAAGGCATTCTTTACCCCATACGGTCCTTCCCAGTTTGGCATCCATTTTCCTCAAAAATCCTTTTGTATGTGAAGGATCATTTTCAAAACTAGGTCTCCTTCATGGAATTCTTTAGGGCAATCCTTCTTGTTATAAGCTCGTATGATTTGCTTTTGGTACACTAGACCATGAGGATAGCCCTTAGCCTCTTTCTTCAATTAGTTTCAACTGATCAGACCGGGATTGGATCTACTCTACTTCATCCAATTTTGACTCAGCCTACGCTCGGGAAGAACAAATTTTGACTTCAATGGGCAAACCTTTCTGTTCCAATGAGAAAGGCGTTGTCCCAGTAGAGGTTCTAATAGACGTTCGATAAGCATAGATGATAAATTTTATGAGTCTCAATCTTTTTTTTTTTTTGGTATAGCTGATGCAATCCCCTTCCATGGTGGACCAACAGTACCCGAACTTCATGATTTGCCTGGCCATTGTGAAACCATTAGCATGTGTTCCTCTTCTAAGATTTCTTTAGCTTATACGATCAGGCGAAAGCATCTTTGAATTCTTGGAATAACTCAATGACGTCTCGCTTTGTCTCTGTAGTGAGATAGGCTTCAATCTTCACCTCCCTCTCTTCTTCTAGGCTCACAATGATGCTTTATAAGGTAGTATCTGTTTTTCATCTTGTTCTACCATCCTTAACAAATCAGGAGATATGTTACAATCTTTGTTATCTTCAAAGTCTTGGGATCCCCCTAGACACATATTTCGCTCAAAAGGAGATTCTAGGTCAGTAGCAACGTCGTTCATGTCGTTGATATCTGGGCACCTATTGTAGGTATGAAAGAATATTCAAAGGACAAATGAATCTAAGAATAATTAATGTGGTATGAACATGAAAGAAATAAATGAATAAAAGAATATTTGCTCAAAGTGAGACACAAAAATGCATTTTCATTGAAATAAAGATTTTGGACATAAGCCTATTTCACAAAAGGACTCTTATTGCCTCTAGGCTTAACGCAACAAGCGTGTTTTGAATATTACCCTAAATTAGTTCTAAAAACACAGGGATCTCTTCCACAGTCCCATTGTTCAAAACTCTCTCCAGTATGTAAGGGCTTGGAAACTTTTATTCCCCAGTTCCCTCTTCGGATATGTCATTCAGATCCTCGATATTTCTTTCGGGCTCTTGTCTTATTTAAGGCATCGTAACTCTTTTGCCCCCACTCTCAACTATCGCATTTACTGCTTTGTCAGAGCGATTAGCTTCTAAGGAATCGTCGAACTTCACAATTCCCATTTCAATGAACCTTTCGACCAACTTCTTGAAAGCAAGGCAGTTTTCTATTGAATACCCTATAATCCCCGCATGATGCTCACATTGAGCTTTTGCGTCATACCATTTGGGGTATGGGGGCTGCATTGGTTTTAGGTAGTAAGGAGACACCACATGCTTATCAAATAGATTTTGATAGAGCTCCTTGTATGTCATCGGGATGGGTGTGAACTAGAGCCTTTCTATATTTGGCCTTGAGTTGGATTCTTGCCTTGAAGAGCCTTGATAGCTAATGGTTACAGCTCTCGGTTGGCCTACGATGACCGATTTAGAATGCACGCTCAGGATATTTATTTCATTTTCCTTGATTCTCGGGGCTGACCTTTTGGTGCTTTCTCTTGCTTCAATCCTCCCGCATCTTATTGCGTTTTCTATCATCTCACCAGTCATCACTATGTCCGTAAAACTTTGTATGGCACTTCCCAGCATGTGAGTGATGAATGGGGCCTTTAAAGTGTCGATAAAAAACATTGTCGTTTCTTTTTCTAGGAGGGGTTGTTGGACTTGCGTCGCTATCTCCCTCCATCGTTGGGCATGCTACCTGAAGATCTCACTTGGCTTCTTTTCCATGTTTTGCAGTGTGATTCTGTCAGGTGCTATGTCAGTCACGTGGCCATATTGTTTTATGAAAGCTTATGCCAAGTCCTTCCATGAACCGATTTGGGCACGGCTTAACTGGTTGTACAATTTGGCTGCAGACCCGATCAGACTGTCTTGGAAATAGTGTATTAATAGCTGATCATTGTTGATGTATCCTGTCATCCTTCGATAGAACATTGTGATGTGAGCTTCAGAGCAACTAACCCCGTAGTACTTTTCAAATTTCGGAGCTTTGAACTTCGGCGGGAGCACCAGATCCGGGACCAAACTTAGGTCTTTGGCGTCAATCCCGCAATGGTATTCAGCATTCTCCATTACCTTAAACTTCTCTTCCAGCCATCTACAGTGTTCTTCAAGTTGTTTTGGTATATCCACTCTCACTTTCTCCATTTCTGCCACTTCATCAAGATCAGGGACAACGGGATTAGTTGGATTATCCCCTGGGTTAGAATCCGAGCCCCTTGGAAAGTGTATCGTTGCCGATGCACCTGCTTGATATTGGGATCTAATAGTGACAGGTATTCTTTGAGGATACACTTTTGGTTGTGCTTGAGTGTTTGTTGGGGTAAAACCCAGAGGATAGGCAGGCTCTTCATTGTCATCACCAGGATTGATCACAGGGCTCTTTCCTTTATCGGGACCTCTGGCCAATAGTTGGGCCAGTTGGTTCATCATATTTCTTTGGGATTCCAACATCTGATCCCTCATGTCTTGTTGCATTTTAGCCAATTGTTCTTGCATTTGATCCTGCATATCCCTTTGCATCTGTTCTAATCTTTCTAGTCTCTGATCCATTACTTTCTTCTTGCTGCGGGTATTGTAGCGATATGTAGTTGGTGGGTTTTCGTTGGTTTCCAGGGTAACTGTCATAATTTTAATTAATTAAGGTCATTTTATGAAAATCTAATGCAAATGATGCAATGCAATGTAGATGCATGGAATGAATGCAAAAGAAAGAAATGCGTTGATTCTGAATTCAATTCTATTAGAACAACTTTTCTAGAAAACAAAAATCTTTACATAAAACGGATTACATATGCGGCCTTGCCCTCGTACTCCCGGTGAAGACATTGATCCTTTTCTTTGTATCCAGATGTAAGGTCAAATCTCGCGAACCTTCCAATGAATGTCTCTATTGGCTCTTTTTGCTTGATCCGGGCCACGTCTCATTGCTCACTTATCCTTGCAATACTCGTTAGCCTCTTTAAAACTGTCAGGGCATGACAGTTCTCGAATAATCTTTGTCGGTTTGAATCCTCGGGCAACTACGTATAGTCGCGTATCCCTCCACGGACTATCAGCCTTCTCTTATTGTTTACTCGGACCCTATTCGGACGGTCGCACTGTATTCCACTATATCAAGAAATTCGTTTTCTTATGACAAGCTTTTCGATTTAGCAATCGAATATAAATCAACACCTCTTTTCTAAGATGACGCGAAGCAATGCAATGCAATGTAATGCGATCATAAACAAAACAAAACACGTTAGCACAAGAAAAATAAACAACAAAATAGATTACCTAAATGGGTGACCACTAGGGTTTGGTACAATTCTACCTAGGGTAAGCTCTTAGGGCTCACTTTATGTGGTTCGGTTCTAAGGCAAGGGTACCCAAACCAGCAGATTCCTCGATCCTCACCCATTATAGGCTCATATGGACCGAGTTCGATTCAGGGGAATACATTTCCCTATGGCCATGCGGAGATGAAAATCTCACGAAACACATAGGTACGGATGTATCCTGGAAGCAATCCACTAGCCCATGCGAAGGTGAAAACCTCACGAATGCGTAGTTTCTTACTCCCACTTAAAAGGGTAAAAATCGGACGATTATGCAATATGATGCGCGAAAGTGAGCTAAGTGTGATGAAAATGCCATTCAATCAAAATAAAACAAAACAAGTTAGTATTTCACACAGCTTAAAACAAGCAAGAAATAAAGCACCTACTCGGGTAACCATTAGGGTTTGGCGTGGCTCTACCTAAGGTGGGCTCTTAGGGCTTGCTATATGAGGTTTGGTTCTAAAATAAAGGTACCCAAACCGGCAGATTCCTTGATCTTCACCCATTATAGGCTCATATAGATCGAGTTCAGTTCAGGGGAATACATTTCTCTGTGGCTGCACGGAGATGAAAATCTCACAAAGACATAGGTACGGATGTATTCCGAAAGCGGTCCACTATCCTGCACGGAGGTGAAAACCTCACGAACGAGTAGCTTCTTACTTCCACTTAAAAGGGTGTGACTATACGGTCATGCAATGCAATGTGTGGAGATATACAAAAACTTGAAATACAAAGACATGAATAAAATGATGACAAACCGTAACAAAACAAATGGATGAAATACAATGAAAGGACCGTATATTAAAACCGAATTTTCAATTTTCGACAAAAAGACAAAAATTAATCAATTCCCGGCTTGACTCTCTTATTTTCCCCAGCGGAGTCGCCAAGCTGTCGAAACCATTTTTTTGAAAACGGGAATTGACTAGGATTTAAAAACGAAAATAAAAATGGGAGTCGCCAGCGATCTTTATTAGGTGTGATCGGATCACTTTGTTTTAATAAAACGTTTTGGTTTACGAAAACAATATTTTTGGTTTACGAAGTTCGAGAAAACGGGTTCGAGAGTCGGTTACGTGCGATAAAGGATTAGCACCCTCGTCATGCCCAAAATTGGTACCAAATTGATTAATTAGTGTCTTAATGTCGAAAGTTGAAAATTTGAAAAAGATTTTAAAAATACGATCTCTTTTAAAAATATTTGAATTTACTCGAATTGGATATTAAGATTCTCTTGCTCCGAAGGAATAAAATATCACATCCAGCACGTTAGGACACAACAATTTAAATCCTCGAATCCAGATCATCTCATGATTCCCGAGATTCATGCATTGAAAATATCAAAAGGATATTCGATGATTTGGCCAAACGAAAAACAGAAACCCAGCACGTTAGGGCACGATTTCTCGAATTTCCAAACAGCAAGCATCGCCTTTGTTTTAGAAAGCCGGATCAAAATGCATTAATTTGACTTGAAATAAAATGGAATAATTAATTTTGGGTCAATAAGTTGAAAATTACAATGTGACAATTGCGAATGAAATGTGAAATTATAGACATGGGACAATATACATGGATAGCGAACTCTATTAATAAATGAAAATAGTAAAAAAGAAAAAACAAATTAACATGTATAAAGTAACAATAAGCTCACATCCAAACATTAACAATCAAAATAATGAAAACTAAAAATATAACTAAAGAAACAAACCAAAATAAAAATCGATAACAAGCTTTCAAAAATAGATGAATAAAATTAAGATAGCGACACCAAATACTAATTGACAATATGAGATAATAATATATGAAACAATATGAAAATAAAAAACAGACATAATATTCAAAACAATATGGAAACTAGGATATGATACAAAACAATTTAAAAACACATGAAAAATTACAAATGAATAACATGTGCAAGAATTTGAAATAATTTACATGTATAAAAATAATAATATATGAATGATTAGCTATTATAAAAGAAGAAGTCTTGAGTAAATAATGTACAAAATATTTTTAAAAACAAAATATCTATTTAAAGTTGATGGTACACATATAATGGAAACAAAATAATTTAAATAATATATAAAAAGATAATAATGTATGAAAGGGTTTTAAATAATGAAAATAGGCATGAAATTCATACATAATAGTTTGAAAAGTAATATATATACATCTAAATAGATTTTTTTGTAATATAAAGGTAATTTAAAGTAAATATTACGCAAAATTTTAAAACAATATAATATAAAAGAGAATTGTAAAACAATAATTTTAAAATTTAAACAAATAAAAAATAAACAAAGTAAAATTATTAAAGTAATTCCAAGTGTATAAAAAAAATTAAAGACGAATACTAAATAATTTTTTTTAAAAAATGAATTATACATATTGAAATAAAAAGAAAACTTAATTGAAATAAAATTAAACAAACAGAGATAATTAATAAATAAAATAAATCAATGAAACTGACATAAGGACCAAAATGCAATGCGCGTGAATGCACAAGGGCTAAAAGTGAAAATGTTCCCAACCCCAAAAAAAAAGCACTCAGGCGCGGACTGAATTGGAATGGCGTGCAAACTTTAGGGAAAAAATAAAGATTAAAAAAATGGAATTAGATTCAATTAAAAAGTGGCGCAAAAAGGAAGGGCCCATCGCGCAAATATCCCTTTGAAGGGATATGCGCAGTTTCTTGAAGCTAAACGGCGTCGTTTGCTTCTATTATAACATCCCTCTTTTATTTTTTTAATTTTTTTGCCATTTGATTTCCTTTCCTCAAAAATAAACAGAGAACCCCCTATCATTTCTTCTGCTTCTGCTAGGGTTCCCATACGCCGCACCGCCATTAAATCCGGCGGCCGACGAGGTGCGCAGATGGGCCCTTGGATTCTGGTTGAAAACCCCCTCCCCGAAGGCCTCAACTTTCAGTGCTTTCAGAACGAAAGGAAAGAGGCCTTCGACCCCTCTTTCAGGCCGAATTCCGACGACGGAGGGAAAACGCTCCTACGCTGCGACCATGAGAAGTCCGGCAAGTTTTGTTTTCTTCGTTTTTTGTTATTGTATGTAAAAAGTCTTAAAATAATAAAATCAAGACTAAAATAAATGAAAGCGGCAGTAAATAATAATAAGAACAAAAACGAAATCAACCTTAAATTTTCTGATCTCTTTTTGATTTCTCGGTGTTCGTAAAGGAAAAAAAAAAGACCGAAAGTACAAGATTTGTATCGATTTTTATAACCGATTTACAAAGATTTGATTTTCTCCTCTTCTATTTTGTTTTTCTGCTTCGTTCCTTGTCGTTTTCTTCTCTGGTTTTGCTTGGCTTCTGTTGCGTGTCTTTGCTTCTGTGTGCAGGTGTCAGCATCGTACGAAGGTGACTGGTGCACGGCGGCTGAAAGGAGTTAGGGAGGCTGCTGGAAAATTTTTGTATTGGGCTGATAGATTGGGCTAGGGTTTAGTAAAATTGGGTTGATTTAATTTGGGGTCTGGGCTAGTTTAATTATTTGTTTTTTTTTTTTGGTTTTATTGCCTTGGGCCAAAATTGGCTATTACACATATTATTATTATTACTAATATTTGATATTTTTACTATTATTATTATTAACATTATTATATTTACTATATTTACATCTATATTTATTTTCTTAGTTTAATGCTATATTATTAAATTAAAATACATTTTGTAAAATTACTATCTTTCATCTAAAGGTTTTTAAAATAAGATAATGTTTTGTATTTAGAAATTCGGGGAATAGTGCCCTAACGTGCTGGGTTTCGATTTTCCGTTTGACTAAATAACTAAACATCCTTTTAACAAACTTCGTAAATCATAAGATGACTTTGATTACGAGGGTTTAAAGTATCGTGTCCTAACGTGCTGGATGTGATGTTTGTATCCTTTCGGAACAAAGATATCTCAAATTTTAACTCAAAACATCTATATTTATTTTCTTAGTTTAATACTATATTTTTAAATAAAAAATACATTTTATAAAATTACTATATTTCATCTAAAGGTTTTTAAAATAAGGTAATATTTTGTATTTAGAAATTCGGGGAATAGTGCCCTAACGTGCTGGGTTTCGATTTTCCATTTGACTAAATAACTAAACATCCTTTTAATAAACTTCGTAAATCATGAGATGACTTTGATTACGAGGGTTTAAAATATCGTGTCCTAACATGCTGGATGTGATGTTTGTATCCTTTCGGAACAAAGAAATCTCAAGTTTTAACTCAAAATTGTTCACGTTTTTTAAAGAAATCATGTTTTCAAATCTTTTCGAACTTTCGACATTAATACATGAAATTATCAATTAGGTACCAATTTTGGGTGTTACGAGAGTGCTAATCTTTCCTCGTACGTAACCGACTCCCGAACCCATTTTCTTGGATTTCGCAGACCAAAATTAATGTTTTGAAATAAAATGTTTTATAAGGTGACCCGGTCACACCTCATCAAAAAATATTGGTGGCGACTCCCGAGTTTTTTGTTTTCATTTTCAAAAATCCAAGTCGACCTCCGTTTTTTCTCCAAAATAATATGGTTTCGACAACAAAAAGATAAATTTAGTAAAAATACTATGGCAAAAGCACGTGATTGAAGAAGCAACATGGGAATCGGAGGGGGCAATGAGGAAACAATACCCGAACCTCTTTACTGGTAAGATTTTTGAGGACGAAAATCCTTAAAGGGGGGAGAGTTGTAATGGCCTAAATTTAGGGTTATTGGAACAGTGGTTTCGTAACCACAAATCTAATTTTAAAAAAATATTTATTTTAAAAATTATTGCATGAATATTAATATGATAGGAAAGTCGTATGAAAATATCGATAGAAAATTTTTACCGATTTAGTGGTTAATTAGAATAAATAAATAAATAAATAAATATTACAGAAATTGGGTAAAAAAACGAGGTATCAAGACCTCGATCTCATAAAATTGAGTCGAAAATATTTTTTATAAATATTTATGAAATGTTGGTATTGTGGTATTAAAATTTCGTTAGAAAATTTTAACGTTTGGGTAGTTAATTAAATAGAAAGGACTAAATTGAAAAATGTGTAAAAGTTACTAGAATGATTAAATAGCTTAAGTGTCTAATGAAAAAGGATTTAAAAGGCAATTAGACCCAAAATTATTTGGGCTGGACGGCAAGGGCATGAAATCAGCAAGAAAATTATGATTTAAGGGCAAAATTGGACTATTGCATAATTAACTAAATAAAGTTAAGACTAAAGTGGAAATATCTAGATTTCTTTTGAGTTTTCTTCATTCTCATCAGCCAAAATGCCATAGGAGGGGTTCTTTAAGCTGGTATTTCATAATTTTTGCATCAAGTGAGTTAATTCTTGCCTTTTTCATGTAATTTTTATGTTTTTAAGACTTTTACAACTAGGTCCTACTATTAAATTCATTAGTTTTTGATTTTATGGATGAAATTGAAAGTTACCATGGTTGAGTACTGGAATTTTATGATGAATAAACATGGATTTAAAGTTTTAATTTTATTAAAAGATGGATTTACTAAACATTTTTAGTAGAAATTGATTTTTAGGACTTAATTGTGAAAAAGTTTGGAATTAAGGTTTGATGCTAAAATTATGATTTCCAAAGGTTGTGAAGTAGTTTAAGATGATAGAATAAAGTGTTAATTGAGGAAAAATCAGCTCAATTGGGGGGTTAATTGAGTAGGGACCAAATTGTAAAAATTGTAAAATTTGGGTAAATATGCAATTTCAAAAATTGAGAGGTATAAATTGTGAAACAAATTAGATTAAAATTAGATGCTGATAAATGAAAAATTTTATATTATAGATCAAGAAATTGAAGATAAACGAGGGAAGGAAAAAGTTACCGGATAGTCCCTGAAATCTATACAACTACTACAAATTGTTACAGGTAAGTTTGTGTAACTTGAATTATATTCTTAAATGCTTGGAATGTATGTTTATTGATTTGAATATGGTTTGGATGTTCATTGTATGATATTTGATGAAAAAATTGATAATTCTCGATAGAAATGGGAAATAAATCTCTGTTGAATGAAATGGACTTCGATGGATCACTGGAAAGGGAATTGACAGTTCAAAAGATCTAGCCCGGATGGGTGATCTTAATGATATAGCCCTCTCGAAGAATATGTGTGAAATGGATTTAGCCCTGACAGATAATCCAAATTAAGCTCATTAGAGTAATTGTCATTGTAGGGGATTTAGCCTAGACTGGTAATCTAGACAATACTCTTTGAGCATATAATACAGGGGATTTAGCCTGGATTGGTAATCCCGTTATAAGAAATTAGGTTCACTGGAGTGTGCTATCTGGAATAAGGGTATACCCATATGTGTACGAATTGACGGGCCCGGAATTGTACACAAAAGTGTACTACTGAATATCCATCAAAATTCTAAGAAATTCAACGAGATAAATATGAGAAATGGAAGAGCATGAAAATTATGGAATTGATGAGCTTATCAATCGTTTATCTTTTTATTGAATTTATATGATGTTGCTTAACTAATATAAAAGTTGACTTTGTATGTGATATGTATATGTTTATGTGAATTGGATGTATGCTTGTGTTGTTAAATGATGGATGTATAAGTATGGTAAGTATAATTCCTGTTGTATAACTTACTAAGCACCATGTGCTTACTCCGTTCTCCTTTTCCCTGTTTTGTAGTGCTCGGAAGCTCGAAGGTCGGAGATTAGTCGAAGCCTTATCACACTATCAACCCATATCATTTGGTATATGAAAATGACTTATTTTGAAAGAATGGCATGTATAGGCTAAATACCAATGTTTACATGGAAATGGATGTCTGTAACCTAGCTATTGGCACAGCTAGAGTAAGTATAATTTTGGGATTTTGCGAAAATTTCTCTGTGATTCTGATTTGGTTCCGGTCTAGTTTCGATGCATAATTTGGGTTTCGGAAGCCCATCTAAGGGACGTAATAATAATTTTCGATAAATAAATGGTACTTGAATCGAATAAATGGAAATTGGTTCTGTAAATTTCGGTAATGTCTCGTACCCTGTTCCGGCGACGAGTAAGGGTAAGGGGTGTTATAACTAATCAGAAATACATTTCTTTGGCCATCGAAGTTACCGAAAAATGACGCATCCTATTAAGTATGAAATTAATGCATTCTGCTAGGTTCGTTGTCATGTGTCGATATCATAATCCTCCATCATAGGATTGCGTCCACTACTCCTTGGGTATCCCATTGAGGTACGCCGCACCGTGTTCTTTTACAGCTCGTAATTTCTCCAACATTTCATGGAATCAATGTTGGATGAACTCGTACCCTATCGATAACAATAGATATTATATTCACAAAACACAACCCAATGTATATGTTAAACAGTGATATAGAAAATACTATGTGCAACGCGTCCATATTAATGACATGTCGTCGCTCTGCATCCTTATGGTATCGATCTATGTAGTTAGACCTTATATGTCATAAACAATATGTAACATCCCAAATTTTAGTTTAAAAGAATGTAAAATTATTTCAATGATAAGAAATTAGTCTAGTGGTTAAAGGAAAAATAAGGAAGCTATGTAATTAGATTAAGGTCCCAAGTTTGAATCCCTTCTTTTACAAAATAGTTCAATTTTATCAAATTTCTCCTTTTTCCTATTTTTTGTGCTGCCTATGCCTAGTAAACCTAAGTATAAATATCACTTTTATTTTTTTTTAACCTTAATTCATTATTCTTCATCCCAACCCACCCCACCCTTTTTTTCTCTTATTTTCTCTTCAATTTCTCTCTTCTTTTCCCTTGTGTGCCGCCGCCTAAACCACTTAGCTCCATCGCCCATTTTTCTTCCATTAACGATATGTTTTTGCACCATTCTCCTCCTCTCTTTGATGCCATTTTATCATAAACTTTCCAGTCTTAAATTTGAAAATTTTAACACTAAAAATCGGTCTCCATTGCTACCCCAAAAGATCTCCATTGCCGCCTCTTTCTTCTTGTTAAAGTAAGTATTGTTTTTCTTTTTCTTTCTTATCAGATCTTTCAATAAAATACCCAATTTTCTAGATCTGGAATTGAGGTGATTTTTTTATGATTTTATGAGTAATTTTCCAGCCTTCAAAAGAATTTTTAATAGGCTCACAAAACAGCCACGAATTGCCATCGTTGGTGGTGGTGCGTCGCGCCTAGAAGAACCAAAAGTGGACGGCTGTTTTTATTAATTTTTACCATCTATTTCCATCAATTTTTTGGTCTTTTAAACCCTTCCTAATCAGTATTTAATCATTTGTGACTTAGGAAAATTCGATCTTGATAGTTCGGCAACTCAAATGTGATGAATCGAGAAGCGTAAGTGTGATAGTTGCGGGTTAATGCGAAGTTTTCAATTTGATTATTGTGGATTGCATTAATTGATTAGATTAGGGTTCTCAATGGTTGTTTAGCTACTAATTTTTCAGTATTTTAATCGTGTTACGTGCTGACGAACTAATAGTGAAGACATTAGACGTTCAACGTACGTTTCGCGTTAGTGTAAGTAGCCTAGTTGCTTTTAATACGAATCAATGTGGAGATTTGTGGGAGAATGCCTCTTGTTTTGACCGAAGTTTATTTGGTTTTTCTTCTCTTAGTTAAACTCTATTTTTAGTATCTCACTTAAACTCTACTTAACCTAGAGTTGTTATAGTCATATATGCTACGAATTTCAGCCTATAAATAGGCCTTAGCTACTATGAATTTTACACAACAAAAATATTTAGATTGAGATAATTTTATTCTTTATTTCGAAGAGTTTTTCTCGTGGGGCTTTGGTTTTCTTTTAATTCTCTCCATTTTTTGTACTCTCCTTTATTATAGTGAAATATCTTTTTACCCGTGATTTTTTATCCTCTTTTGAAGAGTTTTTCCACATAAAATTTGCGTGTTCGATATTTTTAATTCTTATTTTTTTTCACTTTGTTCATTGTTTAATTGGGTTTATCCCCTTCATTATGATCCCATAAATTATTTTTCAAGTAATAAAATGTAGAAGTTATCTTAACAAAGTCATTGGAGTTGTTATTTAGTCATCACCTTCATGCAATACTTGTGGTTTTGTCTTCTTGAATAAAAGAACAGATATAAATGAATTGATTTGATTCAACAAAGTTGATTTAGGGAGATGGTGCAATCCATATTAGTAACCTCAACCTGGAGACACTAGAGGGCCTTGCTTGCCACAGGTTCCTTGAACCTTTGCTCTATGCATTTTTAGTATTGCTCTTTCATCAAGCTTTTCATTTTTTTTCTCATCCAAATAGAAGTTTATTAATAAAAGGAAGTCCATTGTGAATAGTATACCAGAACAATGAAGGTTCAATGATCGCCAATAGAATAAGTAAAATAAGCGAAAGACACCACATGAAAAACAAGACAAAAGAGACACGAAAAAATAACAAATAAAAAAACCAGACAGGAACAAAACAGAACAAGAGCATATCAATCACCACCATACCTCGAAATGATTGGAGCGATCAATACCAATTTTCGCCATCCCATCCGCCATATCAATCGTCGGGAAAAACCTGAAATGATACACTAAAAACTCCCTCAACACAAACATAGCCATGGCACTTTCTCTCTAATCCCATTGAACCTTGTAGTCAAGCAAGGCCATTTCATTTTTCAACCCAATGACCACCACAATTTCCATCCAAATTTAACAAATTTAAACATAAAAGCAACACAGAAAAATACAGCCCAAGCTCCAAATACAAAAGATATCAAGTATATAATTTCACTGATCGGCTCTGTCATCCCTCTCAATGATCTGAATTAACTTAGAAATCACTTCCTCATCTGAACAACAAACTATGAAACCAAATTGTTTATTTCATCTAATTAACTTTTCTTATACTGTATCTTAATTGGTATCGTCTTACATTTCCAAGAATTGCTTCACATAGGGATCACATCTCACATTTATGTATAATTCTCACCCATTCAACTTAAGATTTAAATTAATTGGCATCATCTTAATTGAAACTAATTGCATTAAGAAACAAAACATATACTAAAAATTATTCAGCAAAGGACAACAATTAGTCAAGGAAACAGATATCATGCAAAGAAGAATAAATCACCAGGCGATGGAAAATAATTTACAAAGATTTGAAAGCCATTGCAAGATATGAATATAAAAACCCAAAAAATAAGGAAAATAAAAAATTGAATGAACCCATACTTTAGATTGACGAACCCCATGAGATCTTTGATAATAAGACTAGTGATACGGTAAAAAGAAAAATCATTAAAATTATGTGCAATACAAAAAAGGGATATTTGAATTTCAATTTAAACTGTATATAATTTTTTATAAAATTTAATCTATCAATATAATGAGATGACAGTAAATAATCGATAATGGATACAAATTGACAGTCTCATTAATCCATTTCTCCTTAAATATTATATGGCGTTTTTTATACATAATCATTGTCGGTCACTTGTTGCTGCCTGTTGGTCTTTTCTTCTCTAATTCTCCTGCCACATTTCAAGGCCAAAATCAATCAACTTCACCAAAGATGAAGGAAAGGGACAGTCTAATAAATTTTGCTCATCTTTTGAGGGTTCAAATGATCTCAATTAACAGAAAAGAAAAAGTTGAATAAATAATTAAAAAAATTCAGAAAAAACAATGATATCACCTTTTCCTTTTTAATCTTTCACTTTAACTACTTGTCTCTTTCTTCAACTAGAAAAAAAAAAAACCCCATTTTTGTTCAAATCTGAGATTTTTCTGTCAACATTCTGTACCAAACTTCCTCTTCCTTTCTTTCCTTGGTTTTGGCCAAAGCATGTCACTTCCAGGTTCTGTATTTTCTTCCTTTTATACACAATTATGAATCTTGGTCTTGTTTTTTATTCTTGGTTTTGGCTTCTTGAAATGTCATAACTGCATTGGAGACTGTTAAATTCTTTCCTATTGTATTTTTTGCTTGGGGAAGGACCAACCTTTGTCATGGGATTTGTTCACCCAAGGTTCTACATTGGTTTTTTCTTGTGTATGTTTACAGTAGTTTACTGTGCTACAGATCCCAATGACTTGAAAATCTTGTACGATTTCAAGAAAGGGTTGGATAATTCAGAGCTACTTATGTGGCCTGAAAATGGAGATGACCCTTGCGGTCCTCCTTCTTGGCCTCATGTTTTCTGTTCTGGTGATAGAGTGACTCAAATTCAGGTCCAAAATCTTGGTCTCAAAGGACCTCTGCCTCAAAACCTCAACCAGCTCACAAAGCTCTTTAATTTGGGGCTTCAAAAGAATCACTTCAATGGTAAATTACCAACCTTTAGTGGTTTATCAGAGTTGGAGTTTGCTTACTTGGATAACAATGAATTGGATACGATTCCTGCTGATTTTTTTGATGGACTTAGCAGTGTGCGTGTCTTGGCTTTGGATTATAATCCCTTTAATAAGACTTCTGGATGGTCTATTCCTAAGGAATTGGCTAATTCAGTTCAATTGGCAAACCTTTCTTTGGTTAACTGCAATGTGGTTGGACCATTGCCTGATTTTCTTGGGAAGTTGCCATCTCTTGTAGCACTCAAACTCTCTTACAACAGATTGTCCGGTGAGATTCCGGCGAGTTTTGGTGAGTCTTTGATGCAGGTTTTGTGGTTGAATGATCAAGATGGTGAAGGGATGACAGGTAAGATTGATGTGGTTGCCAATATGGTGTCCTTGACACAGCTTTGGCTTCATGGGAATCAGTTCACTGGGACAATCCCAGAGAACATTGGGAACTTGACATCTTTGAAAGATCTCAATCTCAATAGGAACCAGCTTGTTGGTTTGATCCCTGAGAGCTTGGCCAATATGGAGCTGGATAACTTGGTCTTGAACAATAATCAGCTCATGGGTCCGATACCCAAGTTTAAGGCTGGTAATGTTTCTTATGCTTCCAATTCATTTTGTCAATCTGAACCAGGGGTTTCATGTGCCCCAGATGTTACCGCACTTTTGGACTTCCTTAGTGGTATGAATTATCCTGTAAACCTTGCTTCTCAATGGTCTGGTAATGAACCTTGCGCCGGACCATGGATAGGATTGAGTTGCAATCCGAATTCTCTGGTTTCTATTATCAATTTGCCGAGACATAATCTTAGTGGTACACTTAGTCCTTCAGTTGCAAAGTTAGAATCATTGATTGAAATTAGGCTAGGGGGAAATAGTATATATGGCACTGTTCCTGAAAACTTCACTGAACTAAAAACTCTGAGAACTTTAGATTTAAGTGGAAACAATCTTGAGCCTCCATTACCCGAATTCCATGACAATGTGAAGGTTGTCATCGAAGGAAATCCTTTGTTGATTGCCAATCATACAAGAGGGTCTTCTTCCCCTACTTGCAGTCCACCTTCTGCAAGTTCAGAATCTCCACCAAGTGGTCAATCTGGTGGTACAGAGTCACCTCCATCTAGCAGATCACCGTTCCCAAATAGAGAGAAGGATTCTAATTCACCTACTGCTACTACCAATCAGGGTGAGTCCCAATCGAACCTTTTCCAAAGGTTCCAGGTGGTAATTGTTGCTGGAAGTGCAGCTATTGCCATCTCAATTCTTCTAGTGGTTCTGTTTTCTATTTTCTGGCGTAAGAAGAGAAAAAGAGCTTCTGAGGCTCCTAGTTCCATAGTGGTCCATCCTAAAGACCCATCAGATCCTGAAAACTCGGTTAAGATAGCTGTTTCTAATAACACCACCAGGAGCTTATTTAGTAAAACTGCAACAAGCTCTGGCAGCAGTAATAGCAGTGCAACACAAGGCTCTCATGTCATGGAGTCTGGAAACTTGGTCATATCTGTTCAAGTACTTCGCAAAGGGACCAAGGATTTTGCCCAGGAAAATGAGCTTGGCCGTGGTGGGTTTGGAACTGTTTACATGGGTGAACTGGATGATGGAACAAAACTAGCAGTTAAGAGGATGGAGACTGGGGTCATAAGCAGTAAAGCATTGGATGAATTTCAGTCCGAAATTGCCGTTCTTTCTAAGGTCCGGCATCGACATCTGGTCTCTCTCTTGGGGTATTCCATTGAAGGTAATGAAAGGCTTCTTGTCTACGAGTATATGTCTCAGGGTGCTCTAAGCAAGCATCTATTCCATTGGAAGACCCTGAAATTGGAACCATTATCTTGGAGGAGGAGGCTTAGTATTGCACTGGATGTTGCTAGAGGAATGGAGTACCTACATAACTTGGCGCGGGAAACTTTTATACACAGAGATCTCAAGTCTTCCAACATTCTTCTAGATGATGACTTTCGGGCAAAAGTTTCGGATTTCGGGTTGGTGAAACTTGCACCTGATGGAGAGAAATCTGTGGCAACTAGGCTTGCTGGCACATTTGGATACCTAGCACCTGAATATGCTGGTGAGTAATCTAATTTTATCTCCTGTGGATCGTTTATTGCGATTTGTGTTTAAGCTCATATTTCTGCTTGGTTTGAATATAAATTATCGTTAAACTTATTGTATGTTGTCTTTTATTGTGCAAAATGTTTGGTCTACTTTGGTTCTGTTTAACCAGCACATACAACTAGAAACATTGAGTTCATTTATGTTTCCTGAATATGCTTCACAAAGTGATTAACAATTGAAAACCCAGTCATTGTGAACTTTAGCTTCCTGTTATTACACAGATGAGAACAATTTTTTACAATATGTGTTAGTACATCTTAGTAAATCGAGTTCTCTTGGTTGCAGTAATGGGGAAAATCACTACTAAAGTTGATGTCTTCAGCTATGGAGTGGTGTTGATGGAACTTTTGACTGGATTAACAGCACTTGATGAGGAGCGGTCGGAGGAAAGCCGTTATTTGGCTGAGTGGTTTTGGCGAATCAAATCTAGCAAGGAGAAGCTTATGGTTGCAATTGATCCGGCACTTGAAGTGGATGAAGAAACTTATGAGAGCATTTCCACAATAGCTGAACTAGCTGGTCACTGCACTGCAAGGGAGCCTTATCATCGGCCAGACATGGGCCATGTAGTGAATGTTCTAGCACCCCTAGTTGAGAAGTGGAAACCAATTGATGATGAATCTGAGTGTTATTCCGGCATTGATTACAGCCAGCCACTTTCCCAGATGTTGAAGGTTTGGCAGGCAGCAGAAACCCAAGGATTGAGCTATACAAGTCTGGATGATAGCAAAGGAAGCATTCCAGCAAAACCTTCCGGATTTGCCGACTCCTTCACATCTGCAGACGGTCGATGAGCCCCATTTTGTTGCCAATGATGTGTTCCGGTTGGAATGTTGTATGTAGCTTAAGTAATACGACTTTGATGTTGTTGAGCTATGAACATGTCTTTACATGGTGGTGTAGATAGAGAGGTAGTGCTTTGGTATTTCTTCATTATTTCTTAAGTTGAGGAGTCAATTTTCAAACATTGATCAAACATTTGATGAGACTTTTGTTCTAGAAATTGCCTTGATTGATGCAACAAAGATGCATTGTAACTGGCTTTCTTTTGGGTCATTTTCTTTGAAGGCGATTTACACAATACAATAAGTTATTATGTTTCACATGGAGGTGGTGATGTCTCCTTTTGTATCATATTACAAACTGTAAAAGTCATACGCATGGTGTCAAATGTGAATGGCAGTTAATAAAATTTCAACTTGATTTTGTCAGCCACCCCCAGTCAATATATCTTCTCTCACTGCAATAATTCCTTGAAACCATTGATTGATGGCTCTGGGATTCATGTGGCAAGCATGAATGGGCAGTGCTTTCATTAGATTTGGGAAAAGGCATGTGCCAAGTTTGTTCCTATTTAAACATTATGTCCGCACTCTGCTTTTTCTTTTCTTTTTAATATTCCACTCTTTCTTCCCAACTACGTTTGAGCAAAATATCCCTCTTCTTAACCCATGCTCCATGGGAAGGGTATTTTCTTAAATATTAATTTTTTTTTTTAAAAAAAAGGGATCCTAAGCTGCTTGCTCATTTGTCACACTCAAACTAAAAGCTTTGGGCCCAATAAGAAGTTTGCATGTTACGTCAGTTTTCAAACATAAAAAAAATTAAACCAAAAAAAAGTCTCCAATGATGGCTTAGACATTCACAGACTACATATATATAGCTTGCAAAAATCCCATGATTCTATCATGTCCCTGTTTGTGTTTTATTATATATCCCTTTGCTACCTTTTGGTATTAATCAAACAGTAAATATAATATTTCTCTTATTGTACCATCAATATTTTTCTATTTGTTTTTAAACTACAGCCAAAAAGGTAGTTCCTTATTCTCATCTATTGCATTTCTGCAAAACAAATAGATTTAGGAATTTAAGGAAACTTAATCATATTTATTGTCGAAACCATTTTTGTAAACGGGAATCAGACTTGGGTTTGAAAATAAAACGGGAGTCGCCACCGATCTTTATTAGGTGTGATCGGATCACCTTTGTTTTAATAAAACATTTTGATTTACTAAAACAATATTTTTGGTCTACGAAAATTTGAGAAAACAGGTTCGGGAATCGGTTACGTGCGAGGAAGGGTTAGCACCCTCGTCATGCCCAAAACTGGTACCAAATTGATTATTTAATGCCTTAATGTCGAAAATTTGAAAAGTTTTTAAAATACAATCCTCCTTTATTTGCAAAAAACTTGAATGCATCGAAAGTGGATGATAAGACCCACTTATTTCGAAGAGATAAAATGTCGTACTCAGTAAGTTAGGGCATGACATTTTGGACTCCCGAAAATGAGCTTGTCTCTTGACTTTAAAATTCAGATTTATTTTTGAAGAGGATATTTCGTTATTTGCCAGATGAGAAATCGGAACTCAGTAAGTTAGAGCTCAATTTCTCGACCTTACAAACACCGAATATTGCCTTGATTTTAAAACAAACTTGTTTCGGAGTATTTTGATGTCATGGCCAGTAAATTAGGGCACAACGCTTCAAGTTTCCGGAAACAAGTATTTCATTCAAAATTTATATCACGATTTAAAAGGTATATTCCATTGTTCAGATTGAATAAGAAAAATCGAAATCCAGTAAATTAGGGTTCGATTTACTCGAATCCCTGAATATGAAATACCAATTATTTTGAAACTTGAAGCAGTTTAATGTAGAAAAGCCAAGAGGTGACCAAGATATGTTGGAGGAAGTAACACTTGTGGGGGAGCTAACTATGGTTGATTTCTAACATCTTATAGAACTAACTAATTATACAGATAAAGGCTCGTCTCAATTAGTATACCTTGTAAAACACTGGGAATATAAGCAAGCAAAATGTCGTTCGTCTTCTTAGAGAAGGGCTTGACAATCTAAGCAGGCAAAGACAGGAAGCTGAGTTCAAGAGAATTGAAATTTGAATATGTAATGAACAAATGTTAATGCAAAAATAAATGAGCAAGAGAAAATACATATAACATAAAATTCGAGGAAATAAATAAAGAAATGTAACAGTCATATTATAAAGGAAACTATACCATATTAATATGAACAATACATATATAATACTAATAATAAAGGAAAATAACGACAAAAAAAATTTAAAATGATGAAAATAATGGTAGTAATGTCAATAATAAATAATGGATATAATAATAACAACGAAATAACAAATAATAATAATAATAATAATAATGATAATAATAATAGTAATAAATATACGAGTAGCAATACAATAATATTGGTAATAGAAATAATAATAGTATAATAATGACAGTAACGATGATGAAAAATAAAGTAAATAATACTAATAGTGATAATAATAATAGTGTACAATATATAATATAAATATAGTAATAATAATATAGTAATAGTAAATATAATAATAATAGTAATAATAGTAATAGTATAATAATAATAATAAATAATAATATGATACAAAATATACAATATAGTAATAATAACAATAATAATAATAATAAATAAATAAATAATGATATGGAAAATAATAATACATAATAATAAAGGAAAATAATAGTAATATTAAAATAGTAATAATACAATTAAAAAAAAAGGGAAAAATAGGACCGAATCGAAATTAGAATGAAACTAAAGGGCTAAAATAGAACATGCGCTAAAGGCGTGAGGACTGAATGGGAAATTATCCCTGTCTTTCAAAATGGGCAGCATCAATAAGGACTAAATCGAAATCAAAATATAATCCATGGGGCAAATTTAAAAGAACCTAAAAGACTAGTTTGCACATAATAATAATGCGGAAGGACCAGAAGGATAAATAACCTTTTTTATCAAAACACGCGGATCCTGAGGCCTACACGGGTCTGGTCGGGTCGGCCTCCCCAAAACGACTCCGTTTTGGCGTCTAGGGAGACCTTGCAAAACTACGTCGTTTTGCACATCCTATTTAAACCCCAAAATTTTCTTTTCTCTTCATTTCAGCCCTCTTCTTCAAAAAAAACAAAAACTCTTCCACAAAACTCTCTCCCCACATCCCAAGTCCGACCGAACTCCGGTCATCGGCCAATCGTCCGACCGCCGCCGGCCACCGCGCACGGTGGCCGAAATAGGTAAAAAACTTGTTTTTTTTTTATATATAAGATTTTCTCTTTTCTAGAAAATTAAAGAAATATAAGCATATATATATTCACGAAAACAAATAAAAGGAAAATAAATAAAAATGGAAACCTTAGTTTTTCAAATCTGTTTCAAATGCTTCTTTTTTTTTATTTTCTCAAATCCCCAAAATTTCTCCCTTTTTTCTTTTTTTGATTCCGAAAATCTCTTGTATTTTTGATTCTTTTTCTGCCTCTCCCCCTCTTTTTTTTTTACATCGTTTTGTTTTCGGGCTTATATAGCCGAAAAAGAAAATTATAAAATCATTACATTTTGTTTGTTATTTGTTCGTCTCATTGCTATTGTTCCTCTGGCATTTTTGTTGTTTTGCAGGTCTGGAGGAAGTCAACGAGAAGCATGTCGGCCATTTCCGTGCTAAGGACGCGCAAAAGAGGGGAGAACCTCGGGATGAAGCGAGGGCGTTATGCCCGAGGTGCAGCGGCGCGGGAGAGGAGGGAACCCTAGGGTTCCCTAATCTGATTTAGTTTTGGGCCCTTTTGGGCCAATGTATTTGGGTTTGGGCCGGGCAAAATGGGCTTGTACAGCTGCCCCACTTTACTCATTGTCGTGTAACGATAATAGAGCAAAGACTAAGAAAGACAATTTTTGCCCGGTCTAGCTAAGACTTGACTTATTCGGTGTTCTTATTCTTCATGTGGCCTTATTTCAGTCCACTACATCTTGTTGCTTTGACTTGCACCACAGTCACTCTAGAGGGATGGGACCTGTGGTTTCAATCTGCTCTTACTATTTTCAGTCTGCTTCACTGTAACTTCAAGGAGATAAGACTTGTATTTTCAATCTGCTCCTGAAACATCAGGACTGCCAGACTTGCTCTCTTCAATCTGCTCCTGAAACATCAGGAATGTCAGACTTGCTATCTTCAATCTGCTCCTAAATCATTAGGATGCCAGACTTGTTGTCTTCAATCTGCTCCTAAATCATCAGGATGCCAGACTTGCTATCTTCAATCTGCTCTTGAAACATCAGGAATGCCAGATTTGTTGTCTTCAATCTGCTCCTGAAACATCAGGAATGCCAGACTTGTTGTCTTCAATCTGCCCCTGAAACTTTAGGACTGCCAGATTTCCATCTTCAATCTGCTCCTAAAACATCAGGATGCCAGACTTGCTTTCTTCAATCTGCTCCTAAAACTTCAGGATGCTCTACTTACTATCTTCAATCTGCTCCTAAAACATCAGGAATGCCAGACTTGTTGTCTTCAATCTGCTCCTGAAACTTCAGGACTGCCAGATTTCCATCTTCAATCTGCTCCTAAAACATCAGGATGCCAGACTTGCTTTCTTCAATCTACTCCTAAAACATCAGGATGCCAAACTTACTATCTTCAATCTGCTCCTAAAACTTCAGGACTGCCAGATTTCCATCTTCAATCTGCTCCTAAAACATTAGGATGCCAGACTTGCTTTCTTCAATCTGCTCCTAAAACATCAGGATGCCATACTTGCTATCTTCAATCTACCTTACTACACTGTCCTCTCGAGAATATGACCTGTAGAATGGGTAAATGCTTATGCCTAATGATTAGGATGCCATGATCAAAATGAGTCAAATGCTCCTATTTAGACATGCCATGATGCAAAAATGATATGAGTATGGTTCCTATACAATGTGTCATCAGTCATTTCATCCCTCAAGGCTTCATCCTTGCTCGTCTTGAAGCATCATTTTCTTGCTTAAACATTCTACCCTTGTGACAATTTAGGGCTCATGAGTCCTAGGGACGTAAGTGGTATATCAGCTTCGAACCACCCCCCAGGAATTACACTTTTCTGCCTATCCTTGTCGTGTCGGTTCATTTCATCACAACTTTGGGTTTTTCGAATCCTTTTCTGTTTAAAAAATTGGTCTGCCATACCATGACCCGATGATATTTTTATCTCCGTCATAATCGCTGGTTTGGACAGAGGATTCAGAGAAATAGTCTCCAATCTGTACGTGTGGAAATTTTAAACAATTGTCATGTTTCAGTCTCCTGTTTTATCTAGAAGTTTCCAAAGTAATATGCAGAACCTCTTTTGCGAAATTATTAGTTCATTAATCATTATTTTAATGCAGCATGCAGCAATAAATTGACTTCAACAAGGGTTGACTGAATTATCAGAAATACAAGAAAAGCTGTCAGAGAACATATTTCGAAGAGAAAAAAATCAAAGATAGCAAAGGTCAGATGCCCTAGATATCATTGATCGGGCTTCTACATACAAACTTCATGAAGACTATTTTAGGCTTAGCATGTGTTTAGAAGACTCAAAGTACTTTATTGGTGCCCCAACTTCATTTTCCGTCTATTCGGGTGTAGCAAGATCATTTGAATCTGAGGCGCCCTTTGTAAGTTTTCGTCTTGGCCTCTCCTTTTTTTTTTTTTTGGAAATCTCAAAACGCCCTTTGCGGGTTTTCACCTTGGCTCCTTTAAGCAAAGTATTTCTTGACTGAATCTGAGTTTACAGGATTGGATAAGCTTTTCCCATCCATTTCAGTCAGAATCAGTGCACCTCTAGAGAAAGTCTTCTTCACCACATATGGTCCTCCCAGTTCGGCATCCATTTTCCTCTGAAATCCTTTTGTGTGGGAAGGATCTTTTTCAGTACAAGATTTCCCTCCTTAAACTCTCTTGGGCGAATCTTTTTATCATAGGCTCGTATCATTCGTTTTTGGTACATATGACCGTGATGGATAGCCCTTAGCCTCTTTTCTTCAATTAAGTTCAATTGATCGTATCGAGCCTGGATCCATTCAGCTTCATCCAACTTTATTTCCGACAAAACTCGAAGAGAAGGTATTTCCACTTCGATTGGTAGGACTGCCTCCATCCCATAGACTAACGAGAAAGGTGTTGCCCTAGTAGAGGTTCTGGCAGACGTTCGATAAGCATAGAGTGCAAATGGTAATTTCTCATGCCAATCCTTATAAGTCTCGGTCATTTTCCCCACTATCTTTTTGATGTTTTTATTGGCTGCTTCTACTGCCCCATTCATTTTTGGACGGTACGGAGATGAGTTATGGTGTTTGATGTTGAATTGACTACAAACATGTGCTATTGTACTGTTGTTCAAATTCAATGCATTGTCTGATATGATCCTCTCGGGCATTCCATATCGACAAATGATATCCTTCTTTAAAAACTGACTTACTGCTGATTTGGTGACGCTAGCATATGAAGCAGCCTCTACCCATTTCGTAAAGTAATCAATGACCACGAAAATGAATCAATGTCCGTTTGAAGATTTCGGTGAGATTAGTCCAATAACATCCATGCCCCACATGGAAAAGGGCCATGGGGAAGTCATCACATGTAAGGGTGACGGAGGCACATGAATTTTATCTCCATAAATCTGGCATTTATGACATCTCTTGGCATAGCTGATACAATCTCCTTCTATGGTGGACCAATAATATCCAAATCTCATTATTTGCCTAGCCATTGTGAATCCATTAGCATGTGTTCCACAAACGCCCTCATGAACCTCTTCTAGGATTTACTTAGCCTCAACGGCATCCACACACCTTAGTAGTACTTGATCCTTTCTCCTTTTGTACAAGATCGCCCCATCTAAGACATAGTCATTAGCCAACCTTCTCAACGTCTTTTTATCATTCTCAGTTGCTTGGTCGGGGTATTCACGATTCTTTATATATCGTAATATATCGTTGTACCAAGGGCGATCATCTTTTTCTTCTTCTTCTTTTTCGATGTTGTAGCAATGAGCCGGAGTTTCATGGATACTCATCTGGATCGGCTTCACATCTTCTTGTTTGTTTATTCTGACCATCGAAGCCAAAGTAGCTAAGGCATCAGCCATCTGATTTTCATCTCGTGGGAGGTAAAAGAATGTGATGTCATCGAAGTCTTTAATTAGCCTAAGGACTAGTTTTCGGTACTTGATCAACTTTGGATCTTTTGTCTCCCATTCTCCTTTGAGTTGATAAATTACTAAAGTAGAATCTCCGTAAACCTCTAGGACTTTGATCCCGCGTTCTATGGCTACTCTGATACCCATGATGCATGCTTCATACTCTGCCATATTGTTCGTACAATCGAAGGCTAGTTTGCTAGTGAAGGGATAATGATCTCTACTCGGGGATAGTAGGACTGCTCCAATTCCATTACCCATAGCATTTGAGGCACCATCGAAGTTTAGCTTTCATGAATGACTTTCTTGCGACTCTTCTTCGATGATTGCAATATACATCAGATCTTCATTTAGAAAATCAAAGTTTAAGGGCTCGTAGTCCTCTAGAGCTCTACTGGCTAGAAAATCAACTATTGCGCTTCCTTTAATTGCTTTCTGGTTCACATAGAGTATGTCAAATTCAGAAAGCAGAATTTGCCATCGGGCCATCCTCCCGTTTAAAGCAGTGGACTCCATCATATACTTCAGAGGGTCTAATTTTGAGATGAGCCAAGTTGTGTGATACAGCATGTATTGTCTCAATCTTCAGGTTGTCCAAATCAAAGCATAACATAATTTCTCAATCGGAGAATACACTACACCAAAACAGACTTTTAGCGGCGTTTTTAGTGGCGTTTTAAAGAAAAACGCCGCAAATTTTATACATTAGCGGCGTTTGAACGAAAACGCCGCTAAAAGTCTGGTCATTAGCGGCGTTTATTTAAAAAACGCCACTAAAAGTGGTCATTAGCGGCGCTTTTACAAAAACGCCGCTAAAAGTCTTGTCATTAGCGGCGCTTTCCCAAAAACGCCGCTAAAAGTCTGGTCATTAGCGGCGCTTTCCCAAAAACGCCGCTAAAAGTCTGGTCATTAGCGGCGCTTTCCTAAAAACGCCGCTAAAAGTCTGGTCATTAGCGGCGCTTTCCCAAAAACGCCGCTAAAAGTCTGGTCATTAGCGGCGCTTTCCCAAAAACGCCGCTAAAAGTCTGGTCATTAGCGGCGCTTTCCCAAAAACGCCACTAAAAGTAATTAAAGTTTGTTTTGGATATATATATGACTTATTGTTTTTAAATTTATATATTAAATAATTTTTTATATAATTGTAAAAGAGATAACATTAATTTTAATACATTAAAATTATGATTCTAGCTTAAATTATTTAAGAGAAAAATATTTGTTAAAAATGAAAAAAATATTAAATAATTTCTTATATATCGTAAAAGAGATAGTATTAATTTTAAAATATTGAATATTAATTTTCATGATTATTTAGGGGTTATGGTTTAACATATATAATTTAAGGTGTAAGGTTTAGGAGTTACTGTTTTAATGTTTAGGGATTGTAGTTTATGATTTGCGGTTTAAGGTTGTCCTAGGGTTTAGAGTTTAGGGTTTAGGGTTTATGGTTTATGATTTAAGGTTTATGGTTTAGGTTTTAGGGTTTAAGGTTTGATGTTTAGGGTTTAAGGTTCATGGTTTAGGGTTTATGGTTTAATGTTTAGGGTTTAGGGTTTAGGGTTTTAGGGTTTAGGGTAAGTTTAGTGTTTAATTTTTTGCCTTAGTGTTAAAGGTTTAGCATTTAGTGTTTAGTGTTTAGTGTTTAGGTCATAAGGTTTAGGGGTTAATGTTTATAGTTTAGGATTTTAGTTGTTTAGAGTTTATAAAGGTTTATAGTTTAGGGTTTAGATTTTGTGGTTACGTGTTTAAGGTTTTATATATAGGTTTTTGGGTTTAGGGGCCGACTTATGGTTTGGATGTAAACAAACTAGTGTTGATTATTTTCGAAAACTCATGCAATACTCGTTCATCCTCTTCGATCTATTATTTTTATCTAATTTTTTATATTGATTAATTAATATAAAATTTATTTGTAATTTACTTTTTAAAATATTAAAAATTTATATATTAAATCGATCTATTATTATTTGTAATGTAGAAAAATTTAGAACCAATAACATTAAAAATAAATGTTAAAAATGAAAAAAATAAAATACTATTATTTAAAATATATTTAATTTTTTTGAGTATATGTGTAATTGTATTTTAATTTATATATTAAATAATTTTAAATTTTAAAAATTTCAAAATTTATCTAGTTGTTTTAAATATTACTTAAACTTTAAAATAAAGAAAAAATTTGATTAAATCTTTAAAAATATATTAGTATCAAGAATATTAGCGGCGTTTGTAATTTAAAACGCCGCAAAAGGAAATAAATAGCGGCGCGTTTCAAAAAACGCCGCAAATAATCATTTTATTTTAGCTAAAAACGGCGCCGTATTGTTAGCGTAAAATTGATTAACGCCTTCTTTCCCCCATTTTTTGATTTCCCGAAATCCCTAAGTACTCTCTGATCATCTCTTTGCTCTTCCCCCATTTTTTGATTTCCCGAAATCCCTAAGTACTCTCTCATCTCTTTGCTCTTCCCATTCTCATCTCTGCTTCCCTCTCTTCCGTCGTTAAAACTACCGCCACCTTGCCTTTCCTTTCGCTCTCGAAGGTCTCTTTTCGCTTCTCTTGGAGGCCACACCTCCAATTCTTCTCCAAGGTAACCATCTCTCTCTCTTTCTCTCTAACAACAGATTTATATACAACAGATTTATTCTTTGAATCTTTTATTAGAAATTTTCTCTTCTGTTGCTACGTTTAATTTTGTGAGAATTGGAGTGTACTTTGAGATATACATTGCGTGATCAATGTTAAGCTTCAACATTTGTGTTTTTTTGCTTTTAAAATTAGTAGCAGATAGAAATGTGCTTCAACATTTGTGTTTTTTTGCTTTTAAAATTAGTAGCAGAGAGAAATGTGCCAGATGCGGTTTTATTTGCATAATGCCCTCATAATTTAGGCTCTGGCTGTTATTATTTGAATTGAATATAACTTTGAGGAATCACAATGTATATACTGTTTTGAAATAGAAAAATGTTTTTATGTATGTGGAATTTTGGCTGATATTTTACAAATCAAGCACAGTAATCAGTACATAACTTCTTTTTAAACAGTAAGGTATCATGTGTGGAAATTCCAGAGGATTAAAACCAGATTTTTACTAAGAAAAAGAATGTTCTAAAGTATTGGAGATTTGCTGGTTTAGTAGGATCCACTGGTCAAGAATGTTCATAGCAAAATTTGTTCCAGTGGCTAAGAAATCAGCTCCATTGCCTTCTTAGTTATAGCTACTATTAGTTCTAAAAGCATTTTTAATTTTTTGTTTTCCTTAGATGGAAGTTTGACCAAAATCTTCATAATGTTAAGTGCTAAATCTCATTGCTAGGGTACAATGTTTTGTAATCTATTTTAGAAAACCATGCAGTAACAGAAATTATTAATAGAGAGTATAATGTTCTTTAGGTGCTATTGACAATAAAAAATAAGGTCATGCAGCTTGTTCTTGGAAATGGCTTGCCCCTTTAGAATCAATGTTCTATTTACTGGGTTGTTATTTAGCAGTATAAACAAATTCAGCAGGCCAGATAGAGATATTAAAAAGCTATTGCCATGTATTCTATAATCAATTATTGACATTCAAATGTAATAGTGCTTTAATCCTTTCGTCATAAAAACCATTTGATGGGGTTCGTCATAGAATTCATATTTTATCTATTATACCAGGTAAATTGTGCTTCTAGTTATCATATATTATGCACAGAATTTGAGAAGTTTACTAATTGTTGTTTGCAGCCCTTGGGTTTTTACTATATGGTGGAAGGTAATTATGTTCTATTTGTTGTTCTGTTTCTAATTGTTTTAATGGCATAAGGTCAAGTTTTGTGAGTATTTGGTTTTACGTTTTGGCTGCATGCTGAAACTGGTATATCATTGTCTTTCCTATGTAATTTGAAATTGTGTCTTCTATTCGTAGCTCTTCATCTTCTTTGTTAAAAGGTCTTTCTTCTGATCTACAGGTTTAGCATAATGTTCAGGACATCTTACTTGGTCCTCAAGCTAATTCAATATATATAATGTAGATACTACGTATTAAAGTGGCTTAAGGGGTTTGGGATCTTGTGAGAACAGAAATAGCATTTCCTTATTTTCGATACATTTATTATCTTTTTAAAATTATGAAATGCTTTCTTGGTATTTGAATTTTTTATTCTTTTAAAATATTGAATTCCACTTACCTGTATGCTTTTTGCAATTAATGTGATGCATATCATATGATTTGTATGCATATTGCATGGAAAAGCTATATAATCACATATTTCCTTGCAGGCTTTTCTTAATGTTGCAGCGCTTTCCTGTAGAGTCCAAAGGGCGGCGTAAGAAGCTGCAAGAAGTACATATTTACTCTGTAGTTGTGGTTTTTTTCCAGTAAATTTTCCTTTTATTGACAATATTTAATTGTTATTTCTTTTTGGCTTGGGCAGGTTGGTTATGTGACCACCATTTGCTTCTTATGTTTCCTAGTCAGATGCATTATGGTAGATCTCTTCCTTACTTTCTGGCTTTACTATCTACATGTTTCAAACTGACATGCTTTAAGCATGTTTTCTTAGACCTTAGAAACTTTTAGATACATATAGTGTTATAAGGACATTTGCTACAAAATGAATGTATTCTAGTTGAACCTTTAGCTGCTATATGGTTTAGATTTAGATCACTATGTTTTTTTTATGTTTTAGATTTAGATTTAGATCACTAGATTTAGGTACTCGTATGGCTAGGATTCATATCATTATGTTTTTTTTTTATAATAATTATTTATCATTTACTCTACTAAGATTTAAGTTCATTGATGTGATTTTTCTAAAATGTGAATATCATTTTATATTTATTAATTATTT
Organism: Gossypium australe; assembly: GCA_005393395.2. NCBI lineage: Eukaryota > Viridiplantae > Streptophyta > Magnoliopsida > Malvales > Malvaceae > Gossypium > Gossypium australe. The sequence goes on from CM016622.1 coordinate 24,214,452, forward strand.
CAGATAATTTTAATGTACACATATAATAATTTATAAATATCTCAAATATTTTAGGATTAATTGTGTAAATATATTATAATATTTTTATATATAAAAATAAAATAGTAATTTCGGGCTTTGCTATCATCTTCTTGCTTCTAAACGTTTACAGTTTGTAATTCTACCCCTATCGGATTAGCATATCATAAATTAATAAATGGAGTATTTATAACATAATATACGTGGTGCATGCAGAATGACAAACTCTCACCTGGTTGTCTTTAGTCCCACTGACTGTAAGCCACCCACATCCTTAATTAAACTTTATGTTATGGATTGAGAAATAAAAGTAGAAATATTTGGTGAATTGTTATGCATCTCCCTTTTCCTTGGCATGTAGCAAATTGTTAGGCAACTCTTCCACAAGTTCAGTTGCATATGGTTTTTTTAATTGTGAAGGAGGATCATAAGTTCTATAAAATCTTCATTCAATGCTATAATATGTGAGATCTTATTTTATATTCTATTTATTTCTAGACTTGTTAGAATAAATCTTCCTCCTGGGCATTAGGACTGAAAGTAAAGCAGTAGTTTTTGTACTTAAATTATAAAATTTTCCTCGCAAATTGGAAAAGACCAGAAATAATAGTATTATGTGTTTTAATTATTTTTATAGAAGAAGATTCTGACATCTAATCCTTATCCTTCGTTTAGGTAGTTCCATTCCATTGGTGGTTAAACATTTGATTTTGCATCAATAAACATTTTAGACTTATGTTTGGTCTCACTATGGATAATGGCATATGCATATGATATAAGACTAACATGTTTGTATAGAATATGAATAACATGCTAAAACTTAATGTTCATGCATTCCGTCATTCAAAGAAAAATTGTCCCACGAGCACCTTTGATCTTTATTTTCTTTGTTACAATTCTCTTAGTATTATCTACTCTCTGATGTAGGAGCCAATGATTAACACATACGCCAACTTTAGAAATGATGTTCTTCCCCGTATTAAAAGACTTGGGTACAATGCTGTTCAGATCATGGCTATTCAAGAGCACTCATATTATGCTAGCTTCGGGTATTACCTCCATCGTAATGTGCTTGTTATTAGGAGCATTTTTATAATTTTAGGCAAATCTCATATGCTTGTTACTAGATGGAATTATAGAAATATGTATTCTTCTAAAATTTTCATTTTAATGTCTTCAAATTAAATTATATATTTTTAAATTAGATTTTTGGTGTTTTTATAATATATAATTTTTTTATTTTTATTGACTTTTAGCGGCGTTTTTAAAAGCGTCGCTAAAAGTATAATAATTTTTTTTATTATTCATAACTTTTAGCGGCGTTTGCGGAAAAAGCGCCGCTAAAAGTAATGTTTTTAGCGGCGTTTGTAGAAAAAGCGCCGCCAAAAGTCATGTTTTTAGCGGCGTTTGTGGGAAAAGCGCCGCTAAAAGTCTCCACTTTTAGCGGCGTTTTTTTGAGGAGCGCCGCTAAAAGTCATGTTTTTAGCGGCGTTTGTGGGAAAAGCGCCGCTAAAAGTCTCCACTTTTAGCGGCGCTTTTTTGAGGAGCGCCGCTAAAAGTCATGTTTTTAGCGGCGTTTGTGGAAAAAGCGCCGCTAAAAGTCTCCACTTTTAGCGGCGTTTTTTTGAGGAGCGCCGCTAAAAGTCATGTTTTTAGCGGCGTTTGTGGAAAAAGCGCCGCTAAAAGTCCTGGTTTCTAGCGGCGTTTTTTTCAAAAAAACGCCGCTAAATTTTGCGGCGCCTCATTTAGCTGCGTTTTTTATGGCGTTTTTCAAAGCGCCGCAAACTCTATTAGTGGCGCTTAAAAACGCCGCTAAAAGCCTAAAAAAACGCCGCTAAAAGTCTGTTTTGCTGTAGTGATATCTCATTTCACATTCAGTGAACTTCTTACTGAGATAGTATATTGCTATTTCCTTTCTTCCCGATTCGTCATGTTGACCTAGCACGCATCCTATGGAATTTCCGAATACTGCCAAGTATAGTATTAACGGTCTATTCGGGTTAGGCGGAGATAGTACTGGGGCAGTTGACAGATATTGTTTGACTTTGTCAAAAGCTCTTTGGCATTCTTCGTCTCATACACCCTGGTTTTGTTTCTTGAGAAGACGAAATATGGGATCACATTTCTCAGTTAACTGTGAAATAAACCGAGCAATGTAATTTAATCTTCCAAGAAAACCTCGAACTTCCTTTTGAGTGCATGGTGGAGGCAAATCTTGTATAGCTTTGACCTTATCCGAGTCAACTTCAATTCCCTTCTCACTGACTACGAAACCCAGTAATTTCCCTGATCGAGCTCCGAAAGTACACTTAGTCGGGTTAAGCTTCAGTTGAAACTTTCTCAACCTTAAAAATAATTTCTTCAAAACTTCAATGTGTTCTTTTTTCGTTCGAGATTTGGAAATCATATCGTCAACATACACCTCAATCTCTTTATGCATCATGTCATAGAATAGAGTTACCATGGCCCTTTGGTATGTTGCCCCTGCATTTTTCAACCCGAATGGCATTACTTTATAACAAAAGGTACCCCATAACGTTATAAAGGTGGTTTTCTCCATATCCTCAGGGTGCATCTTGATCTGATTATATCCGAAAAATCCATCCATGAAAGAGAACAACGAGTACCCCGCCGTATTATCCACCAACGTGTCAATATGAGGCAAAGGAAAATTGTCTTTTGGGCTGGCTTTATTTAGGTCTCTATAGTCTACACACATCCGGACCTTTCCATCTTTCTTTGGGACTGAGACGATATTGGCAACCCATTCTGAGTATTTGACCACCGGTAGAAAACCAGCATCAAACTGTTTCTTTACTTCTTCTTTTATTTTCAACACTACGTCCGGCCTCATTCTTCGTAGTTTTTGCTGTACTAGCTTGCATTCTTCTCTTATAGGGAGACGATGTATTACAATATCAGTATTTAGACCAGGCATGCCTTGATATGACCATGCAAAGATATCTTTGAATTCTCGTAGTAGCTCCACCAGGTTTTGTTTGGTTTCCTCGGCTATACGTGTTCCGATTCTCACCACCTTTCCTTCTTCTAAGGTTATGTTCTCTACTTCTTCTTCATGGGGTAAGATTTGTTTCTCTTCCTGCTGTACCATTCTCAACAGATCCGGGGACAAGTCACCATCTCTGTCACCTTCAAAATCTTGAGATTCTTCTAAACACATGTCCTGCTCAAAATGAACCTCTGGGTCTGTGGTATCGCTGCTTACATCATTGATATCTAGGGACTTGTGGTGGGTACCAAAAAGTGTATGAAGAATAAATGAATTTGAGGACAATTATTCATGCCATGAATGGAAAGAACGAAAAAAATAACAAAAAAAATTTGATAGAGAAAAACACAAAATATTTTTCACAATGGGTCAAAATGCATTTCATAATGATTTCTGAACATGAGCCTTTTTCACAAAAGAAATCTTATTGTTCTTAGGCTTAAAACGATAAATGCGTTCTGAACATTACTCTGTGTAATTTTTAAAAACTACAGGCAGTTCTTCTGCAGTCCAATTGTTCAAAACGCTCCCCAGTTCATAAGGGCGAATGTCCGCCAGGTTTCTTTGTCCGGTTTCTTCCTCATGTATGGCATTGATGTCCGCCAGGTTTCTTTGTCTGGTTTCTTCCTCAGGATGAATTATCCCTTCAGATATAAAAGTTTGGGATATGTGAGGAAACATAATTGGTTCCCACTGGACTTATTCTCTGTTCAATCGGGCCCTTCTTCTCTCTTGCTTCTTCTTTATTTCCATTTTCCTTTCTCTAGCATTAGGCTTAAAACCCAGGCCAAAACGGTCTCTCTTCTCTTTTAATAATGGCACTTGAACTTCACCTTGGAGATATTTGCCTAGTCCTCTTCCTGGTAAGGCCCCCTTACCGATCATCATTTGTAGGCTCATCTTCGTGGTCTTGGATATCTTGGGTACCGGAATCTCATTCCCCTCACGAATGAATGTCGTGTTGACGAACTCTAAAGACAGGAAAGAGTATTCGATGGCCTCCTCATTTTCTTCTACATATGGTGCATCATTGGTAACAGTTGCTATGATGTCTTCTTCTGTATTTATAGTGACGAGTCGACCGTCCGCCACCAGCTTCAGTTTTTGATGGAGGGATGAAGGTACTGCCCTCGCCGAATGAATCCAAGGCCTACCCAGTAAGCAATTGTACGAGGGCTTGATATTCATCACCAGGAAATCTACTTCATATGTATTCGGCCCGATTTGTAATGGTATGTCTATCTTTCCCATCACTCTCCTCTCGGTGCCATCAAACGCTCTCATTATGTTCTGGCATGACTTCATGTGAGAACTGTCTATTGGCAACCTTTTCAGGGTCGATAATGGTAAGACATTTAAGGCCGACCCATTGTCAATTAACACGCTCGGTAGTATAGATCCCTTACAACGAGTAGTTATATGCAAGGCCTTGGTTGATCCCATACCTCCAGATGGGATTTCATCATCACTGAAGAAGATGAAGTTATCAGCACTTATGTTACTGACTAATCAGTCAAGTTTATTGACAGATATATCTTTAGTAACGTAAGTTTCGTTCAGTACTTTCATCAGTGCCTCACGATGTACTTCTGAACTCAACAGTAAAGCTAGCACAGAAATGCGGGCTGGTTACTTACGCAGTTGCTCCACTACGCTATATTCACTGTGCTTTAAGAATTTTAAAAATTCTTTCGCTTCCTCTTCCTTTACAGGTACATTGATAAGGGCACTAGGTTCTTTCTCTGGTTCGACTGCCGTAGCCTTCAATCTTGCTGGTTTTATTCTGATGTCTACTGAGTCATAACGTTTCCCACTTCGCGTGTGGAACCCTTCACTTTGGCTCTCATTGGCAGTGCTAACTGAGCTCTCTACTCCTAGTGTCGTTACATTACAATTGTAGCTCCATGGTACCTTGTTGTTATCCTTGTAAGGAAAGGACACTGGTTTCTTGATTATGATCTTAGGGGTCATTTGAGCTCCGCTTTCTGGATCTCTCGAGCGGGAAATAATGATCTTCGGAAAATTAACCTTTTGACGGGTCGATTCTCCTTCTGTCGCATGTATGCTTCCCCCCTCCGAGCTTTCTTCATAAAATTCTAGCTCCTTATTGTTCATGAAGCTCTGCACTAATAATCTAAACTCCGCACATCCCTGGATCTCATGTCCTTCAGCTTTGTGGAATGCACAGTAATTTCCATGTTCTTCACTTCCTCCATCAAGATTTGACTTTATCAGCCCTCTTCTTGTCATTTCCCTCCAAACCGTTCTCAATGGGGTTTTTACCTCGGAGATGTCTTCTTTGGTCCTTTTCACTACCCCTTCTCCAATAGCATTTATCGTCTTATCCCCATGATTGGGTAATGGGTTCCCTGAACCAGGTAAATCGTCGAGCTCCACGATCCCCATCTTGATAAACTTTTCGACTACCTTTTTGAAGGCAGTGCAGTTTTCTATCGAGTGGCACGCTACTCCTACATGGTACTCGCATTCAACGTTCGGGTCGTACCATTTAGGATATGGGGGCTGTAATGGCTTTAGACAAAATGGGGCTACCACGTGCTTATTGAATAAACGCTGGTATAGCTCTCCGTACGACATTGGAATTGGCGTAAATTGGAGCTTTTCAAAATTTTGTCTTGGGCCCTGCTCTTGTTTCGTAGACTCCTGTTGCCCGGTAGTCACTACTTTCGGTGGGTTAACAGTGATTGTTTTTTAGTACCCTTTGTCATATGTACTCATATTGTTCACCTCGTTATCTTTTTTCTCAGGAACAGATTTCCTAGCGGCTTCTCCTGCCTCAATCCTTCCACCCCTTATGACGTTTTCGATCATTTCCCCAGCCATGAATATATCTGCGAAGCTCTTAGTGGTGCTCCCAACCATGTGGGTGATAAACGGGGCCCTAAGTGTACTGATGAAGAGCATGGTTCTCTCTTTCTTTAAGAGTGGTGGTTGGACTTGCATCGCCACATCCCTCCATCGTTGGGCATACTGCCTAAAGCTCTCACTTGATTTCTTTTCCATGTTCTGTAGCATGAATCTGTTAGGTGCCACATCTGTTACATGGCCATATTGTTTCATGAAAGCTTGAGCCAAATCCTCCCATGAACCAATTTGTGTGCGACTCAACTGGTTATACCATTTAGCCGCAGATCTAATCAAGCTATCTTGGAAACAGTGGATTAGCAGCTGGTCATTATTGACGTATCCCGCCATCCTCCGACAGAACATCGTAATATGAGCTTCAGGGCAACTTGTCCCATTATATTTCTCGAACTCTGGCATTTTGAATTTATTAGGCAGTACCAGATCCGGGACCAAACTCAAGTCTTTCGCGTTAATGCCAGGGTGATGGCCGGCGTTTTTCAAAGCCTTGAATTCCTCCTCCAACCATTTACAACGATCCTCTAACTGCCTTGAGGATTCAGCTCTTGTCTCTTCCTTCTCTATCATATCGAAGTCAGGGACAACTAGGTTAACAGGGTTAGCAGGGTTATCCCCTGGGTTGGATCCGGAACCTGCTTGAAAGTTCACGGGTGGTCTGATATTAACTTGACCTTGTTGGGGCCTAATTGTGACAGATGGTCTTGGAAGATATTCTTCAGGCTGTACCGGCGCGTGTGGTGGGGTGAAACCCGAAGGAATGCCTTCATTTTCTTCCCCAGTAATAGCCATGGGGCCTTTTCCTTTCTCCATAAGTCCATTCAATAGTTGGGTCATTTGAGTCATCTGAGCCAACATGTTTCTCTCGGATTCCATCATCTTGTCCATCATGTCTTGCTGGATCTTGGCCAACTGCTCTTGTGTGCGTTCCTATACTTGTTCTTGCATTTCTTTTTGGAGTTGCTCATATCTTTGATCCATTTTCTTTGACTTAGCTCGCGTGCCTTAAGGGTGTTCAGCTTCCAGGTTTCCTTTTTCTCTTTCTTCTTCTGAAATTTGTTTTAATTTATTAGCTTATTAGGCTCTCTTTATAGACTTAAATGCAAATGATATGATGCAAATGCAAATGCATGAATGCAAAGAGACGTCGATTCTGATTCAATTCCATTCAGAAAACTTTTTAGAAAACAAAGCTCTTTACATAAAATGGATTATAAATACAACTTTGCCCTAATGCCTAGAGTTTTAACTTTTTCAAGCAACGAAGCTAATTCTTGACCCTTGTTTGATACCAGCTCGTATTTCACACTTAGTGTGTCGGCCTGAACCGCCAATGTTTGCAGATAGTCGGCTACCTCCCGGATTTGATTCACAGCTTCACCCATAATATAATCTCGGTCCCTAACCTGACTCTGAGAATGATGAAGTTGTTCCTTCCAACGCTCCTCATTTACTTCAAGAAGCTTTACCATAAACTTACAATTTTGCAAAGCGTACTCTAGATCTTCTATTATTCCTTCCATTCCTTCGATTTTCTCCCAACTGGCTCTTAGCTCAGCCACAGAATTACGATTTCTATATTGATAAAGTGTTTTTTCAAGTTCTGCCACTTTAGCCTTTAATTTCTCTTTGTCAGTTTGGGTTTCTGATAGGCTCGTTTCTATAGTCTTCCTCTGAGCTTGAGCCTCTTGGAATTTTCTCTTCCACTGATTGGCTCTGGTCCTTTCCTCTTGAATTTCTTGTTGCCACTGCTCTGAAGTTTTCCCAAACCCAGCAGTCTTCATCGATATGTGCATCTTTTTGTAGTCTGTCTTAAGGCTATCCAGGTCTTCTTCAGCTTTATTTTTCTCTTTCCTTTACTTTTCGGCCTCCATTTTTTGCACATCGGCATCTAACTTCAAATACCTCTTCTCTTCCTCTAATTGCTCTATCTTCTTCTCCAGATCCTGATTCCTCCTTTCAAAATCTTGTTTTATTATCTCCAATTCTGATGGGACTGTCCGTAAGTATTCTTCCACTGATCGTATGCCTTCCATTCTTGGCCCTGGGATATTGTCATTGATTCTTCTACTAATCCATTCGCCATACTCGGGAGTAGTCCTTGGTCCTGCCGTCAATTTTTTCATCCGCTGAATTTGGTTCCAAACAGTGGAAATTTTTTTGACTTTTTTCTTGTAATTTTCCCCTCTATACTGGAACTCGCATTGTGCTAGGCCGTGTGTCGCTGGTATAAATTGTCTTGATCCGTATTGTCTTAGTACCAGTAGAGGAGCATAACCAATGACTCCCCAAATTCCAAATAAAGGGACCCAATCAAAATTTCCGCATCGAAACAAAATCTCATTGGGTATGAACCAGGGAGCTTTCCATTCGATATCTCTCTCTTGAAGATTTTGGAGAAGTACTATCCAATTCTCTTCCGACACGTCGTCTCTTCTTGGGGTTGTCGCTATCTCTTTTAGTGGAGAATAGTTATTCGTAAAGATCCAGTAAGAAACCTTATCTACTTTCCAAAAGTGGCTGTGAAACCAAACCAACAACAGCTGCGCGCATCCCACGAACCTGCCTTCTCCGGATCTTCTGCATGTATTCAATGATCTAAAAGTCTCGGCCAAGATTGCGAAAACTGGCGTGGCCCCTTTACTGAGTCGGTCAAAGAAATCTGTGACCGCTTCATCCACATGTCCTAATACCCTAGGGAATAGCACTAATCCATAGATGCTCAGTGCAAAAACATCAGCTCTTTTACTCATATCTGGATAGGTTAAAATCAAGTCTCTCAAATTCCTCCATGGGATGCACTTATACTTGCCCTTTTGTTTGATCCTAGCCGTAATCCACTGCTCGCTCATTCCCGTAATACTCATCAGCTTCTTCCAAAAGGCAGGGACATAGGCGGCTCTCGAATAGATTCTGTCAACTTGAACCCTCGGGCAATGCAGTAGAGCTGTGTATTCTTCTATGGTGGGTACCAAGTCCAGTTTCCCAAAAGTAATGCAATTGTATGTAGAGTTCCAGAATTGAGTGATGGCTCGGAATAACTGCTCGTCTACCTTGACATCCAATAAGTAGGGCAAATCCCCGTAATTTTGGCAGAACGAACTCTTGGTCTCATCGTTCCATTGATCCCATATTGCTTTTAACTCGTGAAGATTATTTTGTGTCACACTGATACGAGTGTAGTCACGTAGTTTCGACACATGCCCCGCAGCTAGACTATCTCCTTTTTTGAGTTGTGTCGTTTCTGACCAAGTTAGAACAGCCGCATTATCTTCCACTTTATCAAGAAAGTCGTTTTCCATGGCAAACTTCCTAACTCAACAATCGAACCTGAACCGACTCCTCTTAAATGTAAAAATGCATGCAATGCAATCAAAACAAGAGAAACGCATTAGTGCAAGGGAAGTAAGCAGACACAAACAAAACGCCAGTGCAGGAAAAATAACAAACATAGAACACCTATTGAGGTGACCACTAGGGGTTTAGCGTGGTTGCGTCCAGGATAGGTTCTTAGGTCTCTCTATATGCGGTTCGGTTCTAGAGTAAAGGTACCTGAACCAGCAGATTTCTCTATCCTCACCCATTATAGGCTCATACGGACCAAGTTCAGTTTAGGGGAACACATTTCCCTATGGCTGCATGGAGATGAAAATCTCACGAAGACATAGGTACGGATGTATCCCGAAAGCGATCCACTATCTTGCACGGAGGTGAAAACCTCACGAAAAAGTAGCTTCTCACTCCCACTTAAAGGTGTGACCCAACGGTCATGCAATATGATGTAAAAATATTATGCGAGACTCCACCACACAATCAAATAAGATGACACAAGCGAATGCAACAAAAAGAATCGTAATTTTTCAAATCAAATTTTCAAACTTTCGACAAAGGACATAAAATAATCAATTTACGGCCTGACTCTCTTTTTGGGTCCCCAGTGGAGTCGCCAAGCTGTCGAAACCATTTTTGTAAAACGGGAATCAGACTTGGGTTTGAAAATAAAACGGGAGTCGCCACCGATCTTTATTAGGTGTGATCGGATCACCTTTGTTTTAATAAAACATTTTGATTTACTAAAACAATATTTTTGGTCTACGAGAATTTGAGAAAACAGGTTCGGGAATCGGTTACGTGCGAGGAAGGGTTAGCACCCTCGTCATGCCCAAAACTGGTACCAAATTGATTATTTAATGCCTTGATGTCGAAAATTTGAAAAGTTTTTAAAATACAATCCTCCTTTATTTGCAAAAAACTTGAATGCATCGAAAGTGGATGATAAGATCCACTTATTTCGAAGAGAATAAAATGTCGTACTCAGTAAGTTAGGGCATGACATTTTGGACTCCCGAAAATGAGCTTGTCTCTTGACTTTAAAATTCAGATTTATTTTTGAAAAGGATATTTCGTTATTTGCCAGATGAGAAATCGGAACTCAGTAAGTTAGAGCTTAATTTCTCGACCTTACAAACACCGAATATTGCCTTGATTTTAAAACAAACTTGTTTCGGAGTATTTTGATGTCATGGCCAGTAAATTAGGGCACAACGCTTCAAGTTTCCGGAAACAAGTATTTCATTCAAAATTTATATCACAATTTAAAAGGTATATTCCATTGTTCAGATTTTCTTATTCAAAACCCAGTAAATTAGGGTTCGATTTACTCGAATCCCTGAATATGAAATACCAATTATTTTGAAACTTGAAGCAGTTTAATGTAGAAAAGCCAAGAGGTGACCAAGATATGTTGGAGGAAGTAACACTTGTGGGGGAGCTAACTATGGTTGATTTATAACATCTTATAGAACTAACTAATTATACAGACAAAGGCTCGTCTCAATTAGTATACCTTGTAAAACACTGAGAATATAAGCAAGCAAAATGACGTTCGTCTTCTTAGAGAAGGGCTTGACAATCTAAGCAGGCAAAGACAGGAAGCTGAGCTCAAGAGAATTAAAATTTGAATATGTAGTGAACAAATGTTAATGCAAAAATAAATGAGCAAGAGAAAATACATATAACATAAAATTCGAGTAAATAAATAAAGAAATGTAACAGTTATATTATAAAGGAAACTATACCATATTAATATGAACAATACATATATAATACTAATAATAAAGGAAAATAACGACAAAAAAAATTAAAATGATGAAAATAATGGTAGTAATGTCAATAATAAATAACGGATATAATAATAATAACGAAAATAACAAATAATAATAATAATAATAATAATAATAATAATAATAGTAATAAATATATACGAGTAGCAATACAATAATATTGGTAATAGAAATAATAATAGTATAATAATGACAGTAACAATGATGAAAAATAAAGTAAATAATACTAATAGTGATAATAATAATAGTGTACAATGTAATAATATAAATATAGTAATAATAATAATAATAATAATAGTAATAGTAAATATAATAATAATAATAGTAATAATAGTAATAGTATAATAATAATAAAAAATTATAATATGATACAAAATATATACAATATAGTAATAATAATAATAATAATAATAAAAAATAATGATATGGAAAATAATAATACATAATAATAAAGGAAAATAATAGTAATATTAAAATAGTAATAATACAATTAAAAAAAGGGAAAAATAGGACCGAATCGAAATTAGAATGAAACTAAAGGGCTAAAATAGAACATGCGCTAAAGGCGTGAGGACTGAATGGGAAATTATCCCTGTCTTTCAAAATGGGCAGCATCAATAAGGACTAAATCGAAATCAAAATATAATCCCTGAGGCAAATTTAAAAGAACCTAAAAGACTAGTTTGCACATAATAATAATGCGGAAAGACCAAAAGGATAAATAACCCTTTTTATCAAAACACGCGGATCCTGAGGCCTACACGGGTCGGGTCGGGTCGGGTCGGGTCGGGTCGGCCTCCCCAAAACAACGCCGTTTTGGCGTCTGGGGAGACCTTGCAAAACTACGTCGTTTTGCACATCTTATTTAAACCCCAAAATTTTCTTTTCTCTTCATTTCAGCCCTCTTCTTCCAAAAAAAACAAAAACTCTTCCACAAAACTCTCTCCCCACATCCCAAGTTCGACCGAACTCCGGTCATCGGCCAATCATCCGACCGCCGCCGGCCACCGCGCACGGTGGCCGAAATAGGTAAAAAAACTTGTTTTTTTTTATATATAAGATTTTCTCTTTTCTAGAAAATTAAAGATATATAAGCATATATATATTCACGAAAACAAATAAAAGGAAAATAAATAAAAATGGAAACCTTAGTTTTTCAAATCTGTTTCAAATGCTTCTTTTTTTTTTATTTTCTCAAATCCCCAAAATTTCTCCCTTTTTTCTTTTTTTGATTCCGAAAATCTCTTGTATTTTTTATTCTTTTTCTGCCTCTCCCCCTCTTTTTTTTTTACATCGTTTTGTTTTCGGGCTTATATAGCCGAAAAAGAAAATTATAAAATCATTACATTTTGTTTGTTATTTGTTCGTCTCATTGCTATTGTTCCTCTGGCATTTTTGTTGTTTTGCAGGTCTGGAGGAAGTCAACGAGAAGCATGTCGGCCATTTTCGTGCTAAGGACGCGCAAAAGAGGGGAGAACCTCGGGATGAAGCGAGGGCGTTATGCCCGAGGTGCAGCGGCGCGGGAGAGGAGGGAACCCTAGGGTTCCCTAATCTGATTTGGTTTGGGGCCCTTTTGGGCCAATGTATTTGGGTTTGGGCCGGGCAAAATGGGCTTGTACATTTATAATATTTCATGTTGTGGTGTTAAGTTTGGAGCAAATCAAAATTTTTTTAGTTATTTGTTTTATATAAAATATTTTAATTATTCAAATATATTTTAATATAGACATTATTTTCGATAGACATGATAGACATATCAAATCAATTTGAAAATTTACATGAATAGCAAGTGTAATTATATTGATAAATTTAATAACGATATTATTCATATATTAACCCTATAATTTTTTAAAAAAATGTTTTAATTTACTCTAGTTTTACATTAATGTAAATTTTAAATAAGCTTCGAATTTTACTTTATATTTATCATATTTACTGATTGTATAACTATGGGTTGTTTATCAATAAAATTGTAGTCAACTATTCATCCTTTTCAAAATTTATATAATAATAAAAAGAATAATGTGCATAAGTTTCATGTATCATAAATGAATAATAACATGGCACATTTAAAAAATATGGAGGACTTGTAAATAAATACTAATAACTTTATTTAAATATTAATAAATATTAAATGGGATATTACAAATAAATATTTATAACATTTGGATTTAGGACTTGAGTAAGGTTTAGGGTCTAGGGTCTCAGGTATAGGGCTTAAAGTTTTAGCATTTATTTATAGTTAATCATTATATAATTATGCTCTAATAAAGTTATTAGTATTTATTTATAAGTCTTTCGCTATTTTTTTGTCTTATTTTATGATGAGATGTCATGATATTATTAATCGATGGTATATGAGATTTATGCACCTTCAGTGCATCAAATATTCTCCCATAATAAAAAATATTGTTTTTTAAGTAATAAAATTTGTTATTTTTAAAATTTTTAGTTTTATTAAAAAAATTTCAACTAAATTAATGTTCGATCAACTTATGACACCAATTTAATTAGACTTTTTTAAAATAATATAGATATAAAAAAAATACACTTATCACTAGGGATATCAATTGGGCGGGGTGAGTGCGGGGTGCTCCCCGCACCCATCCCCACCCCGTGACCCGCTGCAGGTACAAAACCCAAAACTATTCCGGCCCCATGATCCACAATACTAAAACCATCCCCGCCCCACTACCTACGTGGGTCCCCAAACCCACCTAATCCCCGCTATACCCACCCTGTGGCCCACTTCATATGATATATTTTTAAGTATTAATTAAATAAATATAAACCAAATTTTTTATGAAAAAAAGTATGAAATACTTGTCCTCTAGACTCCCACCACATATGTGACATTATTCCAACAGTCACCATTAAAAAAAAAAGTCGTTGCGACCCTTTAATTGGTAAATAAAATATAACTTCAATACGAGTTTAAAAAATTCAAAAAATAAAGTCCTTACATAATATTCAAATACAAACAATGTCTCAAATATATCATAAATGTCTTCAAATGCAACACAAGTACAAAATTAAATACAATTAAGATAATTATTAAATTAAAAAGTTTATTTTTTAAATATGCTTATTATATTATGTGGGGCGAACAAGGATGGGGCGGGTACAAGGTCATACCCACGCTTGCCCCACAACTCACGACGGGTCTAATTTTTGCCCTCATTCCCACCCCACCACCCACGAAACCTGTACCCATCTTCGCCCAATTGGGTGTGAAGTGGGGCAAGACCCCGCGAAACCCACCCCATTAACATCCCTACTTATCTCTAGTAATTGAAGTTTAAAAGTTTGACCAAATATTTATGAGTCAAAGAAACCTTAAATTTTACGTAACACCAATTTAATAAGATATTTTAGTAGGTCAATTATCTACAACCTCTTTTCTTATTCTCAACATCACCCTCTCTCTCTTTATATATAACTTAAGGATTGTTGATACAAATTGATTTAATTAGTTGAGTATTCATTAACACTTCAATAAATATCAAAGTTTAAGTTTAAACTTTAACCCTTCAATCTATTAAAATAACATATAATAATTTATTTGGCCCTTCAATTTTACAAAAAAAAATTAGTTTTCTATTTAATTTTTTTTACTTTTTTTTAGTTTTTGAATTTGCGTTGTTTGTCAAATCATCTAAAAATGGATGGAAAAGTTACCGTCTGTTAACTTTGATGGTGTGGCATCCACGTGACAGTCTATGTGTACATCGCATCAACAATTAATCAATTTTTTAAAATAAAAAAATATTCATTTTTTTGTAATATTATATATTATTATTTTTTAAATTTTAAAAAAATTAATTGTTAACGTGAGATGCACGTGTATACTATGCAAGCAAAGGTAACAGGTATTAACTTTTTCTATCTATTTTTTTGAATTATTTAATAAACAAAATAAGTTGAAGAGGAAAAAGACAAAAATAATTAAATGAAGAGTTAAAATAAGGAAATAAGTTAAAAATTGTCATTATAAGATATATTTGATTTGATGAGTAGGATGATTCATGGGCCTGAAAATTAGTGTGGTTGGGAGACAATGGGTCTAAAGTGGAAGTCTATAAATCCAGTCTTTCTATAGAGGGAAAAAGTTGCAACATTTCTGATAACAGAAATTTGAAACTATGAGCCTTCTTCCCGCCATAACACCAGCTTCTGTAACTTGCCCAAACCGTCTTATCTCTCCCCAAAACCCCAAAACCCAACCCTTATCTTCTAACCCAAATCCCCGAATCTCCCTTAAACCCTTAGAATCTGTAGTCTCATGGACCTCTTCAATTTCTCGTCACTGCCGCACAGGCCAGCTATCCCAAGCTGCCCAAGAGTTTACACGCATGAAACTCTCTGGTGTTGAGCCAAATCATGTCACTTTCATTACCCTTCTTTCGGGTTGTGCTGAATTTCCATCAAAAGGTCGGGATTTGGGTTCTTTGATTCATGGATATGTTTGCAAATTGGGTTTAGATAAAGAAGACGTGATGGTGGGCACCGCGCTCGTGGAAATGTACTCTAAAGGAGAACAAGTAGAAGTGGCTAAGATGGTTTTTGATGCGATGATGGTGAAGAATTCGGTTTCCTGGAATACGATGATTGACGGGTATATGAGGAATCGGGAATATAAGAAGGCAGTTGAGGTGTTTGATGAAATGCCTCAAAGAGATGTCATTTCTTGGACTGCCTTGATTAATGGGTTTGCTAAGAGGGGGTTTTACGAGGAAGCATTGGATTGGTTTCGAGAAATGATTATTTTTGGCGTTGAGCCTGATTACGTGACCATCATAGCTGTTTTAACAGCTTGTGCTAATTTGGGTACGCTTAGTGTTGGCTTATGGGTTCATCGGCTTGTTTTGAAACAAAGTTTTAGAAACAATGTTAGAGTAAATAATTCGTTGATTGATATGTATTCACGATGTGGATGCATAGAATTTGCTCATGAAGTTTTTGACAAGATGCAGAAGCGATCATTAGTATCGTGGAATTCAATCATTGTAGGATTTGCTGTAAATGGATTTGCAGAGGAAGCTTTGAAATACTTTGATGCAATGCAGAAAGAAGGGTTTAAACCAGATGGGGTCAGCTTTACTGGAGCACTTACTGCTTGTAGCCATGCTGGTTTAGTGGATGAAGGGCTCCGTTACTTTGATATTATGAAAAGAGTTCATAAGATATCCCCTAGAATTGAGCATTTCGGTTGCATAGTTGATCTTTTTAGTCGTGCTGGGAAGTTGAAAGAAGCATGGGATGTTGTACGAAATATGCCTATGAAGCCAAATGAAGTTGTATTGGGGTCATTGTTAGCAGCATGTAGAAATTATGGCGATATTAGCTTAGCCGAAAGGATAGTGAAAAACCTTGTGGCATTGGACCCTGGTAGCGATTCCAATTATGTACTGCTCTCAAACATATATGCAGCAGTTGGGAGATGGGTGGGAGCAAGCAAGGTTAGGAGGAGAATGAAAGCACTTGGGATACAAAAGAAACCGGGTTTTAGTTCAATTGAGATTAGTGATTGTGTTCATGAATTTGTTGCCGGTGACAAGTCACATATAGACAAAGATAGTATTTATGCAATGCTTGAGTTGCTCTCCTTTGATTTAATGTCTTCTGGGTATGCCCCTGAAATTGTTGTAAGAGAATTATATGTAAGTGATTAAACCTACCAATGAGTAATAAAGAAACAAGCACATTGATTCTTTCATACTTTGGCAAAGCACCTCCAATATGAGTCTATAAGGCACCAAGGTCCAAGAGACTTATTGGAAATGATTGTCAAGCTTAGATCACCTAGTTGGCACTACGTAGGCTAGGCAGAAGTTCATTCAGTATATACTCCAGGTCTTTAGAAGATGAATAAAGATCGAGTAACATGTTGCAGAATCGGAACTTTAATAGCTCGATTGCATATAGAAACCTAATTTATGATGTCACTTTATAAAACTTCCTCTTTAATCTGCTGCGCTAACGATTATGTTGTGCCTTATACCACAAAGGGGATCGTTCTTACATCTTGTTTCCAGTAGCCACCAAATTGGCTTGGAGATGAATGCTAAAACCATGTACCTTTAACGCAAACACAGATTGGACCTTTCATGCAATTATGGTGAGAGCGTCCTTTCTCCTATGAGGAGCAAGCAAACATTAGAGTACTTATAACACAACACAAAGGTACAAACATGGAAGAATTAGCCATTGAAGTGATAAAATCAGCCCAAAGGAATTATTAAGAAATGAACCATTTTAAGGAGACTATCTTCACAGTTCTAGGTTCTTATAGAAAGACGCCAAAATCAGGCAAAATAAAACCTAGGGTGTAGCCTCATCACTGATACATGAGCTTCCAGGACTCATGTTTGAAGCCGGATTGTAACTTGATTACATATGGAAGGTGGACCATCATCAACGAAGTATTCCATATGATGTCTTCATCGCCTTGGATTTCGCTTTGATTACATTTTAAATGTATTGATTATCTGTATCCAACACCCAGCTTCTGTAGCATCGAGGCATAGTTTTTGTAGCAACAGAAATCCCATTCCATACCAAGAAAATAATTCCATAAGCCACATTCAAGCTTGTCCCACAAATCTTCTTTCCACCCTTTCAGCCACCTCCACCTTCCCATGAACCCTACAAGCGGCCAACAAAGCATTCCACAAAGCCCGATCAGTCTCTAACTCCATGCCCATCACCAACTCCTCAGCTTCCTCCACCAATCCCGCCTTCCCTAACATATCTACCATACATGTATAATGCTCTAATCCAGGCTTCACTCCAAACCTTTCCTCCATATTCTCAAAAACCTCCTTCCCCTTTTCCACTATCCCCTCGCGACTGCATGTTGTCAAAACTGTAGTCAACGTCACCTCATCAACCGCCATCCCCATCCCCGCCATTTGTTTAAACAAACCAAGAACTTCCGACGCCATCCCAAACTTCTCATATCCCATCATCAATGCGGACCACGATACGTAACTTCTTACAGACATTTCATCAAACAGTTTCTTCGCACACTCCAATTCACCACATTTTCCATACATACTAATCAAAGAATTGTTATTTGCCAAATCGGATGAATACCCATTAACCACAACAGCTCCATGGAGCTGTCTTCCAAGTGTTACATGAGATAAGTGTCCGCAAGATTTGAGAACGGGAGGAAATGTGAAAATGTCAAAGGGCCTTTGGGCAATGATCATGTGGTGAAAAATGGCGAGGGATTGAGAGAATTGGTGAAGAGAAGAGTAGGCTCTGATGAGGGAGTTGTAGAGGAAAGTGGGTTGGCGAGAAGTGAAGAAGAAGAGGATATGGGCTTCGCGCATTTGGGAACATGATGCGTAGGCAGAGAGAAGCTTGTTTCGGACGAAAGAGTGGCTTGAAATATTAAGCAAAATCGTTTTGGCATGAATCTGTTTGAGTTTGTGGAGGGATTTGGTGGATGAGCATTCATCGAGGAGGGATGCGATGAAGGGTATGGTTCCGAGACGAGCACGCATTAGCAGAAGAGACCGGAGTGAGCGACGACTAGAAGGGTAAAAAGAATCTCAGAAAGGCCAGTGGTCACGGTCATAACGGCATTTGAAAATGGGAGCTTAGAGTCTATCAGATATTGCTATTTAGGCCCTAGATGCAACAAATGGTTTTCAGGCTAAATTTGAAGAAAATGCGGATTCTTTTTATAGAAAAAATAGGGTTTTGGGCCTGTTTTTGAAATATTTAAAGAAATAGATGAATTTTAGAGGTGGAAACAAAAACTTGTCCTAAAAAGTGAGAGGGGGGTTTGCTATTTTTAGAAGCACATTAATAAAACATGAGTTAACTTTGTTGTTATCCTTAGAAGTATAATTTTGATAAAACATGATTTTATTTATGTTTAAGAAGAGAGAAAATACTAATAGCAAAAACTATCTTTAAATAAGAGATAAATAAAATCATATTTCATCGAAATTGTGCTTCTAAGGATAGCAACAAAATTAACTTATGTAAACTCCAAGCTTAAGACACTTATTTGAGGAGCTTAGGTTTATGGAAGAATCAAGAAAAGAAGTCGCAATTACTCTTGTTCGGATAGCAAAAGAACAATACGGAGACCTATGGGAAATATTGCAGTCGGGTATACGAATGCCATTGTTTTCATTGAGGCAGATATGTTTACTTCTAACCTTAATAAATCATTCTATGTAAAGAGTAACACTATCAATGGATTTCATATAAAAAGAGCATTCATTGATTATTAATCGTCTTTGAATCTTATGTCTTTGTCTACTCTAAAAATAATGAATATTGATGTGAAGAGTTATCGTCCTATGACTATTTCATCCTTTGATAATAAGGATATGTGACATTGAGGCAAGTGACAACCATATTCAAAATAAGGTCAATGTAGGTTCAAACGTGCTTGTATGTAATTGATGTTTATGTGGCTTATCAAATTTCATAGGAAGAAAATTTTTGCTCAGCCACAATATCGTTCCTTCTTCTCATCATCAATGTATCAAAGGCTATTGAAAAAGGAAAGAGATCTTCATTCCAATAACAAAAGCACCATTTATGAACTATATGAAGGCATCTTCCTTTAAAGATCCAACAAAAGATGGAGAAACAATTATTGCTAGACCAAATGTATTCCACTTCCAAAATGGGAAGAGATCTTTGAAAAGAGAGATGAGAGTAAAGAGGAGCAGACGTGGCAATGCTTCTAGAGATGATGTAGAGCATGATGCTAATGAAAAAACTAGAGTGAGTTCTTATACTCATGAAGATGGAAAAACCATTTACTGATTATGTGAAATTAGAACGTCGATAATGGTAATGTATTGCAAAGAAAAGAAAGTAAATAGAACACAAATTTTTTTACGTGAAAACCTTTAGGAAAAAGTTACGAGCAAAGAAGAAGAAAATTCACTATGTCGAATTCGAATAATACAAGAGGAGTATAGGCTATATCTATTTATAGGTTTGTAAAACCATATTCTAATCAAAATCTAATAGAAGCAATGCAGTAAGGTTAAAGCACCTTATTCTAATCAAATATCAAATAGAGGAAGTAAACTTATATTTTGCCTTCGCCCTCGTTGATCGCCTATCTTGCCACTTCTTTTTTATTTTAACAGGAATTTAGGTCACAGAACTCTAACAATTTATGATAACATGTGGGGTCCAAGGAAGCACCTTCTTCTAGCCCCATTCCTTAGGAAGCCTCAACTGTGTAATAAGCCAACAATCTTTTTTCCATTTAGATCAAAGTAATGAAGAAATTAAAGAGGTTTAACCTGCACCAAAACAACCCAAGATCAACCAAAACCACAAGGAGACGAGTTTGAAGAGATAAACATAGCTGAAGAATCTCCACATACATCAAACATAGCGCCTTATTGTCACTAATATCCCTTTACCTTGATTAAACATCAAACACATGCGAGACAGTTTAACTGCATGCATGTGCAAGTTTTTTTTTTTTTTAATCTCACAATCCCATTTCCTCTTTCTCTATAATGGCAAAGATAATTGGCAAGGTATTCCAATTCCTATATTGCGCAACTGCTATCAACAATATATGGGTATATTTACTGGTAAGTATGACTCTTATTTCAGTCAAATTTGAGAAATGATCTTCTAGTTAAACTCTGTTTATTTGTTTCAATCAAACACTGATTAGTTTAGATTATTTTATTATTATTTGACCTATGAATTTAGCCTATAAATAGGCTCTTTTACAACTTTAGAAAATACACTCATTAGATATTAGAACTCATAACACATTTAGAGAATTTTGCGTTTATATTTTGAGGGTTTTTTGTTTTCGGGTTTTCGAGGTTTAGTTTTTATCTCCATCTTTTGTAGTTTTCGGGGTTTAGTTTTTATCTCCATCTTTTGTACTCTTCGTTCTTTTTCCATTATAGTAAAATTATCTTTACCCGTGGTTTTTTATCCTCTTTGGAGGGGTTTTTTCATGTTAAATTTGTGTGTTCAATTTCTCAATTTATTCCGCTATTTTTTTTACTTGTTGCTTAATCGAGTCTATCCTAACAAGTAGTATCAGAGCTAGTTCAATTTTCATAGATCAACCCATTCAGATATGACAGCAACAAGGTTTGAAATTGAAAAGTTCGATGGTGAGACAAATTTCAATCTGTGGCAAGTTCGGATGACGGCAATTCTAGTTCAAACTGGCTTGAAAAAGGTTGTTACCGGGAAAAAGCCTGAGAATCTAAATCAAACAGAATGGGAAGAGCTTGATGAAAATGTATTGTCTGCAATCTAGTTGTGCCTCGCGAATACGGTATTGCAAGAGGTATTGATGGAGAAAACCTTATCCGCCTTGTGGAAAAGGTTAGAAACTCTTTATGCGACTAAGTCTCTGGCTAACCGTTTAGTGTTGAAACAACGTCTATTTACGTTTCGCATGAACGAAGGTGAGTTTCTTAGAGATCACATCAGTCAATTCATTACTTTTTAAAATGATTTAAAGAATATTGAGGTTCATATTGACGATGAAGATTAAGCTATGCTATTATTGTGCGCTTTCCCCCTTCATACAAGTCTTTCAGAGAGACCTTAATTTATGGCAGAGACAAACTCTCGTTCGAAGATGTGAAGGGTCATTTGTTGAGTAGAGACAAACTTAACAATGAGTTTGGTTTGGATAGCAAGGTAGATAAGCAAGCTTCCATTTTGGTAGCATCAAAGAAATGAGACAAAAGGTTTCGCTATTGTAAAAAGTTAGGTCACTTCAAAGTAGATTGTTATAAACTACGAAATAAAAGAGATGCTGAGTGTAACGAGAAAGATATAGTTGGTGCTAGTTTGACCGATGAAAGCGATGATGATTTCTTGTTAGTGTCAACGAGCGATAACTCCAAGCTCACGTTCGAGTGGATCCTAGATTCGGGATGTTCTTTCCACATGTGTCCCAATAGAGAATGATTCACCACATATAGTTCGGTTGAAGGTGGAGTTGTGCGCATGAGAAACGATTCATCTAGTAAGGTAATTGGTATTGGTACTGTTAAAATTAGGATACACGATGGGACAATTAGGACACTCTCAGATGTCAAGTATGTACCTAATTTACGAAAGAATCTCATCTCATTGAGTATTTTAGACTTGAAAGGATGCAGAATCAACATCGAGTCGAGCGGCATTAAAGTATCTCGTGGAGCTCTCATTTTGTTAAAAGGTAAAAGAACTAGCAGTCTTTATATTCTGGAAGGTTCTACAGTGACCGGTGAAATCGGATGTCCCTCGTCCGTTACAAAGTCGAAGTCAACTCGTTTGGAGCGGAGGCAACTTGGTCATAGGAGGGAAAAACGTATGACCGTTTCGTTGAAGAGAGATTCTCTTTTAGATGCAGGTTTTGAAAAGTTAGGGCACTGTGTTCGTGAAAATCAAACCCGGGTTAGTTTTGATTTGGCAATGTACAAGTCAAAGGCTAGAAGTCTTCCAGTTTCTAAGCATAGATTCAACTCAGTTGATTCCCTACATGGTTCAAGATAGGCTCGTGGCGGGCTTTGGCAAAGATGGCGTTGTGGAAATATGAGTCAAGGTAGAGATTTGTTAAGTATGACTCCTATTTTAGTCAAATTTGAGAAATAATCTTCTAGTTAAACTCTGTTTATTTGTTTCAATCAAACATTGGTTAGTTTAGATTATTTTATTATTATTTGACTTATGAATTTAGCCTATAAATAGACTCTTTTACAACTTTAGAAAATACACTCATTAGATATTAGAACTCATAACATATTTAGAGAATTTTGTGTTTACGTTTTGAGGGTTCTTTGTTTTCGAGTTTTCGGGGTTTAGTTTTTATCTCCATCTTTTGTACTCTTCGTTCTTTTGCCATTATAGTAAAATTATCTTTGCCCATGGTTTTTTATCCTCTTTGGAGGGGTTTTTCCACGTTAAATTTGTGTGTTCAATTTCTCAATTTATTCCGTTATTTTTTTTACTTGTTGCTTAATTAGGTCCATCCTAACATTTACCATACATTTAAGTCTCTTCTATTTACACTAAAGGGCTTGTAGTATGCATCGAGAGTCTGCAATTCCACCACTGATCTGAAACGAACTCTTGCAACACATTTATCCATCTCTATAGTATGTTATGGGAAGTGTTCCAATCACGGTACAATTCGATCATAGCCTTCAATTTGACTTTCCAAGCTTTCTGATATGTAACGGAGAATCTAAATTAAGAGTGCATATCAACTATTAGTACTAGCATCGGAATCATCGGCTTCACTCTAACCAATAAGATTATGCATTTGCAAATAAAACTTTAAATCTAATTTGTGATGGTCCTGCATTAGCAGTGCAGTTTGTGTAGGTATGACGATTGTCAAATTTTCAAATTACCCAAATTTGCTTCTTTGTCATCAATGCTGCCCTGATCCTCCATTTGTATCTTTCATTAGCCTTCCAACACTCGCCTACATATTTGGGCGTGGTAGATATGACAACTTTGTAATCTATGTCAACTTTAAGGTTGTGCTCATTGATGACTCCTACAACAACCTCTTTCGTTAGGAATTCAACCCCATGCACAAATCTCAAGAATGCACATTATAACTCATCATGTGGGATGGTAATATATACGAGGATATTCTAAAAATTCTAAGGCACGTATCGCATCTAATTAAGTCAATGTTAAGCATATGATCCCGATTTTTAGCAGTATTTGGTTGGATGCCTTGGTCGAAATCAGGATCATCATCGACTTCTTAAACATTTGTTTTATTCGATACATCGTCCACATAAAGCTCACTAAATTTAGAATTATTTTCATTATCGTATGCAGTATCAACTGATACATTTTTCGCATTCGGCTAAACAACATATTTATTAAGGTCAAATGCAGGATTTTGAATGCCGCCAAATATCGATGGTGGTGCAGAGTCGTATGGGTCATCCAATGCAACACTAAAATCGAAATTCAACTATCAAATTGAAGATCGTCTCTCCTAAGACATTGATGACACCTTCATGTATGGCTCTTGCAATTCATATTGTTGACCCAGATATATTCAAAGCTAGATGAATATTGAAATCTAAGATAAGTAAATTGATTTGGATAATTTGTGTAGAATAGAACTCACTGAATGCTTCTTGATTTGTATTTTATGATCATCAAATCTTCTTGCCAATTTTACACCACATTTTATAGAAGGAATTTTGGCTATCATAAGCCATAACAAACTATTAACAAACTAACCGTTCTGCTACTGACTTGCTACTGACTTACTACTGACTACTCTAACATTCACCCATCTTCTCTACAGGTAAGACCCGAAGAGAATGGCGAAACTGATGAAAAACACTTGCTGAAAGTGGTTTAGTCAAAATATCCGCTACTTGATCACAAGTAGGAACCTCACCAACCAAAACAGAGCCGTCCGCAACACGTTCACGAACAAAAAATAAATCAAGTTCCACATGTTTGAACTTAGAATGCAAGACAGGATTAGCCGCAACAGCAACAGCACTAGAACTATCGCACCAAATATTAGGAGGGTCCTCAGATTTGATCTCTAGTTCTTGGAATAACGAAAGTAGCCAAACAACCTCACTAGTAGCTGCAGCAAGGCTCCGATATTCAGCTTCAGCTGTAGACCGAGAAACCACTTGTTGCTTTTTGGAGCACCATGACACAGGAGATGAGCCAAAATAAACACAAAATCCCGAAGTGGAGCGACGATCATCAAAATCAAGTCTCCAATTAGCATCAGCAGAGGCAACTAAAGAGAGACGACTGGAAGGTCGAAAAACAACTCTAAGATCAAGAGTCCCGCGCAAATACCTTAAAATGCAACTGACATATCCTATTCACAGCATAGGCAATATCAGGTCTAGTAATTACAACGTACTGAAGAGCCCCAGCAAGGCTCCGATATTCAGTCGGATCTGCTAAAAGATCACCATCTGCTTTGGAGAGAGTGGAAGAGCTAACCATCGGAGTATGAACACTTTTAGCATCTGACATAGAGGCACGAGCAAGAATATCCCGTATGTATTTGGACTGACAAAGATGAAGATATCCAGAGGACGAACGAGTTACCTCTATACCGAGAAAGCAGTGTAGTGTACCCATATCCTTAAGAGAAAACTCATCATTCAGCAATCGAACAAACCAGTTAATAGTAGTAGGAGCACTACCAGTTATGATAATGTCATCAACATAGACCAAAACATAAAGTGTAGAGTCAGTCTGAACCCGAATAAATAAAGAAGCATCAGATTTCGAGGCACGGAAACCGATGGACACGATAAATGACTTCAGTTTTTCAAACCAAGCTCGAGGAGCCTGCCGGAGACCATATAGAGCTTTCTTCAGACGACACACAAGAGGTTGTCCTGAAGAATTATATTGAACATATCCCGGAGGTTGTTGCATATAGACCTCAGTATCTAAATCACCATTTAAAAAGGCGTTATTAACATCTACCTGTCTTAGTTGCCACTATCTAGAGACAGCTACAGATAGAATGACTCTAATAGTGGCAGGTTTCACAACAGGACTAAAGGTCTCCTTAAAGTCACATCCCGGAGTTTGAAAACAGCCTTTGGCAACTAAACGAGCCTTTCTGCGCGCAACTGTGCCATCAGGGTTCCTTTTAACCTTAAACAACCATTTACAACCAATGACCTTGCGATTTGGTGATAGATCAACCAAATCCCAGGTGGAGTTGTGAACAAGAGCATCGTACTCAGCTTGTGCTGCTGCACTCCACTCAACTGTAGCCAAAGCTTCCTCTATCGAAGATGGTTCAACAGCTTCAACAGAAAGAGCTTTCGGTTTGAATATGCCTGCCTTTGCCCTTGTAATCATAGGATGAGAGTTGAGCACTGGTAGGAGAGTATTCTCTTCACTGGCGCAGGGGGACAAGCTAACATTGGGAGAAGGAACAGCCTCATTATTGCCCAAAGACACAGGTTGAAAAGAATCAGGAGCAGGACGAGGAGAAACAGAAGAAACAGGGGCAGTAGGAGACACAGGAGAAACAGGGGCAGTAGGAGACATGCTGGTATCTGAAACAGAGGTAGTTATAGTTAGAGACTCTAAAATAGGCATCACAGATGAACGGGAGGAATTCGTCGAAGGTAGTGCGAAAACAGTCTCTAGTGGCCGAGTTGACGGAGAGATAATCCGAACTAGGGGTACCACTGTAGAAGTAGATGCATCGGACTGGCCTTGTGAGCCATGCTCAGGCATCAAGAATTTATCCTCGTCAAACACAACATGTCGAGATACGACAACATCTCCATTAGGTAAAAGACATTGATATCCTTTATGTTGAGGACTATAACCGAGAAACGTAGACGGTTGAGACCGAAACTCCAACTTATGATTTCCAAACAGCCGTAAATATGGATAACAGCAACAACCAAAAACCCGGAGATGATCATAAGGCGGGTCCTTCCCATAAAGAACCTTAAACGGGGACTGGCCGTTGAGAATCGGAGTAGGGAGTCGATTAATGAGATGAACGGCACAGTAGAAAGCATATCCCCAGTACTCCATAGACAAACCAACTTGAGCCAACAGAGTCAATCCCATCTCAACAATGTGCCGATGTTTGCGTTCAGCCACGCCATTTTGTTCCGAAGTATAAGGACAAGTCAACCGATGAATGACTCCTTGAGAGGCAAGAACAGAAGTTAAAGGCCGATACTCACCACCCCAATCGCTCTGAAACTGTTTAATATCCTTTCCAAACTGTGTTTTTATCAACCGTTGAAATCTAGTGAAGCACTCCACAGTTTGAAACTTTTGTCGGAGAAGATAGACCCAGGTAAACCGAGTGCTCATATCGATGAAAGACACATAATACCGATTTGCTGAACTAGTAACATTTGCAGGACCCCAAAGATCAGATACGACCAACTCAAATGGCTGATATTTCGTATTAGACAGAGGGAATGACAGCTTATGTGACCGACCTTGTTGACAAGCAGTACACAAACCATCAAGACTATATTTAGAAGAAGTAATTTGACATTTATCCAAAACATTCTTAACTACAGATGCTGACGGGTGTCCGAGACGTTTATGCCACAAACTAAAAATAGGACACTTAACACTCTTATTTTTAACATTTACATGACACTTAGTATTCTCATCTTGAACCTTGGTATGAGCAACAAAGAGACTTTTAGCATGCATAGGAGACACCGCAGGTACGGAAAACTGATACAATCCTTCATGAATGTGGCCCCTCATCAAAACTTCTTTCATCACGACATCCTTAATAATGCAATGTGTCGGATGAAATTCGAAGAACACATTATTATCGTTAGCAAACTGAGAAACCGACAGTAGATTCTTGCGTATACTAGGCACATATAAAACATTAGATAAATGCAATAATTTTGAATTTTCTGGTAAAAAGCTATCACCAATCGACGAAATCATAGCCGGAGACCCATCCCCCATCAAAAGCAAAGAATTACCTGAATAAGGAGTAGCATGATGCAGAGCAAAAGGATCCCGACACACATGATTACTCGCTCCTGAGTCAGGGTACCAAGACGTAGTACCAACCGGTACAGGAATATACGAGCCATCAGCACCACCGGCGGACTCATATTCAGAGGCATGAGCCCGAGACCCAGAACAATCAGAATAATCCGAGGCATGAAGATCGCCTACCCGAGGCATCCCAATGCAAGGATCAGACCCCGTATAAACACGAGCTTTGGGTTTTGTTGACCACGGAACCGACCCAATCTGAACATTATTAGAGGTAGGCATGTGAGGAGCTGAAGGTTCCGAAGGTCTGTCATTAGATGGTCCACTAACTGAAGGCTTAGGATTAGGAGGCCCAGGAAAATAAGAATCCTCAACATTTTGGGGCCCAAAAGTTGGACCATAAGGAGACGGACGAGGGGCATTCGGCCTAGGTGGCCTAGTTGACCGCATATGCCCATAGGAATAGGAGCCGCGTGGCCCACCATGTTGCAAATTATCAGGCTGAAAATTGGACTGCACATGCGCATGGGAATAATATCCGCGTGGCCCACCATGTTGAAAATTAGCATGTTGAAAAGTGGAGTTGCCAGACAACCCATAATGGTCGGCCCCACTTGCATCATAATAGCCTGGCATTCAGCAATATTGACTATCATCAACGCCAAATTGACCAGAAAAATACCTAGCATTTTTTGAAGGTATTTCCCATTCATGTTGTGCCGAACCAGAGGGATAAAAATCACCAGTGGGCAACGACGGCACATAAGGCGACGGCGGCGGCACCTCGCTTCGACTGTAGTGATAGTAGCATCGCTGGGCATCATGACCAAATCTGGAGCAGATCTGACACTGAAGACGAGATCGGAAAGATCGCCCTCGGCCACGACTTGAAGTGCGACCGCCACGACCGGAGGAAGCTTCAACTCTCTGCGACGGTTCTCCTTCCACCAGATTCGCGTGAATGATGTTAGGAACCGAATGAGCAAGACGATTTTCACACTCCAAGAGACCATCAACCAACCGCCGAAAGGAGAGAATACCGGTCGAAATAGAGGCAGAAGAAACGATTGACTCATACTCGGATGGAAGACCTGCAAGCAAGATTTGCACCTTCTCTTCTTCCGAGATTCGCGAGCCAGGCGATTCTAAAAGAGCAGATAAGTTTGAAATACGAGCCACATAAGAGGTAATCGAAAGAATACCTTTCTTTAGGGAATGCAACTCATGACGAATCCACGATTGTTTCGCCCCGGTATCCGCAGCAAACAGGCTCGTCGCCGTAGTCCAAACATCACACGAGGTGTAAGCATCAGTGAACGAAGGTAGCACCGACAAGCTGATAGTCGAGAGAAGCCAGGACGTGAGAAGTCGATCTTATTGCGTATGAACAGAGGCCAAAGGATTAGGAACACGATCTCCATCCGAATTTTGTATAAACCGCGAAGGTGGAGAAACGGTGCCCTCGAGAAAACCAGTCAGATCGTAGCCATCCACAATCAGTTTGATTTGCTTGCGCCATTGAACGTAGGTGGTGTTGTCAAGCTTGACAACCTCATGCCGAGGAAAATTATTCACAACACGATCACCATGAGAAGCAGCAGATCCAAAATCATCAGTGATGTTGGCCATGACTCACCAAGATCAGATGGCGAAAGATACCATATTGAAATCTAAGATAAGTAAATTGATTTGGATAATTTGTGTAGAATAGAACTCACTGAATGCTTCTTGATTTGTATTTTATGATCATCAAATCTTCTTGTTCATTTTACACCACATTTTATAGAAGGAATTTTGGCTATCATAAGCCATAACAAACTATTAACAAACTAACCATTCTGCTACTGACTTGCTACTGACTTACTACTGACTACTCTAACAATGAACTAGGAATTTTAGCTAACACATTCTCCTGCTCAGCATCATTCATATAATGTTACCGCATGATTTTCATTACTATAATGAACTATTATTATTGTCTCAACATCTTCATCATCAATAAGGTCAAGCTGGCTAAATATGATGAGATTTATTGACGTCAATAAGCTATAGAAGATTCTAGATACTATTTTCTCACTATGTGTTGCAATTTTACTACTAATCTTCAATTTCAACTCATGAAGATTAATACTTTATTTTAATTTATGACTAATATGATGTCTCCGGCAAATTTCTCCGTTATAATTAATCATTACAAATTGGTTACTTATCTTGTACAATTAACATGCAAAATATTACATTATACTAAATTATGACTTAAAAAATTATATCAGTTTTTAAAATAACATAAAAAAAATTATACCGACTTTTAAAATAACAATACATATAAACTAAGAGAAAAATAAAAATAAATATTAAAAATTTTTAAACTTAAATATTTACATATACAAATAAAAAAACATTATTAAAATCTTACTTAATATATATAAATTTGTTAAAAATATAACTTCAAATAAATTTTTAAATAAAGAAATCATAATACAGTTTTAATACAATAAATTTTAGAAAGTAAACTTTTCATTACCTTAACCACAGATTTTGGATCACCAACAACTCTTTAAACTCAAACTTATATTTGCTGATTTGTCTCTTTTTTTTTTTTCTTTTTTTCTTTTTGGTTAAACTAATGAAGGTGATTTGAAGGGTTTTATAATAGTTAGAATTTACAATTTTTTTTCAAATTTAATGAGAATTATATTATCGTGAATTGAGATAAATTGATATTTCAACCACACTAAAAATTGATTTGATTGGATGGAATAGACTCTTATTAAACCATCAATCTTTTCAAATATCAAAATTAATCTAAACAAACTGATTTTAGTTGATGAATCAATAAAACAAAGTAACATTTCTCTCGAAATGGATATGCCAAGGTGACCACATTTTTTTATTTAATAATTACAAAATCATAAATTAAAAATTTTCAATTTAAAATATTCCCTTCAAAAATTGAGAAGTGACTTGATGGAGCTAGAAAATTGTTAAAACCGGTTTAAAGGGACCGAATTTCTTTCTCCAATGGTACAAACTTATTCTATTTTGGTAAATATTACAAATGTTGTATTACTTTAGTTAGTTTTATTTTTTATATTATTCTAATTATAAAGCTCAGATTATTTTTTTTATAATGAAGGAGGGAACTAGCTTAGTGACCTAATAATCCATTCGAGTACAAACTGGTGCTTGACAAACTAAAACAATCATTATTAAGAATGAAACTAATGCTTGTGGGTGCTTCACGTAGAATGCTCAAGTCATATCCAGCTCCTAGGTGCGCCAAGTGGTCTGCTGCAGTATTACTGTCTCTGTCTATGTGTATAGGGTGAACCCTCCATTGACGAGCCAACAGCTTCCGAATGCCATGAACTAAGGATCTACAACTGTCATCTTCCTCCCTACCATGGAGCAACTATAAAGCCCAGATTATACTCCTCAGCTAGTTTTTACTTCAAGGGTTCATTAATTTTCAATGTTTTTAACTTCTATTTATAGTTAAGATCAGTCAATATAAACTTAGTTCCATGAGATAAAATACATGAAAGTCAACCGTCAAAAACCGTCAAACAACTTCCAAACATTTGCATTTACACACACACATATATATATATATATGAAAAACCAAAAGTTCAAAATAGAGAACAAAAAGATAAGAGACCAAGGCAAAGTGTCTTGATGATTAAACAACAATTACCCTCCAAAATAGAAGCTGAAACGAACTAGATATTATGTTATAATTCATTAAGCACCCCCAACAAAACACTAAAACATGCGCAAGGAAAGGAAACTTAAGGGTCAGTCCGAGGCTTCTTAGGGCTACCACCATTATGGTGCAAAGGATCTGGACCTGATGGCACTGCCCTTAATTCCCATCCCACAAAGTTTTCCATATTCCCAGCACCGGTTGTGGATCCATTGTTTTCCTTCAAATCAGCATGCAATATCTGCAAGCATGAATAGTTATATATATAAGTTTCTTTTACAAGTCATGCATGAAATAACAAACACAGATAACGAACCTTTCTATTTTGAGCTGGCTTTTCCTGGAAGCATCCATGACCAGAAACGCAGCCTGTTAAAAAGTTCCACAAACCAAAACACCAAAAAGATAAGCTGATTGACATTCTAAACGAAAACCCAAATAAGCCAATGTAACAAAACTAGAAGATAAAGAAAGAGATGGACCACAAACTCCTTGCAAAACCAGCAAATATAGGAGGGCCAGCACCAAAGCTCTGGTTGTAACAAGCTTTAAAGTACACGCGGATGCCATATTAGACTATATAGCAACAAAATGTTAACCAGAGAGAAGATAGAGAAGTGTGAAGAAAAAGTAGGGATGGTAGCTCCCAATTTATAGCATTTAAAATTAGTAAATGATTGCATGGTGCAGCCATTTTCAAACATTTCTTTGAGAAATGATTGTAACTTTCAGTTCTGATGTGGCGCCGTTTCAAAATATGGCAGTCATGGCAACGTCACTCTCCACAAACATGCCAAAGCAATCGTATCTAATTTCTAAAAGATGATAATGCATTGGCAAAACCTGGTTAGCTATACCGTTATGGTTTCTGATACCTTTATTATATGCTTTTTAAGTACTGCAGTTGTAGATTTTGTTCTGAGTACTTAACAGAGGAATAGAGATTCCATTTCCACTGTAAGAACTGAGTGTTATTTTCATGGAGAGTAGAGCTGATGATGGATAATTATGGTTAAATGACGATTTTATTTTTTGTTTTAGATGAGGGATTGATTGATGGTGATGGGGTGGCGCTTGCTGCTCTTATTCCACAGGGAGAATCATCAGAGGCATTATCCTTTACCGTGGGCCAAATATACCCCATCAGATGTAATGTGCCAACAATACTCCCAAGTCAATTCTCATGAGTATTAGATTTTAATAAACTTATATATTTATATCATTATTATCTATGATTACAAATACTAATTTAACTTAAACCAAAATAGAATTTAAATTCAATACCTACAATTACATAAATTCAACTCATAAAACACAACTCTTCCTCATTATTAACATATTTATACTTTATCATCATAGCAACTATTGCTTTCTTATATCTCCCACCATCACCACCTTCAACTTCTTGGAAACATCATCCAACTACGTTTCTTAATTTTGACTTTTAACTCAAAATATCACAAAATATCTTTTCCATCTTTTCCAATTAGATTCTATTCTATTTCATGATCAAAATCGTATAACAATAAAAGTAGAGCAATGGATTTTTAGTAAAAATTTAAAACATCAATTATCACTTTTCTTAACCGTAATCGACCTTTAACTAATGTTGGTGGTGGATAGAAATAACGAAATGTGGCATGCAAGTTCTTATTTTATTCAAATAATTCAAAGTATTATAAAAATTATTAAAGATGGTAATAAAACTATTGAAAATAATTATCAAAATAATTCATTACAAACGCGACACATACACATATATTAGATTATGACACATCCATGATATAAATAAAAAACGTTATGTACAAAATATACTTATTAAAAGTTTAGACATGAACCAAATTACTCTGCAATAAAAATGAACTTAAGCAGCACCCGTAAATTATAGCCTAAATAACAAATTTCGTTGCATTAGAGTTTATGCAATTTGTGACCATTGTGTCATAAATTCAAAAGCAACACTTATTTCATTTTAGGTGATAGTTTTATTTATTGTTAAATGCAATATTTAATTGAAGAAAAAACAATAATTTTTACTGTTAATGCAACACTAAGTATGGTTTGTTTTATTGTTGTTGTTAGTATTTCACATGTTATTTTATAGTTACATACAATATTTACTTAAAACAAAATGCAGCAATTGTGCACCATTATTGCAACATTATGAGAGCACTGCCTAAAAGCAGAAGAAACATTTTTCGCTTTTAAATAACAATTATTTTAATATTGTCATTACTATTTTATATATGTTGGTTTAAAAAGCAACATTTTTTTTCCTTCAAATAACATTTATTTGTCATTGCCTTTTTAGCCACAAATCTTTATAAATAAATGCGACAGTTTTTTTAAAGAAAAAACCCATGCTTTCAGCAACCATTTTCTTAGTAAATTATCAAAATAGTTATTCTTATTTATTTCAAGTCACATTTTAATCATTTATATTTAAAATATTATGTTTTAGTCACTTACGTTATCGTGTTGTAAAATTTTAGTCACTGAGCCATAAATTGTCATTAACAGTGTAACGGTAAGCTGACGTGGCACGTTAAATCATTATTTCAAACGAAAATTTTAGGTTAAATTACATAATTGGTCCCTATATTTTTTTTCGTTTTGAGCAATTTAATTTTTTTTCTTTTATGTTCTTTTAACTTTTACTTTTTTTTTTCCTTTTTTTTCTATTCTCTTCTGCTTCCCCATTTCTTTTAACATAGTTGTTCTATGTTTTCAATTTATTAAAACTAGCCCCTCTACTTTTATTTTTTTGAACAATTTTTTTCTTCTTTTTTTTTTATTTTCATTTTCTTCTTCCATTTTATTTTTCTTTCTTCTCATATTAATTCTTCACTACAAAAATATAATTTTTGCCCTCCAAATAAACCAAGTCATTGTTTATTTCACATGATTCCTAAATTGAATTTCACTCGAAATGGAATACTAATCATTCTTAATCGAATCTCGATTTGAATATAACCTATTTTTGAAACTAAAATTGGATCTAACTAATCAATATAAAAAAATCATATCATTAATCAAATCAAAACATAAATTAAATTCTTTATATTCAAAACAATTTTTTTTTCGTTTCTAAATTTTTACAGAATCGTGTAGATTATTCCTTTCCTTTTATTTTATTTTCTGACGAATAAAATTAAGCAAACGATAAAATTGATCTAAACCTTCTTGGATATTCCCAAGCAAGCTTGACTGGAAGTCAAGTATGGATAAACCGAAGAGAGAAAGGGAGCATGGAACCAAATTAGTTTGGGTAAAGTTGAGGGTAAGTTTTGTATGGTGGTCGTTTTAGTCATTGAGAATGTAGAACTCATTTGAAGAATCCATGAAACAACTAGTTTCGAGGGGGCAAGAATGTTGTAGGTAAAATAGATAAGGTGGTCATGGGGGTTCGTTAGGAGGTTGAGGGAACGGGCATAGAAAACTTTGTTAAGGGTGGATTGCCATAAGTCACAGCTGGTGAAGTCTTCGAGTGAGGGGAGCTTGTGGACTAGGTCATTGGGAGATCCAAATTGGTTCAATAAATTGGTGATAAATGATGAAGGTTTGTAATTGTGGGGTGAGAATAGTGAAGCAAGTTTTATTTTGGTTTCATTTTTCACCTTTCCTTTTTTCATAAACATAAAAAAACTTTAACAAATGGAAAACATAATAAAAAACTATATTAAAAGAAATGGAGAAGGGAGAAATATAGAGTGAGAAGCAAAATATAATGATAAAAAAAAAGAAAGAAAAAATTTAAAAGAACATCAAAGAAAAAAATTAAATTGCTCAAAATAAAAAAATATTGGAAGCAAATGTATAATTTATCCTAGATTTTTTGTTAAAATGATGATTTATCGTGTCATATCAGCTTACCATTACACTATTAACATTAATTAACGGCTCAGTTACTAAAATGTTACAATACGATAATGTAAGTAAATAAAACGTAACATTTCAAATATAAATGACTAAAATTTAACATAAGGTAAACTAAAGTGACTATTTTAAGAGTTTACCCTAAAAAAATAAAAAATAAAAAAAAAAGTACTCAGACCACATAAAAGAAACAAACATTCAATCTAAACC
Source organism: Gossypium australe (assembly GCA_005393395.2). Taxonomy (NCBI): domain Eukaryota; kingdom Viridiplantae; phylum Streptophyta; class Magnoliopsida; order Malvales; family Malvaceae; genus Gossypium; species Gossypium australe. Next base: position 24,249,757 of record CM016622.1, read on the forward strand.
CATGTCCAAACATTCAAAAAATACTCACATCACATATAATAATTAAAAATATTTTTTTAATTTCTATTTAAACCCACATAAAAGAAACAAAGTCTAAAATAGTTTTATGTTTCTTCAAAACAAAGATGACAAGCAACATTCTACCAAATTTCAAGTCTTCTCATTCCCTCGGGTAAATTTTCTTTTTTTTTTTTCATTGCCATCATCGTATACATATATTTAAATAAAAAATAATTTCAATATGTTGAATAAAATTTATCAATAACTAATGAAAATAGAAAATTATTTACCTCCATAAAATCAGATAAATGATGCTCTCCATTCATTATGAAAGTAAAAAAAAAAAAAAGTGAAATATTACGATGTTAATTCATTTTCAAGTTCTAAACTAAATAAAAGTGAAGCATAGCTGAAAATGATGGAAGATGTCCACCTGGTGTTCCACCGATATGACTAAAAGATCAAGCATTCAAGGAAAAGGATCAAACATACATGATGAGATAACCAAGCTAAGATTACATTGTCACAAGCCCATGTAGAGATCTCTGGCTTGTGTTAGTCTTTTTTTTGTTTGTAAATCTTCTTCCTCCTTTTGTGCACTTGCTCTTGCTGAAAGTTTTGAGCACTATCGGAAGCAATATTTTCAATACGAGCACGTCTTCGTGTTCGTTTCTCATTAGTTAAGCTGCCCTTTCATGGTGTTTGTCTTTGTATTTCGTCAAGCTTGGCCTTAATATTTCAATTAATATGAATTATTTAAAAGAAATTTAAACTATGGCATACTAATTTGAATAAATAAATAATGTAACTTTTGTATTTTCATCCAATCCAATGCTCTCCCTTCCTATAGTTTATGAACTACAATAAACATCTGGATTTGTAAAGGTTGTCCAGTACTCTGTTTTGACACCCTCTATTTTAAAGCAAATATATATTGACAAGTGATCCTAACCACTAGATTACAAATATGCTCACACCTTTTTTTATGTTAAGCTATTTCATTTCTTTAATCATTATTTTATCTACCTAACAAGTTTACCCCATTTCAACTCTCTCATTTTACTTGTTTATCTAATTATTAACTAAGTAGTCACCAATTCACTATTTATCTGTTTCTTGAGCTCCATTTTCTTTGAGCTTCACATTGACTTGGCCTTATTTTCAAGGCCAGCTTGTTGTCTTTGTTACTGTCATACTTCGACTAAAAAAAATTTTAATTTTCTTTTTTAAATACCGATTTAATCAAATCGAGTTATTCAATTTTTTTGAGTTTGAGTCAAGTTAATTTTTTCAACTTGAAAAAATCAAATAACTTGAATAATAGAATTGTGTAAATACTTTTTTGGTGCTTGTCAATTTCAAAAATGAACAAATTGATTCCTCTCAACAAAAAATTATAAAAAAATCCAAATAATTTTCAAATAATTTATAAAAAATTTATAAAATTTCATAAAATTATAAAAGTTTTAAACAATATATAAAAATTTTAAATTTAAAAAAATCCAAAACAATAAATTTGAGGAGCTTAACAAGTAAATTATCAAATCAAATTTATCATATTAAAGTATATTTTTTTCTTATTTTGCTTTGAAAGATATTTTAAATTATGCGTTCTAACTTGAAATTAGTTATATAATTGTACCAATATTTTAAATTGATATAGTTAATTTAACTTGAACAATTTCACCCAACTTGACTCGATTCAAAAAAAAAAAAATAAATCTAATTAGGAAGGTAAAAAAATACTCATCTACTCAATTAATTTAAAAATATTTTACTTGATTCGATTGAATATTCATCTCTACTAATTGTCCTCTTCTATGCATGACGGAGGGTGCTCATTTAGGGCTTGTGTAGAATTAAGGTTTTAGGGCTTAGCCTTTGGACTTCAACAATAATATCTTTGGGCTTTGTGCCCTTGCTTGTTGTAATGACTTTTTTTTTTTAATGAAATTTCTCATCTGAACAAAAGCAAAAGAAAGAAAAAGAAGCACTAATCTGTCTCCTACCTTCACAAATTGATATGCTTATACTCCACCAAGGCTTACTTCTCAAAAAGACATTCAAATCAGAATTCAACTCAATTATCTGAATAGCTAAACCTAAACCTACACAATGCATACTTACCTCTTTTAATTTTGGTATTATTTGATAGCTTAAAAATTAAGTAATTAAAGAAATTAAATATTAAATTTGAATTATGAAATCTATTTAGTATGTTATTTAAATATAGAATATAATTAGATTATTTAATAATTTTAAATTATTATATTCTTACATTTTAAACATTGAATGTCATTTTAAACAAAGTTGTATTCTTGTACAAAAGCTAACGATAACAATTTATAAAACAGGGCGTGACAACTCTAGGATTTGAAGCAAATTTGCACAAAATAAAAATGATGCGAGGGAAGAGATTTGAACTTGAATTTCAAGGATGAACTCACTAACTCTTAACCATTAGGTCAGTGACTCATTTATTAACAAACCCACCACGATAATCTTAAAAAATTAGGGCGTAATTACTCTCAGTTCACAAACCCGATTCTACTTATCCGATTTTTCGTATGTGACAACTTTCCCCTCCTGAAAAGAAATTTCGTCCCCGAAATTTTTCTACTGACACGCCAATCACTAAGCCACAAAATTCGTTATCTCTATTTTCAAACTGATCACTACGCTTTCGCTGTGCAACTCTAATTTCAATGTAGTTCCAAACAATATTTCTCCTTAAACCTCCAAAAGGCTTCTCTTAAAAATCCAATTCACTACCACGGACTACCCCAAAATACTAACTACAGTAACTTCACTAACAATTTTCTCTACCCCAAAGTCCCATTTTAACAAAAACACTACTAACAGCAAACAATTGGGTAAAACCAATCTCAGTCAACCCAAGGTACAAATTAGAATGGGTCGCAAAAGTACTTGCAACGACGTCGGATGCATCTCGGACCTTTTGACGCCTAGCTATATAAACCAGTGTCGGCTGTCCAGCCTCAGTTCTGACCGTACCCCTTGAGGGTAGCTGTCCAACTTTCTGATTGAGTTTGAGCTGGAGCTCGCATCAAACCAGGAGGACGACATAGATAATCCTTAACATGGTGCTCAGCAGACCCACATCTCAAACATGCACCTGACTTCTTCTAACACTCGCCCTGATGGTGCTTATTACAATACCTACAAACCAGAATTCTCGTTGATCTGATAGAATTTCCAGTACCCGCTGCTGCAATATTTTGCTAAAGCTTGCCTTTTCTAACTCGCTTCAAATATTGCGGATTTGAGCCAGTAGGACCAGAACCCCTTTTATTTTGTACTTTATTCTTTTCCTTTTTCTCGCACTCAAAGCACTTACTCCCTTCCATTATCTTGGTCTTCTCAACCATACTCTCAAAAACTTTTTCTAAAACTCCTAACATTGCTTGGGACACTGCAACATAAGTATGTATCAAAGGAAGATGTAATGGTTATCATGAGATACAATAGGATATCCTCAAATTGCATCAAGTGTGGGCTTGAGCAACACGAATCAAACACAAAACAATAAACGATTTAATTACTTTCAGTAGGAAAGTAATTATCTCAAATAGAAACAAGTAAGAACTGTAATTCCCAAAAAACAGAATTTATTCTTAGAAAATAAATTCCCACTACTTTTTGGCAGAAGAACTATATATTAAACTTGTGTATCGAAACATGTATGAATAGCTCTACAAGTGTCATCAATTTATAGGGAGAGATAGGATAATCCTGGTTGAATAAGTATAACAAAAATAATATTTATTTGATAGAAACCCAATTCTACTTTAAGTAGAATAGGGGTCGGTGGCACGCCCTAGATAAATTCACTAGGGTTGTTGCCTCTCTCATGTAATGTAAAGGGTTTGGGACTTTTCATGTATTAAGTCCAATTATATGTGCTTCGTGGACTTTTGACTTAGTATATAATATATTAACAGTTTATACATGCACCAATGATTAAACATTATAATATTAGGTAATACTATATCTTTTATTATAATTTGTAATATAATGGCAGTAATATATAATAGTAGTACATTATATATTATTGTTTGTTATAATACTGATTTAAATAAGCTCTAAGTCCCTATATCTTTTGTACATTTGAAAGTTAACCCTCCTACTATACTATATAATGTTATATCATATCATATAGAATATAATATATTAGTAGTTTATATATATGCATTTATGATTATACATTATATATTACATATTACATATTATTATATATTATTGTTTATTATTATACTAGTTGAAATATGCTCAAAGTCCTTATACTTTTTATACATTTGAAAGTTAGCCCTACTACTATTTTATATAATGTTATCATGACATAAATTAATAGTTTTATATATGCATCGATAATTAAACATTATAATATCATGTAATATTATATCTTTTATTATAATCTATATTATAATAGTTATATATGTATTAATGTTTTTAGTAATAGTTATAATTTATATTTTAATAGTATATATTTCATTATTTTTTATGTATTAGTTATACTAATTTAGTATACCAGTTTAAGGTTAGGTTAGGTAATCGGTTTCAGTTTCGGTAATAGTTATATATATTATTATATTATTATTAAGTTTAATTTTATATATTTTAATTATTATTAATTCTATATATTATTATACATATACAACTATAGTATTAAAAATATTTTATATTAAATTAATGTTTTTTAAAATTTATTTCACTTTATAATTTAACATAAAAATTATTATTAATTATTTTTCCTATCAGTAAAATTTTAATATAAATATGCTACGTTTTGGAAAAAACAAAGAATTATTATTTATTTATATTTTAAGTAATATATAAAATTATATTAATTATTAATATCTATTATGGTCATTTAGTTATAAAGTTGAGCTTTTTTAGACTTCAAGTCAAATTTATTTTGAACTCGAGCCAGATTGGTCTTAAACTCGAACTTTTTTAGATTCAAATTTTCTTTGAGTTCAGATATATAATAGACTATAACTTTTTTAGATTCCAATCATTCCATATTCGGATGAACACGAACCAAGGTTCAGACTTGGACTTCTTCTGGCAGCTGTAAATATATATAACTTATCGTTTGAAAAGGTGATGTCACCCACACCAATGTTTTGAGGTTCAACAAATTAGTTCCATTTCAAGTTTTCAACAAATGTAGTTGAGAAGGAGACCCTTTATTTAAATAAGTACATTGACTAAGGCATTAATAGTATGTGACCTGCTTTTAATGCTTCTGTCCGTCTGTGAACTATACCCTTGCTTTTTTAATTTTTGCTTTGCTTTAATTTGGTGCCTTTTGCAAGTGACTTTTAAATGATTTCGCTCTTTCTTTTTTTTCTTTTTTCTTTTTCTTTTTAAGAAGAAATTGAAACGTTATATGTTTTTCCTAGACTCGTTCTAATAAATATGGTGGTATCGGATGATAACGTGCTCTACCTGTATTAGAGAACAGGTGATGATGGAACTTCAATTCCTATCTCTGGTATCTCTGGACTTATATCGATCAATTGAAATTAAATGTAACACCTCATACTCGGTCTAAAAGTTAACACCAAGTCTGAAGGTTACATCAAATTATTTTAGAACAACCCAACCTTTAATTACTTGAAATTCAATCGTCGAAAATTATGTGATTAGTTTATAAAAGGAACAATAAAATAACTAAAGGAATGACCGAGCTCCTGCCACACCATCCCACCTAAGTCTGTGGTTTACTTGTAAAGCAAACAAACAGACTAAATGAGTTTGCAACTCAGTGTGCAACTTACATTTTCAATTAAATAGTAATACAACATATGTGATTTCAGTTCATCTTTAGTCAGTAAATACTGAATCAGATACAAAAACAGATGATATCATATACAATTGTAGAATAGTTCAGATACAGATGTAGATTCCTACCCCCAATCGCTACACACCATCTCCGTCCATCCCTACACACTATATAGGGTATTAAGTACCCATCCATCCTACACACCACATAGTGACTATGTGTCACATTTCAGAAATACTGCAATCAAGCTGTTGGATCAGAATACAATAACTCGCTAAAATCATATATAAGTTTGTGGCTTAGCTACTAAGTTCGGCAGATTATTAAACTGCCCACACTTCCTCCTTTTCACAATCCCAACCCAATGCAGATGCAGATTTAACAAATATCAAATATGCGTATACGCATATACAGAAATACCAATTCAGATCATGTTTACATAAAGCTATCACAGTTACTTTTCAGATCTCATGTCAACTATGCATATATAAATAACACATTATTCAATAACAGATCGTTAGATAACAGTCTCATTGTCTAGTTCAGATCATACGAACCTTATGATAGGCATACGTTCAATACAAACGACAATTATGGCCCGGAGGAAAATTTTTCATTTTTCGAACCTGACTTGCCAACCCTACCCTCTGCGAGCTCTGTCCCTCCACTATCGATTCTCGCGCTTGCTTAACGGATAACATATGGCACAACCTTGCGGTTTGTTGGTTAGATCGTAAGAACCGAACCCCTGTCCTCGTCGGGAACTTGATCTTCATGCAAAATGTTGTGACCACTATATTTGCCATCCTCATTGTTGGTCGTTGAAGATAACATTGTACACCATTGGGTGGTCTACCACGAAGAACTGTACATACTCTGTGGTTGCGTGCTTGCCATCCCCCAAGGTGACTAGAAGAGTGATTGAGCCCTTCACCTCAGCAGGATGGTTCGCGAAACCATACAACGGACTAGCCTTCAATAATGCCTATTCCTTCAGCCCCATATTTTGGTATACATCCCAAGATAACACTTCAACTACACTTCCACTGTATACCAATATTCTATTAACATCAAAATTTGCAATTGTCGATAAGACAACCATCGGATCATTACCTTCGTCGTCGCTGACCAATTCCTCATCATTATTATCGAACTTAACACTCCACCTTTCCTGTTGACGCGACCTCTTGGAAGCACTGACTGATATCATGCTTCTCATGTGTGTCTTGCTCTTTGCGTTTGAACCTACCCACTATTCATCCGTACCCACAATCACATGAATGGTACCTTTAACTTTCTGTTTACCTTTAGGATCACTATGCAAGCCTTGATCTTGTTGAGAACCACTCTGATTCACAAACTCTGCGAGCTCACCATTTCGCACTGCTTCCTCTATAGCATCTTTCAGAGTGAAACAGTCTCAGTCTTGTTCCCATGTCATCGTGGAAGGCATATCTATCTCTTGAATACAACCTTTTGGCAGTGCTCCTCATTGGGGATGATTTGGGTAAGATGCAGTTAATTTACCCAAATAATATAGTAAATTTTTTTTCTAAAATAGGTCGTCAGCAGGATTATTTACCAATCTAGTATGTTTTTTTAGGTGGACCCTTTCTCATAGGCGCCACCACCTTTTTTTATAATATTTTTTTAAGAAAATATTATTTTATTAGTGGTGCCTTTCACATAAGCGGCACCACTTGTATTATCTTTTTCGGGTACAATACATGATCTACGTATATGTACGAATATGGTATGGGATAGGTGGTGCCTATCTGGTAGGCGCCATTGGTGACTCCTATCTGATAGGCGCCACTGGTGACTCCTATCTGTTAGGCGCCACTGGTGACTCCTATCTGTTAGTTTACCTACAATAATTTTTTTTATGTTAGTTTACAATAATAATATAATTAAAATAAATATAAACTATCTAAACATAAAAAATATACGAATTAAAAAAATAAAAATAGAAATAGCAACATACCTGATTAGTTTCTTTCAAAAAACCTATAAAATTATATAACAACAAATTAATCAACATTTTAATAAATCAATAAAAATTGTCAAATAAATAAAAATCAAATAAAATTACATTAAAAAAAATCACAAAACACTAACTAAACACTAACAATTTATATAACCTAATCATAAATTACTAACAAAATAACTATAAAATTATTTTTAAAAAAATACATTACTAAAAAATCACAAAACACTAAACTAAATAGTAACAATTTATATAACATAATCATAAATTACTAACAAAATAACTATAATTTTTTAAAAAAAAATTACATTACTAAAAATCACAAAACCCTAAACTAAACACTAACAATTTATAACCTAATCCCATAAATTACTAACAAAATAAATAACTATAACATTTTTTTAAAAGAAATTACATTACAAAAAAATAACAAAACACAAAACACTAATAATTTATAAACTAATCATAAACTACTAACAGATAGGAGTTACCAGTGGCGCCTACCAGATAGGCACCACCTATTCCATACCATATTCGTACATATACGCGGGTCATGTATTGTACCCAAAAAAAAAATACAAGTGGTGCCGCCTATGAGAAAAGCACTACTAATAAAATAATATTTAAAAAAAACAAAAATACTATAAAAAAAGGTGGTGGCACCTATGAGAAAGGCTCCACCCAAAAAAACATACTAGATTGGTAAATAATCCTGTTGACAACCTATTTCAATATTTAATTTTTTTTTTATTTGGGTAAATTAACCGTAAGATGCCAAGGCTTTTGACTTGGTTGAGAATGGAGGTACGGGTGGCATTCAAGGGGGTATAAGCTTCAAACCTGCCGTGGGGAATATACCTCATAGTGTGCTCTGACTAAGATCCTTGGGGGGCCTTAGGAGAATTACCTTGAGCTTGACTTCTTTACGGCCTATCATTTCTTACTCGCAACAATTGGCCAGGAGGGCCTTGTCTACTGCGAGGTCCTTCCCTATTCCTAGACTGCTTTTCCTCTCTTTAAAAGGTGCCACGGGATGCTCTCTTGATTATTTCCACCTTTGTGAACTTGTTGGCTCGCTCGTATAGGTTAGCCAAACTTTGCGGTTTGTTATCTGTAAAGGAGTACTGTACATGACCATTTTGTTACTCCTACTATAAAGGCATCAATGGTCCACTGGTCCTCCAAATTATTTATATTGAGGGTCACTGCATGGAATCTCTTCACATAATCTTAAAAGGACTTACCCTCTCTTCGCTTTACCGACATCAGCCCCATAGGTGTACTTATGATTACTCTTTGGGCTCTAAATCTTCCTAAAAACATTTGTCCTAACTACGAGAAACTTCGAATTGAACCATGAGGAAGGGATAAATACCAATCCTTGACATTTCCCTTAAGCATCGTGGAAAAGGCCTTGCACTTTGCTACATCTAACATCTCTAGAACATTTATGTAGTCGTTGTATTGCATCAAATAGACTCGCGGGTCACTCTTTCCCTTGAACATATCCTTTGGGACCTTAAAGTTGCGCGATAAGTTCACTGTTGTAAACTCGGGGGCCAATGGATTGTTAGAACAGAACAACCAATCCATGTCCTGATATTCAGGGTGCAATGCCCTTACATCCCTCCGCAACTCATCCATCTCATTCTGCCACTTTTTCACTTGCATACTTGGGACCTCGTTCTGTATATTCACGTTGTCATGAAAGCCAGAGTTGTCAGAATGAATCTTCCTTTTCAACTCCTCGTTCTACTTCAACAGCTGAAAAGCTTGTTGTTGCTCGAACTGCGCCTCTTGAGTGGCCATCTGCTCCCTCATGAACCTCATTTGCTCTTGAAGAGTAAAGAACTGCTGCGGGGGTGCCTCTTGGCTAGAAGGAAGCGGAAGCCTTTGACCAGCGGAAACATACAGGTCTAAAGGATCGGAAAATCCTTGATAAAATGCATTGCCAAAGTTCTCTGATTTATCGGTAAGCCATCCGGCAAACAAATCCGCTTCATTGTGCTGACCATCAGAACATGCTCCAGCCTGTCTTGATGAAAGGTTGAAGGGGAAATTCTCATTTAGGTGAGCCACTCTATTCTGAAACTGAAGAAAAGAAAATCAAACTGAAGAAATCTGATGATTGGAAGTTCGTCCATGCTCACTGCACCAATTGTTGAGTAATTTTGTCTCGTATCTCATTAATGGGAACATTCAGATATTTATACATATTATTACTATTCATGATATGACCCCACTATTCCTAGGACTGACGTTTTGAGCGGAACTTAGGCATGCTAGACAAGCGTTTCACTCTGGGTTGCCTGCCAGACCACGCGGTCTCCCTTTTACAAGCTCCTTGTATATATGCGAACTGAGACCGTGACTTTCCCTTGGCTCGTGTAAGTTCTCCTTGCGAGTTGGGTCAACGAGCTCCCCTCGTTGTCTTTTCACGGTTCGCCTCATACTCAATCGTCTAGTAGGGCCTATTCGGGTCACGGGTGATCACTAATGTATAATAGGGAGAAATTCAAAAATAGATTAAAATTGGATATGCTAAACCACAAAGTTAGTTATGTAGATACAAAAGTTTTCTTGCACCATATTGCAGGGTACGATACCATTTGAAAGAGTGAAGCTAGACTCAAGTACTAAAGACGGCTCGTGAACTCATTAATTTGACACATACATAACTTTGAAATGTAGTTGAGAAGACATTTGTTGCTGTAAAAAAACATTTCTAATATTAACAACACCTAAATATAGTCTAAAAAAAAGGTTAGATCGTGTTAGTACATTGCATATTTTATAACTTCATTCATATGTGGAATTATGGTGACCCATATTTTAAAGAGTGCATATAAAATGAAAATCCTAATAATCTTAATGATATAAAGTCAAATCTCGATTCAGATGATAAATGAATTGGTTAAAGACCAACTGTAACACCCCAAACCCGGCCCAAACACCACGACCAGATCTGGTATGTCACTAAGAAAAATTTAATAAAACATGTCGTATTTTCAGAAAAAGCCCAAATATATTTTATATAAAATATGCCTTTGTAATTAAAACCCAAACTTAATTACATGCCTTAGTTTAATTAAAATAAATGTTTCCAATAACTAAAGGCAAAAAAAAAAAAAATTTAAACCCATAATAAAAGGAAATAAAACTAGTGGCCCATGGCCTTATTACATCGAAGATTAAAATCCATTAATTAAAATACAATATAAAATAATTAACTTGAGTCTTTTTGCCAAATCCACATATTCTTCTGCATGGCCACCTTGCGCTCCTCTCCAGCCCGGTCCGAAGCACTAGGTATCACCTGAAATGTTAATTAATAGGGTGAGTCACGAGACTCAGTGTGCAACCCTCATGCATCACTAGATTTGGGCTTTAGGCCCATAAAACAGATTAAATAGTTTAACATATATAAAATAACAAATGAACTAATATGCAAGCCCAACCCAAATCCTAGGTGTCCATCCGCTACACGCCCCCGTACCAGCCAAGCACACCATTGGGGATTTCTACAATCGACCCACACCGCTACACGCCTTGATGGCAGTCTTGCTGCTGATCATCAGATCATGGCCGAAGCCACTACAACAGATCACGGCAAAGGCCGCTACAACATATAACAGATCACGGTAAAATCGCTACAACGTATAACTTCCTCCTTTAACAAACCCAACCCATGCAATCATAAAATCAGTATGCTTTTATCATATAAAGTCAAAACATTCACTAACCTGGTGATTTGCTTCACCCTCTTCGGGTTTCCAACATTAAGCCGAGATTTCGACACTTATCACAACATATAAACTTATAAACATGCATTTTATAATCGGATCTAGATGATGGGGAAGTATTACACATCTGATTAATGCAGATACCCCTTGCTAAATCGATCTACACTTTGCTTCTAAAAGCCGGAAAAGATGTGGAAATAGGCCTCTCCTATATTCGGCCATAGTTAGTATTCTACCTGATTTTATATACTAAAATCAATAAAATTTCTTACCTTCAAATCCCGAAAGTATCACGATTCTACAACTTAAAGATCTATGCAATTGACACCCTCTTCAAATCCCTGAATGCCGAAAAGAAAACACAAGGTTAGTTCCATATAGCCAATCGACTATGGCCTCTAAAAGCCTAAAAATTAAAAGAAATCCAAATCGCCACTTACCTATTGGAAATCTATGAGTTTCGGCTTCTAGAAAAAATTTCGGGAAGAGGATCTGTCGTGCTTTCGGCTTTTTGAAAGAACTAAAAATTGAAGGAATGACCCAGGGAGATTCGGCCAACTTGAAGAAAAGAGAAGAGAAAATAGAGCAAGGAGAATTCGGCTTTTAGAGAGGAAATATTGAGGAGAGGAGAGCTAGGGAGTTGCGGCAAAGAAAGGGAGAGAGGCTCACAAGAGAAAAGAAATTTTGGCTAGCAGAGAATATGTGAGAAAGAAGAAAAATAAAATGAAAAAAAAAGATGATCACTTGGCCACTAGTTTTCGGCAAATCAACCCCCTTCCCAGAGTTGGATTTTCGGCCAACTCTGCTGTCATCTGATAGCTCTTATCTCTCCTGTTATCTTAATCCCTTATCTCCTCAAAAATAGCCCTAATTCCTCTCTTCCTATTATCTTCATTTAATAATCAAAATAAAAGAATTAAACATCCCTATTTTGTAGCTAATGTGCTGTCCCACCTAACTCCCCTGGGCTGCCGAATTTTTGACCCAAAAACTTGGGCCTAAATCAACCAAAATTTGGGCCTTCATTAAGCACAATTGACGCCACCCTCTCCTACCTTGTGGCGCCCCTAAACTTTGGGCCCCAAGCCCACATTTGACATTATTATTTCTAGCTCCCTTCCTTTTGACCCAAACATAAATATTTTACTGAGATTTTAGCCCACTCCTGAGCCCAATTAGTACCCTAAATCCTCAATTTAATACTTTAATCAGTCACACACATAAAATGCACAGACCCAAATATTCAGGGTGTTACACCAACTGATTAATGATTATATGTTAAATGTTAGAGAGGGGATAACCCAACAAATAAGGAATGTTAAAACAATTAGGTAAAATTGCATATGATGTTTATTTTTTTTTTATCTGTAATCGTATTGTCTATTACTTTCTTGGCTAACATATTATATATGATGATTTTATGTTAATTTTGTTGCTTGTTTAGAATGTTTTATTATTGATAATTTTTAATAGTAATTAATTTATATTTTTTAAAAATAAATTATGTAACAGTGTAATTATAATTTATATTACTAAATACGACATAAGGAATTACAATTCCTTATAATTACAAGAGGATGGAACTATTACCCTAATAATTACACTTTCATCAAATTATTTTATGTTGTCTAGGCACCTTACCTATTTCTTTCTCAATGGTTTTTCATTGAAAAATTTCTATCAAATAGTTGTTTTTCTACATCGTACTTCCTTAACAGTTTGAAGTTAGTTAACCAAAAAAAAAAAAATTGAGGAGAAATGCTATTGGTTGATGTTTCCTCAAAACAAAGAAGAACTGAGTGCGAGTGTGGGTGAACAAAAAGGAAGGGTTTGATAAAGTAAGAGTGGGTGAGTACGACGAAAGGAGAACAAAAATGAATCTTATAATTTTTTAAAAATCATAAATAAATTAAAATAATATGTAAATTAAAAATTAAATTTATTATTATGTTATTTTTAGAATTGTCATATTTCCTTATCACAAAATTAATAATAATTATAAGAATGTGATGATGCTCTATTAATGGAGACGATTTTGGCTAGTGGATCTGTAAGAGCCCAAATTCGCTCGGGCCTATTAATCAACCAGAATAAGACCAAAACAAACAAAAAAGACAAACATAATTAAAAACCCCAAAAAAATATAAATAAACAAAGTCCAATAACAGTCCATTTACACCAGCAAGCCCAATTATTAAATTAACCCAAATCAGATCTAGCCCAAACTAGCCCAAACCTAACAAAACCCGTTTCTAAAATAACCTAAATTGGCTCAACGCTAAACCAGCCCGAATGGCCCAAAATGTTCAGCCCGTAACCTCAGCCAGACGATTGGGCTACCTCGTTCCTCACATGCGCACCACGCGCCCGTCGCCACGTCCGCACGTTCAAGCCTCCGTACACCGCCACAGCTGGAGCGTCGTACCTGCGAAGAGGATAAGAAAAACAACAACAGCAAGAAAAATAAAAAAGAAAAAAACGGTTGTATTTTCATTTTTCAATTTTTATTTTCGACATTCGGCTATAAAAAGTCGGAAGAAACATTGTAACGGGGTTACGAACATTGTTTTTACGAATACGAAAAATACAGAAAATAAAAAAAGATGATTACTAAAGTTTTCTTTCACTGATTGAGCCTTTGATTCCCTTCTTTTTTGTTTTTTGAGATATCTAATTGCATACGAAAAGAAAAGAAAGAAAAACTTACCAGTTTTCTCCACGTTTCGCCCCCATCGGAATGCTTCTCCGTTCTCGAGAGTCGTGAGAGCCCTTTAAAGCTAGAGTTTGGGCTTCGGAAAAGGGGGACGGTGGCCATATCCCTCTCTCTCTTGGGTTTTTGCCCTTGGTTCAGAGATCCAAGGTTGAGAGGGGAAGAAAATAGGCCAGAAAAGGGTTTGTTGGGGACTCCGGCCGCCATATGTGGGGGCGGACCGGGGGCGGCGCGAACAGGGGCCTCAAACTCTAGCAGAGAAATAACTCCCCCCCTTTTGTTTTTGGATGAAACGGCAGAAATGAAAAACAAAGAAAACTTTTGGCCTTTATAAGTGATACAAAACGACATCGTTTAGGGCCTGTTCCATAGGCCTCAAAATGGCGCCGTTTAGGTGCTCAACCCGCGCGAGTGACCCGACCCGGGGAAGGATCCGCGCGTTTTATAGAATTGGAATATTTATTCTTTTAGTCCTTCCACAATTTATTTCTTTTTAATCAATTTTTATTTTATTTTTAATTTCGCCCTTAACTTGTATTCCGTCTTCATTTCGGTCCCTGCTTAAGCGTTGCGTTTTGGTTATTGGGGTATTTGTTAATTTAATCCTTGGTCATTTATGCGCGTTTTAGCTTGGTCCTTGCCTTTGTTTAAATCAATTTTGTTTATCTATAAAATAGCCTTCTAGTTTCATTTTATTTCGATTAGATATTTCCTTAGTCTTGTATTTATAATCTTATAACCTTTTTATGATATTAAATTTACTTGTTGTTTTAATAAATTATTAAATCAATTATTTTGTTGATTTTATAATGTTTTAACTTGTCTTATACTTCCATATGTATATAATTTATTTATTTGACATATAAATATTTGATTTCAAAGGTCCTATTTTTCGTTTTAATAATTTGCATAGCTTTTAACTTAAATACTCCTACATACTATTATTTCATATATATACATATATAATTTATACTAAAATTATCCCATTTTATTTATACATTATTAGTTTCATATTATTTTATGTATTTTCTTATATATATATATATATATATATATATATCTTATTTTTGAATCTATATAAATATACAATTGATATTACAAAGATCTTCTTTTAAATTATGTTTTATTCCCAACACCTCCCTACATTATTATTTTTATGTGCATGTGTTATTTATATTATGTATCGCTTTTAAATCATTTTGCATATCACGTATTTAAATTAGGCTTTGAATTACTTTTAGATTTGTTTTATTATTCATAAAAGATTTTAAATATTATCGTTTTAAACATGATATGTTGTGAAATTATCGATGTTGTATATTTCAAATTGTATTTGCTTATGGTTATCTTTGTTATTCGTTTGTGCAAACTCGTATTCATGCATTGTAATTCCGTATTATATTTTTGTTTCTCATTATCCAAAAAATGATTCAATAAAATGCATTTTGAGCCAATTCTAAAATTGCGTATTTGAAAAATTTTCAAGATAAGGCAATATTTGTGTGTTTGGAAATTCGAAATTTTATGCCTTAGCGTACTGGGTGTCAATTTTCCGTTTGACCAAATAACCAAATATCCTTTTAATTGCATGTTTTGAAAATCAAAGATGATCTCAGTATCGAAGTATAAATGCGTCATGTCCTAACGTATTGGTTGTGATGTTTTTATTCCTGTGGAACGAATGAATCTTGAGATTCAATTCAAAATTAATTAACATTCTTTAAAAAGAATCATACCTTAAACATTTTCAAGTTTTCAACGCAAGGACATTAGCTAATCAATTTGGTACCAGTTTTGGGCATGCGAGGGTGCTAATCCTTCCTCGTGTGTAATCGACTCCCGAACCTGTTTTTCTATTTCGTAGACCAAAATCATTTTTTAAGGTGATCTAATCCCACCTAAACAAAAGGGTTGGTGGCGACTCCATATTTTTAAAGTCGATTCCCGTTTTTTTAAAACTCGAAAAAAAATGGTTTCGACAGCTTGGCGACTCCACTGGGGATTGGTTGAGAGTCAGGCCATAAATTGATTAATTTTTGTCCTTTTGATTGAAAATTTGGAAAATTGTTTTGAAAATCAAGTTTCTTTTGATTCATTTATTTTTGCTATGATTGCAATAATGTCGAGTCTCATAAAATACTTTGGCATTGCATTGCATGACGTTGTGGTCACACCTTTAAGTGGGAGTAAGAAGCTATGCCTTCGTGAGGTTTTCAGCTCCGCATGGGCTAGTGGACTGCTTCCGGAATACATCTGTACCTATGTGCTTCATGAGATTTTCATCTCTGCATAGCCATAGGGAAATGTATTCCCCTGAACTGAACTCGATCCATATGAGCCTATAATGGGTGAGGATTGAGGAATCTGCTGGTTCAGGTACCCTCTCGTCAGAACCAAACCACATATAGTGAACCCTAAGAGCTAACCCTAGGTAGAGCCATGCCGAACCCTAGTGGTCACACGATTAGGTACTTTAGTCTTTTTTTATTTCTCTTGTGCTAACGTGTTTCTTTTTGTTTTCAATGCATTGCATCGCATCATCTTAGAAAGAAGATGTTGATTAATATTCGATTGCTAAATAGAGGAGTTTGTCATAAGGAAATGAACTTCTTGATAAAGTGGATTATAATACGGTTGTCCGGACATGGTATGAGTAAACACAATGGAAGAAGGTTGATAGTCCGCGGAGGAATGCAAAACCTTGCCTGAAGGATTCAAATTGACAAAAATTGTGCAAGAGCCGTCATGCCTCAACTTTCTTAAAGAAGCTAATTAACATCGCAGGGGATAAGTGAGCAGCGGACCACGACTCGAATCAAGCCGAGTGGAAATAAAAGAGACATCTTTTGGGAGGATTTGAAGGATTCGACCGCAGTGTCCGGATATGAAGGAGAAGATCGATGTCTTCACCTGGACTATGAGGACGGAGCCGCATATATAATCCATTTTATGTAAAGATATTTGTTTTCTAGAGAAGTTCTTCTAATGGAATTGAATTCAGAATCAACGTCTCTCTTTCTTCTTGCATTCATTTCATGCATTTGCATTACATTTTGTGTATTAAATTTTCACATAAGTTTCCTAATTAGGTAGAATTATTTCAGTTAACCTGGAAAATATGGAACGAAGGTTGGAGAGATTAGAGCAAAGGCAAATACAAATGCAGGAGCAATTGGCTGAAATCTAGCAGGATATGCGAGATCAAATGATTATGATGTGCCAGTTAACCCAATTACTAGTCGGAGGGCTTGAAAACATGAAAGGCCCAGTGGTCAACTATGAGGATAATAGTCCTCCAAGTTTTACTCCAATAAGTGTCTCGGCCCAACCAGACGTGCCTCCGCGAGGGGCACATGTCATTATCAAACCCCAATGTCAAATTGATACCCCGACACTGTTGAACTTCCCGATGGGCTCAAGTTTTAACACAAAGGATGATCGAGTCAAACTAGTTATTCTGGCAGAAACAAAGGAAAGGAGAGAGTGGACTTCAAAGGCCCCGAAAAAGAAGGAAAGGGAAGTGAATAGTATGAGTAGGTATAATAAGAGTCACCTAGAGCTGATTACAGTGGACCAGCCAAAGACCGTAATTACCAGCCGTCAGGTCTCCCCAAGGCAAGAACTCGATCCAAGACCAAACTCAGAAAAACCCCAATTCGCGCCTATTCCAATCTCGTATAGGGAGTTGTACCAGATTTTGTTTGAAGCACATGTATCTCCTTTTTACGTGGAACCAATACAGCCCCCATACCCTAAATGGTACGATATGAATGTGTAATGCGAATACCATGCAGGAATTACGGGGCACTCGATGGAAAACTGCACTGCTTTTAAGAAATTAGCCGAAAAGTTCATCAGAATGGGCATTGTAAATTTTGATAATCCCTCTAGTGCAGAAAATCCGTTACCCAATCTCTCTGTTAAAGGGGTAAACTTTGTAAGTTCCATGATAGATAGAGGCAGGAGATCCAAGAATGCATCGAGCTCAGGGCCCTAGCGCAAGACCTGATCAAAGTTCCGGTGGGAACGTTGGAGGAACATAAACATTAACGACATATTCGAAGAGGGAACCAATGAATAGACTTTTCCAAGCTTCTGCCTTTACGTACTTGGGAAAATTTTAAACAATGGGTCTGTGGAAGAGATCCTTGTATTCTTAGGACTAATCTAGAGCAATATTCAAAACATGCTTGTTGCTTTAAGCCCAGAAGCAACAAGAATCCTTTTGTGAAATAGGCTTGTGTCCAGAATTTTTATTTCAATAAAATGCATCTTTTTGAGCAAATATCTTTTCATTCTTTTTCATACTATACATTCTTTTATTCTTTTGGAATATTTTTTCATTCTTTATTCGTGATCATTCATATAAATAATCGTCCTTAGAATTATTTATTCTTTGGAATTTGCCTTCGTACCTACAATAGGTACCCAGATATCAAGACATGAGCAACGCTGATACTAACTCCCTTTTTGAATGAGATATGGATCTAAGGGATCTAAGGACTTTGAAAATGTCAGAGATTGTAGTCTATCTTCTGATTTGTTAAGGGTGGTAAAACAAGATGAAAATAGACTCTACCTTGCAAAGGGTCACTAGGTGTTGCGAGTTTAGAAAATGAGTGAAGATCGAAGCCTAGCTCATCGCAGAAATAAAGTAATACATCATTGAGTTATTTTCAAGAATTCAAGGTGTTTTCGCACGATCATATTAAGGTAGGCCAGGCTACTGAAACGTGGGTAGACTGTTAAGATTGGTGTTCAAAGAACCCATACAAATGGTTCTACAATAGTCATGCTAATAATGATGTTTAGGTACTGCTGGTCCACTAGAAAAGGGAGGTTACATTAGTTATGCCGTAAATGCCAAATTGAGGAAGACAAGGCTTATATGCCTCCTGCATTCTTTCTATACGTGGGGCATAGATGTTATGGGGTTTATCTCATCAAAAGCATCTAGCGGACACCAATTCATCTTTGTGGTTGTCAATTACTTCACTAAGAGGGTGAGGGTTGCTTCATATGCCAAAGTTACAAAGTTAGCAGTCATCAAGCCCAAATCCGAATCCAAATTCAAATCCAAATCCAAATCCAAATCCAAACTTGGATTCAAATTCAAAAAAAAAAGAAAAAAAAAAAAGAGTGGCAATAAAGAATGCCAGAAAGAAACATATTTAACATAATTGCACAAATTTACAGTCTGTTCAAAGATTAGACACCATATCAGTGCATCAAAGGCAGCCAAAAAAACCATTCAATTTTTTTTTGAAAAATGACTGAGACTTGTAAAGGTTTGCATAGAGAAGTTACCATTTACCCTCTATACTTCTTGAACGTTGGCCAGAACCTTCACCGGGGCAACATCTTTCTCATTGGGATATGAAAGGGGAACAATTGTTGGGAGTTAAGATTTCTTTTCTCCAAAGCTTTGATTGGATGAAGCAGAATGTCTCCAGTAAGCTTGATTGAAAGTATTCGTCATGGTCGAATGCACCAAAAAATGGAAGACATGGGCTTATGATAAAAAGGTTCGCTCAAGAGAATTTCAGGAGGGAGACCTGGCATTAAGAAGGATTCTTCTCATCTAAAAGGACTTCAGAGGTAAATGCCAAATTTGGAAGAACCTTATGTGGTGAAGAAGGCTTGTTCTGGAAGATCAATAACTTTAACCAAGATGGATGGCAAGGAAATGCTCAAGCCGGTGAATTCAGATTTCAGTCTAAAAGGAGAGGCTAAGGTGAAAACCCGCAAAAGGGCACTTTGAGACCAAATCAAAAAAATCAAAAAAAAGAAAAAAAAGTCGAAAAAAATCAATCAAAATTTTTCAATCAAAAAGAAGAAAGAAAAGGAGAAGCCAAGGTGAAAACCCGCAAAGGACGCTTTGAGACCAAAGGGGATTTGAGTTGAAAACCCGAAAAGGGCGGCTCAAATTTTGATCAAAAGTGGGGCATACAACAGTCTTGCCATGCCTGAATTAACAATGAAGAAGTATGCTACGTCTTGGGGCATCGACAAAGTACTTCAGATCCCCTAAACACATATTGAGCTTAAAATGGTCCTCAAGAAGTTGGAACAGAGAAGCTCAGACTGCGATATCTGGGGCACCTAGTTTCTATTTTACCCATGTTAAATTTGTTATTTGTGATTATATTTTTCTTTTCAAACTATGTTCACAATAAATTTCCTTCTTGATTGTGATTGCTATATTTGCTTAGCTTATTTGTTTTGAGCTATGCTCCTAATTAATTTCCTCCTTGTCCATTGTTATGATCTTTTTCAAGCATTTTGTATTGAAATAATGATTAGTAGACTAATAATATTTTCATAAAAGGGGTTTCGCATATTACTCTGGAAGCTTCTGAATAATACAAGAACCTGAAATAGGACTTTTGTTTAGAAGTCACTAAGCTTAAGGGTCGAAAATATTTGAGTCTAAATTAAGGTTATCTCTTCGGATTTTTGTCAAAAATGGTGGTTGAACAAATGACAAGATATAGTCAGTAATACAATCTTGACGAAAAACGGTCTATGTTAACTTATGTGCAAAAGGGGAATCATCCACGAGAAAAAAATGATATTCTGCATCCATGCGAGCATCATACATACACATCTGGTTGGGTCACCCGGGGAGTGATCAGTTGGTGGAATAAGTTACTATCTTATACCCCTGAGTTATAGTGGGATAGAAGCTGATACAGATCCTATACCTTTAAATAGCAATGTGATGGATTGAAGAAGAAACTAATCCTATATTTTGAAGTCGCAGCGGGATGGATGGGAAAAGATTTAGATCTTATACCCCTAAGTCACAATGAGATGAACCCTGAAGTTACAGTGGGGCAAATTTGTTGAGCAAGATATAATCGTTTTCTTGGGTTTTCTGTTGAGAATACCAGCCGAACAAGATGGCAGCATAATACATCAGTGATAAAGCCTTAATAAATAATGAGCGATGACGCCTTAAACTTTTAAAAAGAGATCAGTCTCATGACATTCTGCATTCATACAAATGTCATCCATAAGACACATCTATTTAGGGGCATTTGATTCATTCCAATCATTGCATCCTAATCTTTGTAAAAAGACCATTCTCATGACATTCTGTATTCATGCAAATGTCATCCATAATACATTTAGTTAGGAGCATTAGATTCATTCTGATCATTGCATCCTAACCATTCTGCATAAGCATAAACACAAAACTGATTTTACAGGATAGGTCCCTTAGAGGACGTTGTCACAACATCGGTGGATTCGAAGATCTTGCCTTCCTGAGCGAAGCGGATCGAAGATAGCAGATCTAACAATCCTGGAGTTGCAGGAGTAGACCGAAGACATCAGATCTTGCCTTCCTGAGTGAAGCAAATTGAAGATAGCAGATCTAGCAATCCTGAAGTTGCAGGAGCAGATTGAAGACATCAGGTCTTGCCTTCCTGAGCGAAGCGGATCGAAGATAGCAGATTTGGCAATCCTGAAGTTGCAAAAGTAGATTGAAGACATCAGATCTTGTCTCTCTAAGTTTGCAGTGGAGCAGATTGAAGATAGAAGATCTGGCAATCCTGAAGTTGCAGGAGCAGATTGAAAACATCAGATCTTGCCTTCCTGAGCGAAGCGGATCAAAGATAGCCGATCTGGCAATCCTGAAGTTGCTGGAGTAGATCGAAGACATCAGATCTTGCCTTCCTGAGTGAAGTAGATCAAAGATAGTAGATCTGGCAATCCTGAAGTTGTAGAAGCATATCGAAGACATCAGATCTTGCCTTCATGAGCAAAATGGATCGAAGATAGCAGATCTGGCAATCCTGAAGTTGCAGGAGCAGATCGAAGACATCAGATCTTGCCTTCCTGAGCGAAGCGGATCAAAGATAACCTATCTGGCAATCCTGAAGTTGTAGGGGCAGATCGAAGACATCAGATCTTGCCTTCCTGAGTGAAGCAGATCAAAGATAGCAGATTTGGCAATCCTGAAGTTGTAAAAGCATATCGGAGACATCAGATCTTGTCTTCCTGAGCAAAGAGGATCGAAGATAGCAGATCTGGCAATCCTGAAGTTGCAGGAGCAGATCAAAAACATCAGATCTTGCCTTCCTGAGCGAAGTGGATCAAAGATAGCCGACCTGGCAATCCTAAAGTTGCAGGAGCAGATCGAAGACATCAGATCTTGCCTTCCTGAGCGAAGCAGATCAAAGATAGCAGATCTGGCAATCCTGAAGTTGTAGAAGCATATCGAAGACATCAGATCTTGCCTTCCTGAGCAAAGCGGATCAAAGATAGCAGATCTGGCAATCCTGAAGTTGCAGGAGAAGATCGAAGACATCAGATCTTGCCTTCCTGAGTGAAGCGGATCGAAGATAGCAGATCTGGCAATCCTGAAGTTGCAGGAGCAGATCGAAGACATCAGATCTTGCCTTCCTGAGTGAAGCAGATCGAAGATATGAATTCTTATCTCCTCGAAGTCCCAACGGAGTAGGTTGAAGCTACAAACCCCTTCTCCCTGAGGTTATTGAGGATCAACCTTAATTTCCTTGAAGTTTCAGCAGAGTAGGTCGAAGCTACGAATCCCTTCTCTCTGAGATTACATTGAAGTCACAAGTCTTATCTCCCTGAAGTTGCAGCGGAGTAGATTGAAGCTACAAGTCTAGGATCGAAGTACTAGTTCTCATGCCCCTGAAGATGCAGTGGGATGGAATGAAGCTACTCGAAGAAGAAAAGCACCGAAAGAAGCCAAGATCTTACAAGACCAGGCAAATTAGGCCCTTTTATAGTCTTAGCTCTATTCTTGTTACACGACAATGAGCAAAGAGGGGCAGCTGTAAGAGCCCAAATTCGCCCGGGCCTATTAGTCAACCAGAATAAGACCAAAACAAACAAAAAAGACAAACAAAATTAAAAACCCAAAAAAATATAAATAAACAAAGTCCAATAACAGTCCATTTACACCAGCAAGCCCAATTATTAAATTAACCCAAATCAGATCTAGCCCAAACCTAGCCCAAACCCAACAAAATCCGTTTCTAAAATAACCTAAATTAGCCCAATGCTAAACCAGCCCGAATGGCCCAAAATGTTCAGCCCGCAACCTCAGCCAGACGATTGGGCTACCTCGTTCCTCACACACGCACCACGCGCGCGTTGCCACGTCTGCACGTTCAAGCCTCCGTACACTGCCACAGCTGGAGCGTCGTACCTGCGAAGAGGATAAGAAAAACAACAACAGCAAGAAAAATAAAAAAGAAAAAAACGGCTGTATTTTCATTTTTCAATTTTTATTTTCGACATTCAGCTATAAAAAGTCGGAAGGAACATTGTAACGGGGTTACGAACACTGTTTTTACGAAGAAAAATACAAAAAACAAAAAAAAAAGTGATTACTAGAGTTTTCTTTCACTGATTGAGCCTTTGATTCCCTTCTTTTTTGTTTTTTGAGATATCTTGTAACGACCCAAAATCCGTGGGCACCAGAAAAAAAAAGAAAAAAAAAAGAAATGTGTTATCGGGCCTCCGTCTTAGTAAACCGAGTTAGTAAATAATTATTAGGAGTAATTATGAGTCTAATAGTGTGTTTAATTAGATTTTTATTTAGTGAATTTAGCTTAATTTAAAGTAATTGGGAAAAAGGATCAAATTGAATAAGGAGTAAATGTCTAATTGTAGATTAAAAGAAAATAAAGGACTAAAATGGCAAATAGACCATTTAGTATACTTGAGGCGGCATAAGCTTAAAAAAAATCTGAGATTTTATGTGTTAAAAATATATTATTATTATTATTAAATAATTATATTAATATAATAGTATATTATATAATAAAGTAAATAGTATAAAAAGAAACAAAAAAGAACAGAAAAGAACAGAGAAGTTTTCGAAACAGGGGAAAAGAAAGAAAGAAAGAAAAAGAAAAGGGAAAATTGAGGTTTTAAAGCTTGAAGTTTAATTAGGTAAGTCAATCAAGTTCTATTCTCTTAATTTGATGTTTTAGAAGCTTTAAAGCAAGATTTTGATGAAACTAAGTTGATATTTTGAGAGTTTATTGGTTTTCAAGTATAGTTGATGTTGAAGAAAAAGATGAATTAGAGACTAAATTGAATAAAATTTAAGTTAGAATTAGTAAAAGGATTAAATTGTAAAGTAAGCTATAAGTTTTCTATTATAGGGATTAATTTGGAAGAAATTATGAATTAGGGTTTTATTATGAAATTATATAATCAAGTTGAATATGGAAGGAATTTAAGTAGAATCAAAGCATGAATTAAGTTAAGAAATAAGTAAACTTAATTAGGAGTTAATTGCAAAATAAGTTATAAGAAAACAGTTTGGGGACAGCAGCAGTAGAGCAACTTTGAAAATTCACCAAAAATCGTAGAAGTGGAATTAGAAGTTGAGTGAGATATGAAATTAAAGCTTATTGAGTCTATTTTCATATGAAAGAAACAGAGAAAGTAAATAAGTTCTGTATTATGAGATATTTAAATTTTAGTGAAACTAGTTCAGGGTGATTTCGAGATCCTCTATTCTGACTTGGAAAAATCATTAAAAATTGTATAAAAATAATTTGGGAACATAATTTATATGGTTAGATTCCTTAATGAGTCTAGTTTTAGAATAAATAAACCATAACATCATTTTAATTCTTTATAAAAAGATAACTAATTTTTAGTGAAGAAGGGTAGGAACTGCCAGACAGCAGAACAGGGGTGAATTTAAAGAATAAACTGTACTAATTGGCTAAACCAAAAATTCTGAAAATTTTATGGAAAGAAGATATGTGAGTCTAGTTTCATAGAAAATTTACGGATCTTAATTTGGAATTCTGTAACTCAAGATATAGATAATTTAGTGATAATGACTCAGGTAGACAGCTTTGAAAGAACTTATAAGTAAATAATAGAATTGTGTATAAAGGATGTGGAATGAAGAGGAAGAGTAGAAATTGAATAAAATTCAATTATTTATTGTAATTTAATGTTGTAATTAATAATTTAAATTATTATTATTTTCGTAGCTAAAAAGGAACTCGAGGCATCAACCCACAAAGGAAAGGAGAAGGTTACTGAGGAATAATCAAGCAAATTCGGGTTTGTATTACTATAATTCAAACTATTTATTTATTCATTAAATGTTAGATTAATTTATGAATATGGTAAGTAAATTATAAGATAAGTGTTTTTATTGAATTGAATGGAAATTGAGTTGAATGATGAATATGTATTGAAATTGAATTGTATCTGGATTGAAATGGAAAAGTGTAATTGATATTGAAATTGAATTTGTTATGGAAATGAAAATGAAATTGAGAACTGAAATACCCTATTAACTAGTCGGGCTGAGTCGGATATAATTGGCATGCCATAGGATTTGGAAGAGTACAGGATTTATCGGCTTTGCCGATCAGGCACTTTATGTGTCGTAAATCAGGCACTTTATGTGTCGTATTTTAGGCACCTCGTGTGTCGTATCAGGCACCTCGTGTGTCGTTTCAGGCACTTATGTGTCGTACATTGATCAGGTACTATGTACCGTTTTAGGCACAATGTGCCGTACTGGTGTGTTTGGGTTGGAATCCGTGTATCCGCTAAAGTCCGAGTCTGTTAATAGGGGTAAATAAGGAAAAGGTTAAATTGAATAAAATGAAATGGTTGAGCCATTGGAAGAAATGCGAAAATAGAACACGAACTGAAAAATGTGATTGGAATAGGAGTATGAGAATAGAAAGTATGAACCATTGGTTCAAGAAATGGATAGTGGCTCAACATGATTGTGTATTATTTCAATTGTTGAATAGCTAAAATTGAATTGTATGAATATATTGAGAAGGACAAACTTATATGAAAGTTATGTTTGAATTGGTTTAGTTAAATTAAAGTTATATGAATTAATGATATGATTATTATGATTATAATTTGAATTATGGTAATACCACTGAGTATATGTATACTCAGCGTACGGTTGTTTCCGTGCGCAGGTTGTAGAAGTCAAATACTGAACCAGCATCCGAAGCTAGACCCGACTTCAGCAAACTTTTGGTGATGTATATTTCCTTTTCATAATGTGGCATGTACGTAGGTTGTGTATAAAGGTTATTATGTTTTGAATGTAAATGGTTAAAAATGTTAGTATTACAAGTTTAAGAATTATAATGAAAGAAGTATATTTATTTTAATCTAACTAATAGTTTGATAAATTTAAGTTGTTATTATATTGATTGAGTTTGATTAGAAGGTAATTAGAATAGAAAATGAATATATGAAATGAATTGGTTGAATTGGTTATAATTGAAATGAATACGGTTTAATTTACAGGGGGTCTTATATAATAATAAGCAGAAATGCTGCCGAAATTTATATTAAACAAAAATTATATTTGCAAATTGTCTGATATGTCCGGTAATGCCTCGTAACCCTGTTCCAGCGATGGTTCGGGGTTAGGGGTGTTACATATCTAATTGCATACGAAAAAAGAAAGAAAGAAAAACTCACCAGTTTTCTCCACGTTTCGCCCCCATCGGAATGCTTCTCCGTTCTCGAGAGTCGTGAGAGCCCTTTAAAGCTAGAGCTTGGGCTTCGGAAAAGGGGGACGGTGGCCATATCCCTCCCTCTCTTGGGTTTTTGCCCTTGGTTCAGAGATCCAAGGTTGAGAGGGGAAGAAAATAGGCCGGAAAAGAGTTTTTTGGGGACTCCGGCCGCCATATGAAGGGGCGGACCGGGGGCGGCGCGAACAAGGGCCTCAAACCCTAGCAGAGAAATAACTCCCCCCCTTTTGTTTTTGGATGAAACGGCAGAAATGAAAAACAAATAAAATTTTTGGCTTTTATAAGTGATACAAAACGACATCGTTTAGGGCCTGTTCCATAGGCCTCAAAACGGCGCCGTTTAGGTGCTCAACCCGCACGAGTGACCTGACCCGGGGAAGGATCCGCGCGTTTTATAGAATTAGGATATTTATTCTTTTAGTCCTTCCGCAATCTATTTCTTTTTAATCAAGTTTTATTTTATTTTTAATTTCACCCTTAACTTGTATTCCGTCTTCATTTCGGTCCCTGCTTAAGCTTTGCGTTTTGGTTATTAGGGTATTTGTTAATTTAATCCTTGGTCATTTATGCACGTTTTAGCTTGGTCCTTGCCTTTGTTTAAATCAATTTTGTTTATCTATAAAATAGCCCTCTAGTTTCATTTTATTTCGATTAGATATTTCCTTAGTCTTGTATTTATAATCTTATAACCTTTTTATGATATTAAATTTACTTGTTGTTTTAATAAATTATTAAATCAATTATTTTGTTGATTTTATAATGTTTTAACTTGTCTTATACTTCCATATGTATATAATTTATTTATTTGACATATAAATATTTTATTTCAAAGGTCCTATTTTTGGTTTTAATAATTTGCATAGCTTTTAACTTAAATACTCCTACATACTATTATTTCATATATATACATATATAATTTATACTAAAATTATCCCATTTTATTTATACATTATTAATTTCATATTATTTTATGTATTTTCTTTTATATATATATATATATATATATATATCTTATTTTTGAACCTATATGAATATACAATTGTTATTTCAAAGATCTTCTTTTAAATTATGTTTTATTCCCAACACCTCCCTACATTATTATTTTTATGTGCATGTGTTATTTATATTATGTATCGCTTTTAAATCATTTTGCATATCACGTATTTAAATTAGGCTTTGAATTACTTTTAGATTTGTTTTATTATTCATAAGATTTTAAATATTATCGTTTTAAACATGATATGTTGTGAAATTATCGATGTTGTATATTTCAAATTGTATGTGCTTATGGTTATCTTTGTTATTCGTTTGTGCAAACTCGTATTCATGCATTATAATTCCGTATTATATTTTTGTTTTTCATTATCCAAAAAATGATTCAATAAAATGCATTTTGAGCCAATTCTATAATTGCGTATTTGAAAAATTTTCAAGATAAGGCAATATTTGTGTGTTTGGAAATTCAAAAATTTATGCCCTAATGTACTGGGTGTCAATTTTCCGTTTGACCAAATAACCAAATATCCTTTTAATTGCATGTTTTGAAAATCAAAGATGATCTCGGTATCGAAGTATAAATGCGTCATGTCCTAACGTATAGGTTGTGATGTTTTTATTCCTTTGGAATGAATGAATCTTGAGATTCAATTCAAAATTAATTAACATTCTTTAAAAAGAATCATACCTTAAACATTTTCAAGTTTTCAACGCAAGGACATTAGCTAATCAATTTGGTACTAGTTTTAGGCATGCGAGGGTGCTAATCCTTCCTCGTGTGCAATCGACTCCCGAACCTATTTTTCTATTTCGTAGACCAAAATAATTTTTCAAGGTGATCCAATCCCACCTAAACAAAAGGGTTGGTGGTGACTCCATATTTTTAAAGTCGATCCCCTTTTTTTAAAACTCGATAAAAAAAATAGTTTCGACAGGATCTATTGATAGTAGTTTGATGAAATTGTGCCTAATATATCGCTTTATTAACCAAAGTTGAAGGGTATGTATTTGCCATGTTCCAATAATTCAAAATAAAGTTGTGAATCATTTGGCGAATATTCTACTACAGAATTTACATGATTACAGTTATTATAGAATCACCTCCTTCGATACAAAATCTAGTGCCGACTAATTATAATATTTCTATAATGTTTTAATTTATTTATCATAATATAAACTCTTATCTAAAAAAAAAAATTGACAAAACTTAAACATATTTAATTCACCTGCAATGTAATATACCCTTATCTATATAACGAGGGGTTGATGATAGAAAGCAGAACCTGAAAACAGTTGTTTATTTATTTATTTCAATGATTTATTTTTGTTTACTGATGCTTATCTGCTAAAGTATATTATACACTAATCATTGCTTTGGATTTTTCAACTCACTGGAATTTTGCATCTTGTCGCATTCGACACTTTCCTCTTTTGTAGGCATCAATTTAATTATAATTTTACATTTTTAAAATAGATTTAATTAGTGGCATTCTTTTGTATTTTACGTTAAACTATTTTTTATACATTAATTAACAAATTTTATAATGTCATAAAACTTTTGAATTTTATAAATAGTTTAAGGCTGACCGTATATTGTGGTTTTTTTTTAATTATATCAACAACAAAATGTGTAACGATATTGTTTTGTTTAATTAAAATTATTATAAAACTTAAGAATCCTTTTTCTTAAAATAATTAGCAAATGCTTTTAATATCCTTAATGAAATTAATTTATAGTAATATTTTATATGAGATGTAATTGAAAATTATTAATTTGATGAATTTGAACCTCATGTATTGGTTTGATGGTTAAGGTGTTCATCACCTTAAATATAACCTGAATTTAAGTCGCGTTAATCACGTTGCTGTTTAGGTCTAGTCGCATTTTATAAACTTATTAAGAAGAATATACCTATTATTAGTGTAAGATTATATGAATACAATGGAAACAACATGTTTGATGAGAGAGAAATCTGTGTAACAAAATATTATTTAATATAAACTTTTAAAATGTTTTAAGATACTTTTATTTTATTGGGTAAGATAATTTTAATTTTTAAAACTTGTACTCTATTGAATAAAAGAAATTATATATATTATCTGTATATGATTTATTTATTTAACCGCATTTAAAATTTTGATGTGACGATATGATATATGATTAAAGTATGAAGTAGTTTTTTGATTTTCCAAATTTAGTATTAAAATGAATTTAAATTTATCAAAGTAAAAAAAAAATATATATATATATATATTAAGATGAATTCAATTATGAAGTTTGGATCAATAATTACATTAATTCATTAAAAATAAAATTAGAGCATAATATCAAAATATAAATTAAATATTTATTTTAATAATATTATTTAAAAAACATATTTTATTGCGGGAATTTATTTTCCTCCACTATACAAATTTCTAGTATGTTTTGAAAATCTGTAACATGAAACGGAGATAATTTTGGAGTCCAACTGGTTCTGTTGTGTCGGCGTAGAGTATCGCTTAAATAAACAAACAAATAAAAAAAACAAATACTTCGGTTGACTACTAAGTTGGGGGATTCAGCTGTATTTACTTATTGATCAACTCTCTCTATTGACTTCCAAATAAGAAGAAAAAAAGAAAAAGAAACTCTCTCTATTGCTTAAAGAATTCATAGCTGAAGACAAATAGATAAATAAATTCAGTTTTATTTCTTACTACAGAGTGAAGTGAATGAGAAAAGCTGTAGTGAAAATTCAGCAGCAATGAAAAGGAGGAGGTTAGGATCTTAGGCGAAGATTTCGAAAGGAAAAATGGTGATTTTTTTCAATACGATTCGTTTGATTATTGATGAAATGCACTGGCAGGATTACAGGTGAAGCGAAGAATCCGGCAATTATTTCGAGATCCGGAGAAAGAAATGTCTTAAAACCAAATTTTTGAAATTTTTTCAAAACGATTCTTAGCTGTCCTTTTTTTTTTCCTTTGAAATTATGAAATATTGATTTGAAAAAAAAAAAAAGGAGAAATAGGGTAAAGGGTTTATGGCAATGGAGTCGAGAATGGAGCGATACGAGATAATGGAACAGATCGGCCGTGGTGCTTTCGGCGCTGCCATTCTCGTCCATCATAAATCCGAGAAGAAAAAGTATTTTCTTTTCTGATTTCTCAATTTTTGAACTTTTAGCAATGTGTAAATTGTTTGATCGATTTTATTTTTCGAATTTCAGTTATGTGTTGAAGAAGATCAGATTGGCGCGGCAAACGGAGCGTTGTAGGAGTTCTGCACATCAAGAAGTTAGTTGTTATTTCCTGTTAAATAATTTAATCTGTTATAGAGAATTTAAATTTCCAATTTGTAATTTACTTTCAATTTTGTGGAACGTAGATGGCCCTTATTTCGCGAATTCGACACCCTTACATTGTTAAATTTAAGGAAGCCTGGGTTGAGAAAGTAAGTTACCGTGCTACATTTTTGTATTTTTGCTAGGATTCTCGAATCAAAATCTACTTTTACTTTGTAGCTTGTTGAGTACGTGACTACCTTTTGTTTTCTTCCCCTGTTGATTTTGAGTTTTTTGATTGTAATGTAGGGTTGCTATGTTTGCATTGTTACTGGGTACTGTGAAGGTGGCGATATGTGAGTTTCCGTATTTGCATGGAGAACTTTGATTTGAAGTTTTTTTGTGTTTAGATTTCTGCAAAATTTGCAATATGTTAATATTCTTCTGTTTTACTGTTTCTAACAGGGCCGAATTGATGAAAAAATCAAATGGGATCTATTTCCTTGAGGAGGTAATCTAATTTCTTTATACCTACTGAATTTTTACAAGTTAGTTTCTTCTTAGGTTATGGCTTTCAAGTTAACACTGATGATTGTGAACTTTGTGCAGAAACTCTGCAAGTGGTTTGCACAGCTACTTCTGGCAGTTGAATATCTGCATTCCAATTTTGTTCTTCATCGGGACATAAAGGTATGAATGTGTTAATTTATATTGGTCTTTCTATTAACTTAATGTTTCATTAATTTATATTGGTCTTTCTATTAACTTAATGTTTCATGGACTGACTTTTGCACTATTTTGGTAGTGTTCCAATATCTTTCTTACCAAAGATCAAGATGTCCGCCTTGGTGAGTTTGCCTTTTCCCTTTTCTTCTTGGTTTCTTACAGGTTCTCTCTTTCTCTTTGTTTCTGTATTGAGTTATATTAGATATCCTACCTGATTGTCTATTCTGTGATTGTTATCCTAAATTTCCTTTCTGGTCTGTGCTGCTTTAGGGGATTTTGGGCTTGCTAAAACTCTGAAGGCAGATGATTTGGCTTCCTCGGTATGTACTTTGTAATGAAATTATTCTTTTATATACATTTTCTTTCTAATCTTTTTTCAACCATGTCCGAGGATGGAAAAACATTTTTTTTGGGTCATTTTTCTCTACAATTTCAGTTAGGTAATAAATAAGCTTATGCTACAAAGCTTGAAATAGAGTTTTGTTCCATATTTGTGTTCTGTTGGCTGATTCCACAATTTCCTTTAATACTCTTATGGCAAAAATCTTGGATGGCGGTAGCATATTATTCATAGAGTAGATAACTCATAACATAATACATATTCCACTCTACCCGGGTTAGCTGTCACAGTCGAACATGTTCTGGAAAAATAATATGATTTGTTAAATGAGCATGCTAAGTGTGTTCCAAGCTTGCAGTTAAACTTTCTACTGAGAACAAATTGTTACTAATTGCCAAGTAAAAGTTATAATAATACCAATTTGATTAAGATAAATAATCACAATCATTTTTCTTCAAGGAAAGAATTAAACAGAAAAAGAATCATTTATTGATACTAAGTATTTTTGGGGATAGATGGCTTCATTACTGAGGAATTGAAAAAATATGCATGTATGCGGCTTCTGGTTACTTAGTTAAAGTGGGTTAAATTTGATTATAGTGATGCATTTAACATTTTTAATGGTCTTGTATTAATAATTTAATGTAGAAGAGGCTAAACATTGTGCGAGGATTACATAGTTGAGTACTGTAAATCAACTGTGTCACTCATGTGTTGTATCAATTTTAAATGTCCAAAGACATAAAATTCTTTTATAACTCTACCTATTGGGTTAGATTTGTACTCAATCCCCACCCTCATACTTGATACATTTGGACAAAGGCAGTAGGGAGGAGGGAGTTGAAACCTGCTTCTTGAGCCTCAAATGCTGGGGTACGAGTATGAGAACAACCACTAGTCTAAAACTTAGTATTCTCAAGCCCTTATATTGATTTTCAGTTAATACAAAACTTATTTACCTTTGATATAATTATTCGTTTTGTGTATTTATTCTTATGTTAGAATGTGATGATTATTTTTAGTTCTAGTGCTAGTTAATAGTTGTTTACTTCATGTCTCAGGTGGTTGGAACACCCAATTACATGTGTCCTGAGCTGCTTGCAGATATCCCTTATGGTTTTAAGTCTGATATCTGGTCTCTGGGTATGTCTTTTCTTGAGTGTTTGACATGTACAAGTATTTCCTTTTTCTTTTTTCTTCTCTTATTTTGGCGGAATTGCTTCTTGTTCAACAGGGTGCTGTATGTATGAGATGGCTGCTCGTCGTCCTGCTTTTAAAGCTTTGGTAAGAATTCTCTCAGTTCTTTGGTTGAATCTTTTACTTGTATTCCAGAATGAGTTTACAGTTATATCCCATTTTGACAAATAGCACAAATTTCATTTGATGTATATTAACAAGGAAATTATAAAATGTATTTTTTTCTTTAAATCTTCTTGTGGAAGATTTTTCCATTGCCAAATGTAATGGAACTTTCTCAGTAGTTATCTGAATTGGATTTGAGTAGTAGCAACTTTGCTACATTTATAACAGTTTTCCATGAATTCTTTGATGCACTTGTAAGCAGTGCTTTCAAAATACTTAATATTATCTTCTTGTCTGGTGTGATGTGATGTCCTTTGATAGGTTTTCCACAAGCTACTAATTTTGTGCCTCCGCTAACCATGTAAATTATACAAATTTAATTCTGATCCAACTAATTTTTATCAAACTTGTTCTAGGACATGGCAGGGTTGATAAGCAAGATAAACCATTCCTCTATTGGCCCTTTGCCTTCTTGCTACTCTCCATCGTTGTAAGTCTAATATGAACTTTAGAGTTCAGTCTTGTAGGTTTTCATGATGACTTGAGTATTCTCTGTGATTTTTCATGCTCTATCTGTGCTTTCTACCCTTGCTCATTTCCTCATTTTGCTAAGTATTCTTTCATGCATTTTTTTTGTTCATTAGTATTCTTTCATGCATTATGTTTCAATTAAGTGCGGATCTCTTAATCATATTCTTTATTACATGTCGAGGAGTTTTGAAACTGGTTTCTTGGGAGCTCTTCTTTCCTCTCTTTTATACAGCACAGAAAAGTGAATTTCCGTTTAAAATCCCAAGGGACTAAGTAATCTGTATTTGGGTGGTAACGCTTAACATGATTAATGCTGTAAACTTTTTCAAGTAATCAACTCCTCACTGCATGATGGTTAATCTGTTTAATGTTACACACACAGGAAAACAATTATCAAGGGCATGCTAAGAAAGAATCCGGAGCATCGACCAAGTGTAAGAGTTTCTTTTTGCTTAATTCTAAGGCTTCTCCACATGCAGGACTTCGATGTAACATTTTGGGTTTTCACCTTGATTAGGCATCAGAGCTTTTGAAGCACCCTTATGTGCAGCCTTATGTTGACAAGTATTGTCCATCATTCAGCAACCTTTCAAAGAACTGCTGCTTGGATAAGCATGTTACCACCGGTCGTGGTATTAGGAAAAATATGGCCGAGAGTCAGAATAGTAATAACTCATGTAGCGATAAAGATAGCTTGCTTTCCAGTTACAGAAACACTGCCACAAGGGTTCCAGATAGCAATAATAAGGCCACTGCCTCAGATTCAAATCCTAAGGGAGAAGAGATTTGCCCCGTTATTTCAGCTGGTGAAGTTGATGAAAAAGGAATGATGAAACCTTCTTATGTGGAGCAGGAGCCTAATGTGCAATCAAAGCAACCAAAAAACATCAAAAGTATGGTGACGGCTTTGAGAGAAGGGAAAGTAAGAGAAAGTGGTTCCCCTATGAGAGGTAGCCGTACAAAAGCTGTAGGTGGATTGACTCAGAGAAATAATATAGAGGCATCACCCAAAGTTCTCAAACCTCCTTGTCCAGCTCCTGGTTCAAAATTCAATGCAAATACTCCCACTGTTGCTTCAGCAAAATTACCATTAGATTCTGCTAAAAGGATGCCAGGATCACACCATTTGAAGCACCAGGTATGATAGCCACTTAGTGGTTCAATTTTAATCTATTTTTTTATTGGTATCCTCACTTATTTTGCAAGATTCTTCTCTCCAGTTACCTGTAATTGAATCCTCCCCTAAGACTAAACCTAGAAATGAAGGGACTCCTCCACTTTCACCTTGGAAGCATGTTGCTGAAGATAGTCTACCTTCTAAGCACAGAACTACTCCTTCCAACTTTGCAAGAAGATCATCTATTACAGGAAAAATGAAACATGCTGGAACTGATGTTTCAAATGGGGCAAGTAATAGAAGCAAATTAGGATCTACAGAAATAAACCAGGAGTGTGAGGCTATTTCTCGCCAACCGCCGAACACTTACTTTTCAAATGCTTCTAGGGAGGTAAAAGAAGAGGCTGAGACTGAGATAGCTCTAAGTCAATCTACCAAGGGGGTGCAATCAGATAACAGCAATTCTGTCTCATCTTCAATCTCAATTCAAGCATTTGAGATTTGTGATGATGCAATAACCCAGTTTATTGACATGACAGAACAGACACAAGATCATGGGATAATCACTGACATCAAGAACTTGGAATTGCATCCACCATGCAGCTCACCTGCTCTGAAATCAGAGATGCCTGAGGTTCTGTTGAGAGAAAGCTACAGTTATGATCATGAATCTGTCATATGTTCAACTGAAGAATCTGATCCAGCGAAGGCTCATTTCACTTCAGTTGATGAAAAAGTCAGTCCAAGTGCCCCTTTAGGCCTTCCGGTCCTGATTTCTGAAGAAAATTTTGTTCATAAAGATGATCCAGCTGCAAGCAGGATAGTTAGTAGGGATGGTGCTCCTTTAAGCCGGACATCTAGTAGGGATGATATTCCTTTAAGCCAGATAAGTGGAACGGATGATGCTCCTATAAGTAGCCCTAGTAGTAGGGATGATGCCCTTGTGAGCACCTCAAGTACCTGCGATGATGCTCCTATAAGCAGGCCTAGTAGCGGTGATGATGCCCCTATAAGCAGGTTAAGTATGGGGGAAAATGCTCCTGTAAGTGGACCAACTGCTGGTGAAGATTACCCCTTTAGCAGGCCAAGTAGAAGTGTTGATGCCCCTATAAGCAGGTTAAGTATTGGGGAAAATGCCCCTGTAAGTGGACCAACTGCTGGTGAAGATTGTCCTGTTTGCAGGCCAAGTAGCAATAATGATGCCTCTATTAGCTGTTTAAGTATTAGGGATGATGCCCATACAAGCAGGTTAAGCATTGTGGAAAGTTTCCCTGTAAGTGGACTGACTGCCGAGGAAGATTGCCCCACTATCAGGACTGATGAAACCATGGGAAGCAGATGTAGTAGTGGTTATGACAAGTTCACTGTAATGGAACTCTCATCAGTTGCGGAAACTTTGCCTTGCACTTCATCAATTTCATGTAGCCCAAAGAATTCACAACCAGATAAAGAAACAAATGTGCATGATTCAACAATTGGAACACCAGCTATGACTTCTTTTCCTCCACCATCTGATGAAGTTATACATGTTAAAAGGCATAGTAGCTTCTGTGTTGGCAGTGAGAAGCCA
Source organism: Gossypium australe (assembly GCA_005393395.2). Lineage (NCBI taxonomy): Eukaryota > Viridiplantae > Streptophyta > Magnoliopsida > Malvales > Malvaceae > Gossypium > Gossypium australe. Next base: position 24,286,378 of record CM016622.1, read on the forward strand.
GCAGTCAAAAAAGTAGAAACGGGTGATCGAAGTGTGGATGTTGGGAAACTCATAAATGTTGCGAGGAATGAATTCTATATGAGAAACATGACTAGTTCACTGACTCTTACATCAAGTTGCATTGAAGCTTCAAGTTCAACATCAAATGTTTTGGTTTATTCTGGTCTCACAGAAATGGATGTGAGGAGCTCCATTCCCTCTGGTGTTAAAGAAACGGATACTAGGTGCTGTGTTTCCTCATCTCGAGGACTTATAGATGATGTGAGGGATGAATTGGATATGAGAACCATGACTAGCCCAGTGACCCTTGTGTCAAGTTGCTCTGAAGCTTTAAGCTCAGCACCAAATGTTTCGGATTATTCTGTTGTTGAAGAAACGGATGTTAGGAACTCTATTTGCTCTGCTGTTGAAGAAATGGATATTAGTAACTCCGCTTCTTCATCCCCAAAACTTGTAAATGAAGCAAGGGATGAACTGTATATGAGAAACACGACTAGTCCAGTGACCATTACATCAAATTTCTCTGAAGCTTTAAGTTCAACACCAAATGTTTCAGATTATTCTGGTGTAGAAGAAATGGATATTAGGAACTCTGTTCCCTCCTGTGTTAAAGATATGGATATTGGGAACTCCATCTCCTCATCTCCTGAACTGATAGATGTTATGAGGGATGAATTGGATATGAGAAACACGACTAGTCCAGTGACCAATACATTAAGTTTCTGTGGAGCTTTAAGTTCAACACCAAATATTTCGGATTATTCTGGTGTCGAAGAAATGTCCATTACCTCTGGTGTTCAAGAAATGGATATTGTGAACTCTATTTCCTCGTCTCCAGAACCCATGAATGTTGTGAGGGATGAATTAGATATGAGAAACAGGATTAGTCCAGTGACCCTTGCAGCAAGCTGCTATGAAGCTTTAAGTTCAACATCAAATGTTTCATATTATTCTTGTGTTAAAGAGGTGGATGTTAGGAACTCCATGCCCTCCACTTTTAAAGAAATGGATATCGGGAACTCCATTTCCTCATCTCCAGAACCCACAAATGTTGCGAGGGATGAATTGGATGTAAGAAACATGACTAGTTCAGTGACCCTTGCATCAAGCTGCTCTGAAGCTTTAAGTTCAACACCAAATGTTTTGGATTATTCTGGTGTTAAAGAAATGGATTGTAGGAACTCCATGCCCTCCGTTGTTAAAGAAATGGATATCGGCAACTCCTTTTCCTCATCTCCAGAACCCATCAATGTTGTGAGAGATGAATTGGATATGAGAAACATGACAAGTCCGGTGACCCTTGCATCAAGTTGCTCTGAAGCTTTAATTTCAACACCAAATGTTTCAGATTATTGTGGTGGTAAAGAAAGGGATATTAGGAACTCAACTTCCTCCCCGGAGGCTGTGAAGCCCGGATCTTGTGTGACAGAAGATGAGAAACCAGCAAAGGAAACTCTGGATGTCAATTCTTATAGGCAAAGGGCAGAGGCACTTGAAGGGCTTCTTGAATTGTCTGCAGAGCTACTGCAGCAAAACAGATTACAAGAGCTGTCCATAGTTTTGAAGCCTTTCGGGAAAGATAAGGTGTCTCCAAGGGAGACAGCTATCTGGCTATCTAAGAGTATGAAAGGAATGATGATAGGCGATTATGGACGGAATTCATGAAGTATTATTATTATTATTATTTCCGGTATTCTTTCTCATATATTCACACTGCTGTTGTAATTGTTAGCTTTTTTGGATAACGTGCTTACCTCCTCCTATCACCTCATACTGTAATTCTTTCAATGCATTTTGTCATTGTACGTAGTTGAAAATACAAATGTACGATTATGCTATGTAGAAGACGTTGAATGCAAATCAAAGTGAAATGATTGCAATTGGATCCGCTTGCAGTGGATGTTTCGGGTCTGTACGATTTGTTTTTCTAAAAACTGCTTGTAAGACATTCACTGGTGGTTCTCATCTCATCTTTGAGTTACAATTTGACTAATCCAGATTGAAATTGGGTTGAGTTTGGATCAAAGTTTTTAGGTTTGACATGATAGCTAATAATACTGATATAGAGATGATTGGCCATTTTACCCAAAAAGGCCCATTTCCAAAATTATTTACGGAAATGGGCTAATTTTCTGATTATTTATCGGAAAGGGCCGAGTTTCGTGAAAACGCGTTCACGTCAGCGCGTTCTCAGGTAATATGTCAGCAAAACGCTCTCTTAGGGACGCATTTTGCCCTTGCCCAACGGCTACTTTTTTTTAACTGTTTGGGCTCAAACGGTCCAAAAAAAAAAAAACTATAAAAGGCCCCCTTTTATTTTTTTCACACAAAAGTTCTCTCATAATTCTCTCAAATTTCTCTCAAATTTTCTCAAAGCTCTCTTTAATTTTTGCAAAAAAGCTCTGTTTAAAATTTTTTTGAATTAGTTTTTTTTAATTAAAAAATATTCGATCGTGTTAGCAATGGCCGAAAAATTAATTTGTCTTGATAATAAACACATCTCCGTCGATCAAATGACAATGGTAAGTGATAATTTTAATTTTTCAATACTATTTAATATTTTTTTTTCATTTATACAATTTTAATTAATTTTTATTTTATAATTTTTTATAACAGTCTGTTGACCGGGTGTTGCAATGCTATATCCGTAATATGTCTGGTCCTCCATCGCCGTTGATAGAGAATTACATGCGGGAAGCGGGTTTTTGGCACGTGGCCACGATAGGCCGGGGGTGCAAGTTGGACCTAAAACTAATCAGTGCGTTGATAGAGAGGTGGAGACCCGAGACGCACACTTTCTATCTTCCATGCGGAGAGTGTACTATCACTCTGGAAGACGTGCAGTTGCAATTGGGATTGCCGGTGGATGGGTACGCAGTCACCGGGTCCGCTCAATCTGCTGATTGGGGAGCCATATGCTACGAGCTTTTGGGTGTTATTCCGGATAATATTAACGGAGGTCAGATCGAAATGGGCTAATTACGAGACACATATGGGTTGGTTACAAGACACATTCCCGGAGCCGAATAATGATTCGATTGAACTAGAAAGAATACGATATTCTCAGACATACATTCTTGAGATGATTGGAGGTTATTTGATGCCGAACTTGTCACGAAACCTCGTACATCTGAGATAGCTGCTAAAACTCGTTGATTTTAGAGCAGCTGGTGAATTTAGTTGGGAGTTTGCCATGTTAACAACATTGTACCGGGAGATGTGTGGGGTGATGCAACCGAATAAAGCCAAAATCGGAGGTTGCCTATCACTACTGCAATTATGGGCACGGTTTCGCTTTCCATTTTTACGTCCTCAAGTGGACCACCCATATACATTCCCACTCATAACGAGGTAAATTTTATATTAGATTTTACAATTATTACGTAGGTTTAAAATATAATTGTATACTAAAAATTTATTTAATTAGGTGGAACCATTCTGTGAGTTATGTTGGAATACCTACCTCTCTTGAAGATATACGGCTTCTATTAGACCAACGGTCGGAAGCACAAGTAAGTATTAAATAAAATATATATACATAATAAAATAGTCATTTCGTATTTAGTATTTAGTATTTAGTATTATGTATATAACTAATATTTTTATCATGCTCATATAGTTTCAATGGACACCATACGAGGATCCGGCAATTCGGGCAGTAATTCCGGATGAATTCTTTCAAAATCCGAACGTTTGGCATGTGAAGGTCACATTGGTCAATTATGCTACCATGGAGATGCACCAGTCAAATAGAGTATTGTGGCAATTTGGATTCCGACAACCGATTCCTGTAGCATCTAAAGTGCTCGATGATGAGCACAGAGTCGACTTACAGCAATTGAATACGGATTGGCCGAGATATTGGTCAGAATATATCGAAATTTAGGAAAATCGGTATGATTATATACCTATTCGGGAACCGATCATCATTCCTAAGTTAGCGTGCGTGTCGGAATACATGCCATGGTTTAGGATCCATGGCAAGCAATATTTACTGTCGAAAAAGGAGAGGCGACAGCAAATTCATGTCCAAAAGGAACAAAAGGACCCTTTAAATCCAAGAAGAAGGGATGACAACGCGGGCCCACCAACAACGCCCACACAGTCACCGGGCCCAACACTTCAACTGACGACACCCATATCACAGTCTTTTCAGATTATGCCAGGTGCGTATCCTAGCCCTTATATGTTACCTTTTCCCAGGTTAGAATGCATGGCCCGGTTCATCTCCGTTCCCGATTACTCCGAGTCAACCGCCGATTTATAAGTCGTCGTTGCATGAGGGATCGCACGAGGCGCCGTCGGGGAGCTCTTCTTTTTACCAATCTCCATTGCCTTATTGGGATTCAAACACCTCTGCCAATGGTGATGCAAATACCTCCGCAGTCATTATTCTATCAATGTGGTTCATCCTCCCAACACCCACAATCAGATCCCCTGCCGGAGGAACCACAATCCCCACCGGAGCAACAACAACCCCCGCCGGAAGCTGAACCAAGGAGGAATCCAGTGCGTAACCGTCGACGACCCCCATGTGGCACTGATTCCGACCAGCACCAACATTGATTTTTTTAATATATTTGTATAAAATTTTTTATATTTTTTCATTTGATAAAATAAAGTTGTTTTTAATATTTTAATTGTAATTTACTTTTTATATTTTTAATAAAATAATAGTTTTTTTGAATAAGGAAAAATTTTTAATATTTTTATATTTTTAATATATTTGTACAAACTTTTTTATATTGTTTCATTTAATAAAATAAATGTTGTTTTTAATATTTTAATTGTAATTTACTTTTTATATTTTTAATAAAATAAAAGTTTTTTTTGAATAAGGCAATATTTTTAATATTTTAATATTTTTAATATATTTGTACAAACTTTTTTATATTGTTTCATTTAATAAAATAAAAGTTATTTTTAATATTTTAATTGTAATTTACTTTTTATATTTTTAATAACATAAAAGTTTTTTTGAATAAGACAATATTTTTAATATTTTTATATTTTTAATATATTTGTACAATTTTTTTATATTGTTTCATTTAATAAAATAAAAGTTGTTTTTAATATTTTAATTGTAATTTACTTTTTATTTTTTAATAAAATAAAAGTTTTTTTGAATAAGGTAATATTTTTAATATTTTTATATTTTTAATATATTTGTACAAACTTTTTAATATTGTTTCATTTAATAAAATAAATGCTATTTTTAATATTTTAATTGTAATTTACTTTTTATATTTTTAATAAAATAAAAGTTTTTTTTAATAAGGCAATATTTTTAATATTTTTATATTTTTAATATATTTGTATAAACTTTTTAATATTGTTTCATTTAATAAAATAAATGTTGTTTTTAATATTTTAATTGTAATTTGCTTTTTATATTTTTAATAAAATAAAAGTTCTTTTGAATAAGACAATATTTTTTAATATTTTAATATTTTTAATAAAATATAAATATTGCAACATAATTTTATTACAACAACTATCAGCTATTCCGATTTGGACATGATCGAGTTGTATGGCCTGGGTTCCTACACCATCCGCACAACTTCTGTTGGTTGGTTGTTTTTTAGATATCTATATTGTTACGTATTCTAGTCGAGCAAGACCGACCCTTTGGTTTGCGACGCAATTCTCTATCTAGTAACAGCTTAAACAGAGCAAGCGATACAGACGGCCACTTACGTTCATTTGGGACCGATGGGAATATGTGTCTCCACACGTTGTACATGTATTCTATTTTGTACACTTCGTCGACATAGCTCATGGGATACAAACGGAGATTCTGACAAGCTGCAATTACCTGAGCGCATGGATAACGAAGTGCGTCAAACCTTCCACAGTCGCAGGTCCTATTTCTCAAGTGTACACGATATTGCCCGCCAATAATACCTTGGTTTAGTCTGTCAAACTCCGTCACACGAAACCATAGGTTGTCACAATCGTGAGACACTGTGTGCATGGTGTTGGCCCGTGCCTTCGCCTTTTAAATTTCTTGCAATACCTTCGCGCACCATTCATGGCCTCCCTGCATTTGGCCTTTATAACTCACTATTTTTTTTTTTTGGAAATAGTGTTGCTAAACGAAAATATGTCTCTCGCACAACCGATGTTATCGGAAGATGACACGTTCCTTTTAGAACAGAATTTATGCATTCAGCCAGGTTTGAGGTCATATGACCATATCGTAGGCCGCCGTCGTATGCTTGTGTCCACTGTTCGAAAGGTACGTTATAGAGGTAGTTTGCGCCTTCTTCGTTAACTGAACGCAAAACCGCCAAAATCTCATGAAAACGGTCCTTACTTATCTCATACTCTGCCAATATAAGTTGATATCGAAAATTACATACCACTCTTCCATTCAGAATAAATTAAATATTACAAACGAAATTATATTAAGAGAGATTAAATACCCATGTTGTTCATTTGTCGTCGTTCAGTTGTAGATCGATATTGTCCGTAGTAGTTGGACATAACGTGCCTTAGGTAATACCGATGGTGTGTGCGATGCCATAGGCTTCCCTGTCGCTCAATTACGGCTAATATTCCAGTGCCCCGATCCAATATAACGCAGATATCAGGTTGGGGGCAGACATGCCTCCTTAACCTAGAAAGAAAGAAATCCCAATCATCAATTGACTCCCTCGGTGTTATTGCAAACGCAATTGGAAAGATTCCCCCACTGCCATCATGTGCCACAGCTAGCAATAGCCGATGGGTATATCTACCATATATAAAGGTACCGTCAATTTGTACCAATGGCTTGCAGTATAGAAATGCGTCTCGGCATTGCTTAAAACTCTAGAACAGACGCTTGAACACTTGGCATCCATAGAGCAACCGGTCGTTATAGTACGCAGGTGTCGTTTTAAGGTCTACTATGCAACCTAGGACATATCTTTCCAGCACCTGACACCACTGTCACACTTCATTATATGAAGCGTCCCACCCACCATGCATCTTTTCCAACACCTTCTGCTTAGCTATCCAAGCCTTGCGGTAAGAGGGCGTGTACCTCAATTGGCTACGAATATTGACAATTAAGACCGGCACTGAAATCTTGGGATCTGCCTTCACCGTCGGTAGTATTAAGCTAGCTAACATATCTGAATCTATCTTTGGATAATCTTGTGAAACACCTGTCAACGAAGTACGTTAAATAATGCAACATTACGTAATAATAGTATTATTCAAAAACCCTAAACACCTAGTGATACTGTACCGCCAACACATGTATATGGACCTTTGTACTTTTTTATCTCCCACAAGCCTGTCCTTTTCCTCAACGAGGCTATGGTTTTCCATGAACATGTATCGTTTTGCACTGCACACTTGGCCTCAAACTTATCGGATTTGTATTTAACCACGTTGTAGTTAACCCCGTTCATGATGCTATGTTGTTTCAATACACCAATAAAATTATCTTTATTGGAAAACTCCTTACCAACTTCCAATTCACCCGAATCCAATGACGAACTTATACGGTCACACCTTCTGTGTGGTAGATGTGGAAACTCCAACGCATCATCTTGAGATAAATTGACATTATGCATGTGGGCTGGAGGCGAGTACGCCCTGAATCGTGGATCTTCTTCTTCTTCATCTGAACCCCCTTCAACATCTTCAAGTATGGTTGGAACAGGCTCCGGTTCAGAAAATAATGCAACTTCTACACCATCAGGGTCGGGCTCTCGAGGTGGATCCACATCAGACTCATCATCCGACCCACCATCATCTATAACGAACGAGGTCTCTTCGCCAGTGGAGTACATCATCCCTTCTTGTGGACATTTCATAACGTCCCCAATCAGATGTGGATTGCCAACCACTAGAAATTGATGTCATTCTCCAGTACGTTTTTCCAGTATCAAACATCGACCCACCTAGGTGCATGTCCAATCCACTAACGGAGTGTCGTGCAGGGGTTGTGTATTTCATACTGTTACCAAACACGGGTGCATCCATGTTTTGCCATTCACTAACGGAGTGTCAAGTAGGGGTCGTGTATTCGTCTCGAACAACAGTAGATGTTGAAGTCGCAAATGCATCATTTGACAATGAAAATTGTACATATAACTCAAGATAGGGTGATTCACTAGCAAGATGAGTCTGCACCATTGCCTCCAAGCTACGAGGACCTTTGATGTCGAATAAGTCATATCTCACGGGATCAACCGAAGCACAAAATCGATACTTAATAGGCAAAACTTTCATTGGCATCGTTCCGAAGAATTTGCGCCTAATTCTTTTACGAAGTTCTGTCAAATCTATGTTCTGGTTAAAAACCAATCGCGCTATGTTCTACGATAAAAAAACAACGCCGTTCTCGGTGTCACAGACCTCACTATCATAGTAAATAACAGCACTAATACGTTCACTCATCTTCAGTTTCTATTCTACTTTAGCCTCAATTTCTCTTGTTGTAACTTATGCAACCTGAGAATGAAATTTGGCTCATTTATAGTCTAAGGCCAAATAGGAACTACTGTAGAAAAAAAGCGTCCACGTGGGAGCTTTTTTCAGTAATTTTGCTGACAGTGCATCCTGCTTAAAGCGTTTTGAACACTATTTGTTCAGAAACGTCTTCTCAAAATTATTTTTTCAGATACTACTGTAGAAAAAGAGCGTCTACGTGGGAGCTTTTTTCAGTAATTTTGCTGACAGTGCATCCTGATTGAAGTGTTTTGGACACTATTTGTTCAGAAACGTCTTCTTAAAATTATTTTTTCAGATACTACTGTAGAAAAAGAGGGTCCACGTGGGAGCTTTTTTCAGTAATTTTGCTGACAGTGCATCCTGCTTGAAGCGTTTTGGACACTATTTGTTCAGAAACGTCTTCTTAAAATTATTTTTTCAGATACTACTATAGAAAAAGAGCGTCTACGTGGGAGCTTTTTTCAGTAATTTTGCTGATAGTGCATCCTGCTTGAAGCGTTTTGGACACTATTTGTTCAGAAACGTCTTCTTAATATTATTTTTTCAGATACTATTGTAGAAAAAAAAAATAAAAAGTTTTTATATTGCTAATATATTTTTTCCAAAACCCTAAACACAAAATTATTTTAAAAAAACTAAAATATAATTTAATTAATTAACCCTAAAACCCTAAACCCTAAACCCTAATTTAATTGATTTTTTAATTAATAGTTAATTTAATTAATTAACCTTCAATCTTAATTTAATTAATTTTTCCTTAAAAATCCTAAAACTCTTAGAACCATAAACTCTAACCCTAAAACCCTAAACCAAGCAGAAAACCTTAACCCTAAAAAAAGGGGCAAAACGCTATCCTAGGAACGCGTTTTGCTGACATATCACCTGAGAATGCGCTGACGTGGACGCGTTTTCGTGGAACTCGGCCCTTTCCGATAAATAATCAGAAAATTGGCCCATTTCAATAAATAATTTTGGAAATGGGCCTTTTTGAGTAAAATGGCCTAGATGATTCACATAGTCTATTTCCATAAAATGTTTTTTGGAAAACATGAAGATTTTTCTAAAATACTTGTAAATTTTCTTATGTTTAGATGATGGGATGTAGAATGGTTTTTTTTTTTTGGTTATTTTATGGAGAAACTACATTTTTTCCCAATTAGATATTGAAATATTAATTGTAAAAATATTTAAAATATTTATTAATACAATGTTATTGTCTTAATATTATTATTTTATATAGTAATATTTTAATAGTAAAATTTGATACTAAAATATTACGTATAATAAATATAAGTTTGGTGAACTTTTTGAACATATCGTGTATTACACTACTAATTATTATTGTCGAAACCATTTTTTTGAAAGACGGGAATCGACTAAGGTTTTGAAAACAAAAATAAAACGGGAGTCGCCACCGATCTTTATTAGGTGTGATCGAATCACTTTTTGTTTTAATAAAATGTTTTGCTTTACTAAAACGGTATTTTTGGTCTACGGAATTCGAAAAAATCGGGTTCGAGAGTCAGTTACGTGCGAGGAAGGATTAGCACCATCGTCACGCCCAAAATTGGTACCAAATTGATTAATTAGTGTCTTAATGTCGAAAGTTAAAAACCGAGAACGAATTTAAAATACAATCCTTTTTATTAATTTTAAAAAACAATGCTTGAATTAAATCAAAACGATTGTTAAAGATTTCCTCGTCTCGAGATATCGGAGTATCACATCTCGTAAGTTAGGACGCGATACCTAGAACACTCGAACGCAAGTTTATCTTTAATTTTAGTTAAAATTTTATGTATTTTGAAATTTTAAAGGATATTTGACAAATTAGGTTCAACGAGAAAACCGAAACCTCGTAAGTTAGGGTACGGTTCCTCGAATTTCCTAAACGCGAAATATTGCCTTATTTAGAAGAATTTCCTTTTCGAAATATAGCGAGTACAATATTTAACAACGTGCATTTATTTTGTTTGGAGTAAAATACGACGATCTAAGTTGGATAAACGTGCTGGGGTTTAATTCACGATGCGATGACATAATAATATAGTAATGAGCATGGGACAAGTATACATGAACACAATATAATATGAGTGAATGACAATAATACAAAAGATATGAAGTAAACGAATTTAAAAAAAAACACAATGGCAATAATCAAGCAACATATATTATTTAAATATTAATATTAATAATGAAAATAAAATAAATGGGACTATTTAAAGTCAACAATAATTAAAATAAATAATTCATATAAAAAACAATTCAAGATAAAAAATGAAAGAATAATTGAGATAAACAATAAAAGGGAATTCAAAAATAATTTAAGCTAAATAATTTATATAAAAATTTAAAATAATATGTGGGAAAATTTAAAATGAATTGTGTATATATATCTTAAAATAAATAATATGTAAAATAATTTGAAACGAATAATATAATAAAACAACTTAAAATAATATAGATAAGTTTAAAACAAATATTATGTAAAAGATATGTAAAACGAGTAATATACGAGACGTTTTTAGAAATAGATAGTATATAACAAGATAATATATGTATATAATGGTTTAAAATAAATAATGTAAAAAAAAAAGGAAATTTAGGAAAACAATAATACACCAAACAATTTTAGAAAAGATGATATATTTATACAAAAAATTAAAATAAGTAGTATATATGTATATATATAGATATGAGATAAAAATCATATTTAGAAAACTTAAAATAGACAATAATAAAACAATTTGACAAGCAAAAAGAGTTTAAAGAAACAGTATATATAAAATGATTTAAAACAAGTGATAAAAACAAAATTTAAATAACATATAAAAACAAGTTTAAAAATAAAGAACATGTAAAGCATTTCAAAGTAATTAACAAATGAAATAATTTAAAATAAATAATGCAAAACAGTTTATTATACATATTATATACATAATTTAAAACAAATAATAGTTTAAAATAATTAATGTATAAAAGAATTTTAAAATGAATAATATGTAATACTGTATAAAATAAACAATATAAACAAATTTATAATAAGTAAAATATATAAAAAGGATCGAATTGAAAAAGAGTTAAAATTATAGGCCAAATCTGAAAATAAGAAAACGGACGCAAGGCCTTAAATAGAACACGCGCAAAGGAACAGGGGTCATATGAAAATACCCCAAATTCCTTTTATGTGCACCGTTTAGGACTAAAATGAAACAGAAAAAGAGTTTGGGGGCGAATTTGAAAGAAAAGGAAAACTGAAATAAGGACCAAATCGAAACAGCCTCAAACGCTGAAGGACTGAGGGCACAAATAGACCCTCAGTCCAAAAACACGCGATCCTAGGCAGGTCGGGTCTCGCGCGCAAACCCTCTCCAAAACGGCGCCGTTTTGGCGCTAATGGCTTTTACATGAGATGGCGTCATTTCCATGTATTATAAAAACAGTTTTTTTGTTTAAAAATTCATTTTTACTCCTCTTTTCAAAAAAAAATTTAAAAACTCTCTCTCCCTAGCCTTGACTTCGGCCTAGCTCCGGTCGGGATTATGATGGGCCGCCGCCGTATGCCGTCACCGGCGCCACCGTATACGGCGGTCGGAAAGCCAAAGAGGTAAAAAAATTCATTTTTTATTTGCTATACGTATATATATATGTGTGTATGTATGTACGTATGTAAGAAAAATAGGGTAAAAGAAAAATAAAACAAATAAAACAAAAAGGAAAGAAGAACCAAAACAGAACCTTTTAAACTTCCGATTTGGTTTTCTTTTCGTTTTCTTTGCTATTTTTTATTAAACTTCTCTAATCCTTTTTTCTTCAAAAAAAAAAAAAAGAAATAGCCCCTAGTATTTTTGTTTTTGATTTCTTGCGTTTTTATTTTACATTAAAATAGGCATGCAAAGAACGAAAAGGAACAAAAAGTAAAATAACAAAACCTTCAACTTCAGATCTATTTTTTGATTTGATTTTTTTGTTTTCTCTGTTTTTTATTTAAAAAATCCCCCCCTTTTACATCGTTAGTTCTTGGTCTTTATAGCCAAGAAAATGTTACAAAGTATTTTCTATTGCTTTTTTGCTTGTTACTTGCTCTGTTGTGTGTTCTTTTCATTTTGCAGGTAGCTAGGGGCGGTGGCAGAGAGCAGGTGCGCAGAGGGCGCCTTTTGCGCTGATGGACTGACGGCTGCAGCACTGAGGGCAAGCTAGGGTTTCAGCTTTTCTGAAATCCTAGTTTGACTATTGGGCCAAGAGAGTTTGGAGCCTATTGGGTTTGTTAATTAAATTTTTTGTAATGGACTGTTATTTGGACTTTGTTTTTTTTCTTTTTATTTCTGATTAGTAATGGCCTCGGGCTAAATTGAGTTTGTACAATTATCATGTGATAATTAAAAAAAAGTAAGATTAATTAACTATTAATTAATGTGATAGTACATTAATATTAAATTAATTAATTTAGTCATATATTTTACATATTTATTAAAAATAACACTATAAAATCATGGTGGCAACTATAGTGAAAACTTTTAAAATAAGAGTCATAAGAACCAAATTGTTTTTAACCCTTAGATCAAAATTAATCAATCTAAACCTTAGATCTAAATTTAATCTACCTCGCTAAAATAAAGAACATAACATCTAATTTTCTTTTCTTTTTTTTTTCTCTCCATGTAATACAAGTTTTAGGAACAATTTTTTGGGATAATATCTTACTTTTAGATTTTTTTTGAAGAAAAAAATTTGGAAGTAAATTTACAACAGAATGGAAAGTAAGAGATTAAGTTTAATCTTAATTTATTTAGGAAAGAAGAACAAATATCAAATACTCAAATTGTTTAATTTTGATAACGTAGTCTCTTGCTTTTAATCTTGTTGTAAATTTGCTTCCAATTTTTCTTTTTATTTTGCATCAAAAAAATAATCTAAAACTATGAAATTACCCAAAAAAAAATTCAGCCTAAAACTTGTATTACACAGTTAAAAGAAAAAAAAATATTGGGCATTGTGCTCTTTATTTTAGTGAAGTAGATTAAATATTAAATTTAAGGCTTAAATTTATTCATTTTGATATGAAGGTCAAAAACAATTTAATTCTCATAGTTCTCATCTTAAGAGTTTTCACTATAATTCTCAATTTTATATCTATTTATATCTATATATATTATTAATTAATAAAAGTTTTAAACTAATAAAATTATTGACTATTAATTGAACAAGTAAAAAAAAAAAAACTATTCTGTAGAAAATGCCATATAAACAATTTGCAAAAAAATAATTAATCTCTTTCTTAACAAATTTAGTGTCATGTGATTTAAAAAAAATGGCTAAAATTGAAATCTTTTTAATTTGACGAAAAAAACAGAAGAAGAAGAAACGGGAAAAAGAAAAAAAGGAGAACAAATACATTATATTTATGTCACATTCTTTTTGCTATTTTAATATTATTATATTTTAAGACATTAATAATTCATTATATATTAATATTTATATTAGCATCCATTAGATTATTAAGATATAGATATTACGTGTATTAATAATTATTACTTGATAATAATAAAGTATTTAGTTGTACATGTATTTTCTACTTTCACCTTTTTTTTCAAATACATATAATAAAATGTATTAATTTAAAATAAAAAATATATAATTATTTTTTTATGATCTAAAAAAAATTATGAAACTAAAGTTATAGCAATATTAAATAGATAACTAATAGGTTTCATGTTTCTTTTTAATAATAAATTATTAATTAATAATAATAATAGAGTTTCAATTTACTTTAGATAAAAAATTATTATTATAAAATATAAAATCATTATAACAATTATATTTATTTTTTTTATTAGTGTCTCAGTTATTATCATTAGATTTTGGATCCACATTAAATTACACTTATTATTTTAGATTATTTATCACTTAATCAGTATTATAATTAAACGTACATTCATTAGCAACACATTTTCATTTAAGTAGAAAAAAAATCAAATTTTAGTATAATTTGATAGTTTTTTCTATCACCAAAAAAAAGTTTGATTTTAATTATTATTTTATACATTCAACTTTTATTATTATTTGATGTTTGATACTTTTATTTATGTTTAATTATATTTACATAATTATAAATATGTTTTACTTTGATATTTTGAGATATCATGTTTACCTTTTTTTTTATGCAAAAAAACATACACAAAAATATGGCATATAAATAAATGTTACTACAAAAAAGATATATACTAATGAATAATAATATTATTTAATGCATCCATAATAAAGCACATTTATTTATTTAAGTGTTGTAGATATAAAGATTGAAAAGTGTAAGATGTGTATCTTTTAAAAATTATACAATTTTTTCATACCATATAATTACTTCAATTATGATTTGCATTCTTTGATTATTACAATCTTTTACTTACCCTCATTTTATTTTATAACAATTACTTAAAATAATCCTATATTTTATTAAATAATAAAAATAATTAAATGTGTATACGTATGTGCAAGGCATGTTATCTAAAAAACTACTATTTATTTTAAATATATAAAATATTATTGCTTACTATTAAAAATTAATAATATTAGCTCTAATTATTATTTATATTGATATAATTATTACTAAATACTACTTTTAATATTAATAGTTGAAATAACAATAGTTTAGTAATAATATTCAAAAGATATTGATATGTGTAGGGGATAAACCTATGTAAACAACAAACAAGTAAATAAAGTAGAAAATCAAATATACAAATTTACGTGAAAAAACTCCTCAAAAGAGGATAAAAAATTATGGGCAAAAAGAGATTTCACTAATATAAAGAAGCACAAAGATGAAGAAAATCAAAATAAAGAAAACTCAAAACCCCTGTTAGAGTTGTGTGACCCGAATCCTTGTTAAAGACATAATACAGTGGTAAAACTAAGGGATCTATGTAGCGCTTAAGGTCGAGGGCCTCTTCTTCTATTTGACATTGATTAGAATAAGGTTTTTCAAACTTTAAATAGATGTAGTCAAAACTCCTCTTGTATCATTTAGTTTTCAATACTAATGAATTTTTTCTCCTCTGCCCGTGGTGTTTTCCCGAAAAGGTTTCCACGTAAAATCTGTGTGTTCTTATTTTTCTTTTCTTATTGCTTTGTGGTCGTTCTAGATTGTCATTATCGACGTTTAGTTTAACAACCTCAAAAGAAAAACCCTTCAAACTCAAACACAGAATTCTCTCAATATTTATATTTTCTGTTTTCTAAACCTAAGGTAACTAAGGCCTATTTATAGACTGAAATTCGTAGATTTTATGTCTAGAATATCCCTAGGTTAATTAGAGTTTAAGTGGGAAACTAAAATAAAGTTTAACTGAGAGAAGAAAACCAATAAACTTGAGGAGCACATCGCCATAGACGAAGAATGATTGTGACGTCAGCTGTTTGTCGGGATGTCATGCCTTCCCTCATTGCGACATCACTCACTGTTTTGGTTCGAAATTTGAGGCGTAGTCCACAAATTTCCACCTTGACTCGTATTTGACTTAACTCCTTTGTTAAGCCTTGTTACAGGCCTAATTTGATCTTCGTTGGATGCTTCCCAAGTCCAAGCAATTTTCAAACTTTGAAACTAGAAGACCGTTTGTCAACATGTCAACCGAGTTGTGTTCTGTGCTAATTTTATGAACCTGAACATCTCCTTGAATGATCACCTCTCGAACAAAGTGATAGTGGATATCTATGTGCTTTTTCCTTTTGTGGTGCATTTGATCTTTGATGAGATGTATAACACTTTGACTATCACAATAAACGACAGTTGCCCTTTTCTCATTAAATAGTTCGCTAAATAGGCCTCTTAACCAAATTGCTTCCTTTACAGCTTCAGTGCTTGCCATGTATTCAACTTTAGTAGTTGACAAAGTCATTGTGGTTTGAAGTGTAGCTTTCCAACAAATGAAAAAAAATTCTAAAAGCAAATAGATAACCTGTGAGAGGCCTCCTTCAATCTAGGTTTTCCATATAATATGAATCAACATATCCGACTAAACCCTTTTGGCTTCTTCCGAACTCTAAGCACATATTTAAAGTACCCAGCAAATATATGAAAATCCACTTAACTGCATGCCAGTGTAACTTACCTAGTTTGGCCATGTATCTACTAACAACACTAATAGCATGTGAAATATCGGATCGAGTGTATACTATTACATACATTAAACTTCCGATTGCGCTTGAGTAAGGTACTTTTGACATGTATTTTTCTTCTTCTTCATTCTGAGGGGAATCTAAAATTGGGAGTCTAAAATGTGCAGCTGAGGAAGTACTTACCGATTTTGAGTCTTGCATCTCAAATCTCTTAAGGATTTTCTTGATGTACCTCTGTTGCGACAAGAATAATTTCTCAAAACATCTATCCCTTGAAACCCAAAATTTTCTTTGTTGCACCTAGATCATCCATCTCAAATTTAAAGTTAAGCATGGTTTTAAGTCGTTCAATTTCTAACAGATCCTTAGCTGTTATCAACATATCATCAATGCAAAGCAACAAATATATGAATGAATCTTATTCTAAAGGTTGTAAATACACACAACTGTCATACTTTGTGGGAAACCAATACTTAACATGGAGGAGTCGAATTTTTTATACCACTGTCGAGGAGACTGCTTCAGACCATACAATGACTTTTGTAGAAGACAAAATGATATTATTTACCTTCAGTTCTGAAGCCTTTCAGTTAATGCATGTAGATGTCCTTCTCAAGGTTACTGTGAAAGAAAGCAGTCTTCACATCTAACTACTCTAACTCAAGATTGTTTGATGCAATAAGAGCCAAAAGCGCGCGGATAGATGTATGTTTCACAACGGAAGAGAAAACATCATGAAAATCAACTCTTCCACTTGACTGTAGCCTTTTACGACCAATCTTGTTTTGTACCCAGTGTTGTTTGAACCCGAACCTTCATTATTCTTAAATATCTATTTGCAACCAACTATTTTCTTACTGATTGGTTGTTTAACTAGCTGCCAAGTCTCATTCTTTTGAAGTGATTTCATCTCTTTTTCCATAGCAACGAGCCATTTTCTAGAATCGGAGGCCTGAACTGCCTCGAAATAACATGAAAGGTCAGTTGAATCAATGCTCTCCGCAACACTTAGAGCATATGCCACTAGGTTTCCTTCATGGTATTTCCGTGGTGGTTGGATTTCTTGTCACAAGCCAACTTATAATTCGTTAATTGAAATGGTAAGGGTACCTGTGAGATGGATGGAGCCCTAAACTGATTTGAAACAGCTTTAGTCTCGCGAGAATAAAAAAATTTTCGCATCATCATGACGTCATGTGTTTCCTCGTCGGGACGACATCCCTGTTTTTCATGACATTGTAGCATCATGCTTCTTCTCATCATGACGCCACCTACTATTTCTTCTTTTGACTGCACTTTGCTTGAAACACTTTGATTTGTTGTGTCTTTAAATGTAGGCAACCCCTTTTCTGAATGAATCATGATAGATTCATTGAACGTAACATCTTTGCTAACAATTGTTTTGTTGGTTTCAGGACACCACAATTTGAAACCTTTCGTACCAGTAGAGTATCCTAGAAAGATGCACTTTACGACCCTTGGTTTGAGCTTTCCTTAGCTAACTTTAGCATAAGCAGGACAACTAAAAACTCTAAAGTTAGAATATTTGGGAGGATTACATGACCATATCTCCTCTGGAAGTTTTCTGTTCAATGCTCAATGGGGATATCGGTTCACCAAATGACTTGCCAAATTGACGGCTTTAGCCCAGAATTCATTCTCTAAATCTGCATTAGAAAGCACGCATTGGGCCTTTTTCAACAAAGTTTTATTAATTCTTTCAAGAACTCCATTTTGCTGCAAGTTCCAACAACGATGGGATGTTTTTCTATCCCTTCCCATTTGTAGTACTCGTTAAACTTTAAGGAACAGAGCTCAAGACCGTTGCTGTTCTCAACCACTTCACGGACTTTTCGGTCTATTTCTCTAACAACATTTTCCACTGCTTGAAGATTTCGAAGACTTCTTTCTTATGTTTCAAAAAATAAACCCAAACATTTATGGAGTGGTCATTAATAAAAGTTAGAAAATATTTATTACCTCCTTTTAAGATGTCAGGAGTCGGACCCCATAAATTAGAATGGATATAGTCGAGAGTCCCTTTTGTTCTTTACACTACTGAATCAAAACTTACTCGTGCTTGCTTCCCGTAAGTGCAGTGCTCGCAAAAACCTAACTTTCCAACTCTAGTGTTATAACGATCCAAAAGTCAGTGGTGTTGAAAAATATGTTTTTGAGACTCATTTTTGTAAATTGGACTTGTAAATATTTAATATTTAATATTTAATATTTATGGAGTTTTATTATAGACTAATTGAATTTTGAATAGGTAATTTTGTCGAATTAGTGATTAATTAAGGTACAAGGACTAAATTGCAAAATCAGTAAAAGTTCAATTGTTAGAAAACTTTTAATTAGAAACAATGAGTAGGGATTAGAAGGCAATTATACCTTTTTAAACTATAGTGGGTGGTAGGAACAAAGAAAACTGTAACATCCTAAATTTATGGGCCTATGCATTTAGTGTGGGGATATGTTTAACATGTTAATTTAAGTGATAGGGGTCCAAATTGGGCTCAGAATTAGGCAAAGGCCTAGATTAAATTATTTTAAGGTGGCATCATTAACAATTAAAAAGGAACAAGTTTTGGGTCGCAAGGAGCCCATATTTTTGGGCCATTTTCGGTAATTAAATGTGAGCAAGGGTGACGCCACAACAAGGGATTTAAGGGCCCAAAATTAAAGTTTAATGAGGCCCAGATCTTTTAATTTAAGTGAGTTAAATTTGGCATTAGGGTTAGTAAGAGGTGGACGGCTACAAGGCTATAAAATAGGAAAAATTATGTGGATTTTTAAGTGATAATATCATAGATAAAAAGGAGAAAAGTTAGGAGCTTATCTTCAAAGGAAGTGTTGGCCGAAAATCCACCACCTAGAGGAGTGTAAAATTCGGCTACTGCATGGCACAGAGGGTGCCGAAATTCTCCTCTCTTCTAGCTTAAATTTTAAGGGCGTTTTCGGTATTTAGCAGTAGGTGTCAAAAATCTATAAATAGGGGGGGCTAGCTCCTTGTTTCTGACATTGAAAAACCCTAAAATCCTCTCCCTTGGTGCCGAAATTCCCTAGCCTCTCCCTCTCCAAATTTATTTCTTCAATTTCTTCAAAAGCCGAAACTTTTCCCCACTTTCTTTTCCTTTGTGCCGATTTCTCTAAAAAGCCAAAGCATCCATCACTTTTTCTTTTATTCATCCTATTTGAGAAATTATTCCATACTTCCGGCATTTAAATCTTCCATTGGCATTGCTGAATCCTCTCTCTAGTGCTAGCCGAATCTCCTAAGCTAAGGTAAGAGTCGATTTTTGTTTAGTTCTCATAACCTATTCCCGGTTTTTGAAAAGCAAAAGCCGAAAGCTAATAGTTTAATGGTTTTCAGGATTTGAAGGAAGCTTGGTCGACTAGATCTAAAAGCCGAAAATCATTAGTCTTCAATTTCGGGATTTTAAGGTAAGAAGAGTTGTTTATTCAAATACATAAAATTGGGTAGAACACTAACCATTGCCGAATATAGGAGAGGCCCTAGTTTCACATCCTTCCGGCTTTTTGAGCAAAGTTGTAGATCGGTTTAGCAAGGGTATCAACATTAATCAGGTGTGTAGACCTCTAGCACACTACTAATAAACCTGTATGTATATCTATTCATGTAAGTTATGGGCTAAAAACCCGGAATAAGGCTGTATAGACAGTCGAATGGAACCCTAAAAGGGTTAAGCAAGGATGCCAGGTACGTAAACATAGAACTCCCTATGTGTATCGAAAATATATATATATATATGACTGCATGATGTTTCCTTTATGTGTGTATGCATGGGATGGGATATTGATATGATGAAGGAGAAGTGCATGATAGGTCACGCAGTGATCGGTGGTAGAAAACCCACAAATATAAATTCTAGGTCACATTGTGATCGGTGGCTATGCCACGTTTAATGATTCCTACTTAATAGGAATAGGCAGTACGACTGTCGTTTTGGTGTGTAGCGGATGGAGGGTTGATTGTAGAAATCCCCCAAGGTGTGATAGTTGGTACGGGTTGGTGTGTAGAGGATGGAAACCTAGGATGGGTTGGGTTATTCATTCTTTATTATTTATTATGTGATTATGATTGATGCCTTCCTGTATGGGCCAGGGCCCATAATGTGTTGTGGGCTCAGGTCGATGTGTGTTTTCTACTCTTCCAGATGAACAGTAGATCGTGGACATGGGAGCCGAGACGGACTCGAGGGGCCATCAAGTTCATTTCTACAAGTTATTTTCTTTTGAGATTTCTTTAAGTTTAATTTATTTTAAGTTATTTCGAGGATATTTATGTAATAAGGCCCCTAGTTTTCATTCAACTAAGTCGTTTTCAATGTTAAGCAACTTATGAATTTTATGATAAGGTTTATTTATAACTAATAATACTTAATACAAGGTTTTATTTTTATAATGCCGCTTATTTACTTAAATATTGTCTAATTAACTCACGAATTTCAAATACCATCAAAGTAAAGGTTTTCAAAGTACAAGCCGTGACATGCCAGATCCGGTCGAAACGCATGGGCCGGGTTTGGGGTGTTACAAAAACAAAATGATTACATTGTAAAATTTTTTATAATTAAAATAAATAAAATAAACTAATAAATACATAACTAAAAAATATGACAGTGAAAAGGGAGAGAAAACATATTTGTCTTTTCATCTATAACAACCGAATATTGAATGAGAAGAATAAAAAATTTCACATTTAAAGCCTCAATTGGTTAGTGCAATTTAGTCATTTTCTTGTAATTTTTATGTTTTTAGAATCATGAGAACTTAATCTAATTGACCCATGTGTTATTTTTCAAATTTTTTAAAGTTTATAAATGTAGCCATTGATGAATTCTTGAAGTTTTGATGTTAAAATGTTAGCTTTTAAGCTTAGAAATGAAAAAAAAAATAATTGATTTGTAAAGTGAAAGTTGTAAATCTTGAAAATAGGGACTAATGTGTAAATATTTTGAAATTGACATGAAATTTCTATAATTATGATTAATAAAGGGCTGCTGAAGGATGAGCTTGAAATTAGATTCTAAATCGAAACTCAAATTTGAAAGATATAACTATTTCGGTTTTTAGGACTAAATTGAATAAAATGTAAAACTTTAGTAAGCATTTGATATATTAAATTTAACTAATACATGCACATAATAGGATGATATAAGACGTATGAAATAATTGTATAGAATGGAAATTGGACCAAATAAAAAATAATTGGGGAAAAGATAAAATTATTGAATAGTCCTTAAAGTTTCAATATGTCTGTTGATTTAACCAAGTAATTTTATGGGGTATGGTTATATGTATTTGGAATATATTCTTGAATTATGAATTTGTTTTGTGTGATTATAATTTGAATTGTTTACAATTGAGTCCAAAAAGGTGTGATAGGGACGAAAACGTAAAAAGATGATAAATTGAATACGATGAATTAAAATTTGAGATATTTAATGAATTGATATTTAATTATGGATGATTGAATTGTATTGGTATGAATTTGATTGATTATCAAGATATATGATTAAACTGAATAATTCGCAAAATATGTAGGACCTAGTAATTGAATGTGATTTGTATAGAATTTGATGTTATACCATTACTGAATTATTATTTGAAGCTAAAAATGACGCAAGATCATCGTGAAGTGGCTTTGGGTCGTTGGGACGAAGAATTATGGCATCCTCGAGACAAAGGCTTTCTTCTAGTCGTGACGCGAGCTGCTCGTCGGCACGTCGTGCATTCCCTCGTTGCGACATTACTCACTATTTTGTCTGCAATGCAAGGCATACTCCACAATATGAAGTACCTAAGTCCCAAAATAATACTATTTAACGTATTAATTCGATGTTTTAAAAGTTTTAATTATTAAATATATATAGATTATAATCCATTAACAAGTTATTAAGAATACTATTTAAATTTTAAAATAATTAGTAAGGTTAAAATTTTGATTAAAACAATAGTACTATAATATTAAATATTAGTTTGATTAAAATAATAAATAATATTAATTAGGACAATAATATAATATTTAATGGGTTAGTATTTGATGCACTAGAAGTGTATTTTTTCTATTCCACAAACATCTTTAAAATATAAGTCTCATTTTTTAAATATTTTACTGTATTTTTATGGGATATTTGTCAACCATCGATTCTTCTTGTGGAGTCTAAAAATCTAATTAGCAGTGTATCAATTATTTTTTTATATTTAAATATGTATATTTAATAATATTAAAAATATAATATTTATGGTTCTTATTTTAAAAAGAGAGAATTTCACTATTTAGTATAATGATATGATATTTCATATTTGGCTTAGTTGAAGTTAATTTTTTATCTAAAATTTTGAATTCTTTTCTAAAAATTGTTGTTTTAAAAAAAGTTTGGAAAGAAAAAAACAATTTTCAAAAATGCTTTATTTTTTTGACTTAAATGATTTTTCATTAACTAAGTTATTTCCCAAAAAATAAATATTAAAATTTATAAAAAATATTATTCAAAAATAATTTAGAAAGGAGTAAACAAACTCATAAAAAGAGAAACTATTACTTGGTTCTTGTTTTTTGCATTGTAGAGTATGAGAAAACAAAAAAAGAAAGCAACATTGTGTTTCATTTTTGGGGTAAGGGAAGGTCCTACTAATCACTTTGCTTTTTTATTTTTTCCTTAACTTTGTGTTTATACCACCTTTTTTGTGTTACTTTTCTTGAAACAACAACTATTTAATTATTTTTTTATATTTAATATGAAAAGACTAGGGGTGAGCAAAACTCGATTCGACTCGAAAAAATCTAAAAAAATTTAAATTTCGAGTTAAACGAATTGAGTTATTCGAGTTATTCGAGTCAACTCGATTTTTTTTCGAATTTCGAGTTCGAATCGAGTTGAGTTTTCAAATTCGAATAACTCGAATAATTCGAATAATTCGAATATCAAACTATAATATTTTACATTTTTACCCCAAACTCCCAAACCTTTTTAAATTTCCCTCAAAACTTTTACTCCTTCCCACTTTCCCCTCAAAACTTTTACTTCCCTTCCATCCCAACCCCGCAATCTACCCAAAATTCATTTCCCACCAAAATTTTACTCTCTCATTTATTTTTTCTCAAAATTTTACTCCCCAAAACCCTCAAAACTTTTTATTTTCCCCCAAAATTTTTACTCCCTCCCACTTTTCCCCTAAAACTTTTACTCCATTCCCATCTCACCTCCCATCTACCCAAACCCATCCCCCCTAATTTTTTTTAATATTTCCCTCAAAATTTTACTCCCCCTATTTATTTTCCCTCAAACTTTCATTCTCCAAAACTTTTTTTTTCCCCCTAAACTTTACTTCTCACCCTTTACTCTCAAATAAAAAATCAAAATTATCCAAAAAAAATCACTAAACATAAATAGTAATAATTTTATTTATATCTACTATTTATATTATTAAATTAAATTTCACATTTTATATTATTTATGTTATTGAATTGTTTAGTCATATTGAATATTTATATTAAAATTGAATTATTAATTATGCCATAAAATTTTCGTGTTAAAATTTTATATCGGTATCAATTTCACATTTTATCTTTAAAATAACTTTTATTAAAAAAATCACATTTTTACATTTAATATATTTTTTAATTCCAAAATACATAGTGACAAGAATCTGAAGATAATTGAAAGAACTAAACAAGTAAAGAAGCTAACCCGTATATAAAAGATTAATAAATAAATTATTTGGTGTGAAAGTTAATAAAAAAAATTTGGTTAAGGTGGACAAATTTTATTACGATAGGTGACAATAGTTACAAAGACCCAAAATTATTTTTTAAAATTTAACTCGAACAAATATATTCGATTCGAATTCTGTAACATCCCGAATTAGGGGTTGTTTGCAATTTTATTATTTTTATTATTTTTATTATTTTCACATGCTCGGAATGATGGAATGCTATGCTCATTTGACTTGTTTTAGGGTCTAGTCATAACCCCGGGTTAGGTCGGACTTAGGATTAAAAACTTCTTTTTAGCACTTAAGAGGAAAAAGCCAAGTGAGGAGGTTTTAAATAAATAAATTTTGGTGCGAAACATGCCACAAGGAAGCAGCTGGTAGAATGGCTTGGGGCGCTAGGGTGCAAGGGGGCTCCAGGAGGTAAGGGGTTCGAGTCTGGGTGATAGCATGGGAGTGTTTTAATTTTTGCGTTAAAAAGGGATTTGGGCTAGGAAGGCCTTATAAATAAATGGTGCGGTTTATGGGCATGAAAGTTAGCCTGGCAAAGTGGCTTGGGAGCGCCACTTAAGGGCCTGGGGGCGCTTGGACTCAAGTTCGAGTCACGCTGGGAGCAAAGGGGGTTTTATTTTGTTTTTGGGCGTTGAAGCTAGCGGGGGGAGAGCTTAAAAGAAATTTCGACGGGTTTATGTCACAAACAGGTGCCTTGGCCGAGTGGCTAGGGGCGCTATAGGAGGGCTGCGGCATTGAGGTCCCGCGTTCGAGTCCTGATAGAAGCGCTGTGCGTTTTATTTTGTTTTTAGCGTTATAGCAAGGGGAGCCGAGGAATGAACGCTTAAAAGGAAATTATGATGCGATTATGTCATGAAATGCGCAGTGGTAGAGTGGCAGGAGGTGAGGAGTGCTTGCTTCAGGTCACGGGTTCGAGACCTAGGGGAAGCATCTGCTCAGTTTTATTTATTTTATGCCGGCGTGGGAGTAGTGGCCTGCATGGGCTCTCTAATTTTTGAAGACATGCCGCTTTGTTTTGCTGCTGGAGGTATGGGGCAAACCTTTTTTTTTTATTTTATTTTATGTTATTTATTGGAAGAAGGAAATAAGTGATGGGAAATAATGTTTTATTTTGGTGATGGGAATTAATTTATTTTTATTTTATTTATTGTTGGAAGATGGGTTGGTGATGGGAAGTTTAATAAACAATAAATTATTTTATTTTATTTCAAATGGAGATGGGGAAATTGTTAAACAATAATGTTTTGTTTTTGGTGATAGAAATTATCACAAAAAGGGGTGCATGGCCGAATTTTGAGCTTCTAGGGACCTTCATGGGCGGTTTTGAAGATTAGCAAGGGGAGCATGGCCGGAATTCTTTAATTTCTTTTCTTTTCTTGCCATTTTGTTCTTGGCCGAAAAAGAGAGAGAGCAAAGGCTTGAGTTTCGGTTTTGGAAGAAGTTTAGGGAGGTGTTTTTGGCTTGGAGGTATGCTCATTTGTGTGCCGAAATTTGCTTCTTCTTTCTCTCCTTTATTTCTTTTGAAGTAGCCAACTATTCAATCCTTTTTCTACAAAGCTTGGCCGAACATTGGTGTTCATTAAGTGAAGCAATCATCGAGGTAAGGGGGCGACCAACTCTTGTGGTCTTGAGTTGTAGGCTTTGGCCGAATAGCAAGCAAGTGCATATCTACTTCTTGGTTTTCTCCAATCGTTTTTAAAGAGAAGGTAGGTGTCATGGCCAAATGTTTTGTGTTTTGTTTCACTTTTCTCTGTCGATTTCTTGAGGGCAAAGCTGATTTCGGCAGTTGTTAGTAAGATCTCTAATCACCTTTTGACACCGATCTCTTTTAGGTACTCCGGGATTGTGAGGTAGTCGATCTAAGCCATCTATTCCCCAACAATCGGTTTTCGGTAAGTAAGTGGTAAGGATCTAAGTTGGTTTAATTATTCTTTGAGTTGATTGGAAAATCCGAAGGCTAGTGAGACTTGTTTTGGTTGTTGGCCGATTGTAGGGGGAGAAGCAGGCTCGCATACTTTGCGTGGTGGGTTGTTTTCGTAAGGCAAAGGGGTAAGGTTAAGTGCCATACGTTATCTCAATCCTTCGGGATATAATGGTGTGGCCGAATGGCCTTGTTAATGACCCTATGGTTTGTCAGAATGTAGGAGCAAGTACGGTAGATCGATTCTTCGGGATTTCGTTATTGAGTAGTTCGGGATTCACTTAGACTTACGTTTAAACAGGTGTGTAAACTCTTACACACTTTATTAGTATAGACTGTTATTATGATGATATATAAACCTCTCATGTAGTAACTTGCCTTGTGGGCATAAGCTTGGATTTCGGGTAAGTCCCCTATTACTTGATCTATGATGTATGTTGTGTATGCCATCATATGCTGTTAAATGCTATGCTATATACAAATGTATGATATATGGGATCATGATACTTGTTATGTGAGCATGATGATGGTGGGATTGATGAGAGGAGGGAGATGATCTCTATGGACTGTCACCAGTGGTTTTGACCACACCGTTAATATAATTTGTGACTAAGTCCCAGTGGTTTGGCACCACCAGTGGTTTGGTACCACATATTGATATTTGTGACTTCGGTCACCAGTGTTTTGGCACCACCAGTGGTTTTGACCACATGTTGATATTGTGACCTATGGTCATCAGTGGTTTTGACCACACGATGGGTTGGCCCCATCACTTGATATATTTGTGACTTCGGTCACCAGTGGTTTGGCACCACCAGTGGTTTGGTACCACACGGGGTAGAAAAAGGAGTATGGATGGCTAGCTTGGGTTGCATAATTGCATGTCTTACTAATATCTTGTGTATGAGGTGCATTTTCGGGTTGGGGATTTATACACTGAGTCTTGGTGACTCACCCCTTCCCATATCATTTTGCAGGTGAGTAGATCGCGGAGATGGAGCCGGAGAGGACTCGAGGCGGCCATGCTTGTTCCTTGGACTTGAAATTTTATTTCGTACCGTTAAAGTTTACTATTTGCTAAATTTTGATTTGGTTTGTAATATGGCCGCTAATTATTATTTGGGTGTTTAAGTAGTTGCTTTTACTTTATTTCTATTATATTGCTAATGAACTTATAAACTGTTAAATCGATTGGTTAAAAGTAACGTTTTCAAAATAAGTATTCGTACGCGTTTTCAAAGATGTTACCATCGGGTAGCAAAATTTACCAAGTTAACGTAAACTCCGATGTTTCTAAAAATTTAAATGATTAAATGGTTTCAAAGGAAAAAGGTTTCAACTCAATCGTGTTTATCAAATCAACCCATCTGAGTTTTAGCAAACACCGTTTTATAACTTCAACAATATCTTCAGATTTCCACTGTTAATCTAAATCTTTCAAAACGTTTTTACTCCGTGACATACCAGATCCGGTCAAGGCTCGTGGGCCGGGTTTGGGGTGTTACATATTTGGTATCAGAGCCCGGTTCAAAACTCAGCTGTGGGGGCCCAAGGCCCAAAAATGTTTTCCTGATAGGCCTCTGTGAAATATTACGAAAATGGTTTTGAACAACATGGCATCGAGTCTCCGGCACCAATCCGCTCGGGTAAGTATTTCTAACCTCTGTGTGAATTATTATCTGTAAAGGGGTAGAAATGGAACGTAGATAGTATGAAAGGTATGCGAACCCTAGGACTAGTTTACCCCAACAATCGCATAAGATCTTTAATTGCCTAATTAAACAAACCTATGACTAAGTCGCCGAGTTAGGGTGTGGTAACCTTTGTGCGCATGTCTAGGATTGGTTCCGGAAGAGCCTGGTTTTTAAGCAGTCCTAGCGACTCACCTCCTCTTCTCAGGAATCCTACCTGGTGCGTAGCTTCGGTTCAGCCTAACCGTGAGGACTTGTTCATAGGCTAAACCCGATAACTAATACCCGAAAGGGAACTAGCCGTATTTTTATAAAAACTCTAGTTTTAAAACTTATAAAAATTTCCCTTAAACTTGTGGGCATTATTTTTACAAAAAAAAAATTCGAAAAATTTTTTATTTATGGAAATTACAAAAATACCCTTAGTGGTAAAAATTACAAAAATGCCCCTAGTTTCTAAAATTACTAAGCTACCCCCAAATTCAACAAATTTCTCTTATTTTACAAGCATACCCGAAACCCCTAATTCACAAATATCAAAAATGCCATGATTTTTGGAAAATTACGAAATTGCCCCTAACTTATAAAATTACCAAAATAACCCTGGTTTTCAAAATTTTTGCAACACTGCCAATTTGGAAAACAAACTTCCAAAAAGAACCCTCAAAGTTTTGCAATTTTTGAAATACCTCGGAATTATTGAAACATTACAAATTTACCCTGGTTTATTACCAAAATACCCCTGTAGGGCAAATGACGAAATTACCCCCGGGGTGGGAATAGGACAAAAAGGTGATGGAATAAGTGAATGTGTATCTTTGAATTAGAATAGAAGACTTAAAACTTGTTTGATCGAAGGAACAACTTTTAAACTTCGTTCATAAAATTTCTTCGCTAATAATCAGTGAAACATTGATTAACTCATAAAACTTTTTAGACAGATCGCGCGATAAGAGATGAGTTCTAGAGCACGCGGTCGTCGGGGACGCGGTAAAGGCAGGATGGCTGTGTCAGAACCCGTTAGGTCAAGCCAGGGATCGGATAATGAGATACCACCTCCACCACAACCCCCAACTTTTGGTGTTGGACAACGGGATCAGACGGGGGGCGAGTCAGTATCGCAGGCTGTGCTGCGACTTCTAGAAATGATGGCTGGGGCAGGTAGAGGTACAGGAGCTCGTAAATCTATACCTGAGCGACTCCGAGCGAATGGAGCGGAGATATTTCGAGGTGTATCAGGTGTGGCCCCCAGTACGGCGGAGTATTGGCTGGAATCAACGGAGAGGATCATGGATGACCTAGATTTTACAGCTGAGGAAAAGCTGAAGGGTATAATCTGTCTACTTCGGGATGAGTCATACCAGTGGTGGCTCACTGTAAGGGATGGAGCGATAGCGGAGGATTTCACATGGGAATTCTTTAGGGCGGCCTACCAAAGGAAATATATAGGAGCTAGCTACGTGGATGCGCAACGGAATGCTTTCTTGAACCTGGTTCAGGGTAATAAGACAGTGGCAGAGTATGAGGCTGAATTTCTCCGATTGAGTAGGTATGCTCGTGGTATTGTGGGTACTGAGTATGAGCGCTGTGTCAGATTTGAGGATGGGCTGCGAGATGAACTGAGGATGATGATAGCTCCGCAACAGGAACGGGAGTTCGCTGTTCTAGTAGAGAAGGCTAAAGTTGCTGAAGGGGTAAGACAGTCTTTTAGAAGGAATCAGGATAGGAGCTGGAACAAGAGGAGCTCCGGATCTTCGAGGTTTTCTGGAAATCAGTAGAAGAGGACAAGGTATGGTGGGTCAGATCAAGCTGCTAGGCCTGCTGCTGCTACTGCTAATACTCAATGGCCGCGACGGTGTGCTCAGTGTGGAAAGTCTCACACGGGGGTGTGTCGGAATGGTAATCGGGGATGCTTCGAATGTGGATCCGTGACACATCGAGTTAGGGACTGTCCGAAAAAGGCAGCGAGGCTAAGGTCTGAGGGTCAGGAACGTCCACTGAATAGGAGGGATAATCAGCAGCCACCGAGAGGTCGTGGTGCAGGTAGGGGAGGTAATGGTGCTGGCAGAGGTCGTGGGACATCGAGTAGAGGTACCGGTGGTACTGAGGCTAGGCAACCTGGTTTGGTCTATGCCGCGAGGCGTCAAGAGGAGGGCGACGCATCGGACGTCATAACCGGTATGTTTTTGATCTTTGGAGTACCCTATAGCACCTTGATTGATGTTGGCTCGACTCACTCATACATTACTAGTAACATAGTGAAAACTCTGAACTTAGACTTTGAGCTTACTTCTAAGAAGATGACTGTGTTAAGCCCTCTAGGTCACTCTGTAGAAGTAAGTAAACTCTATAGGGATGTACCCCTAGAACTCCAAGGGGTCGTGTTCTTGGCTGACTTGATGGAACTACCGTTTAGGGAGTTCGATCTGATTCTCGGGATGGATTGGCTAGTAAAGTATCAATCTAGCCTGGATTGCGCAGCTAAGTGCCTGGTGTTAAAGACCGTGGAAGGAGATGAGGTGGTGATGATAGGTAAGAGGAGAGATTACCTATCTAATCTGGTTTCTGCATTGAAGGCGAAAAAGATGGTTAGGAAAGGTTGTGAGGCATTTGTGGTGTATGTTCGTGCTTTGGAAGCTAAGGATGCAGTTATTAAGGATGTGCGGACTGTAAGGGAGTATGTTGATGTGTTTCCAGAAGAACTCCCGGGTCTACCTCCTGATCGTGAGGTTGAGTTTGGTATAAATTTGTTACCCGGAACCGCACCAGTATCTATAGCTCCGTATCAGATGGCACCGAGAGAATTAGTGGAATTGAAGGCTCAGATCCAGGAGTTGTTGGATAGAGGGTTCATCCGACCGAGTGTATCGTCTTGGGGAGCTCCAGTGCTTTTTGTCAAAAAGAAGGATGGAACAATGAGGATGTGCATAGACTATCGACAGCTGAACAAGCTGACAATAAAGAACAGGTATCCTTTGCTCAGGATTGATGATTTGTTCGATCAACTCAAGGGTGCATCAGTTTTCTCTAAGATCGACCTCAGATCGGGGTATCACCAGCTTAAGGTGAAGGAAGCTGATATCCATAAGACGGCATTCCGTACTCGGTATGGGCACTACGAGTTTTTGGTAATGCCTTTTGGTTTGACAAATGCACCAGCCGCGTTTATGGACCTGATGAACCGGGTTTTCCAACCCTATCTGGATCGGTTCGTCGTAGTATTTATAGACGACATTTTGGTGTACTCGAAGTCTGAAGAAGAGCATGACGCACACCTTCATGTGGTTCTGCAAGTGCTAAGGGAGAAACAGTTGTACGCCAAATTCAGCAAGTGTGAATTTTGGCTTAAGGAGGTAACTTTCCTAGGGCATGTTGTTTCAGCTGAGGGGATCAGGGTGGATCCTAGCAAGATCGAGGCAGTGTTGGAGTGGAAACCCCCAAAGTCGGTTACGGAAATCCGAAGTTTTCTGGGGTTGGCAGGATATTACAGAAGATTCGTGAAAAATTTCTCCTTAATCGCAGCACCGTTGACCAAGTTGCTGAGAAAAGGAGTTCCATTTGTGTGGTCTGAGAAACAGCAAGAGAGTTTCGACAGACTAAAGAAGTTTTTGACAGAAGCACCGGTCTTGATTCAGCCTGAGTCAGGAAAGGAATTCACTGTGTATTGTGATGCATCGTATACTGGTTTAGGGTGTGTGTTGATGCAAGAAGGGAAGGTGGTCGCTTATGCGTCACGACAGTTGAGGCCTCACGAAGGTAACTATCCGACACATGATTTAGAATTAGCCGCTGTGGTTTTTGCCTTGAAGATTTGGAGGCACTATCTGTATGGGGAGAAGTCGGTGGTGTACTCGGATCACAAGAGCCTGAAGTACCTCTTGACCCAAAAAGATTTAAATCTGAGGCAGCGGAGGTGGATTGAGTTGCTGAAGGACTACGATTGTTCTATAGAATACCATCCGGGCAAGGCCAATGTAGTCGCTGATGCTTTGAGTCGTAAAGTGGTGGCAGAATTGCGAGCAATGTTTGCTCACCTAAGTCTCTATGAGGATGGTAGTCTTCTGGCGGAATTGAGAGTGAAACCGTCTTGGATCGATGAAGTTAAAGAGAGGCAGTTGACCGACGAAGTTTTGAGTACTCGGAGGTTGCAAGTACAGAGTGGTGAGGCCGAAGGTTTCAGCTTGAGTAGTGATGGAGTGTTGTATTTTCAGGAGAGAGTATGTATGCCTAAGGATGATGATTTGAGGCAGCAGATACTTAAAGAAGCGCATAGCAGCCCGTACGCTATGCATCCTGGAGGCAGCAAGATGTATCGGGATTTAAGGGAGCAGTTTTGGTGGCCGGGTCTTAAGCGAGAAGTAACCGAGTTAGTGGGCAAGTGTCTGACATGCCAGCAAGTTAAGGCTGAGCATCAGTTGCCATCAGGGCTGTTACAGCCGGTAAATATCCCACAGTGGAAGTGGGAGGGGATTACGATGGATTTTGCAAGTGGGCTTCCCCTTACGCCCAGTAAGAAAGACTCAATATGGGTGATAGTTGATCGGGTAACTAAATTGGCCCATTTCATATCGGTAAGGGTTGACTACTCGCTTGTGAATTAGGGGTTTTTGATATTTGGCAAAATGCCATAATTCACAAATCAACCCATCTGAGTTTTAGCAAACACCGTTTTATAACTTCAACAATATCTTCAGATTTCCACTGTTAATCTAAATCTTTCAAAACGTTTTTACTCCGTGACATACCAGATCCGGTCAAGGCTCGTGGGCCGGGTTTGGGGTGTTACATATTTGGTATCAGAGCCCGGTTCAAAACTCGGCTGTGGGGGCCCAAGGCCCAAAAATGTTTTCCTGATAGGCCTCTGTGAAATATTACGAAAATGGTTTTGAACAACATGGCATCGAGTCTCCGGCACCAATCCGCTCGAGTAAGTATTTCTAACCTCTGTGTGAATTATTATCTGTAAAGGGGTAGAAATGGAACGTAGATAGTATGAAAGGTATGCGAACCCTAGGACTAGTTTACCCCAACAATCGCATAAGATCTTTAATTGCCTAATTAAACAAACCTATGACTAAGTCGCCGAGTTAGGGTGTGGTAACCTTTGTGCGCATGTCTAGGATTGGATCCGGAAGAGCCTGGTTTTTAAGCAGTCCTAGCGACTCACCTCCTCTTCTCAGGAATCCTACCTGGTGCGTAGCTTCGGTTCAGCCTAACCGTGAGGACTTGTTCATAGGCTAAACCCGATAACTAAAACCCGAAAGGGAACTAGCCGTATTTTTATAAAAACTCTAGTTTTAAAACTTTTAAAAATTTCCTTTAAACTTGTGGGCATTATTTTTACAAAAAAAAAATTCAGAAAATTTTTTATTTATGGAAATTACAAAAATACCCTTAGTGGTAAAAATTACAAAAATGCCCCTAGTTTCTAAAATTACTAAGCTACCCCCAAATTCAACAAATTTCTCTTATTTTACAAGCATACCCGAAACCCCTAATTCACAAATATCAAAAACTTCTGAAGCTATATACAGATAGTGCGGTTGCATGGAGTACCTGTGTCCATTATCTCAGATATAGATCCCCGGTTCACGTCGAGATTTTGGAAGGCCTTACAT
Source organism: Gossypium australe (assembly GCA_005393395.2). NCBI lineage: Eukaryota > Viridiplantae > Streptophyta > Magnoliopsida > Malvales > Malvaceae > Gossypium > Gossypium australe. The sequence continues at coordinate 24,319,926 of CM016622.1, forward strand.
CAGGCGTTGGGTATGAAGTTAAATTTCAGCACGGCCTTTCATCCACAGTCTAATGGACAATCTGAGAGAGTAATCCAGGTATTGGAAGATATGTTAAGAGGCTGTGTTTTGGACTTCCATGGTAGTTGGGAGGAGTACCTACCCTTGGCAGAATTCGCTTATAACAACAGTTATCAAGCGAGTATTCAGATGGCACCATATGAGGCACTGTATGGTCGGAAATGTCGTACTCCTACATGTTGGACAGAACTGGGCGAGCGTCAGATGTTGGGGCCAGAGTTGGTGGCAGAAACGGAAGATAAGGTTAGGGTAATTCGGGCTCGTCTGAAGGAGGCATTGGATAGGCAGAAATCATACGCTGACCTTAAGCACCGAGATGTGGAGTACGCAGTGGGTGATAAGGTCTTCTTGAAGGTATCACCTTGGAAGAAGGTGTTGAGATTTGGCCGGAAGGGCAAGCTAAGCCCTAGGTTCATCGGGCCGTACACAGTGTTGAAACGTGTGGGACCAGTAGCTTACCAGCTTGAATTGCCAGCAGAATTAAGTCAGATTCATGACGTCTTTCATGTGTCGATGCTTAGGCGCTATCGGTTAGATCCATCACACATCGTACCGATTGCGGATATTGAGGTGAACGCGGACTTGTCTTTTGAGGAGGAGCCGGTACAAATTTTAGATCGAGATGTCAAAGTTCTGAGGAGGAAGTCGGTACCGTTGGTAAAGGTGTTATGGCGAAACCATGGTACGGAAGAAGCCACATGGGAACCCGAGGATGTGATGCGGCAGCAATACCCCCAACTCTTTTGATCCAGGTAATTTCGAGGACGAAATTATTTTTAAGGGGGTAGAACTGTAACATCCCGAATTAGGGGTTATTTGCAATTTTATTATTTTTATTATTTTTATTATTTTCACATGCTCGGAATGATGGAATGCTATGCTCATTTGACTTGTTTTAGGGTCTAGTCATAACCCCGGGTTAGGTCGGACTTAGGATTAAAAACTTCTTTTTAGCACTTAAGAGGAAAAAGCCAAGTGAGGAGGTTTTAAATAAATAAATTTTGGTGCGAAACATGCCACAAGGAAGCAGCTGGTAGAATGGCTTGGGGCGCTAGGGTGCAAGGGGGCTCTAGGAGGTAAGGGGTTCGAGTCTGGGTGATAGCATGGGAGTGTTTTAATTTTTGTGTTAAAAAGGGATTTGGGCTAGGAAGGCCTTATAAATAAATGGTGCGGTTTATGGGCATGAAAGTCGGCCTGGCAAGTGGCTTGGGAGCGCCACTTAAGGGCCTGGGGGCGCTTGGACTCAAGTTCGAGTCACGCTGGGAGCAAAGGGGGTTTTATTTTGTTTTTGGGCGTTGAAGCTAGTGGAGGGAGAGCTTAAAAGAAATTTCGACAGGTTTATGTCACAAACAGGCGCCTTGGCCGAGTGGCTAGGGGCGCTATAGGAGGGCTGCAGCATTGAGGTCCCGCGTTCGAGTCCTGATGGAAGCGCTGTGCGTTTTATTTTGTTTTTAGCGTTATAGCAAGGGGAGCCGAGGAATGAACGCTTAAAAGGAAATTATGATGCGATTATGTCATGAAATGCGCAGTGGCAGAGTGGCAGGAGGTGAGGAGTGCTTGCTTCAGGTCACGGGTTCGAGACCTAGGGGCAGCATCTGCTCAGTTTTATTTATTTTATGCCGGCATGGGAGTAGTGGCCTGCATGGGCTCTCCAATTTTTGAAGACATGCCGCTTTGTTTTGCTGCTGGAGGTATGGGGCAAACCCTTTTTTTTATTTTATTTTATGTTATTTATTGGAAGAAGGAAATAAGTGATGGGAAATAATGTTTTATTTTGGTGATGGGAATTAATTTATTTTTATTTTATTTATTGTTGGAAGATGGGTTGGTGATGGGAAGTTTAATAAACAATAAATTATTTTATTTTATTTCAAATGGAGATGGGGAAATTGTTAAACAATAATGTTTTGTTTTTGGTGATAGAAATTATCACAAAAAGGGGTGCATGGCCGAATTTTGAGCTCCTAGGGACCTTCATGGGCGGTTTTGAAGATTAGCAAGGGGAGCATGGCCGGAATTCTTTAATTTCTTTTCTTTTCTTGCCATTTTGTTCTTGGCCGAAAAAGAGAGAGAGCAAAGGCTTGAGTTTCGGTTTTGGAAGAAGTTTAGGGAGGTGTTTTTGGCTTGGAGGTATGCTCATTTGTGTGCCGAAATTTGCTTCTTCTCTCTCTCCTTTATTTCTTTTGAAGTAGCCAACTATTCAATCCTTTTTCTACAAAGCTTGGCCGAACATTGGTGTTCATTAAGTGAAGCAATCATCGAGGTAAGAGGGCGACCAACTCTTGTGGTCTTGAGTTGTAGGCTTTGGCCGAATAGCAAGCAAGTGCATATCTACTTCTTGGTTCTCCAATCGTTTTTAAAGAGAAGGTAGGTGTCATGGCCGAATGTTTTGTGTTTTGTTTCACTTTTCTCTGTCGATTTCTTAAGGGCAAAGCCGATTTCGGCAGTTGTTAGTAAGATCTCTAATCACCTTTTGACACCGATCTCTTTTAGGTACTCCGGGATTGTGAGGTAGTCGATCTAAGCCCTCTATTCCCCAACAATCGGTTTTCGGTAAGTCAGTGGTAAGGATCTAAGCTGGTTTAATTATTCTTTGAGTTGATTGGAAAATCCGAAGGCTAGTGAGACTTGTTTTGGTTGTTGGCCGATTGTAGGGGGAGAAGCAGGCTCGCATACTTTGCGTGGTGGGTTGTTTTCGTAAGGCAAAGGGGTAAGGTTAAGTGCCATACGTTATCTCAATCCTTCGGGATATAATGGTGTGGCCGAATGGCCTTGTTAATGACCCTATGGTTTGTCCGAATGTAGGAGCAAGTACGGTAGATCGATTCTTCGGGATTTCGTTATTGAGTAGTTCGGGATTCACTTAGACTTACGTTTAAACAGGTGTGTAAACTCTTACACACTTTATTAGTATAGACTGTTATTATGATGATATATATAACCTCTCATGTAGTAACTTTGCCTTGTGGGCATAAGCTTGGATTTCGGGTAAGTCCCCTATTACTTGATCTATGATGTATGTTGTGTATGCCATCATATGCTGTTAAATGCTATGCTATATACAAATGCATGATATATGGGATCATGATACTTGTTATGTGAGCATGATGATGGTGGGATTGATGAGAGGAGGGAGATGATCTCTATGGACTGTCACCAGTGGTTTTGACCACACCGTTAATATAATTTGTGACTAAGTCCCAGTGGTTTGGCACCACCAGTGGTTTGGTACCACATATTGATATTTGTGACTTCGGTCACCAGTGATTTGGCACCACCAGTGGTTTTGACCACATGTTGATATTGTGACCTATGGTCATCAGTGGTTTTGACCACACGATGGGTTGGCCCCATCACTTGATATATTTGTGACTTCGGTCACCAGTGGTTTGGCACCACCAGTGGTTTGGTACCACACGGGGTAGAAAAAGGAGTATGGATGGCTAGCTTGGGTTGCATAATTGCATGTCTTACTAATATCTTGTGTATGAGGTGCATTTTCGGGTTGGGGATTTATACACTGAGTCTTGGTGACTCACCCCTTCCCATATCATTTTGCAGGTGAGTAGATCGCGGAGATGGAGCCGGAGAGGACTCGAGGCGGCCATGCTTGTTCCTTGGACTTGAAATTTTATTTCGTACCGTTAAAGTTTACTATTTGCTAAATTTTGATTTGGTTTGTAATATGGCCGCTAATTATTATTTGGGTGTTTAAGTAGTTGCTTTTACTTTATTTCTATTATATTGCTAATGAACTTATAAACTGTTAAATCGATCGGTTAAAAGTAACGTTTTCAAAATAAGTATTCGTACGCCTTTTCAAAGATGTTACCATCGGGTAGCAAAATTTACCAAGTTAACGAAAACTCCGATGTTTCTAAAAATTTAAATGATTAAATGGTTTCAAAGGAAAAAGGTTTCAACTCAATCGTGTTTATCAAATCAACCCATCTGAGTTTTAGCAAACACCATTTTATAACTTCAACAATATCTTCAGATTTCCACTGTTAATCTAAATCTTTCAAAACGTTTTTACTCCGTGACATACCAGATCCGGTCAAGGCTCGTGGGCCGGGTTTGGGGTGTTACAAATTCCATCTCACTCGACTCGATTCGAGAAAATTTCAAATCAAATTAGGATGATAAAATGTGATTCGTCAACTCGATTAACTCGAAATTTTTTCATTCGATTCGATCGAACGCTCACCCCTAGAAAAGACTAAACCATATCTATAATCTCTAAATAATATAAAAGAATTTTATCACGAGATTGAGATAAAGTGTAACAAAAATATTTCAAATTTTGATGTAAAAATAATTTTTTCATTGTTAATTTCTATACCAAATTAAAATTGATTTCACCCTGTCTTTGGATTTGACTTTATTTTAGTCTTTCACAATTATTTAATAAAACATGCTTCTTCTTCTTTTTTTTAAACGTGACTCTAATACTTATTGATGTCGAGGTTAGTCTGTGACTATAAGTAAAAGTCAAACTAACTAAATTTAGGATTTTTAACTAAATAATAGTAGAAAATATGGACATCACATATATAATAAGATTAATTACATGTTATTATTTACTATCATAAAATGTTAGCCCAAATTAAAAAAAAAAGTGATCTAATTTGGTTAAGGTGTATTGGGCTTTAGTTATTAAATAAAGTATAAGTCCAATATGTGTAGATACTCTAGTAACTAATTTCTAATTAATGATGGGTTGATTAGAAATTAGGATTAATGTGCAAAAGTTATAAATATTAGGGTTATGACCCCCAAATTACACATATGTAACTTTTCTAAAATCCCATCTTTAGACAAGAGAGTCACATTCTCAAAATTACTTGTGTGCTAATTTGCAAGATCAAAACCATAATATCAGAAGATTTCAAGAAATCGATGGATTCAAGTACGCTTCCACATCTAGTTTTGTTCTTGATGATTTGACATGGATCCTGATTTACATTTTTAAGTTTATATCAGATCTTGTTTTTACAGTTCAAACAATCGCTCGCTGATATTATCTTGGGCGGATTCATATATATGGTGGATACTTACGCATAATTTCATACCATTGGTTCACACTTAGACATACCCTGATCCAATTCTGTACACATACCCATACTAATAATTAAATGTGTATAATATTCAGATGAACTCCATATCATACTATATTAGAATATCGTAATTTAAAATAGTATTGACTCAACTTTAGAATAAGGTTAGAAGAAGATGCAATACCCTTTACTAGTTATATTTACAGATTATCAGAACATATACCCTTCTTGACGTACATATACACATATCTTTTCCATGGAAAACCCTTAAGATTTTATTCAACTCATTTTCCAAAGCATATCAATACCTTATCTTGGTCACACTTATTAAAGAACTGCAAGAACTTACTCATATCTTACCATAGAGACAAACATTCAGATTCATAGCTTACCAGATAATCCTGCAGTTCATGCCACATAGACTTAGAAGAATACACCATCTAAGCAATCAGATAAAACATGCCACTAAGGCGATCATTCAGAATTTGCCACAAAGGCATCCCTTTCAGAGTTTGCCACAAAGGCTGTTCTTTTCAGAGTTCACCACATAGGCTATTTTTTTTTTTTTAGATTTTGCCATAAAGGTTATTCTTTTCATAGCTCACCATACAGACTATTCTATTTAGAGTTCACCACAAAAGCTATTCTTTTCAAGGTTGGCCACAAAATCTATTCTTTTCAAAGTTCGTCACAAAGGTTATTCTTTTCATAGTTCGCCAAAAAGACAATTCTTAACTTTCGTGTTTATGATATGAATTTACCTAAACTCATATTATGCGAAGTTTGCCCATCATCATCCTGGAAATGTAGAGAACCTCATTGGGTAATCACCATTTCTTTGTTCTTATCCAGAAAATGTCATGGCCATGGACTTTTCCTTCAGAGTTCATATCAGAGTTCATGTTTTCAGTCTCGACAGACTCCATTAGACACCAACACGGTGAACAAACACAAACTCTCTTGACAGACTTTTCATGCATTGACACATCTAAGTTCAACCCTTTTACTTCACTAACTTACACCCAATCAGAACACTCACATATCTCATAGCATATTTTTCAGACATATACATACTTCATATCTATCACAACTTGAACTTATCAGACTCTATTCCAAATATACATACTATATATTCCATGGTTTCAAATTCATAGTTCAATCACTTTCTTACCGACCTACTTCAGTATGAACAGAATACATGCAAAAGTCAGAGTAAAGACTCATTTAACACCCATGTATAACAGCTTGAACTCCATATTCAAACTTCTATCATGAAATCACAACAACCGTTGCTTACAAAACATAGGAACGCCGTTACTACTTTTATACATACAAGTTGCTTATCATTTCAAACGCTATCAATCCCACACTGAAACCTTATACTTATAGTCTTACTGTTTAGTTACTAAACGCAGATTTACTCATTCCGAACTTAACATGCAGAGCTGAAATACTTACCCTAATACGAAGTAACTACTGGTCATAAAATAACCTTGGCCTCTAGGTCGTCGAGTTAGGATACATTTGACTTAAGGAATGTTTCAGTAGATACCACTTAAGGAAGAGAAAGAAGAAAGAAAAACCCCTTTCAGCACATATTCTCACATATAAATATGACTCATCTGGCTTACTGAAATTCAACAAGTGTCATGCGTACCAGAACTTGTCTTCTCATTGACCTACAATTTCTAAAAAAAGTATAAATAGGTTCCATTCATCAAACTTATCATGCTAGATTGTATAACTAGTTTCTAACCAAATTACTTAAAGTCTAACTAGCACAGTATTCCATACAAACTAGGCGTGTTATACCTTTGGCGAATACTTATCCCATAATTCACTTTTATCCCTTAACACGAACGTCTCCTTCATATAACAGAATACCATGAAATCAATTTCTTACTAACTCCAATGGTGATTACTATACACCCACACGCATGTGCCAAAATGGTCATTTAGGCAGATAACATCACACCAAATAGACTGTTTACCACTATACACCCAAAACTTTAAATCCACTAGAACTGGGGTGTTACATTGCTGACCGCTCTCCTCTTCCCTTCGCTCTATCGCGTGTACAACGTGATGAGAGGAAGAAATTAACAAACAATGACACAAGGATCGAATAAAACTAATATGTGCGGTGTCTACAAGTGTGACAAGTCAGTTGTAATATATTTGTACAGTGGAGTACAGGAGTACTCCTAGGATTGAACCCAAGAAAGTCTGAGATTGAACAATTTCTAATTAACAAGCGTGCAAAATAAAGAGTCTAATCAACTAATCGCAATATATATATATATATATATATATATATATATATATAACGACAAATCATGAAGTCAAGAATGAGTATACTAATTTATGAGCTAGCTATCAAGGACTAAATTGTAACAAATGTAAAGTTATAAAATTAACATAGAAATAATAAATGGTGGTTGATTGATCTCGATGTGGTTCACTCCTTCTCGAATTAGGGATCCAAATCGCTTAAACTCTTAAAATGGTTCCATTTTACCTTTCAGTCTTAATTTTACCAAGTTAGACAAGTTAATTTAATTTATCTCTCGATCTCACCGGCTAACCTAGGACTAATGAATTGGTGCTCAACAAAATCTCCTCTCGGTCTCACTTGTATAAATCTTCCCTTAGGGTCGTTACCTAAGTTTTTAGGTTCATTCAAATTAGTCCAATTTATTACGATTTGGTCCATCATCCAAAAATCAGCTCATCACATCTCCATCAACCAACCCCCTTAAAAGTTTAGTTACTCATATGAAAAACTAAACTAACAAACATAAAAGTGCAGAACATGGAAGCCATTAAAGAAAAGCTTAAGAAAAATGTAAAAGTTTGGATTTTTTATGCAATAGAACTTAAAGGAAATGTAAAGAGAAGCATATTACATGAAAATCTAAAGCAAGAAATATAAAAGGAACAAGCTTTAATAGATTTAATGTAAACGAGATTGAAATGCATTAACATAAAGCTAGAAATTTCTTTACAAACAAAGTAAAAGGACTAAAGTTGTAAATAAACCTAAGCTAAAGTGCTAACTAACTTAACTAACTACAAGAGAAAGAAGAAAAATGCAGAAAAATAACTTCTATAGCCATGGAAGATAAAGAAAATGAAAACCCTAGAAAAGTAGAAGAAAACTAAGAGAAATTAAAGCTAAACTAAGCCTAAGTGTGTGAATCCTCTTTCCTCAACCAAATTTGGTTATTTTTAGCAGCCAATTTCTGACCCTCTTTGTGCCCAAAATGTCCTTGAATGAGCCTTCAATGATTGGTGCTTTGGTTGGACAAAGACTACCCTTGGCGTCATTTTTATCCCCCTGACGGTGTGGATATGCGATACCCAAGGATTGAATATTGCGATATCGTTGACAAACTTGACTTAGGGTGTTTCTTCGGCGAGTGGGTATCACGAAACCAACAGAGGATATGGCGATACCACTGAAAGGTCCAAACTTGGGGCCTATTGGAGGTATCACAATACCTTCTCCTTTGGTGATGTTATCATTCGATTTTGGCCTCCAATGCGTCCTTACAAAACTCAATAATATGTTAGGGCCCCCAATGACACTATTGGTCAATTTACGTCTCAAAATAAGTAAAAAGAGGCATTTACACTTATTAAATCGAAATTCTAAAAACTACGTAAACAACATTATTTTGTTTGAAAACAAGCTCCTCATACCAGGAAAGCCTGATTTGCTATATCAAATTATGACAGATCAGTTACTCTATGAACACTTCTTCATTAATGAAGTCATTCAAGAACACACTTTTTACATCCATTTGAAATAGTTTGATATTTAGGTAAGTTACAACCATCAATAAGAGTTTGATTGCTTCGAGCGTGCTATAGGTTAGAGTTAACTTGTACGACTTTAAACTCGACTCCATAAGTGTCGAAGTTAAGGCTAACTTGTACGAGATACTATCAGGAATATGTGAAATAAAAAAACCTGACCTCTAACACTCATGTTTTCTAAGTTCAGAGTTAAGTTATTTCATCATATCCCAATCGTGGGGATCAAATTTTGTAAGAAATTTTCGAAAAAGAAGCATGACCTCCCTAAAAATACACATCAACTCCTATAGATAACCATATTATTTAATTTTAAAAAATACTTATTTCAAATATTTCTATTTTTAGGAATAAAAAAGTAATGATTGAATAAAAAATCTAGATTGGGGAGCGTTTATTTTCTTATTATTATTTCAATTACTTTCCCACATTTGGTAATTGACTTTATAGGTTTTCTTTTTCTTACTATATTCTCAATTCATTCTATTTTTATGTATTATAATATAGAATTAATCTGGGATAAAATGTAACAAATGAAAAAATAGATCAAATCGGACTTATCAAGAATTCACATATCTCAATTAAGATGGAGGCTTTTAACTTAACCCACCACCCAAATCTCTTTGCAAATAAATTAGGGTCCATTTGTTTACATTTAAAAAGTTTTACGAAAAATATTTTTTATATTTTCTTATGTTTGTTTCACAAAAAATAACATGGTCAAAAGAAAATGACTTACAGGCCATCGTAAAAGAAGCTCATTTTCCTTTAAAATGACTTACCCTTTTAAAAAGTGAAAGTTATTTTTCGGGAAAGAGCTTATCTATAGATAATTTTATTTTATATACAAATTAACTTAAATCAAGCTTAATATTATTGTATTGATAATAAGTTTTATTTTTTTATTTTTAAAAATATTTAAAATATTAAAATAAAATATTATATTTTCAATATTATTAAACATATATATTTTATTATTTATATTTAGTCATTTAATAAATTATTAATATAATTTATTTTAATAAATTATTTAATTATTTAATTTTTAATAATAAATTTTAAATAATATTCTTCACATATTATTGAAAATATTCAATATTAATATTTTAATAATAATTATTTATACAATTATAAATATACTAATAATAAATGCTTTACAATATAAAGGTTAAAATATGTCATAAGTCTATGTATTCTTCACAAATTTGCAATTTAGTCTTTGCACTTTTATTTTCAAGAATTTAGTTGTTCTACTTTTCAGATTTAAAAATCAAGCTAATTGTTGACATTGTTAATTATTTTTGAATTTTGTTGATGTCACATTTTTGAATAAAAAATACTCACTTGGTAATCATGTAACTAAAAAATGGCGTTGTAATGAATCTAAATTTAACAAAATAGTTTTAATATATGCAAAAACAATGCAAAATATAAATTTATAAATATAAAATAAATTCAATTATACAATGAAAATATAAGAAATCTCAAATGTATGTTTGTTTCATTGAAAATAACTTTTATGAAATATTTTTAAGAAATCTGTTATTTTACACAGATTCATCTAAACACCTGAAAATATTAACTTTTTCAAGAAAGTAAGTCATTTCCTAAAAGTTATTTTTAATGAAATAAACAGACCCTTAGTATTGAGTAAGCTTTTCGAACTCTCAAGGACCTTTTTCTCTTTTCCAAGAATAAATGGACTGGAATTATTAAATTATTTTCCTTAAAAGGAGATTGCAATTTATCATGAATTTATCTTTTATTTCTTTTTTCAATCAAAATATACACTATGATTGTTTCAAATATTTTTGTTAATTTATCTGTTTATCAAATTCATCAACATATGTATTTTCATTACTGACATATTCGTTAATTGAATTTTGGTAAATATTCTAATGAGGAATTTGAATTTTTAAAAAATCTATTCAGTATCTAAATTTTGATATTTTTTATTAATATGATATTTCTGTTAATTTCTGACATGTTTAAATTGTGACATATTTCAATTTTTATTAGAATAATTTTTATTTTTAAATTAAACGAGAGATTTGGGGTTAAATATACCTTTAAATTTTCTAACTAAAAAAATATTTAATTTCAATTCATAAATTTTTCAAATAAAGAATTTCTGGTAAAAAGTGACATGTGTCACTATTTAACTAGGTCATGTGTCTTAACAAGTCAGAAATTCACAATGTTAGTAAGAGGTGCCATATTCATAAATGGCGTAAAATTACATGCACCATACACATTTTCAAAGTAAAGGAACTACAGTAGAAGATTTAATAAAGTTGAAATACCAAATATGCCATTATCCCTTATCGCTAACAATATAAAATTACAAATTTTAAATTATTTGATTCTCATATTTGAATATTCAAATATTCTCAATATAAAATTAAAAAATATTTAAAATATAATTTTATTTGCTAAAAAACTATAAAATCTCCATCATTAACCGATGAATTTTTTTAATAAGCATCCAGTTTTTATAGTTAATTTGATTTTAATATGGCCACAATGGTATAATTAAATAAATATTTATAATTTTTGAATTGCAATTAAATATATATTTTAAATATTTATGTTTTTTTAATAAAAGGATTTTAACCAACAACTCACTTGGTGTGGCATGGAACTAATAATACTAAAATTATAATACAAATGGTCCAAATAAGGTATGGAACTAATATTCAGAAAGACTTGAATTAACATAAATAAAGCAAAAAAAGAAACCTTAGCCGCTTAGCGTAAGGGAAAGTGGACAAAATGAATTAGAGATAAAAATAGGAGGGCATGAACCACGAGATGCACTAAAAAGCACCCTTTGAATTTCCAAAGTACTTTGTCAACTTTTATTGCGGAAAGATTTTACTGGCATGGATTTTCCAAGATAAAAATTATTGTTTTTTATGAATGCCAAAAAAGTAACAAACCACATATTTCTTAAATTTAAAAGCTTAGGTTTTTCTTAGAACTATTGGAATGGTTGGTAAGAGAATGTGTCCAACAGAGGGGCGGCGCTAGGGGCTGGCCCTCTAAGATGCCAACATTATATTTTTTATTTTCTAAAATTTAAAATTACAATACATGGTAAAGCTATACTTTTGTTTTAAAAATACAAAATACAAAATATAAATTATTAAAATAATTATAATATATATATATTAATATAATAATAAATTTATATTTTAATTTTCATAAAAATATAGCAGTTCTTCTATGCATGTCTACGTGTCTTAAAGCTTTTAGCATGATTTCAATTTTCATATGCAATGCCTGCCTGCTGATTTCCAATTCCTTATATAACTAGAAAATAGTACAATACCAGAAAATAAATAATAATAATAATAAAACACAACACTATAGAAACATATTAATATTTTAAATTTTATATAACTAGAAATGATAGTATAAATTAGTTCGAGTCTGCTGAAGCGTACTATTCTCCTATTTATGAGTTAGGGAGGAGCTATGAATAATTCTACATATTCTGTCAAAAAAATCAAATATGATAGATGAGGTAGATTTTCAATTAAAATCTTCACGTTTTGTTTAGTGTTGGACTTGGATCAAACTCACACCACCTTGCCTTAAAATATTTCTAAAATACATCTATATTAATTTTATAAATAATTATATTTTTTTATTAATTTTTTGAACATTCACAAGATTTTAACTATTTTTTATATTTTTTTGTTAGATATTTTTATAAGATTTTATAATATGTATTTTATTAAATATTGTAAAAATTAAGATAAAAAAATTAATTAATATGAACCCCATGTGATGGCCTGATGGTCAAGGGTGTTCATCGCCTCAGGCGTGGTTTGGGTTCGAGTCACGCTAGTCGTGTTTATTGTTCGGGCTTTGCCTTGTTATTGTAATTTACCAAAAAAAAATTAATTTGGGACTTAAACCCAGAATAATTTGGGAGAGAACCCACAAATAGCATATGCACATGGTGGGACTTGAACCTTGGGCATCAAGGTGAGATCTATCATAAATATAATGAAAAAAAAAAACAAAATTAAAAGTTTTGCATTTGGAAAACCACATAGTAATTGAATATGCTTGTAATTACATATGATTCAACAGAGGCAGTTGTGTTAGTTAATTGGTTGTTATAGTTAGTTTTAGTTTGTTATATCTGAAATGTTATGTATAAATACTCATGAAATAAAGACATGAAATCAAAGTACTAGTTTTTCTATTATTCTAAGTTCTTCTTGCCTTGAGTTTTGAGTTTCATTGTGTATTTGTATATTTGTTATCTTTGAATCTTCACATGGTACCAAAGCTTTCTTTAATGGCTTAACAGTTGGTGATGATCGATGGTGCGTTGACAAGTTTTCAGTATATAGTGGTGTTCTTATTCAAATCTAGTTTTATTTTTCTTTTAGATCTTTGTTGTGGTTCTTGAGTCTTGCCTTCAAGTTCCTCTATGGCTCCTCTGTCAATTGACTCGTTACCATCCTCCCCTCATGATGACATTGATGTGGGTGAAGTTGGTGCTAAAATAGGCCAGGTTTCATCTTCGATCTCTTTCAATGATAGATTGACCCCCTTTATGTCCAACATCCATAAAATTCCTAGGCATGAAACTGTCAAACTAACTGAAAGTAATTTCATATTGTGAAGCATCAAATTACTTTAATTTTAGAAGGTTTTGATCTCATAGGTTATACTTTAGGAACCTTAGATGTTCCAACTCAATTTGTTATTAATAAAAAAAAGGGAAGTTAGTTGTTAATTCTATGTTTAGTGCATATAGGAAACAAGATAATTTGCTTGCCTCTTGGTTGCTTTCCACTGTTAGTGATGAGGTGCTCCTTCATCTTACTAGGGCAATCACCTCTCATGATGTTTGGAGTAAGGTTCTTAGCCTATATGTTACAAAATCTAGTACTAAGATATTCACCTTAAGACGTACTATTCACTTTCAAAAGAAACAACATCAATCTATCAAAGATTATTTGGCTAAAATCAAACAAATTTATGAATACTTCGGGTAGTCTTGTTACAGAACAAGTCAATGTTATTCTTACTAGTTTGTTTGGTGATTTTGAATCTATCTTAGTAAACCTTTACCTTTAGACTTGATTACCGAGATGCTTTTGGAGTTTGAGTCTAGGTAAAAAATGTTGTAGAAGTTTCTTCTCATGCCAATCTGGTGCGACATTCAAATTTTTCAAATTTTATTTCTGGCACACGAGGATCTTCATATCAATATCTCTAGGGGTCACAAGGGTCACGATATTAGTTTAGGAGCAGCGTGGTAATTTTCATGGAAGAGGTTGTGGCAGGTATTTCAACGGTGGCCGACCTCAATGTCAGTTATGTGGAAAAGTTGGTCATTTGGTCAACCGTTGTTACTATTAGTTTGATTATCATTTTCAAGGACCTCTCTGTTTTCTCCAATCCTTATGGTTGTTCTAAATTAGCACATGCTAGTCAATATCCTGCTATTGTATCTATGAGTGCTCATCATGTCTTTGTCCTTGGGTCTTACAATGATGCGTCTACTCCTTCACATAGTCCACCAACTTCTTCTATGCTCATAGAGTCATATGCTCCATCATTTCCTACTTTCAAGTCCCTAGTGCAATCTCACACACCTCATATAACACCCCATTTCTAACTTGATTGTCAGGTTTGAGCTATGGGATGCCACATCCATTGTCGAAGCAATTATGATCAATTAATACATAATATAACCATTTAAACATGAAAATAGTGTGATACACGATCATAATATGATACATACTGATTTTCAAGTTTTATATGAGCTTATGAAAGCTCTTTTAGTAATCTGAAGTTGAATTAGGACCAAAACGTAAAAATTGTTAAATATCAGGTTGATGTCGAGACTTCGGGAGTTCCTCGTCACAACGCAACTCACTAAATAGGTATCGTCATGAAATTGAGAATACTTCATCACGATGTAACTCTCTGTTTGATCTCGTAGCAATATTGAGAGAATGTCGTTGCGACGTGACTAATTGTTTCCAAAAGAACCAATTTGGCACCTAATCAATTCAAACAAATATACAAGGTAACTCTTCCATTCATTCAATTAAGTAAAATGCCAAAATCCAATATTCATTTCTAAGTGTTTAATACATCTTACGCATATTGTAACAACTCAATTTGCAGTGGTACCAGAAAATGCGGTTTCGCAACCCCATTTTTGTAAATCGAGTCCATAAATATTAAATATTTACAGAGTTGTTATAAAAGTATATTGATGTTTGGTACATCAATTTCGTCTATTAAATAGTTAATTTAGATGCAAAGACTAAAATTGTAAAATTTCAATAATTATAGAGTTTTAATTGGTTAAAGGTATAAGGGCTTAAATAGTAATTAGCCAAAGATCCAAAGTGGTAATTAAACCATTTTTAATTAAGTAATAGTGGATGATGATGGGTTATGCACTAAAGTGTGATTAGTATTTAATTAAGCTAATAAACTAAGGTTAATTAACTTTTAATTATTCTATATATACTTAGATAAGTCGGAAGAAAGAGAGAGTTATCATCTTCCTCATCTCTTCTACCCGGTCCTACCTAGGAAGAAAATGAATAAAGCCATTTTTGAAGCTAAGTCATTCGACCCTTGATTGGTAAGCAAATTCAAGTCATTTTCTTGTAATTTTTATGAATTTGAGGTCATGAGAGCTTGATTTAGCTAGCCCGCGTACCAATTTGTAAAACTATTAATATAATAACCCAAATTTCAGTGATATTAGAAATAGTGGTTCGAGACCATCAAATCTGACAAATGAACTCGTAGATTGTATTATTTAATATTTACGAGCCAAATGTAGCTTTTAAAAGATTTTTGAAATAGTAAATTGTGTTTTATAAAGATTTATTTGGTCAAGAAATCGAGAAAAAGAGGTATTGAGATCTTGGTGTTATAAACCGAGTCATAAATATTTTTATGAATATTTACGGAATGTCAATAAGGTAGTATAAAAATTTCGTTAGAAAATTTTGACGTTTGGGTGGTTAATTAAATAAAAAGGACTAAATTGAAAAAGGTATAAAAGTTACTAGAAGGATTAAATAGCTTAATTGTCAAATGAGGAAGGACCTAAAGTGTAAATAAGCCCAAAGGAGATATTTTGGGCGGCAATAGCTGAGAAAAATCAAGAAATGGGTGAAATAAGGGTAAAATTGGAAAATTGCCAAAACTAGTTAAATAAATATGAGACCAAATTGGAATATCTAGAATTCTCTTCATTTCTCTTCATTTTCTTCAGCTGAAAAACAACCATGGGAGAGAGTTCAAGCTGGTTTTCATACTCAAGCTTCATGTAAGTTTAATTCTTGCTTTCTCCTTGAAATTTCTATGTTTTTTTACTTTTACAATTGGGTTCAACTTATTAATTCATTAGTTTTTGATTCTATGGCTAATTTTTAAAGTTGATGTGGATTAGTGCTGGAAGATTATGATGAATAAATATTGAATTGAAGCTTTAATTTTGTTATATGATGATTTTATCAAGTAAAACTGATGGAAATTGGTTTTAGGACCTAATTGTGAAAGAGTTAAAATTAAGGACTAGTGTTAAAATTCTGATTTTCAAAGGTTATGAAGTAGTTTAAAATGATAGAGAAAAGTATTAAATGAGAAAATTAGCTCAATTGAGGAGTTAATTGAGCAAGGATTAAATTGTATGAAATGTGGAATTTGGGACAAAATAGAAATCAACATGTTATACTAAAGCAGTTTTGGACACCAGCAGTTATCTAACTTTGAAAAATCACCAAAAATGGTATAAATTGAAATAGAAGTTGAGTGAGATATAGAATTAAAGCTTGTTGAGTCTATTTTCATATAAAAGAAACAGAGAAAGCAAAGAAAGTCTACATTTTGATATATTTAAATTTTTGTAAGACTGGTTTAGAATAACTTCGTGATCCCCTGTTCTTACTTTAGAAAATCACTAAAAATTGTAAAAAACTAATTATGAGTTATAATTTATATGTTTGTATTCCTTAGTGATCCCATTTTCATTACAAATAATCGGAAACACTATATAAAAATCGTACTATGAGATAATTGATTTTTAGTGAAGAGAGGTCAGAGCCGTCAGACTGTGTAACAGGAGAGAACTTAACTAATAAACTGTACTAATTTGCCACACCAAAAATTCTGGAAAATTATAGTAAGAAGATATGTGAGTCTAGTTTCAAATAAAATTAACAGATCTTAATTTGGAGTTATGTAGCTCAAGATAAAAATAATTTAGTGACTATGACACGGATGGACAGCTTGAATATTCACATATGTAAATAGTGAAAATTACAGATAATGTTACTTACAAGTGTGTTGTTTATACTAAGGATGTGTGAAACACCCCAAACCCGGCCCACGAGCCTCGACCAGATCTGGTATGTTCCTCGAATAAAAACTGTTCAAGTTCCTTGGAAATCTTTAAATGATTTTTTTTTTCTCTAATTAAAATCATATGAATTTATGTGTCAAAACATTTAGGGTTTATTTAAGTAAAACATTTAGTCTTTAATTTGATAGAAAGTTCGTAATATAAAAAAAATTCAACGTGCATGCAGAAATAAAGTTCATACTAAGGCCTTATTACATCAAAACAAACCCAAATAGTTTTAGGTACTTAAATAAAAATAAAATGTCCAAATAAAGTAATTCCTTGCTGAGCATGGACACCATTAAGCTCCTGCCGACCCGGTCCTTTACTGATCATCACCTGAAAAATGTTATTCCCACAACGGGGTGAGTCAACGGACTCAATGTGTACACAAACACTAGGTCCAAATAGATTCAAGCATATCAAGTCATACACATTCATATCAAAATATACAATTAATGATGCATTCCCAAGCCCAAGCCTAGTTACCAACCGCTACACATCACCCGTACCAACCGACACACCGTGGGGACTACTAAGTCAACCCTCCATCCACTACACACCATCGAAGGCAGTCGCTGCAGTCGACATGCTCATCGCCCTTATAAAAGTCGTGGCATGGCCACCAGATTAAATAATTGTGACCGAAGTCACCACATTCAGATATCATGGTCTTAGATCACCACATTCACTTCCCCTTTTTCATATAACCCGAATGCCCCATTTCACACATATCATGCATATCATGCCTTAATTCACATTCTTATCACTTTTCACATGTTAAATATAACATATATTCATAATCCTAGTAGGAGTAGGAAACATACCTTAGTACTTTGTACCATGGCACGGTACCTTAGCCATATTTTTCACATTCTTATAAACACTTATATATTAAAACATAGCCTTAAATCGATTAGGATTTTAGTGTGGGGTACACACCTGATTTACTTAAAGCTTTTAATCCAAGTCCCGAAAATCCGATCTAAAACCTTAGATCTCAAATCCCGAAATTAACTCCTTGGCTATGGAGATGTCGATATGCCTATAGAGTACACGTTAGATTTAATCCAACGTTAAAACACAATGGAATGGCCTATGGCTGAATCTTATAGTTACCTACCTTGTGGATATTCAAATCCCAAAAGATCACTTCTCCAAATGATCCTCAAAGACCCCTTTCAAAGTTCGGTCAAAAGAATAAAAAAAGGATTAGTTTCCATAGCGTCGACTTAATTGAAGGCATAGAGAAGAAGATCAACAACAAAGAGTTCTTTACCCCACTATTAGAACCGATCGAATAGCTTGCAACAAAAGATCAACCTCACCCCGCTCTGACTACTAAGAGATTCCGCCACAGGAGGAAAGGTGATTCGGCTATGACGTCTAGAGGAAGAAAGATTGGTAATAGGAAGAAAAGGTTGGAGCCTTGAATAGTTTCGGTTTGGTTAATTTGAGAAGAAACAAATGGAATGGGATGAGAGAAACAAATTTCGGCGAAAAGAAAATGAATAAAGAAAAGAATACCCAAAATGATACTCCTTCCTATTTATAACCCCTTATTTCTTTCCTATATTCTCTCCATACCTCTCTTTCAAAATAATTTAAATAAACCCAACATTAAAATAATAATAATAATAATAATAATAATAAAAAATCTATCACATCCCCTTATCTTCCATTTAAAAATAAACTAAAGCCACCATTATCTTTTATCTATACTAAATAAATCCCCACTTATTCAAAATAAATAAAAAAAAACCCCATTCATCCACTATCTCCATATTTAAAACAAATAAAACAAAATACCTAATTATCTACCCACTTAAAATAATAAAATAAATCCCCACTTATTCAAAATAAAATAAAAACAAAACCCCATTCATCAACTATCTCCATATTTAAAACAAATAAAACAAAATACCTAATTATCTACCCACTTAAAATAATAAAATAAATCCCCACTTATTCAAAATAAAT
Source organism: Gossypium australe (assembly GCA_005393395.2). NCBI lineage: Eukaryota > Viridiplantae > Streptophyta > Magnoliopsida > Malvales > Malvaceae > Gossypium > Gossypium australe. The sequence continues at coordinate 24,339,237 of CM016622.1, forward strand.
TAATTAACCCTCATACATCCACTATCTCCATATTTAAAACAAATAAAACAAAATACCTAATTATCTACCCACTTAAAATAATAAAATAAATCCCCACTTATTCAAAATAAAATAAAAAAAAACCCCATTCATCCACTATTTCCATATTTAAAACAAATAAAACAAAATACCTAATTATCTACCCACTTAAAATAATAAAATAAATCCCCACTTATTCAAAATAAAATAATTAACCCCCATACATCCACCTTGACGTCACATGCCAAAAATAAAACACACTCCTTGCTGCCCAAGTGATTCGAACCTGAGTCCTCCTGAAGCCCCTTTGACGCAAACGCCCCAAGCCACCTTGTTGCTGATTCTTTTGTGTCATCAACTCCCCATAATTTCTTTTAAAGCCTCCTTATCTAGTTTCTCATTTTAGACTTAAAATCTAAAAATTTTCTAAGGCATTTCCTATTATTCTAAAGTTCACAAACATTCATAAATACACATTCACAACACACTCAAGCATGCTATTTCATATAATTAAGCATAAATGCATATGCCCATTTTCAGGATATTACAGTTCTACCCCCCTTAAAATAATTTCGTCCTCGAAATTACCTGATTGAAATAGGTGCGGGTATTGCTGTCGCATTGCTTCTTCCGATTCCCATGAAGCTTCTTCCGATCCATGATTTCTCCATAACACCTTGACTAAAGGCACTGATTTCCGTCGTAACACTTTCACATCTCGTTCTAAAATCTAAATCGGCTCCTCCTCGTAGGACAAATCTGGCCTTAGCTCTACCTCTTCAACCGGTACTACATGAGATGGATCCGATCGATAACGACGTAGCATGGACACATGAAATACGTCGTGTATCTGCTTCAATTCTGGTGGCAACTCCAACTGGTAAGCCACAGGTCCAACTCACTTCAATACCCGATAAGGTCCTATAAACCTTGGGCTTAACTTCCCTTTGTGACCAAATCTCATTACCTTCTTCCAAGGCGAAACTTTGAGAAACACTTGATCTCCCACATCAAATTCTATTTCTTTCATCTTGAGATCTGCGTATGACTTCTGCCTATCAGATGCTTCCTTCAATCGTGCTCGAATTATTTCAACCTTCTCTTCAGATTCTGCCACTAATTCTGGACCCAAAACTCGACGTTCCCCCAATTCCATCCGACACGTAGGTGTTCGACACTTTCGTCCATACAGTGCTTCATACGGTGCCATCCGAATGCTGGTTTGATAGTTGTTGTTATAGGCAAACTCAGCTAAAGGCAAATACTCTTCCCAACTTCCTCTGAAGTCTATCACACAGCCTCTCAACATATCCTCCAACACTTGAATTACTCGTTCAGATTGCCCGTCGGACTGTGGATGAAATGCCGTAGTGAAATCCAATTTGGTGCCTAAAGCTTGATGTAGAGCTTTCCAAAACCGAGAAGTAAACCTTGGGTCCCTATCTGAGATGATTGACACCGGCACACCATGCAACCTTACAATTTCCGCCACATACAACTTTGCCAACTTTTGCAAGGAATAGTCAACCCGCACTGGAATGAAGTGCGCGGACTTTGTCAAACGATCCACTATTACCCATACCGAGTCCTTTTTAGTAGGCGTAATGGGAAGCCCACTAACAAAGTCCATGGTAATTCTCTCCCACTTCCACTGCGGAATCATTATCGGTTGAAGTAATCCTGACGGAACTTGGTGTTCAGCCTTAACTTGCTGACACGTCAAGCACTTGCCAACAAATTCAGTAATTTCTCTCTTAAGTCCAGGCCACCAAAACTGTTCTCTTAAATCTCTGTACAACTTAGTGCCTCCAGGATGCATAGCATAAGGGCTACTATGCGACTCCTGAAGAATCCTCCGCCTTAGCTCCTGATCCTTAGGCATACAGACCTTACCCTTGAAGCACAATACTCCCTCGTCATTGATTCTATAATCCTTTATCTCCTCATTCCGTACTTGCTGTAGCTTAGCATTTAATTCTTCATCAACCAACTGCCCCTCTTTCACTTCATTCAACCATGTCGGCTTAACTTGCAGCTCTGCTAGCAGACTTCCATCATCATACAAGCTCAGATGTGCGAACATCGCCCTCAGATCCGACACAACCTTCCGACTTAGGGCATCTGCCACTACATTCGCTTTGCCCAGATGATACTCTATCGAACAATCGTAGTCCTTCAGTAGTTCAACCCACCTTCGATGTCTCAGGTTCAACTCCTTCTGAGTCAACAAATACTTAAGACTCTTGTGGTCTGTATAGATTACTGACTTTTCTCCATAAAGATAGTGCCTCCACACCTTAAGAGCAAACACCACTGCCGCCAATTCCAAATCATGAGTTGGGTAGTTAACCTCATGTGGCTTTAATTGCCGAGACGCATAAGCGACTACTTTCCCGTCTTGCATCAGAACACATCCCAGTCCCGTATGAGAAGCATCACAATACACCGTAAAGTCCTTCCCTGCCTCCGGCTGAATCAAAACCGGAGCTTCAGTCAGAACCCTCTTAAGTTTTTCAAAGCTCTCCTGCTGCTTATCCGTCCATACAAAAGGTACTTCCTTTCTTAACAACTTCGTCAAAGGTGCGGCAATCGATGAGAATCCTTTCACAAACCTTCTATAGTAGCCTGCCAATCCCAAGAAACTACGAATCTCCATCACCGACTTAGGTGGTTTCCAATCCAACACTGCCTCAATCTTTCGAGGATCCACTCTTATTCCTTCTGCGGATACCACATGCCCTAAGAAAGCAACTTCCTTCAGCCAAAATTCACACTTGCTGAATTTGGCATAGAGCTTCTTCTCCCTTAGCACTTGTAACACCATCCGAAGATGCTCATCATATTCCTCTTCAGACTTGGAGTACACTAGGATGTCGTCGATAAACACAACGACGAACCTATCCAAGTAGGGTTGAAAAACCCGATTCATCATGTCCATGAACGCGGCTAGAGCGTTCGCCAATCCAAACGGCATTACTACAAACTCATAGTGGCCGTACCTTGTCCTGAAGGCTGTCTTATGGATATCTGATTCCTTTACCTTCAACTGATGATATCCTGACCTTAAGTCGATCTTTGAGAATACTGCGACCCCCTTAAGCTGATCGAACAAGTCATCTATCCTTGGCAAAGGATACTTGTTCTTGATGGTCAGCTTATTCAACTGACGATAATCTATGCACATACGCATAGTTCCGTCCTTCTTCTTCACAAACAGAACCGGTGCTCCCCATGGAGACACACTGGGTCGTATAAACCCACGATCAAGTAACTCTTGGATTTGAGCCTTGAGCTCAACCAACTCCTTTGGTGCCATTCTGTACGGGGTAATTGACACAGGAGCTGTTCCAGGAAGCAAGTCAATTCCAAATTCCACCTCCCTATCTGGGGGTAGTCCAGGTAATTCCCCCGGAAAGACATCCACAAAGTCCCTTACTGTTCGTACTCCACTAACTCCTCCTTCTTTCTCATCCAAGGCTCTAACAAAGGCCAAGAACGCCTTACATCCTTTCCGAACCATCTTATCAGCCTTTAAAGTAGAAACTACGTTAGACAAGTAGTTTCTTCTTTCTCCTATCATAACTACTCCCTCATCCTCCGGGGTCCTTAACTCCATTCGCTTAGCTGCACAATCCAAAATAGCTCGATGTTCTACCAACCAATCCATTCCAAGTATGAGATCGAACTCTCCGAAAGGTAGTTCCATTAAGTCGGCAGAAAATACCACCCCTTGAATTTCTAGAGGTACACTCTGAAAGATTTTATTCACCACTACTGTTTGACCTAGTGGGCTTATTACAGTCATCTCCCTATCAGATAGTTCAGAGGCTATGTCTAGAGTTTCAACTACTCTACATGCAACATATGAATGGGTCAAGCCCACATCAATCAGAGCAAAATAAGGCTTGCCAAAAATAAAGAACGTACCGATTATGACATCCGGTGCGTCTCCATCTTCCTTACGGCGAACTGCATATACCAAGCCCGGCTGTCTTGCCTCAGTATTATTATTAGCACATCTACCAGGGGTTCCACGTCCTTTACCAGTGCCATTACCTCGGCCATTCGAACCACGACCTCGCTGAGGTTGCTGTCCATCTCTACCAGCCTGATTAACATTCTGAGCCACTGGTCGATTCCCATCCGGCCTCATAGGACAGTCTTTAATCATATGGTCCTTAGACCCACACCTAAAACATCCTCCTGTCTTCCTCCAACACTCTCCTAAATGTTTCTTCCCACACTGATCACAAGTACGATATTGCCCTCCAGTACCAACTTGCTGACCTCGTGGCCCATCAACTCTAGGCCTTTTTTGAGCATTCCCAGATGATTTGACGACCCAAATCCTCTCTTCTGCTTATTCCGATCAGAGTGCTGCCCTACAGAGTCCTTAATCCCTTCAGCTATCTTAGCCTTCTCTACTAACGCAGAAAACTCCCGCTCTTGATGTGGAGCGACCAACAACCTCAGGTCATCTCTTAGTCCATCCTCAAACCGGACACACCGCTCATGCTCGTTAGCCACTACTCCACGAGCATACCGGCTCAGTCTCAGAAATTCAGCTTCATACTCCGCTACGGACTTGTTCCTTTTGAACCAGCCCCAAAAAAGCCTTCCTCTGCTCATCAATATACCGTGTGCCAACATACTTCTTCTGATATGCCGCTTTAACATATTCCTAAGTAAGATCCTCAGCTGTGGCACCATCCCGAACTGTGAGCCACCATTGGTACGCTTCATCGCGTAGTAGTGCCACTATTCCTTTCAGTTTTTCCTCAGGGGTCAAATCCAACTCATCCATAATACGCTCGGTCGCCTCCAACCAGTACTCAGCCGTACTGGGTGCCACACCAGATACTCCACGAAACACTTCAGCTCCATTAGCTCGGAGCCGCTCAGGTACAGATTTTCGAGCTCCCACGTTTCCACTTGCGCCAGCCATCATTTCAAGAACTCGCAGCACAGCCTGCGATACAGCATCATCCCCTGTCTGATCTTGCCGCTCAACACCAACAGCTGGAGGTGGCGGTAGCGGTGGTACCTCATTCTCAGACCCTTGACCCGATCTAACGGGTTCTGATTCCGTCATTCTACCTCTACTTCGTCCACGACGACCACGTCCTCTAGAACTCATATCTAACGTTGCGCTTTAATCAGATTAAGAAATTTTATGGAAATAGCTTAATAGAGATTCTTTCGATCATTCAAAGTTTCAAGTTTTCTATCCTAATTCACAGAAAAGCATATCCATTCCATAATATCTCCCATACACATTCACTCTTCGGACATTTCTGTCCGTTCCTATCCTAGGGGAATTTTCGTTATTTGTCCTACAGGGGTATTTTGGTAAATAATCGGGGTCAATTTGAAAATTTACAAAAGTCACTTCGAAATTTTCCAAACTCATGGGTATTTTGTAAGAAAAATTTTCCAAATCACAGGTATGGCCAAATTTTCGGAAAGTAGGGTCATTTTGGTAATTTTGGTAAACTAGGGGTAATTTCGTAATTTTCCAAATAGGGCATTTTGGACTTTCGCAAAATAGGATTTTAAATACTTTTACAAAATAAGGAAATTTTATTGAAATCGGGGGTGATATGGTAGATTTTGAAACCAAGGGCATTTTCGTAATTTTATAAATAGGGGTATTTTAGTGATTCTCATAAATCAAGAAATATTTCAGAAAAATTTTATGGAATAGCTTTTATAAATCAAAAGGGTAATTTAGTAGTTTTGAAATTAAGGTTTCCATAAAAATACGGCTAGTCCCTTTCGGGTTTTAGTTAGGGGTTTAGCCTATGAATAAGTCCTCTTGGTTAGCCGAAGCTACGCACCAGGTAGCTCACGCGGACTGCTTAAATACCAAGCTCCCATGAATCACAGGTTTGTTTAATTAGGCATTTAAGTCTTATGTAATTATTGGGGTAACTAGTCTAGGGTTCAAGTACCTATCATACTATTCTACGTTCCATTCTATTTCTACCCTTCTACTCATCATAATATAAATCACACAAAGGATAGGGGTACTTACCTAGTGGACTTCGGGTCGGAGACTTAGGTGCCATGCCAGAAAACCTACTTAAAACTTTCTAAAAATTCATTTGGGCCTTAATTTTGAAAATGTTTTGGGCCTTAACCCAAGGCCGAGAGTTTAAAAAAACTTGGGCTCTGATACCAAGCTGAAACACCCCAAACCCGGCCCACGAGCCTCGACCAGATCTGGTATGTTCCTCGAATAAAAACTGTTCAAGTTCTTTGAAAATCTTTAAATGATTTTTTTTTCTCTAATTAAAATCATATGAATTTATGTGTCAAAACATTTAGGGTTTATTTAAGTAAAACATTTAGTCTTTAATTTGATAGAAAGTTCGTAATATAAAAAAAATTCAACGTGCATGCAGAAATAATGTTCATACTAAGGCCTTATTACATCAAAACAAACCCAAATAGTTTTAGGTACTTAAATAAAAATAAAATGTCCAAATAAAGTAATTCCTTGCTGAGCATGGACACCATTAAGCTCCTGCCGACCCGGTCCTTACTGATCATCACCTGAAAATGTTATTCCCACAACGGGGTGAGTCAACGGACTCAATGTGTACACAAACACTAGGTCCAAATAGATTCAAGCATATCAAGTCATACACATTCATATCAAATATACAATTAATGATGCATTCCTAAGCCCAAGCCTAGTTACCAACCGCTACACATCACCCGTACCAACCGACACACCGTAGGGACTACTAAGTCAACCCTCCATCCGCTACACACCATCGAAGGCAGTCGCTGCAGTCGACGTGCTCATCGCCCTTATAAAAGTCGTGGCATGGCCACCAGATTAAAAATGTGACGAAGTCACCACATTCAGATGGTCTTAGATCACCACATTCACTTCCCCTTTTTCATATAACCCGAATGCCCCATTTCACATATCATGCATATCATGCCTTATTCACATTCTTATCTTTTCATGTTAAATATAACATATATTCATAATCCTAGTAGGAGTAGGAAACATACCTTAGTACTTTGTACCATGGCATGGTACCTTAGCCATATTTTTCACATTCTTATAAACACTTATATATTAAAACATAGCCTTAAATCGATTAGGATTTTAGTGTGGGGTACACACCTGATTTACTTAAAGCTTTAATCCAAGTCCCGAAAATCCGATCTAAAACCTTAGATCTCAAATCCCGAAATTAACTCCTTGGCTATGGAGATGTCGATATGCCTATAGAGTACATGTTAGATTTAATCCAACGTTAAAACACAATGGAATGGCCTATGGCTGAATCTTATAGTTACCTACCTTGTGGATATTCAAATCCCAAAGATCACTTCTCCAAATGATAGCTACAAGAATCCTCAAAGACCCCTTTCAAAGTTCGGTCAAAAGAATAAAAAAAGATTAGTTTCCATAGCGTCGACTTAATTGAAGGCATAGAGAAGAAGATCAACAACAAAGAGTTCCTTACCCCACTATTAGAACCGATCGAATAGCTTGCAACAAAAGATCAACCTCACCCCTCTGACTACTAAGAGATTCCGCCACAGGAGGAAAGGTGATTCGGCTATGACGTAGAGGAAGAAAGAGAAGAGGAAGAAAAGATGGAGCCGGATAGCGGTTGAAGAGAAGAAACAAAGGGAATGGGAGGAGAGAAACAAATTCGGCGAAAAGAAAAAAAGGAGAAAGAAAAGACCCAAAAAGACTCTTCCGATATAACCCCGACTTTCCGATATCCAGACCGCGGGCAAAATAAGGGAAAGAAACCCAACATTAAAAATAAGAATAAGAATAATAAAGCACAGCAGCCCGAGCGGGCCAGGGAAAAAACGAAAGCCACCCCGATCTATACGAAAGAAATCCCCACGGAGGCAAAATAAAAGAAAAACAAAACCCCCATCCACGATCGCCAGAGGGAAAACAAAAAAAAAAATACCGAAGGAGCTACCGACGGAAAAAAAAAGAAATCCCCACTTAGGCAAAAAAAATAAAAAAAAACCCCATTCATCAACTATCTCCATATTTAAAACAAATAAAACAAAATACCTAATAGACCCACTTAAAATAAAAAATAAATCCCCACTTATTCAAAATAAAATTAACCCGCATACATCCACTATCTCCATATTTAAAACAAAAAAACAAAATACCTAATATCTACCCACTTAAAAATAAAATAAATCCCCACGATTCAAAATAAAATAAAAAAAAAACCCCATTCATCCACTATTTCCATATTTAAAACAAATAAAACAAAATACCTAATTATCTACCCACTTAAAATAATAAAATAAATCCCCACTTATTCAAAATAAAATAATTAACCCCCATACATCCACCTTGACGTCACATGCCAAAAATAAAACACACTCCTTGCTGCCCAAGTGATTCGAACCTGAGTCCTCCTGAAGCCCCTTTGACGCAAACGCCCCAAGCCACCTTGCTGCTGATTCTTTTGTGTCATCAACTCCCCATAATTTCTTTTAAAGCCTCCTTATCTAGTTTCTCATTTTAGACTTAAAATCTAAAAATTTTCTAAGGCATTTCCTATTATTCTAAAGTTCACAAACATTCATAAATACACATTCACAACACACTCAAGCATGCTATTTCATATAATTAAGCATAAATGCATATGCCCATTTTCAGGATATTACAATGTGGATGGAGAGGAGGAGGAGGAAAAATAATATATGGACGAGTTGTGTATAAATTGATTACATGCTCGATTATAATTGATAAATGTTGAATTAGAAATGATATAATGTTTTATTTGGAATATTTATTATGAAATTATGATTATCGTTATAATACAAAAATTGAACTTGTGAGGTTATATGGCTAAATTTTAGTGATCATTTGTTAATTTTATGAACTTCATGATGTGCTATTTCATATGTATTGATGATAAAATCGTGAATAATGTAAAAGCATGAAAATTGAATAAATGATCAAATTGAGCATTCAGTGACAAGATGAATTGACGGAAAAGACCATGGTTGAACCATGGCAACAAGTGATAAGTGATAGCTTCGGCTATACTTATCTGATCAAGGACAAGTGAAAGTGATAAGTGATAGCTACGGCTAAAGTTATCTGATCAAGGACAAGTGAAAGTGATAAGTGATAGCTTCAGCTACACTTATCTGATCAAGGACAAGTGAAACTGAAAAGTGGTAGCTCTGGCTACCTGATCAGTGAAAAGTGGTAGCTCCGGCTACTTGATCAGTGAATAGTGGTAGCTTCGACTACAAGTGACAAGTGATTTCCGTGTAAGACCATATCTGGGATATGGCATCGGTGTGATACGTGTTTAAGATGTAAGACCATAGCTGGGCTATGGCATTCTAGTGAAAAGTGATGAATTGACGGATAAGTCCATGGTTTCACCATGGCAAAATGATAGTGAAGATGTAAGACCATGGCTGAGCTATGGCATTCTAGTGAAAATACCATAGCTATGTTATGGCATCAGTGGTTATCAGTGAAATTCAATGCATACCGGTGCAGAACAATTCTGTAAGACGTTCACTAGTTTGACGAAGTTGGTAAGTGTTACATAGAATTTTGTGATATAAGAAAGTATGAGTTGATGAGACATGAACATAGAACTTGGTTGATGAATGAGTTCATTTGTGATTATATATTTGTACACCCTTGAGTGTATTATCCGTATGAATTGGTATTCCAAATGAGTTAATGAGAAGAGTTCTAATATGACATAATCTAAATTCGAAATGAAATATTATGAAAACGTACTTGGAATACATTGTTATGTCTTGTATATTTTATTTGAGTTCATAATATGGAAAGTATATGAATGTGAAAATATGAGGTGATGATACCTGTACATGGAATTTATTGGTGGATACGTACATCCTAATAGATTTTAGTGAACATTGAAATTAGGCTCAATAAGTGATTTGTCAATTTAAATTGTGATTGGCAGGAAGAGTTAGTGAATTGCATGTTTATGAATTGTTACATGTATTTGTCAAAATACAAGGAAATGATGGTAATTGATACATGGAAATATGAGATTATAATATATAAAAACATGGAATATGTTTGATAAATGTGTTCATTCATAATTATAGATTTGTGCATCTCAAGTGCACTATATGTGTAAAGATGATGTTTCAAATGATTTGATAAGTAAAACTCAAATATGAAGTAGTTTGAAACCAAGACAATTTGTTATAAAAATGTATATGAAATACAGAGGTGTGATTGTTATATGTTATATGAATACATAGTGTGAAAAAGTATAAGTACAAAAGAAATTTAATGAGAATTGAGCCCATATACGTTTTTTGTTATTTATATGAAGTGTACGACTAACAAATGGTATTAAGTATAAGGTTCAGTTGAATATCTTAAATTGATTTTTGTATGTATTAAATGTGGGTGAAGAATAAGGATCAAATGAGTGAGAAATATGGCTTGGAAAATAGCCTAATTTGTGAAAATTAACTTTACCACGCGGCCTAGCAACACGAGCGTGTACTAAGGCCGTGTGACCCAATTTCCTTCATAGATGCAAGTCAGAGAGTTATACGCCCCAGAGGCACGGCCATGTGAGCCACACGGGCGTGGGACCCTTGTAAATGAGATAAACTTAGGGATTTTACGAAAACATTTATACGATTCTGATTTAGTCCCGACCCAATCCCAATGCATGATTTGGACTTCAAGGGTCCGTTAAAGGATCTTTTATAATCAATTTTGATATTTGAGCGATAAATGGTTTAAATCATCTGTAAGTGTTCCGTACTCCTCGGTAATGCCTTATACCCTGTTCCGGCGTCGAATACGGGTAAGGAGTGTTACATTTAGTGGTATCAGAGCTATGGTTTAGTCGATTCTCGGACTAACATAACGTATGCAAGAGTCTAGCTATACATGCCATATGTGAACTGTGATAGTGTCATATCTCTCGGCTCTAACGAAATTGTTTTGTTAAAACAGAGATAACTTCTAACCGAGTTATTGTCGATAATGCTAAAAATAATATTGAGATGATTGAAATGTGCTTACGATGTATTGAAATGTGAAAAGGTATGAATAGAAGTTCATGATATGCATGTGTTAATGTGCTTAATGAGATAACCATAAGTTGAGAAATGTAGAAAAGTGAAATGAAACGGAAGTCTATGTTGTGATAAGCTCATTCTTGTATGTTGGTACTCATATGATGTTATGTGTCTAACATGCTTGATTAAGTGAGTGTTATGAGTAAATTTACTCAAAATTCATGGAATGTATGTTTAAGTACACTTGTTTGAATAAGATAATCGAAACGTTCGTGTAACATGACTAAGTATGAAAATTTGCTTAGAGTGAATTATGTGATTATGATGATATTACGTTGATGATGAATGCTAAGTCATATGTGTGTATTTATGATAGTCAAGTTAGAGGCTTTACGACCTCACCCCCTTACCAGTGTTGCTTTATGATGAAAGTTCGCGAGAATTATGTTGAATAAGTTCATAAGTGGGAAACTAAAGAGTTCAGTGGTGAAAAAAAAAAGAGTTGAGTATAGTGCGACAAATGAACTCAGTTTTAGAAGAAATATCAGATTATTTTAAAGATTACACAGATTATGCAATGTCACGGATAAAGAAGAAGCTAGTCTCGACTATTCGACTCAATTGAGTATGAAGTCTAAAGTATGTGTTTGCTGAGATTCTTCCTGAATTGGTTTTCGTTAGTGAATGGAATGATGCGGGGTACATGATGACAGAATTAGTTAGAGAAATAATAATTGAGTAGTAAAGATGTTTGTGTGTGATAGTTATAGTTGAGATGAATATGGTGATCTTTCTGGGTATTATATATATATATATATATATATATATATATTCTTTTATCCTTAGAGATATGTGTGTGATTGTTCAGCCCTGATGGAGTTCTTACGTTATGAGAATGCTAGCTAACTATGATGTTAGACGAAAGCGCTGTTGGTCGAGTCGGTTTATGATCGGTATTTCTTTATCTCTTTGGAATTCTATTTTATTATGTTGGAATAAAGTCGATGGTAAAAATTTATGTTGGACTATTCTTTCGTTTTTACTGGATAGTATTCTATCTTATATATAAATATTTGGAAATATATTATCTCTGTTATGATGGAAGTCCAGAGTCGGTAAGTAGTGTTTTTTCTTCTGGCCTTCTCTGAGGAATCATCAGTATCTTTATTATTATTTTTTATGAGTTATGTTCTCGAATTTTCGGTATGGTATTGTATCTTGAATTTCCTTATCTTGGTTTTCCTATCATTCATACTTCGTAAATTATTAATCATGGCTTATCTTTAAAGTGTGTTCTTCAGCTTGTGATAACTATGTCTGTTATGATTATGCTTTTGGTTTGATCATAGAAACGTGGTGATTCTGGTATTTGGATTTCTCTAATTTTTGTGTAAGGAATTGACATCGGAAAAGGTATAAGTAGTGAAAAATATTTGAACCTCTCCACTAAAGGAATTTTCGAGGACGAAAATTCTTAAAGAGGGGGAGAGTTGTAATAACCCAAATTTCAGTGATATTAGAAATAGTGGTTCGAGACCATCAAATCTGACAGATGAAGTCGTGGATTGTATTATTTAATATTTACGAGCCAAATGTAGCTTTTAAAAGGTTTTGTGAAATAGTAAATTGTGTTTTATAAAGATTTATTTGGTCAAGAAATCGAGAAAAAGAGGTATCGAGATCTCAGTGTTATAAACCGAGTCATAAATATTTTTATGAATATTTACGGAATGTCAATAAGGTAGTATAAAAATTTCGTTAGAAAATTTTGATGTTTGGGTGGTTAATTAAATAAAAAGGACTAAATTGAAAAAGGTATAAAAGTTGCTAGAAGGATTAAATAGCTTAATTGTCAAATGATGAAGGACCTAAAGTGTAAATAAGCCCAAAGGAGATATTTTGGGTGGCAATAGCTGAGAAAAATCAGGAAATGGGTGAAATAAGGGTAAAATTGGAAAATTGCCAAAACTAGTTAAATAAATATGAGACCAAATTGGAATATCTAGAATTCTCTTCATTTCTCTTCATTTTCTTCAGCTGAAAAATAGCCATGGGAGAGAGTTCAAGCTGGTTTTTATACTCAAGCTTCATGTAAGTTTAATTCTTACTTTCTCATTGAAATTTCTATGTTTTTTGACTTTTACAATTGGGTCCAACTTATTAATTCATTAGTTTTTGATTCTATGGCTAATTTTTAAAGTTTATGTGGATTAGTGCTGGAAGAATATGATGAATAAATATTGAATTGAAGCTTTAATTTCGTTATATGATGATTTTATCAAGTAAAACTGATGGAAATTGGTTTTAGGACCTAATTGTGAAAGAGTTGAAATTAAGGCCTAGTGTTAAAATTCTGGTTTTCAAAGGTTATGAAGTAGTTTAAAATGATATAGAAAAGTATTAAATGAGAAAATTAGCTCAATTGAGGGGTTAATTGAGCAAGAATTAAATTGTATGAAATGTGGAATTTGGGACAAAATAGAAATCAACATGTTATACTAAAGCAGTTTTGGACAGCAGCAGTTGTCTAACTTTGAAAAATCACCAAAAATGATATAAATTGAAATAGAAGTTGAGTGAGATATATATATAATTAAAGCTTGTTGAGTCTATTTTCATATAAAAGAAACAGAGCAAGCAAAGGAAGACTACATTTTGAGATATTTAAATTTTTGTAAGACTGGTTTAGAATAACTTCGTGATCCCCTGTTCTTACTTTAGAAAATCACTAAAAATTGTAAAAAACTAATTATGAGTTATAATTTATATGTTTGTATTCCTTAGTGAGTTTATTTTCATTACAAATAATCGGGAACACTATATAAAAATCGTACTATGAGATAATTGATTTTTAATGAAGAGAGGTCAGAGCCGTCGGACTGTGTAACAGGGGAGAACTTAACTAATAAACTGTACTAATTGCCACACCAAAAATTCTGGAAAAGTTATAGTAATAAGATATATGAGTCTAGTTTCAAATAAAATTAACAGATCTTAATTTGGAGTTCTGTAGCTCAAGATAAAAATAATTTAGTGACTATGACACGGATGGACAGCTTGAATATTCACATAAGTAAATAGTGAAAATTACAGATAATGTTACTTACAAGTGTGTTGTTTATACTAAGGATGTGGATGAAGAGGAGGAGGAGGAAAAATAATATATGAACGAGTTGTGTATAAATTGATTACATGCTCGATTATAATTGATAAATGTTGAATTAGAAATGATATAATGTTTTATTTGGAATATTTATTATGAAATTATGATTATCGTTATAATACAAAAATTGAACTTGTGAGTTTATATGGCTAAATTTTAGTGATCATTTGTTAATTTTATGAACTTCATGATGTGTTATTTCATATGTATTGATGATAAAATCGTGAATAATGTAAAAGCATGAAAATTGAATAAATGATCAAATTGAGCATTCAGTGACAAGATGAATTGACGGAAAAGACCATGGTTGAACCATGGCTACAAGTGATAAGTGATAGCTTCGGCTATACTTATCTGATCAAGGACAAGTGAAAGTAATAAGTGATAGCTACGGCTACAGTTATCTGATCAAGGACAAGTGAAAGTGATAAGTGATAGCTTCAGCTACACTTATCTGATCAAGGACAAGTGAAAGTGAAAAGTGGTAGCTTCGGCTACCTGATCAGTGAAAAGTGGTAGCTCCGGCTACCTGATCAATGAATAGTGGTAGCTTCGGCTACAAGTGACAAGTGATTTTCGTGTAAGACCATATCTGGGATATGGCATCGGTGTGATACGTGTTTAAGATGTAAGACCATAGCTGGGCTATGGCATTCTAGTGAAAAGTGATGAATTGACGGATAAGTCCATGGTTTCACCATGGCAAAATGATAGTGAAGATGTAAGACCATGGCTGAGCTATGGCATTCTAGTGAAAATACCATAGCTATGTTATGGTACCAGTGGTTATCAGTGAAATTCAATGTATATCGGTGCAGAACAATTCCGTAAGACGTTCACTAGTTTGACGAAGTTGGTAAGTGTTACATAGAATTATGTGATATAAGAAAGTATGAGTTGATGAGACATGAACATAGAACTTGGTTGATGAATGAGTTCATTTGTGATTATATATTTGTACACCCTTGAGTGTATTATCCGTATGAATTGGTATTCCAAATGAGTTAATGAGAAGAGTTCTAATATGACATAATCTAAATTCGAAATGAAATATTATGAAAACATACTTGGAATACATTGGTATGTCTTGTATATGTTATTTGAGTTCATAATATGGAAAGTAAATGTATGTGAAAATATGAGGTGATGATACCTGTACATGGAATTTATTGGTGGATACGTACATCCTAATAGATTTTAGTGAACATTGAAATTGGGCTCAATAAGTGATTTGTCAATTTAAGTTGTGATTGGCAGAAAGAGTTAGTGAATTGCATGTTTATGAATTGTTACATGTATTTATCAAAATACAAGGAAATGATGGACTAGATTAGGCTTGAAATTGATAGATTTTAAGCTTAGATTATGAAAAAGACTAGATTGTAACGTTTAATTGTTAGTTTTGTACATATGGACTAAAGTGAATAGAATGTATTTTTTTGTGAAATTTTGGTATAAATAAAAAGTAGAGTGTCCCTAAAGAATGCATTTGAAGTCAGATTTTAAAGTGAGGTTAAGAATTGGAAATTATAGTTATTTTGAATTTAGGGGCTAAATTGAATAAAATATAAAATTTTAGGGGTATCAAAAAATAAAATTATATAGGTTCATTCATGGCATGGCATAATATGAAAATGTTTGGTATTGATGGATTGTATAAAATAATTGTTTAGATAAAAAATCAGATCAAAGTGAAGTTAATCGAAAAAAAGCTAAAATTGTTGATTAGTCCTTAAAGAATCAACTTATTTGGTGTTTTGATAAGGTAAGTTCATATGTATTTATTTACTTAGGTCATTATGTATTTGGTTTATGTGTATGTATTTGATTGTGGCTTAATTAGTTGTGAATTGGTATGAAAGGCTAAAATTGGACTGAATTGAAATATGACATTTATATGTGTAAAAGATGCTCATGTGAACTTAGTAAAGGCTAGGATACGATTGGCATGCCAATAGGATCTTGCACACACTTGTACGAGATTTATTACAAATGTTATGGATGTCCCATATTTGTTATGGATTCTCAAGTATTATGTGACACAAGTTTAGCTCAGATGAGCAATTGACGTGGTGTAGATATCTGTGTATCCGAGTCTGTTTACTAAGGTTCATCGAGCGAAATGAAAATGAGAAATTGAAATAGGATGAAATGAACTAGATATTGAAATGGAAAGTTATTAAATGAATTAAGCATGAAAAATTGACCGGAGTAATCTCTTTAACATGTATGTGATTGTATTATCGCTTGATTGAATGTATTCTTGAGGTTAGTTACCTAAAGTGAAATGATTTAGCATGTTAAGTACTTGTGGTATCATATGCTTTCAATGTTGGTGTTTTTTATTGTTATGTCTTATATCATCTTATTATAAGTATATATCATCTTATTATAATAATTCATTACAATTTATCAATACCAATAGCCTTATATCATCTTATTATAAGTATATATCAATTCAATTTCACTTTTTGAAATTTCTATTTTTTTTTTTTGCATTTTATTCAATTGAGTCCCTAAAATCAAAACTATCACATCTTTCACATTTGAGCACCATTTTTCAATCTGATTACAAATTCATCCTTCTATAAACCTTTAGAAACAATAATTATAGAAATTTCATATCAACTTTGACATATTTACATTTTAGTCCCTAAACTCTAAACTAACAAACTTATTTTTACAAATTTGTCCTATTTTGTTTCCAAGCTTCAAATCCTACCATTTAACATAAAAAAGAAACCATCAATCGAAACATTTCAAAACTTTTACAATTTTACAATCTAATACCTGAAATAGCTAGATTAAACTATAACGATCTTAAAAATATAAAATTTACGAAAAATGGGCTTAGAAATCCACTTACATGCACTTGACCGAACCTTGGAAGATTTAACAATGGCTTTTCATGCTTTAGTTTTGTATTTTTGGTGGTGAAAACAAAGTGGAAGAAGATGACCATGATGTTTTTATGTTTTAACCTTTTATTATTACCATTTTAACCTTAATTTAACATATAATTATATCTAAAATACATATAAACCATACGCCATAATTTATGTTGGTTTAATTGTCATTTAAACCCTTAAAAATTTACCTTTAGACCCTTTTTAACTAATAAAATTAAATAACGATGAACTTTTACCACTTTCATGATTTAGTCCTTGTACTTTAATTAGTCACTAATTCAATAAACTTTCCTATCCGAAATTCAATTCATCCATATAGTCACTCTATAAATATTTAATAAAAAAATTTCAAGCTTGGTTTATGAAAACGAGGTCTCGATACCTCATTTTTCAATATCACTGGCTTTAGGGTTAGTACACTTGTACTTTAACTATCTAATTGAAAAATTTAACCAAACCGAAATTCACTAATAATGTAATTAACTCGTAAATATTAATTAATAATATTTACAGACTCAATCATTAGAGAATGGGGTTTCAAAACCACTATTTTCGGCACCACTAAAAAATGGGTTGTTACAAAAATGTCATATGTATTAAGGTTGGTTTTGAGTTATGAATGGTCAAATTGATAATTTGGATAATAATGTTACATCAATGTAGGATATGAAGTTTTTGAAAGTGTGTATTATGCTTAAATGGGTTAGATAAGCAATTGATTATTTTGTTAGGTTATTGTGAATTAGTACCATCTGGATGTTTTGAAAACAATAGGTGACGTTGTAATAATAATCGTTCAATGTCGCAATGTGAAATTGGCAGAGAGTGGCATCACGTCCTTAGACCTGCGATGTCGTGATGACATTCACTGTTTTGTCAAAGTCTAATGTGATACCTTCAATGTCTTGACACCAACCCAATAGTTTTGAAAATGTTACAACTTAGTCCTCAAACGACCTTGGGTCATTGGAAGAGCTTCCGTAAGCTCCTTTAAATTCCGGATATGATTATATACTGTATTATAATTGTGTATTGAACTTAATAACATGTATAAACTATTGAATTGAATTGAATTGAAATTGAGATTATAGTTGCTCCGAAAACAAATGTGGCATCCCGTAGCTCGAACCCAGTGATTGGATCGAATATAGGGTGTTACAAATCACAAGTTATTGTTTGTTCTTTGGTCATAACCCTATATCCTGGTGCTCTAAGAAACAACAAGCGGTGTCTAGACCCACTATAGAGGCAAAATATAGAAGTTTTACCTTTGCTACAACTAATATTATGTGGCTAGAGTCCTTTCTTAGTGAGTTACATGTGCATCTTGATGACAATGATTTGGTGTGATAAATCTAGTGCAGTAATAATTCCAGCTAATCTTGTTCTACAGTGTAAGTTCAAACAAGTGGAACTTGATTCGAGAACGTGTGGTTGCTAGTCAATTGATTGTGAGCCAAGCACCTTCACATGATTAGATTGCAGATATTCTCACCAAACCATTGTCTGCAATTTTTTTTTTTTTGCAAAATGAAAGATCGATTATGAGTAAAGGAAGTTCATGATGGGTGAATATTGGAGTTTATGAAAACATAAATATAATGGATCAATTGTTATAGTTAGTTTCGGTTTGTTATATCTGAAATGGTATGTATAAATACTCATGATGTAACGAGAGTTGAAATCAATGTATCAATTTTATCTGTTCTTCAAAGTTCTTTCTTTGAGTTCTGAGTTTCATTTTGTGCTTGTATATTTGTTATCTTTGAATCTTCACACATCGAGAGGAGGGTGAGAATAAGAATAATTACGTAGGTAATAACACTTGAATTCAATCAATCTTTGACTTTCCAAACATGTCTATAGATTATTTAAGTTTTAAAAAATATTTTTATAAAATATTTTTTAGGACATACTTTATTTTTTAAAATATAACTATTTTATTTTACTAATCTCATTAAATAATTTGAAAGTTTTGTTAACCTTTTGACCTACTAAAAATTAAATAAATTACATAATATTTATTATAAATTATTTAAAATGATTTTAATTAAATTATATAGTATTTATTTTTAATTATTTATACTTAACCAAGAACCAATCAATGATGATAAAGGCTATATACTTAATGTTAGAGAGAAAACAACCTAACAAATATGTATTGCTAGAGTAATTAGATAAAATTGTATAATATGTTTATTTTTCTTGTTACTTTTAATAGTAATTGCATTATCGAGTACTTTCTTTGACTAACCTATTATATACAATGATTTGATTTTTAAATTTTGTAAATTGTTTAGAAAATTTTCTTCGAAGTATTATCTATAATTTTGATAATAAATAATATGTTTTTAGAATTTAGAATTATATAAGGGTAAATATCCCATATATACCAAAAAACAAGAAAAATTATGGAAATGTTCCAGTTTGAAGAATATTTACCGGAATGTACCGTTTCCCCCCAAAACGCGTCCACGTCAGTGCATTTTTGGGGGATGCAGGGCTAAAGCTCTCCCCTGAGGGCGCGCTTTTGCTGAGGTGGACAAAAGCGCGCCCCTTGCTGTTGACTAACCAGGAAAACGCGCTGACGTGGGCACGTTTTTGCCCTCCCTTCCCGTCCACTTGCAGTATGAAAAATTAATTGAATTTTTGGGCCAGTAGTCTCAGGCAAAATAATTTTGAGGAGACGTTTCTGAACAAACAGTGGCCAAAAACGCTTCCAGCAGGGTGCACTGTCAGCATGAGTACTGAAAAGAGCTCCCACGTGGACGCTCTTTTGCTACAGTAGTCTCTGGCAAAACTAATTTGAGGAGACGTTTCTGAACAAACAGTGGCAAAAAACGCTTCCAGCAGGGTGCACTGTCAGCAGGAGTACCGAAAAGAGCGCCCACGTGGACGCTCTTTTGCTACAGTGGTCTCCGGCAAAATTAATTTGAGGAGACATTTCTGAACAAACAGTGGCCAAAAACGCTTCCAGCAGGGTGCACTGTCAGCAGGAGTACCGAAAAGAGCTCCCACGTGGACGCTCTTTTGCTACAGTGGTCTCCGACAAACTTAGGCTATAAATCAGCCAAATTTCATTCTCAGGTTGCAGAAGGCAAATTCAGGCAAAAGAAAATAAAATTGAAAATGAGTGAACGTATTAATGCTGCTATTTACTACGATGGTGAAGTTCGTGACACCGAAAATGGTGTTGTTTTCTTATCGAAGAACACAACGCGACTGAGTTTTAATCGGAATGTCGATTTGGTAGAACTTCGCAAAAGAATTAGGCGTAAAATATTCGGAACAAGGCCAATGAAAGTTCAGTCTATAAAGTATAGATTTTGCGCTTCGGTTGATCTGGTGAGATATGACTCATTCGACATCAAAGGTCCTCGGAGCCTTGAGGCAATGGTGGAGACTCATCTTGCCAGTGGATCGCCCTATATCGAGGTATATGTAGAATTTTCATCTTCAAGTGATCTTTCTGCGACCTCAACATCTACTACCGTTCGAGGGGAATACACGATCCCAAGCCGACACTTTGTAAGTGGGAGGCAAAACACAGAAGTGCCCGTGTGCGGTGGTAGTATGGAAAACATAACCCCTGCACGACACTCGGTTGGTAGATGGGACATGCATATCCGTCATTCGACGTCCGATGATAGAAATACGTATTGGGGGACGTCATCAACTTCTACTGGTTGGCAATCCACATATGATTGGGATCTTTACGAAAGATGTTTAAGGAGGGATGATGTACTCCCGACGACATCCACCAGCGAGGGGCCCTCGTTTGTTGCAGGTTATGGAGGGTCGGACGATGAATCCGATGTGGATCCACCTCGGGAGCCAGGGCCCGACGGTGTAGAAGTTGGATTATTTTCTGAACCGGAGCCCGTTCCAATTGTACCTGAAGACGTTGAGGGCGGTTCAGACGAAGAAGAAGAAGATCCGCTATTCAGGGCGTACTCACCTCCAGCCCACATGCATAATGTCGATCTATCTCAAGATGATGCATTGGAGTTTCCTGAACTACCACACCGGACGCGTGACCGTACAAATTCTTCGTTAGATTCATACCAATTAGAAGTTGGTAACCAGTTTTCCAACAAGAATACTTGCTGCATTGAAACAATACAGCATCAGGAACGGGGTTAACTACAATATGGTTAAATTCAGGCTCGATAAGTATGAGGCGAAGTGTGCAGTGCAAGACGGCACATGTTCATGGAAAATCATGGCGTCGTTGAGGAAAAGGACAGGGTTGTGGGAGGTCAAAAAGTACAAAGGTCCGCATACATGTCTTGCCGGTACAGTACCACTATGTGTTCAATGATTTCGAATAACACTAATATTATGTAATGTTGCATTATTTAAAGTACTTTGTTGACAGGTGTAACACAAGATCATCCGAGGATGGATTCAGACATGTTGGCTGACTTAATAATCCCGATGGTGAAGGCCGATCCCAAAACTACAGTGCCGGCCTTAATTGGCAATATTCGTAACCAATTGGGGTACACGTCCTCTTACAGAAAGGCTTGGAAAGCCAAGCAGAAGGCGTTAGAAAAGTTGCACGGTCGGTGGGACGCTTCATATAATGAAGTGTGGCAGTGGTGTCAGGTGCTGGAGAGATATGTCCTAGGCAGCACAACAGACCTTGAAACGGAACCGGCATAGTACAACGATCGTCTGCTCCGTGGATGCGCAGTGTTCAAGCGTCTGTTCTGGACATTTAAGCAATGCCGAGATGCTTTTACATACTGCAAGCCATTGGTACAAATTGACGGTACCTTTATGTATGGTAGATATATGCATCGGCTATTGCTAGCTGTGGCACAAGACGACTGTGGGAGAATCCTTCCGATTGCGTTCGCAATAACACCGGGGGAGTTAGCCGATGACTGAGACTTCTTCCTATCTAGGTTAAGGAGGCATGTCTGCCCCAAACCTGACATATGTGTTATATCGGATCGGGGCCCTGGAATACTTGCGGCAATAGAACGCCAGGGAAGCATGTGGCATCGCACACACCATCGATATTGCCTGAGGCATGTTTCATCCAACTACTATGGGCAACATCGATCTAAAATACAGAAACAGCAAGTGACCGATATGGGTATGAAATATCTATTAATATAATTTCTTTTGTAATATTCAATTTATTCGCAATTGAAGAGTGGTATGTAATATTCGCTATCAACGTATATTGGCAAGCTACGAGATCAATAAAGACCGTTTTCACGAGATGTTGGCCAGTTTGCGCACAGATAACGCCGAAGGCGCAAACTACCTGTGCAATATTCCTTTTGAACAGTGGACACAAGCAAATGACGGCAGCCTACGATATGGTCATATGACCACAAACCTGGCCGAATGCATAAATTCTGTGCTAAAAGGAACCCGTCATCTGCCGATTACATCGGTTGTGCAGGAGACATATTTTCGTTTAGCGGCACTATTTCCGAAGAGAGCGGCGAGTTATAGAGGGCAATGCAAGGAGGTCATGTATGGAGCCCGAAAGTCTTGCAAGAAATAAACCGTGGGAAGGCACGGGCGAACACCATGCACACAGTGTGTCACGACCGCGACAGCCTATGGTTTCGTGTCACGGAGTTTGACAGACCGAACCAAGGTATTGTTGGAGGGCATTATCGTGTACACTTGACAAATAGGACCTGCGACTGTGGGATATTTGATGCACTTCGTTACCCATGTGCTCATGTACTTGCGGCTTGTCAGAATCTCCGTCTTGATCCCATGAGCTATGTCGACGAAGTGTACAAATTAGAAAACATGTACAACGTGTGGAGACACGTATTCCCACCAGTCCCAGATGAACGTAAGTGGTCGTCGGTATCGCTTGCATCGTATAAGCTGTTGCCGGATAGACAATTGAGGCGCAAACCAAAAGGTCGACCTTGCTCGACTAGAATAAGCAACAATATGGATATCCGAGAAACGAGCAACCAAAGTCGGCTGTGCGGATGGTGTAGGAACCCGAGCCATACATCTCGCTCATGTCCAAATCGGAATAGTTGACCGTGTTCTTAGCTTTTTTGTCTCCTGGTGGCTATGTAATTTCTATTTTTTTGGAGGAAAACGGTGAACTTTTGTACAAGAACTTTTATTTTATTCAAGTTATTAAAATTAAATTACAAAATTACAAAAAAAAATTAAACCATTTCTATTTTATCAGAAATATTAAAATTAAATTAAAAATTAAATTACAAAAAAAATAACATTAAACTCAAATTTTATTAAATATAAAAAAAAATTACAAAAAATAAAAATTAAACCATTTCTATTTTATCAGAGATATTAAAACTAAATTAAAAAAATTAAATTACAAAAAAAATAACATTAAACTCAAATTTTATTAAATATAAAAAATTAAATTACAAAAAATAAAAATTAAACCATTTCTATTTTATCAAAGATATTAAAATTAAATTAAAAAATTAAATTACAAACGAAATAAAATTAAACTCAAATTTTATTAAATATAAAAAAATTAAACTACAAAAAATAAAAATTAAACCATTTCTATTTTATCAAAGATATTAAAATTAAATTACAAAAGAAATAAAACTAAACTCAAATTTTATTAAATATAAAAAAATTAAATTACAAAAAATAAAAATTAAACCATTTCTATTTTATCAAAGATATTAAAATTAAAATAAAAAAATTAAATTACAAAAGAAATAAAATTAAACTCAAATTTTATTAAATATAAACAAAATTAAATTACAAAAAAAAAATTACAAAACTAAATTAGGGTTTAGGGCTGATGCCGGTGGGAACTAGTGCCACACGGGGGCGGTCGGCGGTTACGCGCTGGATTCCTCCTTCTTCTAGCTTTCGGCGGGGGTCGTGGAACCTCGGGCGGGGAATCGGGTTCCTCCGGCAGTGGGTCTGGTTCTGGGGGTTGTTATGATGACCTACCTTGATAAAATAATGACCCCGGAGGTGTTTGCGTAAACCACGGCGGGGGTGACTGCATCCCGTACGGTGAAGGAGCCTGGTAGAAAGAACTGCTCCCCGCCGGCACCTCCTCTAATCCCACATGCGACGTCGGCCTCACGATCGGCTGGCTAGCGGGAGTAGTCGGGAACGGACTCGAACCCGGCCATGCATTCCAACCTGGGGTGGGACTGGGAAAAGGAAACATATATGGGTTAGGAGGATACATATAAGGGGTAGGGTACGCACCTGGCATAAACGGTGGACGTTGTGATGTCGGTGTTGTCGGCTGAACTGATGGGCCCGGTGACTGTGTAGGCGCTGTTGATGGCCCCGTCTCATCACCCCTTCTCCTTGGATTTAAAGGGGCCCGATGTTCCCTTCGCTCGCGAATTTGACGTCGCCTCTCTTCATCCGACAACAGATACGGCTTGCCATGGATCCTAAACCATGGCATGTACTCCGGCACGCACGCTAACTCAGGAACGATGATCGGTTCCCGGATAGGTAAAAAATCATACCGGTTCTCCCACGTCTCGTTATGACCTGACCAAAATCTTGGCCAATCCATGTGCGGCTGCCGTAAGTCCACTTTGTGCTCATCATCAAGCACCTCAGGTGGCACGGAAATCGTTGCCGGAATCCAAATTGCCGCAGAACCCGATCTGACTGGTGCATCTCCACGATCGTGTAGGTGATCAATGGGACCTTAACGTGCCAACTGTTCGGATTTTGGAAGAACTCCTCCGGAATTACTGCCCGAATTTCCGGATCCTCGTACGGTGTCCATTGAAACTATATTAACATTACCAAAATATTAGTTATATACATAATACTAGACAATACATACGAATTACTAAATTATAATAACGAAATTCGAAACTTACTTGTGATTCTGACCGTTGGTCCAATAGGAGCCGTATATCCTCAAGCGAGTTAGGTATTCCAACATGACTCGCCGAATGGTTGCACCTAATTAAATATACTTTTAGCATGCAATTATACTATAAATCTACGAAATAATTGTAAAATATAATATTAAATTTACCTCGTTATCAGTGGGAATGAATATGGCTGGTCGAGTCGAGGACGTAAAAATGGAAATCGAAACTATGCCCATGACTGCAGTAGTGATAGGCAACCTCCGATTTTTGCTTTACTTGGCTGCGTCGCCCCGCACATCTCCCGGTACAACCTCGATAGCACGGCAGACCCCCAACTCAATTCACCGGCTGCTCTGAAATCAACAAGTTTCAGGAGCCATCTCAGATGCACGAGGTTTCTAGAGAGGTCCGGCATCAGATAGCCTCCAATTATCTGAAGAATGTATGCCCGAGCATACCGTATTCTTTCTTCTTCGGTCGAACCCTCGTTCGGCTCCGGGCATGCGTCTCGTAACCAAGCCATATCGATCCGAGCTCCTTGAATTCTATCCGGAATGGCACCCAGAAGCTCGTAGCATACGGCCATCCAATCGATAGATGTTGCGGACCCGGTGACTACCGACCCGTCCACCGGTAATCCCAACTGCAACTGCACATCTTCTAGAGTAATGGTACACTCTCCGCATGGCAGATAGAAAGTGTGCGTCTTGGGTCTCCACCTCTCTATCAACACGCTGATCAAAGGCTGCTCCAACTTGAACCCCCGACCTATCGTGGCCACGTGCCAAAAACCCGCTTCCCGCAGGTAATTCTTGATCAACGACGATGGGGGACCATGCATGTTGCGAATATAACATTCCAACACCTGATCTACAGACTGTTTAAAAAATTATAAAATTAAAAATTAATTAAAATTGCATAATTGAAAAAAAATTAAATAATATTGAAAAATTAAAATTAAAACTTACCATTTTCATTTGCTCGACGGAAATGTGCTTGTCGTCTAGGCGACGTAATTCCCCGGCCATTGTAATCCGATAAAAAATTTTAAAATTTTCCCAAAAAAGATATATTAAAAAAATTATAAAGGTCTTTTTCGTAAATAGTAAAGGACTATTTTGAAATTTGAGCGTAAATTTCAAGGACTTTTAGAGAAAATCGAGAGAAAATTGAGAGAAAATTGGGAAAGGGTTGAAGTGTGAAAAAAATAAAGGGTTGGAGGGGTTTTTATACTTTTTTTTTACCGTTGGGCCCCCAACGATCAAAAAAAATTTGGCCGTTGGGGATTTGACCGTTGCAGGGCTAAATTTGTCCACCTCAGCAAAAGCGCGTCTACGTAGGCGCGTTTTTGCTGAGGTGGACAAAAGCGCGCTCTCAGGGGCGCGCTTTAGCCCTGCATCCCCCAAAAACGTGCTGACGTGGACGCGTTTTTGGGGGAAACAGTACATTCCGATAAATATTTTTCAAACTGGCACATTTCCGTAATTTTTCTTTTTTTTTTGGTATATATGGGATATTTACCCATTATATAGTTGTGTAATTACAATTTATATTACCAAAAGAGACATTGAAAATTGCAGTGTAATTATTCTATGTGAACAAAGCATATTTATGGAACTAAAATTCCTTATAATTATAAAAAGGTAGACTTGATCATGAGTCGGGCCACTCGCCCAGGCCCGAAGGCTTGCACGAAAAGTGGGAGGGTTTGGGCAAAAATATAGGCCTGAAAAATAGGCTTGGACAAAAAATAGTACACGTTTTCTAAATGGGTCAGGCATTGAGTAAAGTTTTTTTATGCCCGGGCCCAGCACAACTTGAATTTTGCTAAAAAAAATTCCCCTATTGTTGTTTTGTTGTTGTTTTTTGTTGTTTTGCTGTCATTTTGCTATTATATTGATACTATTTTGTTACTGTTGTATAGATATTATATAACTCGTGTTAATTTTGCTACTATTTTAGAGGTATTTACTTGCTAAGTTACAACTATCTTACTATTATTTAAGTATAAAGATTTTTTTAATGTATTTTCAATTTGTTGGGAAATATTTATTTTAATGTTTTTAGTGTATTTTTGATGTATTATATATATATTTTTTAATTTTTTATATAAAAATGATATAAAAAATTTTAATATGGGCAGGTCAGACCCGGGTTTAGTATTTTTTATTTGAGTCGAGCTTGTTCAAAATTTTAGGCCCATTTTTCGAGTTAGGACGAGCTCGGGCCTAGCAAACGGGCCTAAAATTTTGCATCAGCCCGACCTAGCCAAGCCCCATGATCAGGTTTGTAAGAAGGTATAATTAATATGTTAATAATTACACTTTTATCCAATTAGTATGTGGTATTCAAACATATTCTCGATGTCACTCGTAAAATAGAAAAAAGGCATAATGACCTTTTGGCCCTCCAACTTAAAAAAAAAAAGAAGTATTTTAGCCCTCTATTTAATGTTATACCTTAACTTTTGAACTTGCATTGTTTGTTAAATCACCCAAAATAGATGGAAAAGTTAACATTTATTAACTTCGCTGGCGTGCAATCCACGCGTATGCCATGTTAGCAATTAATTAATTTTTAAAATTTTAAAAATATTTTTAAAAAATTATAATTTTTATACTTTTTATAATAAGTTAGTAAATTTTAAAATAATTTTTTAAAATTTAAAAAATTAATTAATTTATAACATGGCATCTACATGTATACAACTTCAAAAAAGCTAATTAACATAATTTTTTCCATTCATTGTAAAATTGTTTGACAAACAACATAAATTTAAAAACTTGAAAAAAAGAAGTAAAAAATTAAATGAAAAAATAAAATGAATTTATTTAAAGTGATTATGCCAAAAAAGAATACCCATGCCATACGCGGGGGTCTTTGATTTCTTAGGCTATTTAAAGGACGTACAAATGTCTCCGATGTCTCTCACGGTCTTCACTTGGCCTTCCGATGCGAATTAGTCATTTTAATCAGCAAAGTGGTTCTACCGTTTTAATAATGTCGCGTCCCCACAGCTGTTCAACGGCCTCCATTACCTCCTTTAACATAACACCATCATCTTCGTCATCTTCATCATCACCTTCACCATCAAAACGTTCCCTCTTCGTTCGCCGTCTGATTCGGACCCTAGTTTTGTTGTTTGTCTTCCTCAAGGTCGTCTCCTTCATTGCATGGCGTGTCCTTAACCCAACCCCACCTGTTTTTGAACTCAACTCCTTTTAACATTTCAGACACCAATTACACCACTGCATTCACCATTACAAACCCCAACAAGAAGCTAACCTTGCTTCTCGACAATTTTGAAGTCCTTATGTTTTAAGGAAACAGAAAAAATGTGGCTTCAAGAGATCAGTGGATGCCTACAGATAAATCTTTGTGCCTAAACAACAATGCAATGGTTTTTTTTTTCTATGAAGGGAAGGGTGTTTAAGAACATAAGTTTTCTTGGGAATACTTTTAACGTCGAAGTGAGTTTAAGGACAAAATTCTTGGCTTGGAATTGGTTGTCCAAGAGGGAATTCATGATGGTTTGTTGCAGAGATTTGAGTGTAAGGTTTTTATCTGAAAAAAGGACTGGGAACTATAGTGGTGAAAAAGGGAAATGCTCAGTTCAAGTTGTGTAGATTAATTGCTAATTATCCATGGGATGCCAAATCTGTTTTTAGGCACCATTTCTTTGGTTTCTTTTTCTTCTTCTTCTTCTATGTGTTTAAGTTGCTTCAGTTTCATCCCATCTTTTCAAAGATCTTATGTTTTCTGTTTTGTTCTAATATATAAACGCAATTATTTTGGAATAGAGTTAAACAATAGTAATAGATAACCATATGAGATATATAGAGTTAAAAGATTACAGCTTTAATGTACCAGATTTTAGTTGAAAAGAAGTACTCTCTCACTAAATTGGTCGCTCTAAAAAACAATTGGATATCGTGTCAATTTTAAAAGTGAGCAACTAAAAATAATTAATCACGGTGTTAATATCTTCTCTCAATTGTACATAATTTTGATTAGTATAGCAACAAATTTAGCTCTTGATGTTTACATATTTTATCATTTTGACCTTAATTTTTTTAAAAATATCAACAAATTCAGCCTCAACATTTACACATGTACACAAATATTGCATGATAATTTTGTTAAATTAGAACCAAATGGATAAAATATGTAAACTTTGAGCGTTAAATTCATTATTAAACCAATCAAAATCATGTATAATTGATGAAAAGCATTAACATTTTGATTAATTATCCTTAGTTACTCAATTTTGAAATTGTTTCAATATCAAAATTGAAAAAAAACTGAAGAAGTCATATATATTCTTCCGGTAATTGTTTAATGTTATTTTAGAGTTAATATTATTGCCACAATTTTATCATTTTAATAGTTTATATTTTTATAAATTTTAAAGGATAAATCAAATTTTTATTATTTTTAAAAGACTAAAATATAATTTACCATTACTAATTTAAAAGTTTATAAATTATAAAAAAGTGTAAATAGAAAATTTCCTATTTTAGTGCCCGGTGGGACGCTTGACTCCTCCATTGATTAATGCTTACAACTTTTAAAGACCTGACCACATTGCAGTAGATTTGAATACATACGGAAAAGGGAAAGTTTTATAACTGAATTATTTGTATGATTTAATAAAGGGGTTTCAAAGGAATAAACCTTTTGCTGTTGCTGATGTTGACGTAAAGAATCTTCATGCAATCTAGTCTTGGAGCACTTCAAAATAAAAATTAGGGGTTCTTTAACCTGTAGCGTAAAGAGGTGATTGCCACACGTTTTACGTGCAGTAGATAAATAATCAGACCGGCTGCTGTTGTAATTTAGGGAAGAGTTGGGTTAAATTACTTCCCTACAAATAACTTTGTGAACTGAATTTGAGATACATGTAAGTTTATTGAGCTACAAAATCCACCCTGTAAAACTTAAAACCAATTTAGTCCCTAAAAATAATTCTATATCTAGTTAATGTAAGTTATAACATTAATTGCAATTCATAGAAAAGTTAATCCGACATTATAACTTGTGGTATTTAATTGGCATATTTTGATTTAAATAAGTTTAGAATATTCTTATTTGTTATCATATTTGTTGAATTTTGAAGACTTTTAGTAATGCTTTAGTGAAGAGTTTACGTGCAAGAATTAGATCAAAGTAATGATTGAATTTAGTGTTTCAATATAATCAATGTTCCCTTAAATAGAATATTTGATTTAGTTTTACAACTAAAAAACTCTATTGAACATACTCTTTATTGAAATTCTTTTTAAATGGCTATTATAGTGGACGACGTGTTAGATTAAACATATGAGAGTTAGTATGATCAATTAAGAATTAGGAAAATTTTAAAGGAAGTGGTCTTAAAGGTTACAAATTGGTGAGTAAATTGAATTTAAATAACAATTTGTACTTGTTAATTATATGATGAATTAAGGTATGTAGACAGAAGTTCCAAACTACGTAAATAAATTAATTGTGTATTTCTATGTTTTTACAATTAGTAGTAACTATATACAATTGCAACTGAGACATGAAAAAATCAACTTTCAAAATAAAAAAATTTGATTCTTAGATCAAATTTTGAAAAAAATTAAAGAGTAAACAAAGTCGTATAAAGTAATGTAAGACATTAACAGGTGATAAATCAATACATAACATGATTAAATGTAAGACAAGATACTAACTAAAAGAAACACTCATCAAATAAATTTCAATAATTGCTACCTTATTCAAATTACCCATGCAAGGTATTCTTTTTAAGTTAGAAACCGTTGAATTACAATGTTGTTTGAATTGAATTAGATTAAGATTTAGTTGAGAAAACGGTCTTATCAATTAGTTTGAAGAGGGGTTTTAAATTAGTTGATTTGAGAATCGGTACGAAATAGTTGAACCGGGCAATTGAATAGAATTTTTTATTTTTTAAATTTTTTTTAATATTTTTTTTATTGTGCGAAAAGGATAAAAAAGAGTAAATTATTGTACTAAAAAACCACATTAAGTTTAATTCTAAAGAAAGATTTGAAAAGTCACAAACGGTTCTACTTAAAACCCAACATCTTAAACAGAATCTCCCTACAATGTAATTTAATAGCACATATCACTACAGTTGTGCCCTACAAAATATTAAAAGATAAATAAAAACAATAAAGAACACGAAAAGTTTAACGAGGTTCGGCAAATTATGCCTACATCCTTGGGTACTTCCAAATATATTTCATTACAAAAGACTTAAGTGAAAAGTTACAAATAATTAAGAAGAAAAAAATTACAAATTTTTGAATGATTTAAAGGTAGAGAAACCACCTCTACTATAGTATTACAAACACTCTACAATCTTAGTTTTTTCAAACGTGAAATTGTGCTATTTAACATTTTTTAACCGAATGAGTTAAACCGATTAAACTAATCTAACAACAAATGAACTAACCTATTCAACAACTTCAATGTTTAGAACACATTATTGAAGTATCACATTTTGGATATCCACTCATTTTACTGGTTGTTATATTTTTCAAGTAAACTTTCTTTTAAATATTCTTTTTTCAATCTTATTAAATTTTTATAATAAATTAATCTAAACCTTAATCACATAAAAAGCTTTATGAAGTGAACATGCAATTTTAGTGTCATCTTATATACTTGAATGCAAAGGGGTGCCATTTTCAGACCTTGGAAATCATATATTATCCGTCTGCATAATACATGGCTGTAATAAGTATTAGAGATAAGTAAAATTTGATTTGATTCGAAAAAATTAAAAAAAATTGATTTTTGAATTAATCGAATCAATTTATTCGAATTATTTGAGTCAACTCAAATAACTCGAATTACGTTTCGAGTTCGAGTCAAGTTGAATTTCACAATTCAAAGAACTCGAATAATTTTAATAACAGATTGATGCAAATACCCTTTTGATCCCTATAAATTTTGAAAATAAACAAATTAGTCTTTCTCTCCACAAAATAATCAAAATAATTTTTAAAAATTTAAAATATTTATAAAAAATTCAAATTTTATATTTAAAAATTATAAAAAAATTCTAAATATATATAAAAGTTAAAATTTTAAAAATTTTCTAAAATAATAATTTTAGAACCTAATTAATTATTCAAATTTATCCTACTCAAGTATCTTATTTTTTTATTTTTTTGTTTTGAATTTTTTAAAAATATATATAGTTTCAAATTTGTAACACCCCAAACCCGGCCCAAACACCACGACCGGATCTGGCATGTCACTAAGAAGATTTAGTAAAACATGACGCATTTTGGAAAATGACTACTAGGTTTAAATACTAAAACCGAAAACTTAATAATTTATTAAGTCATATAAGATATAAAGTTATAAATTGCCTTGGTAAATTTTAATTAAAATCCAAAAAAATCTTGTACATGTCTTAGCTTAATTTTAATCATAAAAATTAAAATGTCTAATAATTAAACCCAACTTAAACCCAAAAACATAAATAATAGTTTACTGGCCCATGGCCTTATTACAACGAGATTTAAAATCCATTAATTAAAAATATAAAATAATAACTTGAGTCTTTTTGCTGGATCCAGATGTTCTTTTGCATGGCCACCTTGCGCTCCTCTCCAGCCCGGTCCAATGCACTAAGTGCTACCTGAAATATTAATTAATTGGTTGAGTCGCGAGACTCAGTGTGCAACCCTCATGCACCATTAGATGTGGGCCTTAGCCCCATAAAACAAAATAAACAGTTTAATATACATAATAAAAATTAATATGCAAGCCCAACCCAAATCCTAGGTTTCCATCCGCTACACGCCCCCCTACCAGCCATTCACACCATTGGGGATTTCTACAATTAACCCACACCGCTACACGTCTTGATGGCAGTCTTGCTGCTCATCATCAGATCATGGACGTAGCCACTACAACAGATCACGGCAAAAGCCGCTACAACAGATCACGGTAAAAACCGCTACAACAGATCACGGTAAAAACCGCTACAACAGATCACGGTAAAAACTGCTACAACGTATAACTTCCTCCTTTCATCAACCCAACCCATGCAATCACAAAAAATCAATATACTTATATCATTTAATCAGAACATTCACTAACCTGGTGATTTGCTTTTACCCTATATGGGTTTCCATCATTAAGCCGGAATTTCGGCATTTATCAAGACATATAAAACTTATAATCATATATTTATCAAACAAATCTAGATGGTGTGGAGAATTACACACCTGATTAATGTAGATACCCTTGCTAAACCGATCTACGCTTTGCTTCAAAAAGCTGAAAAGATGTGAAAATAGGCCTCTCCTATATTCAGCCATAGTTAGTATTCTACACGATTTTATATATATGAATAAACAAATCCTCTTACCTTGAAATCCCAAATGTAACACGATTCTATAACTTAGAGATCTATGAGTTTCGGCTTCTAGGAAAAATCCCGGAAAGATGATCTATCGCGCTTTCGGCTTTTGAAAGAACTAAAAATTGAAAAGATGGCTAAGGGAGATTCGGCCAATGAATATTAAGGAGAAGAATAGATGTAGTTTCGGCTTTTGAATCAAAGTGAAGATGAGAGAATAGGCTTAGAGATTTCGGCTTTTGCAGAGAATGAAGAAGAAGATGGAACTTTAGGAATTTTCGGCTTTTACTCAGAGAAGAAGAGAAAAGAATGAGAGAAAAACCCTAAATGCCGAAATTGAAGAGATATTCCCCCTATTTATAGAAATTTTGGCACTTAACTAACCTTGCAGATAAATCCTATCTTTTCTCCTTTATCTTAATCTACTAGCTCATCTAAAAGAGACTTAATTATCTCTAACTCCTCCCTCCTTTATCAGCATATTATCAACATATTTTAAACATTAAAATCCCTAAATTTTAGCCTTTATCTGCTTATTATCCTCATAAAATAAATTCTTAAATAATAGCCTTTATCTGCTTATTATCCACATATTTTAAACATTAAAACCCCTAAATTTTAGCCTTGTTGCCATCCACTCCACCTAATCCTAATGCCCAAAATTTAGCTAACTTAAATTAAAAGAATTGGGCTCCATGAAACTTAAATTCGGGCCCCTTACTCCCTTGTGTGGCGTCACCTCCTAAGATTGGGTCACAAGCCCACTTTGGTATTTTAAACATAGATACTACCTTTTAAACCCTATAATGTCCAAACAGATAATTTTAATCAAGGCCTCTGCCTAAGCCTGAGCCCAATTTGGACCCCTAACACTTAAATTAACACATTAAACATATCCTACCTATTAAATGCATAGGCCCAAAAATTCAGGATGTTACAAAATTTATGCGCTCTAACATGGAATTAGTCACATGATAACAATATTTTTATTTGACATGTTTAATTTTTTTAATTTATCTCGAATAATTTCACTCGACTTGATTCGAAAAAATTTCAAATTGAGTTAAGATGATAAAATAGGACTCGTGAACTCGATTAACTCAAATTTTTTTCACTCGATTCAGTCAAACGCTCACATTTAGTATACAACAGCAAAGTAATATTTGAAAAGAAAAATGTAGAGAACATAGAGATAAAAAGTATTTTGAAATAAGGTAAACTACATCCAAGGTCATTAAGTTATTAGTAAGTTTATGTTTTGGTCATTCAACTTCAAAAAGTTACAAAATGGTCACTAAACTATTTAAAAGTTTTCATTTAAGTCATTGAACTATTCGAAAGTTTTTATTTAAGTCACTTGGTTGTTAAGTTTTTGTTTTTTAAAAATTTGACTAGTGAGTTTCAAGCGACGGTTTGATGATCGATACGTTGGATCAATACCCATCGATGAGTAAAAGAACATACTTTAGGTCCAAGTCGATCTAACGGTCAGTGTCGGAAATAAAAAAAGTTGTTTGGATTTTGATTTGTAGATTTACAATGTTCAAAGTTGTTTCATAAAAAAATTGAACTGTAAAAGAGAAAAGGGATGAGAGCTCTTTTTTGTATAAACTGTGTGGATAGAAAAGGCTATACGGTAATGATTTGATAGCCCAATAACTTAAATAAAAACTTTTAAATATTTTAATAATTACTTAATAATTTTTTAAAAATGATCAATAAAAATAAAATTTATTAATAATTTAATAATATTGCCCAACTAAAAATGTTATAAAGGGATGGATGACTATACAATGTTAAAAGAAAATTATAGAGATACAACATAATAAAAAAAATGTAAAATTTAGGCTCCTCCAAAGTTTAAGTTTCATGTGCAAATTATTTTAGATTTTTTTGAGTTCAAATTAATTTTTATAGATTTTATATAAAAATACAAAAATACTATCATAATAATACTTACTATTTTTTAAAATTTTTAAGTATTTTTTTATTTAAGCTAAATTGATATCCGATTAATTCATGATATTAACTCGGTTAAAAACTTAATAATAGTATAAGTGTGAAGAATTTGTATAATCTATGTTATATATAAAATTTCTGATTGAGATTGTGTCATTAATCAAGTCACACCAACGTGAAAAGAAAAAACATTAAGGGTCCGTTTGTTTACATATAAAAGGTTTTATAGAAAATATTTTCTGCATTTTTCTGTTTTTGTTTCACAGAAAACAGTTTGGTATAGGTTAACGTAAAATAAACCCTTTTTCCTATAACATAACTTACTTTTTTAGAAAGCATAAGCCATTTTTCGAAAAAGAGCTCCTCTATAGGTAATTTTATTTTTATGTAAAGATTAACTTAAAATCAAGCTTAATATTATTATATTGATAATATTTTTTTTTTTTTAAAAATATTTAAAATATTAATATAAAATATTATATTTTTCAATATTATTAAACATACATATTTAATTATTTACATTTAGTCATATAATAAATTATTAATATAATTTATTATTTTAATAAATTATTTAGTATTTCAGTTTCATTTTAATAATAAATTTTAAAATAATAATTTTAAATAATATTCTTCACATAATATTAAAAATATTTAATATTAATATTTTATTAATAAATATTTATTACAATTATAAATATATTAATAATAAATGCTTTGCAATGTAAAGGTTAAAATATGCCATAAGTCTATATACTCTTCACAAATTTGTAATTTAGTCTCTTCAAGAATTTAATCTATCTACTTTTCAGATTTGAAAACCAAACCCAATTGTTATTTTTTTTTTCGTCAATTTTATTAATGTCACATTTTTAAATAAAAAATACTCATTTGATAGTTATGTAACTAAAAAATGACGTTGTAATGAACATGAATTTAACAAAATATTTTTAATATATACAAAAACAATGTAAAATATAAATTCATAGATATAAAATAAACTCAATTAAATAATAAAAAAATAAGAAAATTTCAAATGTATATTTGTTTAATTGAAAATAACTTTTATGAAATATTTTAAAGAAATTTGTCAAACCTAACAACAAAATATTTTACAAAGAAATTATTTTTCAAAAGCAATTTTAACACTAAATATATAAAAGTAAAGGAATAAATGAATAAATTCTCATGTTTTGAAAAATAAATTCAAAGAGGAATTCATCAGTGGTGCCAGAAAGAAACAAAACTGATATTAAGGTATTACCTTTTGTTCCATTTTTCTTTATATGATATAAACCTGAAGCGTAATTACTTCATGTTACTTTCGTGCTGCCTGGGGCTTCCTTCATTGCAAAATAAATCTACTCTTTAATTTCACTTTTCATTTTACTGCAATCAAGTGAAAGAAAACGCATTGACATAAGACCAACATTCAGCACTGACATGTTGTTTTTGGTATTCAAACTTATCAGACTCTGAGATTTTAACCATCATAATCGTATTCATACTTTCTGTAATAGCAAAATACAAATGATGGTGCTGTAACTTGGTTCGGCAAAAGAATTTTTATCCTTTTTATTCTCTTCATATTTGAGGATTAATTTTTGAGAAATCTATAAACCGACGACGACAAAGATTCATTTTTAGAAATCTGTAAACCCGACGCGCAGCATGGCTGCACACTAGTATATATATATATACACGCACAAGACTATAGCATATTTATTTAAACAATTTGTGTATATATATATATATATATATAATTTAAAAGCTAAACGAGACTTTGTTTGAAATAGTAAAGATGAAGTAGCAAAGAATATGCATGTCTTGCACAATATATGTATTTATTTTTTTAGATTTATTAAAATAAAAAAAGAGCATAAATATCCCAAATTAATATCGTTACTTTGTAAATGAAAGGGGCTCATACAAATAAATTTATAATTTTATAAAATATGCACATCATTTGTGCTTAAATATTACTCGACTGCCTGATTAAAACTATAATAACAATCGATCGAGATCATCAAAATGCTTAAATGGGTACAAAAATTGTTTCCATGACTTGCATGCCAAGGAAGATTATATTTATATATATGGGGTATAGAAAAAACTCATCCTGCAAAAATCTTCACAGCAAAATTTGGCCTCTAACAAAGCACTCCATGTGTACTTTACATCTCCAATTCCAGGTTTACCGTTGTAGGTGACCATCAGTACTGATCAGGGAGCTCCCTCCAGCAACGCTCTCAAAAACCAGCATCAGCACCTAGCTTATCTATTAAACAGCAAGAAAAAGAATGCAAATCTATCTGTAAAGTTCTATATTGCATGAGCAGTTTTCAGTTCATACAATGCCATCAATGGGATCAGAAAAACCAGAAACAGTCAATCCTCCTCCATAGGCACATCTGGAATATCAAACCTGTCTTCCTCTATAGTTCTATTGATCACAGAAACAGGCGATCGTAATATCATGTCAAGGAAACAACAAAACTGACTCCGACAAACCAAAGAAAAAAACCTGGATAAGTCCAATATGATCTTCCAGGTCAAAATATTGCATTATACATTATCTAATACTGGAGGCATGTTTAGATGCATGATGGAAACATATAGGAATGAAAAAACAACATTAGTTTTTGCTACCATTGTTAAATTTTAAAAGAACAACTGGTTTTCAACATTGTATAGTTTCTTCCTCTAGAATTTAACTTATGCATGTAATTCTTAGTTCTTCCCTCCTCGTTTTAAGTTTTACATTTTTAAAAACTTCACAGCCTACATAACAATCTTCATACCTCAAACTGATCTATTCTTTCTACATTACAACATACAACATGTATAAAAACCTAAGAGAAAACAAGTAGTTCATAGGTAATCACTAATACCTCATCAAAGGAACAAAAAGACGTAAGGAAATTCTTATATCCAAAATCATGAAAAAGGTAATGAATACTTGAAAAGAAAAGGATATCTAATACCATAAGATCACCCTCCTTCTCACCACGGTTGCAGCTGTTATCTAGCTCCCTTATAATTTCAGGAGTAACCTATAGTAAGAAGGGCACAGGATACATTAATTGTCAAAAAGGGATATAAGGGAGAAATTTAGAAGTTTCTATTCAGTTACTTTGCCAGTGTTAGGAGTGTTCATGTGTGTGTGTGTGTGACAAAGAGAGAAAGGGAAGTCTTACTAATTTATGCTTTTGTGTATCAAGTAAAATTCTAAGGTTATTTTTATCTTCGTTGCGGAGTTCATTTTTGTACCTGCAAGAGATATAGACATAATTTAGATGACTGTAAATATGGGACAAACCAACTGCAAATCATTTTAATGCAACTCCTAATATAAAAGCATATTAAGCGTCTGTTGACTCCTTTTTACACATCTCTAAAGATTAATCCATTCATCTTCCTTAATTATAAAAGAGATGCTAAAAACTTGTTCAGAAAAAAAAAAAAAAAAAAACTACTTTTTATAACCCTTAATTCCTGCAACACCTAACTCTCATGTAACCTTATATTTGCATCAGAAAAATAGAGGTCTGCATAGAAATTGATTCATTACGAATTACCAAAATACATACATATTTATATGTATGTATCACTTCTACTCTCTTGTTCTACATTTACTAAATTACAAAAGATAATCTTTAACTAAACTACAAAAAGCACAAACACAATAACCTAAAAGCAAAACATAAAGTTAAAAAAATGTGGACAAGCAACAATCAAATCGTCAACAAGGAAAATGACGACTGAAACGATATCTCGGCCTTTGCTTTCAATATACCTCAATGCTCTTCCTCAATGAAGAGACACACTAATGAAGTGTCTCCTAAGTTTCTTAAACGAACAGAGGTCTCCCTCCAAATACTTTATAAAACCATTTAAAAACAAAAGACTGTTCAAGAAATTTTAAAGATCATCTGCAAAATAAAAAACAAAAATACAATACAACATATATGAATGCCAAGTATAACAGAGCTAGGAGTTCCATTATAGTTGAGAACAGAGGAGAAGGGGAATATGCTCCCATTACTAACATTATTTTGTCTCATGCAACTTAACAATTCTTCTTCTTAATTTGCTTCAATCAGAAAAGCAAAACTCAGAATAAATAAACTGATGCTTGACATAAATTTTACCTCATCAAAGCTTATAATCTCACATATCAAAGTAGGAAATTATATGCATATTAAATAGAAGGTTAAATAAGTGATATGCTCAAGAGGCAAAACAATTCTAACAAATTTTACCAACCTTTGTACAAATGCCAAAAGAGATTGATGCCATATTACAGGCATTATCCTTGTATCCTCAAGAAATCTCATAAAATGAGCAACAACTGCATCAACCACAAGATAAGGCAGAGCATATTTCTTCTCCAAAAGAAGCTTTATAAAATAACTGCAATGATTTACCAACAAATATCAAATGATATTTAAGGCATTACATGAAAAAATCAATTTCCGTTCTCTAGATTAACAATCCTTACAAGATGCAAGAAAAAATATGTACAAAAGAGAACCAGATCATGGGAAAAAATGAGCAAGAAATATAACGTGTTAAATCTTTCCTTTTAGCACCACCAACTCTTGCTTCTAAAAGAGGGAGAGAGAGCGCATGTGTGTGTGCGCGTGTGTGTATGAGAGAGAGAGAGAGAGCACTAGAATACCTTGTTGTGCCACAATATTCCATTTCCACAAGCTTCATTAATGCAACACTGCAACAGCATTTATAAATTGGAAGTCCAAATAATCATCTCAACTAAACAATTTGAATGAAAAATCTAGCCGCCTTAGAGACAAAAAGAAACATGTTCAGATCACTAATTCCATTGAAAATATTAAGTAAGTAACTTTTAAAGATTCACGGGCCCACAGACCACTTTTTATTAGGATTCGTTTCAAGAAAATAAAAATAAAAACTACGATGGTAAGTACTAATTTTAAATGATTCTTGCTGCAAAGAATAGATCAATAGAATTTGATTTTCACCAAAGTGCAGCAGGTTATCCACATTTTTTTTGCCAAAGCCAGCTTCATGATCCTCACTAGCAAACTCCAACTCAGTGTGCTTCTCATATTGTGATTCTTATTTACACATTGCTATACCAAGCAACTTGAAGCAAAAACTGTGATAACATGTTATGCAATAGGCTACTGAAAGCTATCAAATACAATAGGCATTTCTCTGAGTAGTTTAAAATGAATAACATATCTTCATTTTTACAACTTGACTCAACATACCTCCAACTTTTAACGTTAAAATAGACCTCCAAAATATCGTATAATCAAAAGCACCATTAAAATACCTTGAGTGAAGCATAGGAATGGACAGTTTTTGAAGAACACTCCCAACAATAACCGCCTCCCTAAGATTGCATGTCCCTGACTGAAAAAGAGCAGCACAACAAGAAGATTTTTATGATAAAATTCGTACATCCTGACAAACTTATTAAGACCAACTTACATACAATACAAGTGGAGCATTAATCATAAATTAAAAAGTAAACTGATACAAATAAGAATTTAACAAAAATGGGGCAAAATCACGAGGCTGCAGTATCTATCTGAAAGAGCACAACTTGATGCTAAAAAGCTCAGAACAGTTCAACCAATAATGAAAACTTGGACTGTTAGATTCATCAAGTAGAAAAATATACTTGATGATTCACTATGCTAGGCAGGAAGTTGTATACCTTGCACAATGGAAACAATATTCCCTTGTTGAATGCAGCAGGTTTATAAAGAGCCTTCTTCAAGGATTGATATAGAGCAAAATGAAGTCGCTTATTCTTCCGAATATCATCTCTAATAATGCATGGAAGTAAGACTAGCCTATAAAAACGCTCTGCCTTCTTAGCACCCAAATTGGAAGCAAATATTCTTGTGGCTTGGAACATTGCATTCGGAGACCACTGCTCAGGTTCAGTCAAGTACAAAACATCCTCCCAGAGTTGCATTGAAGGAATGTGTTTAAAGGCTTTGGGCATTTTCCCAGCTGTGTATTTGTTCAGAAACTTGGCAACACTGCATATTTAATCCACATCCAGAGTTTTAAGGTTTCTGCACATCCTTGATATAAGCAAAAGATCCTTACAAATAAAAAGATACGAAAATTACCCTTTATACAAATCTATGAGGGAGTCATCCAACTTGGGCAAAGGTCGTGTTTCTGCAATTAAACAAATTGAACAATCAAGCACCACTACTAGTACGTAAAATTCTAGCTAACGTCATTAAATTAGCAAAGAAAAACTAATTTTAAAAGTTACCTGAAGCAACATTTCCATCATTCTCCTTGATCTTTTGAATTATAATGTTAGCAAGTGTCCTTTGCAGAACAGCATCCTTCGATAAGAATGCCTCAAGCAATTTCTCATCTTCCTCATCAATCTCATCCTATAACATAAAAGTCCAATAGTTTGCAAATTGTAAATTAACAGAACTACGGTTTACCCAATAAACTAAGGCTCCATTTGATTAGTACTGTTGCAGTTTTTCCAGTTCCTTTCTACTGTTTGCTAATCTACTTGAAAATTACTCAACAGAAAAAATCATGCTACGGTTAGATTAAAAATGAGAAAATAGTTAAATTGTAACAAAATCACCCATCTTTCCCACATAAGGATCATCTCTAACAATTTAACATCAAAAAGCAACCTGAAAAGATATATGATCACATAAAATAAACTTACTTCGTAGTTGCCAAATTGACTTTGGGTCTAAAAAAATCCACCAAAATTGTCAATATCACCAAAATTGTCAATATCCTCTTCTTCTTCTTCTTCTTCGTGCTTATTATGCTCTTCTTCAACGGAACCAAATGCGTTCCTAACGTTCCCTCCTGAGGCTTCATCTTCTATTTCCTTCTGCTGAAGAAGCGCCTCCTTCAAGATTTTCGAGCTTATTCCCGTCGAAAGCATCTGCACCGAAAACAAACAAATAAAACGAGAACACACATTTAGATAAAAATTAAAAAACGAAAGAAGAAATAAGAAAAACAAAAAGAAGGGAAACAGCTCAGTATTACTTTGTCTTGCTTTTGGTGGTGCTTAGGAGCTTTGGAGCGTTTCTTTGAGCAGTCAACGGAATCGCCATCTGCCAGAAAAGGTTGCGAATTTTGGTTTCGTTCTCTTTTGTTCTTCGCCATTGAAGAAGGGCTGCAATTTTTGAATCAAGGATTGAGAGGAAGAATAATGGCGGCGGCGGTTATGATCAAGAGTAACGAGATTTTAGTACCCGGAAACTGTCGGGGGTTTTAAGACGTGGCAGATTCGTAATTCAAGACACATAAGAGCTTTCATATTTCAGTGCACAAATTTTTCTGGGCCTGTTTGGCCCATAAGAAAATGATGAAATTTTTCATTAATTAAAGCATAAATAAACACCTAGAAAATTAATAAGAGAAAATATAAAAAAAAATGATGTCGAAGTCTTTTCCTCTTCTGGCTAGCTTGGAAAGGCCGAGCTCTCCAATGCTGCCAGAGATTCAACAAGCCACCAAAAGGGTGAAGTATAAAGAGGTTCAGAATGGGGACGACATGGAGTTGGAGGATGTGGGTGGTGCCAAGCTATCTTTTAAGTATACGTGGCTGGCTCATACTAAGCAAGTGGGAGAACTTGTTTCATGGAATGATGGTTTGAAGATTTCGTTTTTCGAAGGTGATGTGGTGGTCTCCCAGGAGGGGCAATATCCTGAGATACGTTTCTAGGAAAGAGTGCATGATATGATAGACAAAAGCATGGGTTTACTAATTTTGTAGGAATGTTATAAAAGATATTAACCATGTGCTACACCAATATTTTGCGACTAAATCACTGTGGTGTGAACTTGTACTTAGATGAGTTTTTGTCAATGGAGATCAAGGAATGGGTATTTTGCTCTTTGGTTTTGTTTGTTAGAATATTTGGTTGAAGAGGATTCGATCCCAACTATGTTGATGCTGAAAGGGTGATTGAGAAAAGTTTTAGAATGCGGGATGAGGCGCGACTTACCTTGACATTTGTAAACCAGCTACAAGA
Organism: Gossypium australe; assembly: GCA_005393395.2. NCBI lineage: Eukaryota > Viridiplantae > Streptophyta > Magnoliopsida > Malvales > Malvaceae > Gossypium > Gossypium australe. The sequence goes on from CM016622.1 coordinate 24,382,565, forward strand.
TGGTAGAGGTCAGCAAACAAGTCGAATAATTAGATGGGAGAAGCTTCTAGGTGGATGGCATAAAGTGAACGCAAATGGTGCACTAAGGACTGCTGCGGGCTTGGCTTACTCTGGTGGGTTCATATGGGATAGCAATAGCCAATGGCTATTGGGTTTTGCACGAGGGTGTGGAACATGTCCAGTTATTAATGCTGAGTTGTAGGGAATCTATGATGGCTTATGTTGTGAATGTGATATGATAAAAGTTATACTAGTGGTAGATAACTTGGATGTGGTTCATTTATCGGGAAAGAAAGCATGTATGGCATCTCTTAATGCATTGGTGTGTTTGATCACAAATCTACTTTGACGAAAACGGGACCTGCAAGTGGTCCATTCCTACCGTGAATGGAATCGAGTAGCGGATGGGACGGCAACATTAGCTTTGGTTAGGCCGCATGGGATGTGTGTGATACATAAGTCTCCTTAGGAATTAGTGCAACTCTTACAAGATGATGACAGTGGAGTGGGGAAGAGAATAATGGTCTCCGCTTAGTTTGTTATCTTACTTTTTCTACCCAAAAAAACATAAATAAACACATGTTATAGAGAAAAAATTGATTTTATATATATGTTAAAATAGTTAGTATAAATTTAAATTCGAAATTAAAAGGATGAGTGAAAATTATTGTAAAAAATAAGACATTCAAAATAAGCAAAAAGTTTTTCTTCTCTTTGCCACAAATAAGTTATATGAGTGGCTAAAAATTACCAATTGTGATTAGTTTATAGCTAACTTATGACTAAAACATGTGGAAAAAATAATACTTGTAGCTTAATGATTAAACTCAATTCATAAAAGAATCAACTAAATTATGGGACACCCAAATTTTTGTTGGTGTCACGAGTCAACATGACACCAATGTAATAAAAAATTACTAAAATAACCTTACATATTTTAAATAAATTATATTATTTTGAGTGTACTTTTGTCTTTTTCTTATTTTTAAAAACAATAAAAATTTACAAATGTTGATATTTGAACTCATACTACTAGCATTTATAAAATATTTCTTTTACCACTTCAACTAAAACTTTGTTTCTGTAACACCCCTAACCCGTATCCGTCGTCGGAACAGGGTTACGGAACATTACTAGAGTTTACAGAATAATTTCATGTAATTCATGTCAATTACTATTCATATCCAAAACTAATCATATTGTCCCTTGAATGGACCATCGAGACCCAATATAACATTGGAATCGAGTCGGGACTAAATCGGAAACTCAAAGAATTTTTCGTAGAATTTCCAAAAATTTTCCTAGATGGAGGGCACACACGTCCGTGTGGTCAAAGGACACGCCCGTGTAACCATAGGACACACTGGTGCTGCAGGCCGTGTTCAACCCCGTGTAACTCTTTGACTTGTACCACACGGCCAGCCACACGCCCGTGTGCTAGTCGTATGGCTAATTTAATTTTCCAAAATTAAGTGCAGGTTTCACACGACCAAGACACACGCTCGTGTAGCACACACGATTGAGACACGCGTCCGTGTCTCTGCTCGTGTACTCAATTCTGAGCATTCTGTTTCTCAAATTTAAGATGCATGGGACACACAGTCAGGCCACACTCACATGTGCTAGGCCGTGTGTCACACACGATCAAGACACACGCCCGTGTGTCTACCCGTGTGGATAAAATAAAGCCATTTTCTAGCTTTATTTCTCACCCAAATTTGCCAATATCCTACACCAAAACTTACAAGTATATATACCAGCCAATTCAAGCATTAAATCCAAGCCAATTTTAACATCTAATATTGTAACACCCCAAACCCGGTATAGACATTATGGCCGAATCTTGGCGATGTCACATGACAGTGTTTTGGAAATAAATAAGTTGTCTTAAAAACCTCTTTTCGAATTAGCCATATTACAAAATCTTATGTTAATTCTAGGATGCATCATTTATTTCAAAATGTAGTTCATTATCACAAAAGTATTCTCTTTCAAAACGATATTAATTTTCAAAACGTCACTTATCGTAGAAGCTTTTTAAAACAGTTTGTGTATTTGAGTGTATTTTGTTAAAAAATTTGATTCGTTTTGAAAACTCGATTAACCCTACTACTAGCAGTTGTAAATCAAAATAATAGAAATCTCAAATTAACCATGAAAATCTAAAAAGGCCATTATTACAGTAAAATACCCCAAAATAAAATCAAAATTATAATTAAGTACCAAAATAGAACGAAATGGGTCATGTGGCCACCGCTGAGTCCCTCACAGCACCGGTCCGCCTATGTTTGGGGATTACCTGTATAGTTAAAACAGAAGGGTGAGTTTATGAAAACTCAGTATGTAATCCCAAATAGCACAATCAGACAGACAGAAGGCAATCAGAGTCTGGGCCTAAGCCCAATTCAGAATCAGTGATAGTATTAGTTTGGGCTTTAGCCCATCTTAGTACAGAGGCAATCATGCATTTGGGCCTTGGCCCATTACAATATCAGTAATCAGTACAGTATCACTGTAACACCCCAAACCCGGCCTAGACGTTATGGCCGAATCTGGCGATGTCACATGATAGTGCTTTAGGAAATGTAATTACAATAACACCATTCTCGATATCCTAGGCTATCGTCAAAAACGTGTTGTTTGTTCGTTCATTATCCCTTTTCAAAATTTTTATACGTTGCGAAACTTTTAAAATTATTTGCAAAGTTATACGTATTTTAATGAAACATTTGTTTATTTTGAAAACTCACGTCTTATCTTACTGCTAGCAGTTTATAAAATAAAAATCTCAAATTTTAAACAAAAATCCGAAAGGCCTTGTTACATAAAAATTTACCCAAACATAACCAAATCATAATTAAAAATAAACCGTAAATAAGTGTCCAGAACCGTGGTCACCGTCGAGTCCTCCGCTGCACCAACCCGTCTACTGCTGGGGATTACCTGAACAGATTAAACAGAAAAAGGTGAGTTTTCACAAGCTCAGTGTGTACTCCCCACAGAAAACATACACACAGTAATATCAGATAACAGACATAATTCCATAGTTCAGGTCTGAGCCCATTACAGAAACAGTGTGGACCCTAGCCCACTCAGATACAGAATCATACATATTTTAGGGCCTTAGCCCATTTTAGATAGAATATGTAGAAAACAGATTCCTACCCACCAGCCTCTACACACCAACTTTGTCCAACCCTACACACCATGTGAGGATAAAATCAACCCACCCAGCCCTACACACCAGGTTGTACCGAATGCGGCACATAATTAGAAATTTACAGCTGAGCTGCTAGATAACAAGCTTAAGAGCCTTTCAGATACTTCCTCCAATCATAATCAACCCACCCCAATGCAATGCAACATACAAGTATGACATGCTATTATGCAATTAAACTCATATATATTCAGTTCAGTATACATGCTTAGTACAGAAATTGTAACATCCTAGATTAGGGGTTATGCGTTCGTGTGTAATTCATGAGATAGTGGGCTCAGTGGGTGTGTTGGATGTGTTCTGAGGAGTTCCAGGAACCCTAAGGTGTATGGAAATGTATGGAAATGTATGGAAATGTATGGAAAAGTAAGGAAATGCTTTGGAAACGTTAAGTTTAAAAGAGGAAAGTGAATATTTTTGGAAACTAGGGGATGTAAGGAAATGATGTGGAAATGATTCAAAAGAGGAAAGTAAACATTTTTGGAAACTTGGAAATGTAAGGAAATGTCAAGTTTAAAGAGCCAAACGAAAATTTTTGGAAACTTGGAAATGTAAAGAAATGTCAAGTTTTAAGGCTTAAAAAGAGAAAACTAAGGCAATGTGGCCTTAAGAAAAATAATAGGAGGAATTTGACACACAAACAGGCTTGGAAAAGTGGCCTGGAAATGCCACTTAAGGCCCAGGTAAGTGACGCCACCTACATGAGCAAGTGGGCCTGAGTTCGAGTCACATGGGAAACAAATAAAAGAAATTTTATTTTGCTTCCAGAAGAAGTGAGGTGGACGGCACAAGCTATTTAAAAAGGAAGAGTTTTATTCTCTTTAAAATTCGGCTAAATGATGGATAAATAAGGGATTTATTTATCATTATTTTCAAGAGATAATGGTTGGATTAAATTCTTTTATTTAGTGATAATACAAAGGATAAAGCTATCAAGTAGAAGAGTGGTGGCCAAGTAAGGGACTCTAGCTAGTAAATTCGGCTATAAAAGGAATAGAGAGGCCATTCAGCATTATTTAATCTTCCCTGATAACCTCTGCCGAATTTTCTCTGCAACCCCTATTCTTTTCTTCTTCATTCTTCTCCTCTGAATATTCCAAAAGCCGAAAGCTTGCTAAGATCAAGGCCATAGCCGAATAGTTTGAGACTTCAAGCAAAGGAACTGTCGATATCTAAAGTAAGGGTAAGATCTCATTCGATTTCCATCCTTTTTCTTTTAAGATTTTGCCGAAATCTAGGACTAACCCCATTAATATCTTGTTGCCGAAACCTTGAAGAGATCTTTCGGGATTTACTAAGTGTCGACTACAAGGAAGGAGAAGTTCTTTTCCCGAAGGTACACCATAAGCTACGTGTTCCCTAGTTATTCGGTGAATTTCGGGATTTAAAATCCACAAGGTAAGTGTCTAGAGCATTCGACCAAGGCTTATTTTAGTGTTTGGATCTATCTTTTATTATCTTAAAAGCCGAAAACTAATATGTTAAAGGGATCTAGAGTTGGCCGAATACAAGGAAGAAGGATACAAAGTTTCGGGACTTGGTTCTTAAGTCAATCGGCAACAAAGTAAGTTTTAGGTGTACAAATCCTACTAGGATTTGGTTTTATAGCCAAATAGGTTTTTACTAAATAGTAAGTGATTAATCAAATGTAGGAATTGGGATCTAAGGCAATAGATCGGTTTTTCGGGATTCAAGGAATTCGTTAAGCAAATCAGGTGTGTACCCCACACTAACTTTTAATATGTTATATGGCAAATATTTAATATATAAATTTATAAGAATGTGAATGTGGCTAAAATACCCTAAGGTGGTACAAAGTACTCAGGTACGTTTCCTACTCCTACTAGGATTACGAAATATGTTATATTTTAACATGTGAAAAGTGACATGAATGTGAATTTAAGTATGATATGCATGATATAAAATATATATGGGGCATTCGGGTTATATGAGAAAGGGGAAGTGAATGTGATGACTTCGGTCTCACTATCTGAATGTGGTGGCTTCGGTCACATTATCTGAATGTGGTAACTTCGGTTACATTATCTGAATGTGGTAACTTCGGTTACATTATCTGAATGTGGTGTCTCATGACACAATTATCTGAATCTGGTGGCTATGCCATAAATCTTATATGGGCGATGAGCACGTCGACTGCAGCGACTGCCTTCGATGGTGTGTAGCGGAAGGAGGGTTGACTTAGTAGTCCCCACGGTGTGCAGGTTGGTACGGGGATGTGTAGCGGATGGCATCTAGGTTTAGGTATGGGTTGCATCATTATTTTATCTGTATATGAATGTGCATGTGATACGTTATGGTATGCCTGATCTATTAAATTTTAGTGTTGTGTACACATTGAGTCTGTTGACTCACCCCGTTGTGGGAACATTTTTCAGGTGATGAACAGTGATGGACCGGGACGGTAGAACTTATGGTGGCCATGCTCAGCTTGAAGTTTTATTCAATATGGACATTTTATTTTATTTAAGTACTTAAGAATTTTATTTTGGGATTATTTGATGTAATAAGGCCATAAGGCCATAGTTGAATTTCTTTATTTCTTTTTACTTTTATTTATTATGTTTACAAATTATTATTTATGGATTAACAAATTTATTTTAAAATAAACTCTAAGTATTTTGTCACCTGAAATAAAAGGATTTCAATATAAAATAAACTCGTTTTCAACACAAGCCCAACCCAAAACATTATTTTCTTTAAAATTGCACAAGTTTTTCCTAAGGAACAAAAGAACTTTGAATCGGTTTACTTGAGGAACATACCAAATCTGGTCAAAGCTGGTGGGCCGGGTTTGGGGTGTTTCAATTTGGTATCAGAGCCCAGTTTCAAACCCTCGGCCTTGGGTTTAAGGCCCAAAACGTTTTCAAATCGAGCCCAAATGAGTTTTTATGAAAGTATTTTTAACTAAGCAGGTTTTCTGGCATGGCACCTAAGTCTCCGACCCGAAGTCCACCAGGTAAGTACCCCTAACCATCTGTGTGCTTTATGTGATTATATTATGAAGGGTAGAAATGGAATGGCACGTAGAGTAGTATGATAAGTATTTGGAACCCTAGGACTAGTTTACCCCAACTATTACATAAGACTTAATGCTTAATAAAACAAACTTGTGTCTAAGTCGCCGAGTTAGGATGTGGTAACCATTGTGCGCATGTCTAGGATTGGATCCGGAAGAGCCTGGTCTTTAAGCAGTCCTAGTGACTCACCTCCTCTTCGCAGGAATCCTACCTGGTGTGTAGCTTTAGTTCACCCTAACCAAGAGGACTTACTCATAGGCTAAACTCCTAACTAAAACCCGAAAGGGAACTAGCCGTGTTTTTATGGAAACCCTAGTTTTAAAATTCTTAAAATCACCCTCTTAATTTGTGAAAACTATCTCTTTAAAAAAAAATTCGAAAAATTTCTGATTTATGAAATTACAAAAATACCCTAGTGGTAAAATTACAAAAATACCCTTGGTTTATGAAATTCCCAGAATACCCACAGTTCTTATCAAGATTTCATTACTTTATAAAAAGTTCAAAAACCCTAATTTGCAAATTATCAAAAATACCTTGATTTGGGAAAATTTACGAAATTGCCCCTGACTTACAAAATTTTCAGAATGACCCCCGATTTTTAAAATTTTTGCAACATTACCGTTTTGGAAGATAAATTCTCAAAAGACAACCCCCAAGTTTTGAAAATTTTGAAATACCCCTGATTTAATAAAAACTTTACAAATTTACCCTGATTTGTAAAAATTACCAAAATACCCCCGGAATTTCAAAATTTTCGAAATACCCCTGGAAATCCAAAATTACCAAAATACCCCCGGATTTCAAAATTTTCCAAAATACCCCGGGAATTTTAAAATTCCAAAATACTTTTTGACAAAATCACCAAGGAACTTTTTCTTTTGAAAAAAATTACGAAAATACCCCTGTAGGGCAAATTACGAAAATACCCCTGGGTAGTGGGAAAACAACAATAATGAAAACTACAACGTTTCTCTGAATGAACGAAAGTTCATAATTGATTGATGGATGCATGAATGAAAAGACTGTGTGTATGTATGAATACGAAAGAACCACTCCTAAAACTCTTTTCATAAAAAATTCTTCGCGAATAATCAGTGAAACAATGACTAATTCATAAAACTTTTTACTCGGATTAAATCGCGACGTTAGAAATAAGTTCTAGGGGACGTGAACTTAGGGATTGTGCCTAGAAAGTATGATGGTTCTATTAAGATCAGAGTGCGCAGCGAAAGCATAGTGCAGTGAGAAGGATTGTACGGCTGTTAATAAGTAATTTCGAGGACGAAATTATTTTTAAGGAGGGTAGAACTGTAACGTCCTAGATTAGGGGTTATGCGTTCGTGTGTAATTCATGAGATAGTGGGCTCAGTGGGTGTGTTGGATGTGTTCTGAGGAGTTCCAGGAACCCTAAGGTGTATGGAAATGTATGGAAATGTATGGAAAAGTAAGGAAATGCTTTGGAAACATTAAGTTTAAAAGAGGAAAGTGAACATTTTTGGAAACTAGGGGATGTAAGGAAATGATGTGGAAATGATTCAAAAGAGGAAAGTAAACATTTTTGGAAACTTGGAAATGTAAGGAAATGTCAAGTTTAAAGAGCCAAACGAAAATTTTTGGAAACTTGGAAATGTAAAGAAATGTCAAGTTTTAAGGCTTAAAAAGAGAAAACTAAGGCAAGGTGGCCTTAAGAAAAATAATAGGAGGAATTTGACACACAAACAGGCTTGGAAAAGTGGCCTGGAAATGCCACTTAAGGCCCAGGTAAGTGACGCCACCTACATGAGCAAGTGGGCCTGAGTTCGAGTCACATGGGAAACAAATAAAAGAAATTTTATTTTGCTTCCAGAAGAAGTGAGGTGGACGGCACAAGCTATTTAAAAAGGAAGAGTTTTATTCTCTTTAAAATTCGGCTAAATGATGGATAAATAAGGGATTTATTTATCATTATTTTCAAGAGATAATGGTTGGATTAAATTCTTTTATTTAGTGATAATACAAAGGATAAAGCTATCAAGTAGAAGAGTGGTGGCCAAGTAAGGGACTCTAGCTAGTAAATTCGGCTATAAAAGGAATAGAGAGGCCATTCAGCATTATTTAATCTTCCCTGATAACCTCTGCCGAATTTTCTCTGCAACCCCTATTCTTTTCTTCTTCATTCTTCTCCTCTCAATATTCCAAAAGCCGAAAGCTTGCTAAGATCAAGGCCATAGCCGAATAGTTTGAGACTTCAAGCAAAGGAACTGTCGATATCTAAAGTAAGGGTAAGATCTCATTCGATTTCCATCCTTTTTCTTTTAAGATTTTGCCGAAATCTAGGACTAACCCCATTAATATCTTGTTGCCGAAACCTTGAAGAGATCTTTCGGGATTTACTAAGTGTCGACTACAAGGAAGGAGAAGTTCTTTTCCCGAAGGTACACCATAAGCTACGTGTTCCCTAGTTATTCGGTGAATTTCGGGATTTAAAATCCACAAGGTAAGTGTCTAGAGCATTCGACCAAGGCTTATTTTAGTGTTTGGATCTATCTTTTATTATCTTAAAAGCCGAAAACTAATATGTTAAAGGGATCTAGAGTTGGCCGAATACAAGGAAGAAGGATACAAAGTTTCGGGACTTGGTTCTTAAGTCAATCGGCAACAAAGTAAGTTTTAGGTGTACAAATCCTACTAGGATTTGGTTTTATAGCCAAATAGGTTTTTACTAAATAGTAAGTGATTAATCAAATGTAGGAATTGGGATCTAAGGCAGTAGATCGGTTTTTCGGGATTCAAGGAATTCGTTAAGCAAATCAGGTGTGTACCCCACACTAACTTTTAATATGTTATATGGCAAATATTTAATATATAAATGTATAAGAATGTGAATGTGGCTAAAATACCCTAAGGTGGTACAAAGTACTCAGGTACGTTTCCTACTTCTACTAGGATTGCGAAATATGTTATATTTTAACATGTGAAAAGTGGCATGAATGTGAATTTAAGTATGATATGCATGATATAAAATATATATGGGGCATTCGGGTTATATGAGAAAGGGGAAGTGAATGTGATGACTTCGGTCTCACTATCTGAATGTGGTGGCTTCGGTCACATTATCTGAATTTGGTAACTTCGGTTACATTATCTGAATGTGGTAACTTCGGTTGCATTATCTGAATGTGGTGTCTCATGACACAATTATCTGAATCTGGTGGCTATGCCATGAATCTTATATGGGCGATGAGCACGTCGACTGCAGCGACTGCCTTCGATGGTGTGTAGCGGAATGAGGGTTGACTTCGTAGTCCCCATGGTGTGCAGGTTGGTACGGAGATGTGTAGCGGATGGCATCTAGGTTTGGGTATGGGTTGCATCATTATTTTATCTGTATATGAATGTGCATGTGATACGTTATGGTATGCCTGATCTATTAAATTTTAGTGTTGTGTACACATTGAGTCTGTTGACTCACCCCGTTGTGGGAACATTTTTCAGGTGATGAACAGTGATGGACCGGGACGGTAGAACTTGTGGTGGCCATGCTCAGCTTGAAGTTTTATTCAATATGGACATTTTATTTTATTTAAGTACTTAAGAATTTTATTTTGGGATTATTTGATGTAATAAGGCCATAAGGCCATAGTTGAATTTCTTTATTTCTTTTTACTTTTATTTATTATGTTTACAAATTATTATTTATGGATCAACAAATTTATTTTAAAATAAACTCTAAGTATTTTGTCACCTGAAATAAAAGGATTTCAATATAAAATAAACTCGTTTTCAACACAAGCCCAACCCAAAACATTATTTTCTTTAAAATTGCACAAGTTTTTCCTAAGGAACAAAAGAACTTTGAATCGGTTTACTTGAGGAACATACCAAATCTGGTCAAAGCTGGTGGGCCGGGTTTGGGGTGTTTCAGAAATCAGACAGACAGATCATTCAGTTAGGGGTCTAAGTATTGCTTACCGACCCTACGGTAGGTCTACAATCGACTTGGGCGACCCGTGTCACCTTACAGAACAATTCAGAATTATGGGCCTACGTGCCCATATGGCCTGTCTGTATAGGCCCAGACGGCCCAAATTGGCCTTGGCCGTGTGGATCACACGGCCTAGCCAGAATCTCACACGCCCTTGTGGTTCACCTGCACGGCTGGGCTCGTCGATCACATGGCCGTGTGGTGACTTACAGTCTTGCACACAGCCTACCACACGCCCATGTGGCGTCGACAGTAAGGTTTTTGGCTTTTGCCGAAACCTCATTTTCTGTATTTCTGGGTACACACCTGGTTCAATTTCGACGCGTAACCACTCCCGAGCACTCTAAAACCTATATTCGACAATTGAAAACCCAATTTCAGTCACTTAATCCAAGTTGTTATGACAGGAAATTTCTCGAAACTTACCGACAACCTTACCTTTAACAAGCAAAAAATAGTGTCTTGCAACACGAGAATCCGATTAAAGCCTTCGATTAGTACCTAAACGTGAGCAAAACAATTCCTTCATTAATCGATTAATCAAAAATAACACTAAGACTATAGAAAAACCACTTACCGATCGTGCGTCCTGACTATAGATAACAGACACGGTTGAAAGGAAGGAGAACCGAAATAAGAGAGGGGAAAAAAATAGAATTTTGGCAAGGAATTTGGCAAAAAAGGTCAAAAAGAACAGGAGAAAATTTTGGGAAACAAAGTGGAAAAACTGAAAAATAGCAAAGTAATCAAATTGGCAAAAATTCTGATAACTCCCCTATTCATATCTCATTAATTCTCTCCATCAACCTCTCCACTATCAAAATTTCAGTCCATCTCAACCTCTTCACACGGCACAAGTAGCAAAAATAAATTACTTGTTCACACAGGGATTCGAACTCAAGACCTCAAACCTAACCAACACTCCACATAACCACCAGACCAGCAGGCCCATTCTGTTAGTTACCTACACATTTTAACTTATAAGCCTACCAACCAGAGTTTGGGCTTTACTCATAAAAATACCAAAATTTACCCAAGTTGAGACTTGAACTTGGGACCTCCTACACACACCCAGAACCCATAACCACTGAAGCAGACACTTCTACATGTCAAAATTACAAAATCCTTTTAGTACACTTCCTTTGATCCATATAAACCCATCCCCATGCAATGCATCATACAATCATGTTATGCCAAATCATGGTATCATATATGTATTTAGTACAGTTTTAACAACATACTCACAATACATTCGTACATGTATATATATAAAGTACTTGGACATAACAGTCATTCAGTCAATTAAGGATCTAGGTAATCTTACTGACCTTACAGTAGGTCCACAGTCGACTCGGGCAACCCGTGCAACCTTAGCAGTCAAAACAATAAAAATGGGCCCACAAGCCCATATAATTTGCCCATGTAGGCCCACATGCCTGTGTAGCCCACAAGGCCCAAAATGGACTTAGCCGTGTAGATCACATGGCTTGGCCTAATAATCTCACACGCCCGTGTGGGGCCCACACGCAAGTGGGGCCTACACGACCCAATTCAGCTCGGCCCGTGAATCGCACATGGCCTGCCTCGTCGATCACACGCCCATGTCTGATCACACGGGCAGTTACACGCATATGTGGTGTCGACAGTCTCACTTTTCGATTTTTCATCGATTTCCGTTTACAGAGTTGTGTTTACACACATGTAGTGTTTTCGATACCTAAGCCCTCCTAAGCACTTCAATACCTACAATTGACCTATCCAAAACCACAATTAATCTTTCTTTACAATAAAACAACAAATCTCTAAACCAACTGACTCCTCTAAAAAGCAATGAACACTTACTACAAGATTTCCAATCGACTTGCTAAGAAATTATACGACGAGAGCCTCAATCCACACGATATGCTGCTGCCAGAACCCCGTAGTTAGTTTACCGAAAATTACTCAATCAAAACAAAGTCAACAACTTACCACTTACCGTACAAGTGGCTAATGTTTGTACAAAAGAGAAGAATGAAACGCACTCAAAAGCAAAAAAGGAGAAATAAAGGAAACCAAAGAAGAAAAACGAGAAGAAAGGATAAGAAAAGGCAAAGTTTCGGCAATGGGTAGAGATGAAGAATGGAAAAGTATATAAAAGAAAAGATGAAGCAAGGGAGGAAGACAGCAAAACGTCAGAAACTTTGAGGAAATTTGGGGAAAAAATTGACCACTCAATCCCTCAAATTTCTCCTAAAACCGTGCAACCACTCCCACTATCCAAATCCCTTAATTTTCTCTCCACAATTCCCACTACACCTCTACCACTTCGGCATTACAGTTGAGTTCAAACACTACGCGACACCACTTAACAAAAATAATACTCCAACAACAGCTCGAACCCAAGACCTCTAGCATAATGACACTTCACTTATCCACCAGACTAGCAGGCCCGTTCTGACATGTTTTACCAACATTTATTTATAAGCCTACTGATTAGAATAGGGGTTTATTCATTTAAAAACAAAAGTTTTCCCAAGCTAATGCTTGAACTTGGGACCTCTCACACACACCCAGAACACATAACCATTGAAGTAGATAGACATTGTGTCACAAACATGCGAAAATAAATATATAAGAGATTTTTGGGGCGTTACAAATATGATATTTTATCATATACATACATGTTTATATTCTTACCCCTATTTACCTTATATGTTAAGTATAACTTGATCAACCATGCTTAATATACTTAACACATAGGTATGGATCATAATATAACCTTATAAGTATAAAACAAATCATTACTAGCCATTTCAATGGCTAGTTTACAAACAACATTTATAAGCCAACCATGGCCAAGTTACCTATACATGCTATTATACCAAAATAAGTTTACTATTTATACCAAAACAAGCTAGTGGATAGTGTGATAATGCTCCAATCGATCTCCAACCTTCACAAGTTTTCGAGTACTATAAGACAGAGAAAATAAAACCTAGTAAGCATTTGATGCTTAGTAAGTTCGTATAACAAGAGTTAAAAATTACCTATCACATTTATTAATGTTAAGCATACAATTAACATGCTTTTCATTAATTTGACAAGTTTACCTAAACACATATACTCAATCAAGCAAGTTAGTCATATAATACATTTGTACATCAAATAAGCATAGATGAGCTCATCATATAACCCTTCATCAAATAATTCAAAAGCATTCAAGACATATTTCTATTTATCTCATCATTTTTCTCATGTCAAGAGTTTTATCCGTTGACTTATTGAAATCTCGATGGATTCTCAAATAGTACACTCAAGGTGTACAAATCTGTAATCCGTCAATTCATAATCAGGGGTACTCATTAGAGTACGTAATCAGGAAGCACTCTCTTAAGCCATATATCAAGAATGCTCATGTGAGCCATATAACAGGAAGCTTATCTTGGCTAAAACAGAAAACTCATAAGAGTTTAAAATAGGAAGCTCACGAAGAGCCTATCAGGAATGCTTACAAAGAGCCATGTAACGGGAGCTCCGGATAGCCATATATTAGAGAGTTCAGGCGAGCCATATCAGGATGCTCATAAAGAGCTGCGTTTGTGTCCGCAACATATGCAGGATCACAACCGATCAATAAACATGACTCTCACAAAGAGCTGCGGTAGTGTGCAACACATACTAAATCACTACCGATCAGGATGCTCGAGAGGGCTATATCAAGATTACTCGTTCGAGCTAAATCATGACCGCAACATATGCAGAATCACTTTCACATATAGAAAATCACACGTATTCATCGATTTTCATTATTCCAGAACTTAACATTTTAAAAAAATAACATTTCCAATCATATGATCATTTCATGTATTTATAACATTCATATAAATCACATAAACATATACCACATAAAATCAAATACAACATTCAATTGAAACATATTAACATGCATAATTAAGTTACACGAACTTACCTCGATTATAGTTCGTATAAGAGAATCTACTAATCCAAAACTTTCTCTTTTCCTCGATCTAGCTTCGAATTTGAGTTATCCGAATCCAATTAAGCTTAATTAGTTTCCTTTCTCTCTCCTAGGGTTTCTATACAAATTTTGAGGAATATGATGAAAATAAGATGATATTTTCTATTATTATCTTTTAATTAATTCAATTTTCAATTTAGTCCTTACCCTTTTTCTAAATTTCCATGGATGAATCATCCAAAAATATCTACTAATTTTTCATTAATGGTCTAATTACCATATAATGACCTCAATTTTGAATTCTATAGCTATTTGATCCTTCTAGCTACTAGAATTCAACTTTTAAATTTTATGCAATTTAGTCCTTTCCATAATTAAGCACATATTCGGTAAAATTTTCTCATCAGAATTTTTATATGGCATTCCTATCATAATGCAGTCCATATAAATCTATTAAAATAAATTTTCTTTCTAGCTCAGATTTATGGTCCCGAAACCATTGTTCCGATTTCACTGAAAATAGGTTGTTACAACTTTCCCCCTTTAAAATTTTTCGTCCTCGAAAATCTTACCAGTAAAGAGATTGGGATATTGCTTCCTCATGGTATCCTCCAGTTCCCAAGTAGCCTCTTCTATACCATGTCTCTGCCAAAAAACTTTTACCAATGCTACCTTTTTATTTCTTAACTCTTTTGTTTCACGTGCCAAAATTTTGATTGGTTCTTCACTGTAAGTCATATCAGGCTGAATTTCTATCTCTGACAGAGAAATAAATATGAAGGATCCGATCGATACCGTCGTAACATAGACACATGAAAAACATTATGAATCCGATCAAGTTCTGGTGATAAGGCTAACCGATATGCAACAGGTCCAATTCTTTCTGTGATTTTATATAGCCCAAAGAACCGTGGGCTCAATTTTCCTTTACAGCTAAACCGGATAACTTTCTTCCAAGCTGATACTTTCAAAAAATACCTTGTCGCCAATCTGACATTCTATTTATTTCCGTTTAAGATCAGCATAGGACTTTTGATGATTAGTAGCTGCTTTTAAACTGTCCTGAATTACCTTTACTTTTTCTTCTGCTTCACGAATCAAGTCAACTCCGTTTATCTTTTTCTCACTAAGCTCTGTCCAATACAATGGAGTTCTACATTTTCGACCATACAAAGCTTCATACGGTGCCATTTTAATTCTAAATTGATAGCTATTATTGTAAGCAAATTCAATTAAAGTCAGATACTTTTCCCAATTACCTTCAAATTCAAGTATATAACACCGAAGCATATCTTCTAAAATCTGTATTACACATTTAGATTGGTTACCAGTTTGGGGATAAAATGTAGTGCTGAAATGTAATTGTGTACCCAAAGCTTCTTGTAATTTACTCTAGAATCGGGACATAAACCGAATATCTCTATCTGAAATAATGGAGACAGGTACTCCATGCAATCTTACAATTTAAGAAACATATAATTCAGCCAATCTATCCAAGGAAAGATCTATACTTACTGGAATAAAGTGTGCAAACTTTGTCAACCGATCGACAATTACCCAAATGGCATCTTTCTTCTTTGGAGACAGAGGTAATCCCAATACAAAGTCCATAGTAATTCTTTTCCATTTCCATTCTGGTATTGTAACTGGCTATAATAATCCCGAAGGCACCTGATGTTCAGTTTTTACTTGCTGACATATCAAACATTTAGATACATATTCAGAAATATCCCGTTTCATACCTGGCCACCAGTACATCTTTTTCAGATCATTATACATTTTATTACTACCAGGATGAATAGATATGTTACTATTATGGGCTTCATGTAAAATCTTTCGTACCAGTTCTGAGTTCTTCGGAATACATATTCTGCCTCTGAATAATAAACAATCATCAGACCCAATCTGAAATTCTGAATTAGAAGTTGATTCACATTGTATCTGTTTTGCTTGTAACTTACTATCATCTTTTTGAGCTTCAGAAATCTGCTGCAAAAATGTCGGTCTAGCTTTTAACTCAGCCATGATTGAACCATCATCATAACGACAATCGAGTATTCATTGCTCGCAAAACAAACAGGGATTTTTTTGCTCAGATCATCTGCAACCACATTGACTTTTCCCGGATGGTAATCAATAACCAATTCATAATCTTTCAATAATTCAAGCCGCCTGCACTGTCTCAAATTCAAATCTTTCTATGACATCAAATACGTCAAACTTTTATGATCAGTGAATATGTGATATTTTTCACCAAACAAATAATGTCGCCATATTTTCAATACAAAAACAATTGCTACCAATTCAAGATCATGTATCCGGTATTTTATTTCATGTAGTTTTAGCTGTCTTGAAGTATAGGCTATTACTTTACCTTCTTGCATCAAAACACAGCCTAAACCATTTAACGATGCAAAACTGTAAATTACAAATTCCTTTCCCGATTCAGGCTGAACTAACATAGGTGCTTCTGTCAATAACGCTTTCAACCTATCAAAACTATGTTGACATTTATCAGACCACTCGAATTTCACCTCTTTCTATAACAAACGAGTCAAAGGAGAAGCTATCATTGAGAACCCTTTAACAAATCTCCGATAATATCCAGCTAGTCCCAGAAAACTTCTAACTTTAGAAACGTTCTTTGGTGGCTTCCAATTAACAATGGCTGAAATTTTGTTTGGATCCACTTGAATACCTTCTACAGATACTATTTATCTAAGAAATCCAACTTCTCGTAGCCAAAATTCACATTTACTAAATTTGGCATATAATTGTTTCTCTCACAGTGTTTTTAACACAATTTTCAAATGATCTGCATGTTCATTTTCATGTTGAGAGTAAACCAAAATATCGTCTATAAATACCACCATAAACCTGTCTAGATATGGTCTGAAAATTATGTTCATCAGATCCATAAACACTGCAGGTGCATTTGTTAAACCAAACGGACTCACAAGAAACTCATAGTGCCCATATCTGGTTCTGAAAGCTATTTTTGGAACATCTAATTCCTTCATCTGTAACTAATAATAACCAAAACAGAGATAAATCTTTGAAAAGATAGTGGCACCTTTCAACTGGTTAAACAGATCATTAATATAAGGCAATGGATACTTGTTCTTTATTGTAACCTTGTTGAGCTGTCTGTAATCAATACATAACCTCAACGATCCATCTTTCTTCTTTACAAACAGAACCGATGCACTCGAAGTTGAGAAACAGGGTTGAGCAAAGCCTATATCAATCAACTCTTGTAACTGTGCTTTCAACTCTTTTAATTCAATAGGAGCCATTCTGTAAGGTGCTATGGATATGGATGTTATCCCCGGAACAAGATCTATAAAGAATTCTACTTCTCTAACCGGTGGTAAACCATGTAATTCTTCTGGAAATACATCAGGAAATTCACATACAACCGGTACTGACTGAATCTTCGATTCAAATACTTTAATATCCAACACATATGCAAGATAAGCATCATAACCCTTTCTGACATATTTCTATGCTGATATTGCTGAAATCACATTAGATAACCCATCTAATTTATCAGATTCAAGATGGAGTAACTCACTACTCTAACATTTCAACACAATATATTTTTGTTTACAATTCATCACTGCATCATGTTGGGTTAACCAGTCCATTCCTAAAATCACATCAAATTCATCAAATGGTAATAACATCAAATCAACCGAAAAGTAATAACCTTTTACCATCAACAGACAGTTTTTACAGACTTTATCTACTATAACATATTGGCCTGGGGGATTTGAAACTTTAACCACAAATTCAGTAAATTCAACAGATAAATTTTTAACAGACACTAAATTTGTGCATATGTATGAATGTGTGGAGCCAAGATCAATCAAAATAATAATATCAATATCAAGTAGAAAAAATGTACCAGTAATGACATCTGGTGCAGAAGCATCCTCCCTTGCACGTATAGGATATGTTCTTGCCAGTGCTCGTGCCTTAAATTTAACTGTTGAATCTTTTGTAGCACCTCGGCTACCACTGATATTGTCAGGGTGACGGGGTGGTTTGCCTCTCGAGACGGGATTACTCGGCTTTGGAGTCTATTCAGTATCTTTTTCAATTCTCTCTGGACAATCCTTAAGAAAATGGTAGAGAACCACATCGATAATAGGCTTCACTTCTCAAACGACATTCCCCAAAGTGAAATTTGTTACAATATTTACATTTCAGTTTGGGACTACTGACACTTTCAACACTGGTTATAGATGGAGATGAAGACCTCAGATTAGAGCATTGAGAGCCCTGCTCTTTTCCAGAATATCCCGTAAAGGTGGTAGAACGATCACGGTACTTCTTTGATTTCTTCGAAGCAGACGATTGTGACTTGCTCATAAATCTTTTACCATAAACCCGAGCTTCTCTTTCAGCTTGTTTCTTTTCTTTACTCAATTCTTCAGCTTTGTGTGCTCGATCAGCCAGTACTACAAATTCTCTTAATTCAAGAATTTCGATCAATAACTTAATATTTTCATTTAACCCTTCTTCAAATCGTTTACACATATCAGCCTCGGTTGGAACCCATTCTCTGACATACTTACTCAATCGAACAAATTCTCGCTCATACTTAGATACAATCATGTTTCCTTGTTTGAGTTCTAAAAATTCTTTTTTTTTTGATCCATAAATCTCTGACTAACATACTTCTTTCTGAATTCAGTCTGAAAAATTCCCATGTAATGTTTTCTCTTGATACAACAGAAGTTATGGTATTCCACCAATGATAAGCTGTCATTCAATAAAAAAAACTACACATTTCAAAAATTCAGCTGGTGTACAAGATAATTCATCTAAAACCCTGATGGTATTTTCTAACCAAAATTCAGCTCTTTCTGGATCATCATCAGCAGTAGCCCTAAATTCCTCTACTCCATACTTACGGATTTTATCTACCGGAGGCTTACCAGTTCTAACAGGTTCAGCACCTTGTGGCATCTCAGGAACCGATTGAGGAGTAGGTGGGGGAGGTTGTTGTACAACAGGATTTGTTCTCAAATACTCAGTGAACCATTCATTCATCATTTGAAAGAAGGCTTATTTTGTCTCCTTACTTCGGCCCTCAGATACGGGCCTTTCACTACTAGATGCAGCTCTTTGCACTAAAGCTGAAGCATTACTCTCACCTTCCTCGGATTCAACTCTAGCTTGGTTGGATGACATTACTATATGAAAAACACATTTAAAATGGTTACGAGATATCACACTATCACAAATTATATAATAAATGTATAGCTAAACTCGTGCTTGCTACATTCAATCGGAGAATCAGCTAAACCGTAACTCTGATACCAATAAATGTAACACCCCTAACCCGTATCCATCGTCGAAACAGGATTACAGAGCATTATTAGAGTTTACAGAATAATTTCACGTAATTCTTATCAATTACTATTCATATACAAAACTAATAATATTGTCCCTTGAATGGACCCTCGAGGCCAAATATAAACATTGGAATCGAGTCGGGACTAAATCAGAAACTCAAAGAATTTTTCGCGAAATTTCCAAAAATTTTCCTAGATGGAGGGCACACATGCCTGTGTGGTCAAGGGACACGCCCATGTGACCATAGGACACGCCCATATTGCAGGCCATGTTCAACCCCGTGTAACTCTCTGACTTGTGCCACACGTCCAGCCACACGCTCGTGTGGCTATTTTAATTTTCCAAAATTAAGTGCAGGTTTCACACGACCAAGACACACGCCCGTGTTCTGGGCTATGTAGCATACACGGCTGAGACGCACACCCGTGTCTCTGGCCGTGTGCTCAGTTTTGAGCATTCTGTTTCTCAAATTTAAGATGCAAGGGACACACGGCCAGGCCACACTCCTATGTGTTAGGCCGTGTGTCACACACGGTCCAGACACACGCCCATGTGTCTACCGGTATGGACAAAATAAAGCCATTTCCTAGCTTTATTTCCCACCCAAATTTACCAATATCTTACACCAAAACTTACCACGTACATATACTAGCCAATTCAAGCATTAAATCCAAGCAAGTTTTAACATCTAATATGATATTTTATCATACAATTAATATTCTTATTTGATGTACAAATGTATTATATGACTAACTTGCTTGATTGAGTATATGTGTTTAGGTAAACTTGTCAAATTGATGAAAAGAATATTAATTGTATGCTTAACATTAATGGTCTAATTACCATATAAGGACCTCAAGTGTTGAATTCCATAGCTATTTGATCCTTCTAGCTAATAGAATTCCACTTTTGCATTTTATGCAATTTTGTCCTTTCCGTAATTAAGCACATTATCGGTAAAATTTTCTTATTAGAATTTTCATATGACATTCCTATCATAATGCAGACCATATAAATCTATTAAAATAAATTTTCTTTCTAGCTCTGATTTGTGGTCCCAAAACCATTGTTCCGATTTCATTAAAAATTGGTTGTTACTCTTTTACATTTCAATGTCATTTATTAAGTTGATGTCACAAGTCAACTAACAAGAAAAATGACAATACCATGATAAACAATTAGAGTGCATTTAATAATCTTAATTTGATATATTTACCTATTTAATAACATGTAAATGTGTGTAGTAGAAATTTTTTAAATTATATTTTCTATTTAAATGCAGATGTGCAATGATGAATATTATGGGTGGACATTTTGTGCGTGACCTATATCTTAGGTATGTTGGTGGGAGTAAGCTTCAGATAAAAGAGGATCCTGATACCATATCCTACTTTGAGTTATGTAATATAGTACAAAAAAGGTTTGCAATTCCATATTGTGAAAATTATTTACTTTTATGTGCCTGATAGTGAGAGTTTAGATGGCAGGCTTAGAATAGTATGGGATGATAGCAGCACCATAGATATATTGAATTATTAGTACAAGCATTCTGTTATTGACTTAATACATGGAGCATGAAATAGATAGTTTTTTTTTTGTTTTAAATAATCAATCTTTATTATTAACTGAGCCCCTTGTAAAACAAGACAAAACAATGCGTCATATGTTTCTAAGAATGATTATGTAGGAGCTCTTGAAAGTGTTGTTTTGGGAGCTACTGAAGGGACTAACGAGGGGGATGGTAAGGGTGTTGGTCAAGGGGCTTTTGAGGTGGATGGTGAGCGGAGAGTTTGTTGACTAGTAAGATGCTGATGAATTTTGTATGATTAATGTTAAATACCTTTCAAATGGTGAAGGGGGTGAGGAGTTGCAAGCTGCTAGGGATAAGCTGAAAAGCTTTAGAGGAAAATCTGTAAGAAATTATAATATTAATGCTAATAGGGAGAGGACGATATGCAAACTTGAAAATGATGTTTGGGATAACGTAAAAGCCCATGAAGCGCATGATGAAGGTATACGAGAGGCAAATGGTTATGAGACAGATTACTATTACTCTGATGACCATGGTAACATAGTAGTGTTTAGTTTTAAGGATGAATATGAACATGGTCCAAAGAGAAGAGGAAGTTTCCAGTATACAATCCAAACCATGAAAATCCAAAATTATGTTTAAATATGCTCTTTAGAGATGGAAAAGATTTCAAAGATGCCATTCAAAATTATTTAAAGGTTTCAAGAAATAAGTTGAAGATTATCCCAAATGAACCAAAATGGATTAAGGTTAAACCAAAACGGATTAAGGTTAAGTGCATTGCCTCTGTGAAATGTTCTTGGAGAATATCTACAAGTTATAATAGAAGTCAAAGTGTCTGCAGGTGACCAACTTTTAGGAGGAGCATAATTGTTGTGTGAGTTTCAAGAACAAAAATGCTCAATGTTGTTATAATTGCATGCCATTTTGAAGCAACTATAAGAAACCATCCAAAAATGAAGCTGAAGGAGATTCAGCAAAGTGTAGCTTCAGATTTTGAGGTGAATGTAACCTTTATGCGATGTACAAGGGCATAAAAAGGAGTGAACGAGAGGATGCAATTAACTAGAAACAAAATAATGGGCCTTTAGTGAAGAAAAAATTTGATCAATATAAAAGAGATGGTGTTGAATGGCAGATGGTATAGAATGGTGAGAATGGCTATGAGGTGAAAAAAAGGAAATAGAACAATAAACAATGAACTTTGAAGAGAAAGCTTGTAGTTGTAGGAGTTGGCAATTAACTAGCTTGCTTAGTCCACATGGTTGTGCTGCCATATGGCATATGGGTGGTGAACCAAATGACTACTTAAATCGATGCTACTATAAATAAACCTAGAAAGCATATACATATTCTTTGTAGCCTATCAATGGAGGTCAAGTCTGGAATTGAGCCTGTTCTCCCACCAATTGACAAAAAGATGCCTAAAAAGGTAAAGAAACATAGGAGAAAGCCAAAAAATGAACCAAATAAAAAAAAAGGCTAGACAACTTAGTAGGGTTGGGTTGATAATGACATGTAGAGTCTTTGAGGGTCATAATAAACGAAGATGTCTGTAGCAAATAACTATTATTTAAGGTTTATAATATTGATTTTATGTGTTATTTAATAAATAAAAAATTTGATTGATTAAATATGTTATTCTTTTGTTTATTTCAAACCCAGCCTCAAGAAGCAAATAATTTAGTAATTATTAAATCTATAAATATGATTTTAATTGATACTTGATCTATGTCATATTGGTCGATTAAATGTTTTTTTTTTATTTGTTGCAGACTCATTCGCCGCAAAATATAGAACCTCAAGTTGCAAATAATTTAGTAAATATTAAACTTATAATTATGATTTTATTGATATTTGATTGTGTTAGAATTGAGTGACCCGAATCCTTATTTAAATAAAATACAGTGGTAAAATAAAATAAAAGTAAAATCCATATAGAACTATACTTCTTTTATTTTATTTTAGAATAATATTTTTTAAACCTTATTAAACTCCATCTATTTGATATTGATTAGAATAAGGTGTTTCAATCTTGCTACACTCCTATTAGAATATGGTTTTACAAGCCTATAAATAAACATAGTCTACTCTTCTTGTAAACATTCGAATTCGACATAATGAATTTTCTTCTCTTCTGCCCGTGGTTTTTTTCCCGAAAGGGTTTCCACACAAAAATATGTGTGTTCTTTATTTTTTCTTTCTCTTTTCTTTGTGATATATTATCATTACCAACATTCTATTTTTTACAATCTGGTATCAGAGCTTTCGGGTTGTTCATCTTAGTCACGGTAATGGCATCTTTGAAATATGAAATTCTACTGTTGGATCGCAACACCAGATTGGCGTTGTGGCAGATAAAGATACAGACAGTTCTTGCATAGATGGATTTAGAGGAAGCCCTGCTAGGGCTAGATAAGATGCCTTCGACATTGACGGAGGAAGAGAAGAAACGCAAGGATCGAAAGGCGTTATCACAGTTACATCTGTATTTGTCTAACAAAATTTTGAAAGATGTGATGAAGGAGAAGACTGTCGTTGGATTATGGAAGAGGCTGGAACAAATATGTATGTCAAAAACTTTAACCAGCAAGCTGCATATGAAATAGCGTCTTTATGCCCATCGTTTGGAGGAATGTGTGTCTGTGCACGAACACTTAACAATGTTTAAAGAAATTCTCTCAAACATGGAAGCCATGGAGGTTCAATATGATAAGGAAAGTTCTAGGGTTGATTCTACTTTGTTCATTGCTCCCGTCTTATTTAACCTTTAGAAACACAATTTTATATAGCCACGAGTCTCTCACAGTTGATGAGGTTTATGATTCTTTGACCTCATATGATAAGATGAAGCATCTTATGGTTAAAACTGACTCTCAGGGAAAGGGTGTCATTGTTCTTAGGAGACAAAATCGGAATGCTGATGATGATCGTGGAAGGACACAAGAACTTATGAAACAGTGTCTCAATGTGTTGTTTTGATGGGAAATAATGCTTCGTGTAAAATCACAGGTGTTGGAACAATTAAAGTTAAGATGTTTAATGGAGTTGTCAAAACACTTAGTGACGTACGAAATGTTCCAGAGTTGAAGAGAAATTTAATTTCATTGAGTACTCTTAATTTAAAAGGGTACAAATACACAGCTGAAAGTGGGGTTTTGAAGATTTCCAAAGGTTCCCTCGTTGTGATGAAAGGGCAGAGAAAGACTGTCAAGTTATATATTTTGCAGGGTTCTACTGTTACTGGTGATGCAGCTATCTTTTCTCCTCATTATCAGATGATGATATTACTAAACTTTGGCATATGCACCTAGGGCATATAAGTGAGAATGGCATGGCAGAATTGAACAAAAGAGGACTTCTTGATGGGCAAAGAATTTGCAAACTGAAGTTCTATGAGCACTGCGTTTCTGGGAAGCAACAGAGAGTTCAATTCACCAGAGGAATCCATAACACGAAAGGAACGTTAGAGTATATTCATTCTGATCTACGAGGGCCATCTAGAGTGCCTTCGAGAAGTGGAGCTAATTATATGCTAACTTTTATTAATGATTTTCCAGGAAAGTTTGGGTGTTCTTCCTGAAGAAGAGAAACGATGTATTTTCTGCATTTAAGTCTTGAAAAACTATGATTGAAAAACAGACAAGAAAACAAATAAAATACTGCCGCACAGACAATGACTTAGAGTCTGTTGTGATGAGTTTAATAAACTGTGTAAGTCAAAAGGGATCGTGAGACACTTGACAGTTCGTCATACTCTACAGTAAAATGGCATTGCAGAACAAATGAACAGAATGATCATGGAGAAGGTTCGATGTATGTTGTCAAATGCCAACTTAACAAAGTCGTTTTGGGCTGAAGCATCCTATACTGCATGTTTTTTTTATCAACCGATCTCCATCTGTTGCCATTGAGAATAAAACTCCAAAAGAGGTCTGGTCATCTTGCTAACTATTCTAATTTAAAGATCTTTGGGTGTCCTGCGTATGCTCATGTTGATAATGGAAAATTGGAACCGAGATCCATTAAATGTGTTTTTCTTTGTTTTAAAGCTGGTGTAAAAGGGTATAAGTTATGGTGTCTTGAAAATAGAAATGTTGTGATTAGCAGAGATGTTGTTTTTTATGAAACTACTATGCTACCTAGCTTATCTCTTAAAGACTCTTTCAATAAAGAAAATTAAAAGCAGGTGAAGTATCAGATTAATCCAAAATCTACAACAGAGTCGACTCTTCAAGCTAGTACAAAAATTCAGAATAGAGTTGCTTCTTCACCACAATATTCTATTGCCAAAAACAGAACTAAAAGAGAAATTAAACCTCCAAAGAAGTATGCCGAGGCTGATCTAGTTGATTATGCTTTAAATGTGTCTAAAGATATAGATGCAAACCAAGAGCCATCTAATTATTTTGAGGCGATTAGCTTTGAAGACTCAAAAAAGTGGATGTTTCCTATGTAAGAAGAGATGGAATCACTCCACAAAAGTAGAACATGAGATCTTGTGAAGCTTCCTAAAGGTAAAAAGGTTGTTCGTTGTGCATGGGTGTTTAAAAAGAAAGAAGAGACTCCAGGAGTTGAAAAACCCAGATATAAAGCAAGGCTTATGGTAAAGGGTTACAGTCAAATTCTAGAAGTGGACTTCACAGATGTGTTCTCCCCAGTTATAAAGCATAGTTCGATTCGAGCTTTACTTGGTATTATGCCATGCATGATTTGGAGCTCAAGCAGTTAGATGTAAAAACTGCATTTTTGCATAGAGAACTTGAGGAGGATATTTACATGCAACAACTAGAGGGTTTTACAGTCTTAGAAAAAGAGGACTATGTTTGCTTGCTGAAAAGCCTCTTTACGGTTTGAAACAGTCACCAAGATAGTGGTACAAGAGGTTTGATTCCTTTATGACTTCTCATGATTTCAAAATAAGTAGCTTTGAGAGTTGTGTTTACTTTAAGAAAAACAGTGATGGTTCTTTTGTGTATCTACTCCTTTATGTTGATGACATGTTAATAGCAGTGAAAGATAAATGAGAGATAAGAAAGGTCAAATCCTAACTAAGTGAAGAATTTGAGATGAAAGATTTGGGACCAGCAAAGAAGATACTTTGTATGAAGATTCTTAGAGATAGAAAAGCAAGTAAATTGTACCTAAGTCAGAAGCGGTACATTGAGAAAGTTCTTTGCAGGTTCAGTATGCAGAGTGCTAAGCCTGTTAGTACTACTTTAGCAGCCTATTTCAGACTTTCATCGGCTTTGTCTCCACAATCAGATGATGAGATTGAGTACATGTCACATGTTCCATACTCTAGTGCAGTGGTATCTTTCATGTATGCTATGGTTTGTTCACGTCCAGATTTATCATATACAATCAGTGCAGTTAGTAGATACATGGCGAATCTCGGTAAAGAACATTAGAAAGCAGTTCAGTGAACTTTAAGATACTTACAAGGTACTACTGATGTTTGCTTACAGTTTGAAATAACTAGAGATGAAGTCATTGGGTATGTTGATGTTGATTTTGCTGGAGACCTTGATAGAAGAAGTGTAACATCCCTAACCCGTATCCGTCGCCAAAACAGGGTTACGGAGCATTACCAAAGTTTACAGAACAATTTCAAATAATTCGAGATATTTACTATTCATATTTTGAGATTATGCATAGCGTCCTTTAAATGGACCCTTGAGGCCCAATATGAACATTAGAATCGAATCGGGACTAAATCGGGATCACTAAAAAATTTTTGCAAAATGTCAAAATTTCTCTTATGAATAGTATTCACACGCCCGTGTTGTCTAGGGACTGAAAAACCGTAATAGTAAATATTTTAATCCCACATTTAGTATGCTTTTGGATCATTTAAGCCTCGATTCATATAAAAAGGTGCTCTTAGTCCTTTCTTTTCATGTCTTATACCCAGGAAAGCACCCGAGAATGAAAAGAGTATAAAACGGGCCCAAAACGGAGTAAATGGACCATATCACGAAATCGAAACGGCCTGGCTCAAAGATCACATGGTCGTGCCTTATCAAGGATCTAGAACACGGCCTTACCCCCGAGTCATACGGCCGTACCTCATTAAAGAAGTCCGAACACGACCCAAAGACTAGTCATACGGGCGTGTGACATGGCCGTGTCCCTATCGTGGCAAAGAGCAATTTCATTGAATTTGGATACTTTGGGGCGAAGAAACACATTCCAAGAGCCTATATAAACCCCCTAAGTACCATTTTAAAGGGGGCGGTTAGCTAGGCCAAGGAGCCAAGCCGAGAAGATCAGATTTGTGGGAATCACTCGAAGATAGCCAGTTGATCCATCCCAAGAAGCCGGAATTCTACTCAAGGCGGCGAATTTCTCCTTCAATTCCTTCAGGGAGTTTTAGGGATTTCTTATGTTTTGTTTTATCTTTTCTCTTGAGATGTTTTTTTATATGTTATGAGCTAAATCCTTTAGATACCTGAAGGGGATGAAACCTAGATGAATCTTGTTATTATTTTCTGAATTATATGATAAATACTTAGTTTGTTCTTAATTATGCAAGCTTAATCCAAATTTGATGTGCTTAGGTAGAGGAGGAATAGACCCTACTTAAGAGTAGATCTAGCATAATTAAGCGGAGTTGATCGCACGCCTAGAGATAGGGTGACGAGATTTTGCCGGATTAGGGTGAAACCTAATATGGGAATCCATAGATCGATTTACTGCTATTCTAGGGGGTTATTATTCGAGAAAGAGATTTCCGTTAATTAACCTAGGGTTAGACATTATTTGCCTTGAGAGAGGGTTTAATATACGTTAGGGAGTCTTACGGATCAAACTAAATAAATAAATCGTATGGTTCAGGATTAAATAACAAGTGAAGTCTAGGTGGATTCTTTCTGAGGGTATCGTCTTAATCAACTGAGTTTTTCCTAAAGTTATTTTCCCAATTCATCCTTTTTGTCTTTGTGTCTCTGGCTTAGTAATTAGTTTAGATTATATCAAAGCAACTTCACTTATTTTAGGCTAAATAATAAAAAGAAGGTTAGTATTAGTACTTTTAGTTCCTTTGGGTTCGATAATCCGATCTTGCCTAAGCTATACTACTGTTCGATAGGTACACTTGCCTTCAATCGTTGTCAGAGTTAGTTCCAGATTCGATCTCATTCATTATAAATTTAAAACTCTGATTTCAGCGATCAAGTTTTTGGCGCTGTTGCCGGGGAATTAAAATATTAAGAAAGCTCTATTTTTTATTACTTTAGCCATTATTTTTATTTTTATTTTTATTTTTCGCAATTTACTTTTATTTTTATTTTTTTTAGGTTAAATTTTGATTTCGCTAAATTTTCTTTCTTCTCCTAGCAGGTACCTCTAGTTTATGACTAGAAGGAACCCGAGAGGACCTTTGGTATACGATAGTGAAATTGAAGCTACCGTTCGTAGGACTCGCAGAGAAATCAGACGAACCTTAAATTACACAGAGGAAGATCAAGAAGGCAGATCCAATCCTACTGAAGGGATGGACGAGAATAACCCACAACCACATGATGTGGGGGAAAACAATGCTCAACGTACTATGTTTGATTATGCTAAACCGCATTTAACAGGAGCAGAATCGAGTATTGTTAGGCCTGCTGTAGCTGCTAATAATTTTGAATTAAAGCCTAACACAATACAAATAATTCAACAGTTTGTTCAATTTGATGGTTTGTAGGACGAAGATCCAAACACTCATATAGCTAACTTTTTAGAGTTCTGCGACCCCTTCAAAATAAATGGCGTTTCTGATGATGCCATACGTCTTCGGTTATTCCTTTTTTTCATTAAGGAATAAAGCCAAACAGTAGTTAAGCTCGTTACCACGAGGATCAATCACTACATGGGAACAAATGACCGAAAAATTTTTATTGAAATATTTCCCACAGGCCAAAACGGCCAAATTACGGAATGATATCTCTTCTTTTGTGCAGATGGATTTAGAGACATTATACAACGCATGGGAGAGATACAAGGATCTCTTGAGAAGGTGTCCACACCATGGTCTACCCTTGTGGCTACAAGTCCAAACATTTTATAACGGTGTAAACCCCTCAACGAGACAACTAATCGATTCAGCCGCCGGTGGAACCCTTAACAACAGAACTCCTGAAGCAGCCTACGAGTTCATTGAAGAGATGTCACTGAATAACTATCAGTGGCAAGTGACAAGGACAAAATTGACAAAATCAGCCAGAGTTTACAACCTCAATGCAGTGACCACACTATCAACACAGATAGAGATGATAAATAAAAAGCTTGATAGTTTGTGTTCTTCGCAGGTACACCCAGTCATGCAGTGCGACGCAAGTGGAACTGTGGCGAATCCTGAGTACCCACCCTACCAACCGGGAGCAGAGAGTGAACAGATGAACTATATAGGTAATAATTTCAGATCCAATAATAATCCTTATAGTAATACTTACAATCTAGGTTGGAGGAACCACCTAAATTTTTCGTGGGGAGGTTAAGGAAATCAAGGAAATCAAAGGCAACAACCTCCTCAAAACTTCCAAAATCAGCCCTATCCGCAAGAGAAAAAGCCAAACCTCGAAGAAATGCTGACGAAATTTATGGCAAACACGGAAAACAGTTTCCAAGAAACTGAGAGAACACTTAAAGATCAACAAACATCGGCTGAAGAGACCAAGAACCAAGTTAAGGAACTCACTAAGTCAGTTGGACTACTTACTAAGATGATTTGCGAAATACGGGCAAAGATTCTTTCTAAAGAAACAGAACAGGTAAAAGCAATTACACTAAGAAGTGGAAAAGAGTTAGCCGAACCAAAGAGACCACACGAAGATAACAAAACAAAGGAAGAGGGAGTTGAGGACGCAAATCCAGTACACAAAGAAAGTAAACCACCAATCCCATACCTAGCAAAGTTGAAGAAAGAAAGATTAGATGCCCAATACGGTAAGTTTCTTGAACTTTTTAAACAAATACATATGAACTTACCTTTTGTTGAAGCCATTTCACAGATGCCGGCTTACACAAAATTCTTAAAGGAACTCTTGATGAATAAAAGGAAGCTTGAAGAAGTATCAACGGTGGAACTTAATGAATAATGCTCAGCCATCCTCCAAAACAAGTTACCAACCAAATTAAAAGACCCATGAAGTTTTACTATTCCTTGTTTAATTGGTAGCTTAAATATTAAGAAGGCATTAGCTGATCTAGGTGCCAGTATTAATTTAATGCCTTACAAAATGTTTAAACAACTAGATCTTGGGGAACCAAAACCCACTAGGATGAGTATTCAGTTAGCCGATAGATCTATTAAATATCCTAGAGGAGTTATCGAAGATGTCTTGGTGAAAATTGATAAATTTATTTTCCCTATTGATTTTGTTGTGTTAGACATGAATGAAGGCATTGATGTTCCTTTAATTTTAGGGCAACCTTTTTTAGCTACTGCTAGGGCCGTTATCGATGTAGGTGACGGTAAACTTGCATTAAGGATAGGCGATGAGGAAATTATTTTTCAAATCTATGATGCCATGCGATATTCTAAAGAACAAGATGATTCCTGTTATTTTGTTGATACTACTAATCATATCATTCAAAATTCATTACAGGAATCATCCATGACGACACGATGGAACTGTGCCTGACTCAAGAAGAGGGGGAAGAAGATGAAGGTGATGAGATGAACTTGAATACATCTTCATTTAGACAAATGAAAGAAGAAAGCATTGAAGATACTAACGAATTAAAACAGAAAACCTCCATGGATGAGCTGCCCAATCTGGAATTGAAATAATTGTCGAAACACTTAGAATATACATTTCTTGGGGAAAATTCTACACTACCGGTTATTATCTCTTCAGAACTAAAACCCAAGGAAAAAAGAGGAGTTGATACAGTTACTAAGAGAACATAAAAGGGTCATAGCTTGGAAAATTTCTGACATCAAAGGAATAAACCCATCATTCTGCACCCACAAAATCTTAACGGAAGAAGAATACAAGCCATGCGTGCAACCCCAGAGACGGCTAAACCCCAACATGAAAGAAGTGGTCAAAGCCGAGGTAATTAAACTTCTAGATGCAGGAATAATTTATCCTATTTCTGACAGTACTTGGGTAAGCCCTGTGCAGGTAGTTCCAAAGAAGGGAGGTATGACTGTGGTGCCCAATGAAAGGAATGAGTTAATCCCTACAAGAACAGTTACAGGTTGGAGAGTCTGTATAGACTATAGGAAGCTGAACGACGTCACCAGAAAAGATCACTTCCCTCTACCCTTCATAGATCAAATGTTAGAAAGACTATCAGGGCATATGTACTACTGCTTCTTGGACGGGCTTTCCGGCTACTTCCAAATCCCAATAGCTCTAGAAGATCAAGAGAAGACAACATTTACATGCTCATACGGTACGTTTGCTTATCGTAGAATGCCTTTTGGATTATGTAATGCTCCTGCTACTTTTCAGCGTTGCATGTTGGCAATCTTTGACGAACTTGTGGAAGACATTATGGAGGTATTTATGGATGACTTCTCGGTATTCGGTAATTCTTTCCATCTTTGCCTTAAAAATCTAAAACGAGTTTTAATAAGATGTGAGGAAACAAACCTTGTTTTGAATTGGAAAAATGTCACTTTATGGTTAGAGAAGGGATTGTGTTAGGACATAAGATTTCTAGTAAAGGGATTGAAGTAGATAAAGAAAAGGTTGAAACCATAGAAAAATTACCTCCCCCTAGCTCAGTTAAGGCTATTAGAAGTTTTTTAGGACATGCAGGGTTCTATAGAAGATTTATTAAAGATTTTTCTAAAATAGCTAAGCCTTTAACAAAATTACTGGGAAAAAATGTTCCTTTCAATTTCAATCAGGAATGTTTAGATGCATTTAATGTTCTTAAGGATAAACTAATAAATGCTCCAATTATAATTGCACCTGATTGGAATTTACCCTTTGAACTAATGTGTGATGCAAGTGATTTTGCAGTAGGTGCAGTTTTGGGACAACGAAGAGACAAGCATTTTCAGCCAATTTACTACGTCAGCAGAACATTAACACCCGCACAAGAAAGCTACACCACCATAGAGAAAGAATTGCTAGCTGTAGTTTTTGCTTTTGATAAGTTTAGGCAATATATAATATTGTTTAAAGTTGTTGTTTACACTGACCATTCAGCTCTTCGTTATCTTTTAACTAAATTTGATGCAAAACCTCGACTCATATGATGGATTTTACTCTTACAGGAATTTGACTTGGAGATACAAGATAAGAAGGGAGCTGAGAATCTTGCAGCGGATCACCTCTCTAGACTTGAAAATCCACATGCCAAAGAGCTCAACGAAAGTGACATAAAGGACTCGTTTCCCAAAGAACAACTCTTTTCTATAACACATTCTGAGGTACCATGGTTTGCAAATATTGCGAATTATTTAGCCGCTAACATCCTGCCAAAAAGACTAACACATCACCAAAAGAAGTGGCTCTTTGCTGATGTGAAAAACTATTTTTGGGAAGACCCCTTTCTTTTCCGCATATGTGCAGATCAGGTAATTCGAAGATGCGTTACAAAGGCAGAAACAAGCAAAATCCTGGAACATTTCCATTCAGGACCTTCAGGAGGACACTACAATGGCATTAAGACAGCACACAAAATACTCGAATCAGGTTTTTATTGGCCCACTCTATTTAAAGATGCCAACAGGTATGTTACCTCGTGTGGTAAATGCCAAAGAACAGGTAATATTTCTAAACGTGATGAAATGCCTCAAACATATATGTTGACATGTGAAATATTTGATGTATGGGGTATTGATTTTATGAGACCATTCCTTAGTTCATTTGGAAACAAATACATCCTAGTGGCAGTTGATTACATGTCAAAATGGGTAGAAGCAGAAGCTTTACCTACCAATGATGCTAGGGTAGTAGTTAAATTTCTCAAGAAATTGTTTTCTCGATTTGGGAAACCTAGAGCCATCATTAGTGATATGGGTACTCATTTCTGTAATACTCAATTTGAAAAAGTTCTAAAGAAATACGGAGTATACCAGAGGACAGCTACCCCATATCACCCTCAAACCAGTGGGCAAGTTGAAGTAGCAAACCGAGAACTTAAGCGCATCCTAGAAAAGACGGTTGAATCAAATAGAAAAGATTAGGCATTAAAAGTAGATGATGCTTTATGGGCCTATAGAACAGCATCTAAAACACCTCTAGGAACATCCCCATACAAACTGATATACGGGAAAAGCTGTCATCTACCATTCGAGTTAGAACACAAAGCTTTTTGGGCAATAAAGTTTTTGAATTTTGATCTTAAAGCTGCAGGAAAGGAAAGAATGATGCAGATGAACGAACTAGACGAATGGAGAACTGAAGCCTACGAAAATTCAAAATTATACAAGGAGGCAACGAAACGACGCCATGATGCTCGTCTCAAGAAATCAAAACAATTTGAAGTAGGGGACTTGGTCCTACTATACAACTCAAGGCTTAAACTATTCCCGGGAAAGCTAAAATCAAGATGGTCAGGCCCATTCATGATCAAAACAATTTTCCCATATGGCACAATCGAGGTAACTCATCCCACTAAGGGCACATTCAAGGTAAATGGTCACCGACTAAAAATCTATAATGGTGCAGATTTTAGGGATATGAGAGAGGAGCTTCAACTCCGTGAACCTTCTTTTAGAAATGAAAACAAGGAAAGTCTAGCTTAAGAATATAAACGAGCGCTTCTCGGGAGGCAACCCGAGCACTAATCCACTAACACTTTAATTTCACTTCATACTAATTAAACCAATGAAGTGCAGGTTAGGGTCACACGGCACTACACACGGGCATGTTCGTGGCTGTGTAAAAACCAGGGGATGATCCATGGGCGTGCCAGTAGTCGTGCACAAGCAGAGAAAAATTTCTTTCCCCAACACGGGCGGCAATAATATACCACGCCCATGCCAACCTCTCATGCGAAGTTACTAACTTGTTAAGCACGGGCTAAACACGGCCGTATCCGATGACCGTGTGGAGATACTGACTTGCCACACACGGGCTACACACGCCCGTGTCACCTCACCGTGCCAACATACTGACTTGTCGAATACGGGGAAAGCACGCCCATGCTACGTGACCGTGTGAATATGAACACGGGCGTGCCCATTTACCCACGGCCGTGCCAATAACCCTGAATGCGCCTAAATTTTAAAATCGCGAAAAGCATAGGCTATTTAAAAATCCACACGGGCGTGGCAACTACCCGTGCCCCCACTCCTATTTAAACATATTTAACCGCTCACCCTCCTCACATCAACCCTAATCAGATTTCCCAGCCTCTTTCCTCCCAAATCCAGCCACACCCACACCCTCAACTCCCTCCAAAACTCCTCCCCTTGCCCTTCTCTCCAAAAACCTTACAAAAACCGCCCGCACGCCCTCGCCGCCGCTGTGCTGCAGCAGACTACGCCCTCTCCACAGCCGTGCACCTACAGAAATCGCCACAGCACCACCGTGCTCCGCCCGTGCTCAATCGATCTACACTATCACAACCCCTAGTTCCCTTCATTACTTCAATTTCTTGACTTAAAGCTTGATAAATTTTATGTCACTTTATTTTTATTTTTATTTTTTTGTTTGTTTAGTTTTAGTATTAAGCATGATTTATATTTAGGAACTTGTCTCAAAAATTCATTCCCCATGAATACCTATAGTAAAAATTGTGATTGATTAGTTGCTAGATTTCATGTTGATATTTAGGAATAAATTCCTGCATTTTAGAACGAATAAGATTGATACATTTCTTTTTTTGAAATAATCTCTGCTGTCAAATAATTTCTGATGATTAACATACTTAAGATTCTAACTCTTCAAATTTTACTTGATTTAGTGTGGAATATTCTGGCTATATTATTGTTGAGGCTTGATAAAAAGAACTTGTTTTATACTTGATCACTGATTTCAAGTACAATGTCGTCATCTCGACCAAAACGATCAACAGCACCGAGCTCGAAAAAGTGAAAAGGACCCGGCTCATCTTCAACTAGTGCTTCTTCCGAAATACGACACCACTTCCTCAAATTCTCTCAGGAAGCCCAGGAAGAACGATACCAGGCATTCCGAAAAAGACCTCTTGGCACCGGTAGGTGCATTGACTGGAACGCAGTGGAACAAGTTGGGCTGACAGACGATATTCGAGCACTCATCCCGACTGACCCGAGGGAGCAATTTTTCCTTATCATCGAGCCCACGTATTTGGAATTCACACTCGAGTTCTGAACCACTTTCACATTACAGACTGTGATGGCCCAATATGACGACCCGGGCACAATCCAATTTTGTTTAAGGGGCACAGTACGTCGACTAAGCGTACCGCAATTCGGCACAGCACTCGGACTCTATATGGAGGAATTCATAGCAGAGAATCCACTCTCCGAGTTAAACCGTCAACTCCACTGCACTCCCCTTAACTGCTGGCGCAGCCTAGCACCCACCATGAATGTCTACGACCCCAGTCGCTCGAAGGCGACAGCCCTTGGCCCACCCTTACGGTATATTCACGCAATTCTCGCTCACACCATCACAGGTCGACGTGAGAGCACCAGTGTGGTCAACAAGCACGATGTCTACTACCTATCGTGCATGTCAGAAGGGCACATTTTCGACCTGGCATACTTCATCGCCTGTGCAATTCAACATCAAACAGAGCCGCACAGGAAGGGAATTTTATCAATGGAGCCGTATATTACAAGGCTGGCTCGATACTTTGGCCTCCTCCACACCGAGGCTCAGATTTCCTCACTTACACTGATCGGCCATATGGTACCTCAGGGCATCCAAACGATGCTACACATGAGGATGATTAAACATCGTCGAGGGACTGACCCTCCCCAATACAGATTAGTGACACCAACAAACGAGGGGGAGCCCGAGGACATTACTGATGATGTCCCACTACCATCACAGGAGGCACCAATTCCGAGCCAGCGGCCATCCCATGCAACAACCTCATTGGCAAATATCTCTGCACGCCTCAACCAGTTCGAGCAGTATTTCATCGAAAACACTAGACGTTTTGATGGGATAGAGGCCACCCTCCAACAAATATGCAATCACCTCCATATCTCATCACCAGTACTACCACAGAACCCGGCTGATAATGAGGACCTCTGAGTCCTTTTTATCTCGATTTTTTAAAGTTTTTTGTCTTTATTTTAAGTTTTCACTTTTATTTTCTAGTTATTTTAATTTGTCTTCAGTCTGAACATTTTTCTCATACATTGACAACTTTTATCATGAGTATCATCCACATCTAACCTTCGAGCATTCCTCACATTTATTTAATTACGCCTCCGAGATTTCTAACTGATGACTTAGTAGTTTCAAAAAACATCACTAGGAGCAATTCACTACTACATGAGTCATCACACACCACGAGCTCTACCATCCTCCAGGGACACCATCCAAAATTTAGGGAGTATTCTTTCCCCTTCTCTTTTGATTTATCCCATAAATGTTATATCTATCTTTGTACATTGAGGGCAATGTACATCTTAAGTGTGGAGGGTGAATATTTATCTAAAGAAGGGCCTAACTTTCTGCATTATTCTCAAATCCCTGAATTTAGTCTTGTTTTTAAGTAAATTTTTCATATTACTAATTAGGATAAAATTTCTGATGGTTTATGATTTTTATTGATATGTTTTAGATTAAGTCATAGTTAATTGTGCATTGACTATTAAATTAGAAGAATATTAGAGAATCAAGCATGATAAGTCTATTTTTCAGAATTAAAATCTTTTCTAGGTTGTTAAACTGAATCGGAATATTATCTTGAAATTTGAAATTTACAAGGTTGATGTCAAAACACCCATAATTTTTGTGAGATTTTGAGCGTTATAGAGCATATATTCTTTTTCATGCTCATTTTATTAATTATGAGTATGTCAACTTTGAACTGTTATTCTAGAACTTGCCTCGATTATACATGTTGAAACCACACCGATGATTTGATATACTGAAATGATAAAGGTGCATAGGATTTAACCCACTCACTCCACTAAATAGCCTACCTTAACAACTAACCCCTAGTGAACCCCGTTGATCCTAACAACCCTTTTTATTGACTAACCAGCTAATATTAACCCAAAACCCCTTTGTATTTGTTATCACCATCCCTTTTGACTACCATTATATCGAGATTTGATTTGATGTGTTGTCTAGCTATTTCATTCATTATTATGTAATATTAATGGTTTGTTCTTAAAATATATATATATATATATATCAAAGTATATTCATTATTAGTTCTATAATTAAATGAGCTTACATGTATATTCATTATTAGTTCTATAATTAAATGAGCTTACATGTTAAAATTCCACATCTTGAGGAAAAAGCTCGTATTATTAGTTTTCAACTTATGTAATCAATTAGGATTAGTTCAATTTTTGTTAGTTAGGCAATTCGTCAAGTCAGTCTCGTTTCTAACCTTCTAATTCAGCCTTTATCCACACCTTTAACCCAAGCCCCGTTACAACCCTGTAAAGACCTTTTGATTTGTGTATCATCTCATATTTTAGTGATGGAGATTTGATTTTCATGCAAGCCTATGGGATTAACTTTTCATGTTCGACTTTTGAATGCTTAATTTTTTTGAACCTTAAACACTTCGAGTGGTTTAAGTGAATCTTTAGTGAGGATGTCAATCCTTGTCGATTTTGAATTAAAGGTAATTATTTAGATAAGGGGAGACACCTACGTTTTTGTGCTACAAACGTATGACTCTGATTGTTTGAATCTTTAGGACTCTTCGAGTTAGATCATCCATGTATAAATTATCTATGAATTATGATGAGACATTGTTGATAGGAATTATGAATCATGGAAAGTTTATCTTAATAGTAAGTTGAGAATTTTGCTTGAGGACAAGCAAAAGCTTAAGTGTAGGGGTATTTGATAAACCGTAATAGTAACTTATTTTAATCCCACATTTAGTATGCTTTTGGATGATTTAAGCCTCGATTCATATAAAAAGGTGCTCTTAATCCTTTCTTTTCATGTCTTATACCCAGGAAAGCACCCGAGGATGAAAAAAGCATAAAACGAGCCCAAAACGGAGTAAATGGACTATATCACGAAATCGACACGGCCTATCTCAAAGATTACACGGCCGTGCCTTATCAAGCATCTAGAACACGGCCTTACCCCCGAGTCACACGGCCGTGCCTCATTAAAGAAGTTCGAACACGGCCCAAAGACTAGTCACACAGGCGTGTGACATGGCCGTGTTCCTGTCGTGGCAAAGAGCAATTTTATTCGAATTTGGATACTTTGGGGCGAAGAAACACATTCCAAGTGCCTATATAAACCCCCTAAGTACCACTTTAAAGGGGGCGGTTAGCTAGGCCAAGGAGCCAAGCCGAGAAGGTCAGATTTGTGGGAATCACTCGAAGATAGCCAGTTGATCCATCCCAAGAAGCCGGAATTCTACTCAAGGCGGTGGATTTCTCCTTCAATTCCTTCAGGGAGTTTTAGGGATTTCTTATGTTTTGTTTTATTTTTTCTCTTGAGATATTTTCTTTATTTGTTATGAGCTAAATCCTTCAGATACCTGAAGGGGATGAAACCTAGATGAATCTTGTTATTATTTTCTTAATTATATGATTAATACTTAGTTTGTTCTTAATTATGCAAGCTTAATCCAAATTTGATGTGCTTAGGTGGAGGAGGAATAGACCCTACTTAAGAGTAGATCTAGCATAATTAAGCAGAGTTGATCGCACGCCTAGAGATAGGGTGACGAGATTTTGCCGGATTAGGGTGAAACCTAATATGGGAATCCATAGATCGATTTACTGCTATTCTAGATGGTTATTATTCGAGAAAGAGATTTTCGTTAATTATCATAGGGTTAGATGTTATTCGCCTCGAGAGAGGGTTTAATATACGTTAAGGAGTCTTACGGATCAAACTAAGTAAATAAATGGTATGGTTCAGGATTAAATAACAAGTGAAGTCTAGGTGGATTCTTTCTGAAGGTATCGTCTTAATCAACTGAGTTTTTCCTAAAGTTATTTTCCCAATTCATCATTTTTGTCTTTGTGTCTTTGGCTTAGTAATTAGTGTAGATTATATCAAAGCAACTTCACTTATTTTAGGCTAAATAATAAAAAGAAGGTTAGTATTAATACTTTTAGTTCCTTTGGGTTCGATAATCCGGTCTTGCCTAAGTTATACTACTGTTCGATAGGTACACTTGCCTTCAATCGTTGTCAGAGTTAGTTTCAGGTTCGATCTCATTCATTATAAATTTAAAACTCTGATTTCAGCGATCAGGGACATGCCCATGTGATCAGGCCATGTAGCTATACACGTCTGTGTTCTTAACCTGTGTAACTTTCTGACTTATAAGGCATGAAGAAATTGAAGTCACACGGCCGTGTACTAGGCCGTGTGGTTAATTTCATTTTTACAAATTAGGTGCAGTTTTTACAAGCCCGTGTTCAAGGCCATGTCATCCATACAGCTGAGACACACGCCCGTGTCTCTGCCCGTGTACTCAATTCTGATCATTCTATTTTGCAAATTTGAAATATAGGGGACACACGGCCAGACCACATGCTCATGTATCAGGCCGTGTGTCATACACGATCTAGACACACGCCCATGTGTCTACCCGTGTGGACGAAATAAAACCATTTCATAGCCTCATTTCTCACTCAAACTATGCCATTTTCCTGCACCAACACTTACAAATATTTTCAAACCAAATCAAGCATAAATACAAAGCCATTATATCATTGGTTATTGTATAAAATCACTTACCTTCATCCTAAATTATTTACTTTACTTACTTCTTATGTAACTTAAGCTGTTTATTATAATTTCATATTTATATATATATATATATATATATACATGAACATGTGTTATTCCATATCCATCTATAACATCAAAACAAGTTTCTCTAGCCATTCCAATGGCTAGATTAGGTTCAACAGATACAAACCATAATTTGGTCAAATTTTCCTATACGTGCCATTATACCAAAACAAGATTTTCATCTATACCAAAATAACAGAAGGATAGTGTGATGAATGCTCCGACCGTTCTTCAACATTCACGAGCTTTGAGCACTATAAAACAGGGAAAAATAAACCTAGTAAGCATTTTATGCTTAGTAAGCTGGTATAACCAGAATTTAACTTACCAATTATATTTAACATCTAAACCATTCATAAGCATACTTTCCATTCAATTTGGCATTTTTCCTAACCACATGCATCTAATTAAACATGTTAATCACAAATATACCATAATGCATTGATGAGCTCATCATGCCATATTCCATCAAGTTTTCCTTTTTCATTTCATATTCCTAATGTCTCATTAATCATTTTATCCGTTGAACTATTGAATTTTTCGATGGATATTTCTGATGGTACATTCAAAGTGTACAATTCTATTATCTGTCAATTCATATTCAGTAGTACCTATTAAGGTACACTCTCGAGCCACATAACATACAGAAAAATTACCAGTCTAGGCTAAATTCTGTCTGTAACATACACACTAAGAGTTTTGTCAGGATTACCAGTCCAGGCTAAATCCTAATTGAAACATATACTCGAGAGACTCATTTCGGATTACCCATCCGGGCTAAATCCATTCTGCAACACATGCAATTTTATCAGGAAAATCACCTTTATCCATCGGAATTCAATATTCATACGGAATTTAACCCTTTTCAATAAATTTCCAACATATACCATTTCTTCCATTGAAATTTCCATACATTTATATACAATCTCATATAACATATTTAATGTAATATAGCATTCAAAACAATACATTTCTATGCTCATTTAAGTTATACAAACTTACCTTGATATTTGTTCGTAACTGAAATCTACTAATCCGAAATCTTTTCATTTCCATGATCTAACTCTTTGTTCGATCTTTCTGGATCTATATAATTGAATTTAGTCATCAATTTAACATATTTCATATTCCATTGAACTCAATTTACACCCTAAGCAAAATTACCATTTTGCCCCTATACTTTTCATAAATTTTAATTTCGTCCCTAGGCTCAGAAAAATGAAATTCATGAAATTTAATCCTTATTTTCAGCCTAGTCGAATTTCACATACCATAATAGCTGCCCATGAATTCCATAAAAATTAGAATTTTATCATGGGTTTTTACCATTTTTCAATTTAGTCCCTAAATCATGTTTTCATGTAAATTCACTTTGTAAAAGTTGTTTATCTATCAACAACCTTTCATTTTCTACCATAAACTTTTAAATTTCAGCATATTCATCCATGTAAAATTTTCTATGCTTTGATAACTATTCAAATTAATCCCCCAAATAGGTAATTTAAACTTCCCCGATCTAAAAAATACAAAAATTACTAAAAACGGGGACATGAATTCATACATTTTCAAGCTTGATTAGTTCTTCTCTCTCTCCTGGGGTTTCCATATATTTTTGGGGTTGAAGATTATATAAAATGATGTTATTTTATTTTAATTTAATTATCATCTTTTAATTTTTCCCTTTTTCCAATTTAGTCCTTAGCCTTTTCTAATTTTTCCATGGATGATTCACTAAAAATATCTACATATTTTTCTTCAATGGTCTAATTACCAAATAAGGACCTCAAGTTTTGAATTCCATAGCTATTTAACCCATATAGCTACTAGATTTCAAATTTGACATTTTATGCAATTTAGTCCTTTCTACAATTAAGCACATAATTGATAAAATTTTCTTGTCAAATTCTCATGCAACCTTTCTATCACATTACTAATCATTTCATAATATTAAAATATTTTGTCTTTCTGGCTCGGATTTGTGGTTACGAAACCACTGTTCTGACTTCACTGAAATTGGATTGTTACGAGAAGATCTCTCACAGGTTATGTTTTTACAATCGGAGGTTGTGCAATCAATTGGAAAGCCACTTTGTAAACTACAGCCACTTTGTCTACCACTGAAGCTGAGTACATGGCGATTACTAAGACTTGTAAAGAAGCCATTTTGTTGAAGGGACTCTTTAGTGAACTCAATGAAGACCTTCAAATCAGTACAGTATTTTGTGACAGTCAAAGTGCCATCTTCCTTACAAAAGATCAAATGTTTCATGAGAGAATAAAACACATTAATGTTCGGTATCATTTTGTTCGTGATATTATTGCTCGTGGTGATATTGTTGTGAGCAAAATTAGTTCTCATGAAAATCCTGCATATAAGATGACTAAGTCACTTCCTATAATCAAGTTTGAGCATTGTTTAGACTTGGTTGGTGTTCATTGTTGAAGTCAAACCCTTAAGGGATTTTATGGAAGAGGTGGAGAACTTGTTCGTTGAGAGTTCGCGATGAATAACTTTTTCATTAAGAATTTGTGTCAAGGTGGAGATTGTTAGAATTGAGTGAGCCGAATCCTTATTTAAATAAAATACAGTGGTAAAATAAAATAAAAGTACAATCCATATAGAACTACACTTCTTTTATTTTATTTTAGAATAAGGTTTTTTAAATCTTGTTAAACTCCATCTATTTGATATTGATTAGAATAAGGTGTTTCAATCTTACTACACTCCTATTAGAATATGATTTTACAAGCCTATAAATAGACATAGTCTACTCCTCTTGTAATCATTCGAATTAGACATAGTGAATTTTCTTCTCCTTTACCCGTGATTTTTTTTCCCGAAAGGGTTTCCACGTAAAAATCTGTGTTCTTAATTTTTTTTCTTTCTCTTTTTTTTTTGCGATATATTGTCATTACCAACATTTTATTTTTTACAAATTGATTAAATTTGTTTTTGTTTGTTTGGTGCAGAAGATCAATTAGTTAAAAATTGTCAATGCCGAAGCTACATCACCTTCAGTAATGATAATTTTAAAATTTTATTTGATATGTCATTAAATAAATATGAGACCAAGGCAAAGGCCACCACAGTTACAATACATGCATGCACATCGTAGAAGTCGAAATATATCTAGGAAACCATCACATGCCCAACACATTATCATAAAAAACATGTCAAAGTTTTCATCATTCCACATTTCATTCACAAGGTAGATGATGTTAAATGCATACCTTTTGACATGGTCTAACTCGTCAAAAATGTACTCCTCTTGGATTATCCTTGTGAACAACCATCAATAGAGACATTATATAAATTTAGGATCTCTATTCTTAATCAATACCAGAAATATCATATTCAATTTTGAATTTCAAAATTTGGGGTTTCAAAATCCTAAATTCAATTCAACAAATACTGTTATAAAAGATTAAGTTAAACACCAAATTTCATAAGCCTAAACCCAAAATATTAGTAGGAAACACTAACTTTTGCTTCGCCTGAAGCTGTTTGTTTAAAATACACTCTATACCTCTTCAAAGCTGAGTAATAGAGAAAGGTTTTGGGTTTCTCTTGCCTCTTGATTGA
The DNA here is from genome assembly GCA_005393395.2 of Gossypium australe. Taxonomy (NCBI): domain Eukaryota; kingdom Viridiplantae; phylum Streptophyta; class Magnoliopsida; order Malvales; family Malvaceae; genus Gossypium; species Gossypium australe. The sequence continues at coordinate 24,426,080 of CM016622.1, forward strand.
ATATTTCAGTTTGATTTCAATACTCAATTAAATTTCTATTCATTCAAGGTTTCAATCTTTTCTTTGTTTTTTGATAAGGTTTCAATCTTTTAGACTTTTGTTTACTGTGAAAGTTTTTTTTTTTTTTATTTGGTGAGTTTTACTAGTTTTTAGATATTACATTTATTCTATTTTAATTAAGAGTATTTTTTTTAATTTCATGTACTATTCATTTATTTTTTATTATTTTTCATATGTATTTATCTTATTGGCTTATCTAACTAATAAATTACACCATATTTAAAATATTCCATATATGAAATTCAACATCATCCCTATTAACTTCTTTGACAGTACATTTATCAAACTTGTTAAAAATTACAATTTGAAAAAAAAAACAATGGTTAATAATAATAATAATAACTCAAAAATACAATTAGGGTCATTTTGACAAAATATACAAATATTAGTGACCAAATTTATCATTACGCCAATTAGAAAATACAAATACCTTATTCTATTGACTAATAATTTATTAAAAAATATTTCAAAATTATAATAAAAAACTATTTTTTGAATAATTTTAAATTAAGCCACACCAAATTCAATCAATTAAACTATAAGTTGAATAACAAAGGATATATATTTTTAAATCATTAATTTCAAGGAGGTCAAATTCGAATTGCTGTTTAATTTTTTTTTTTCAGTTTGGTGTAATTTTTGACCTAACAAGAGTAGAATCATGCTCCGTAGGATTTGAACCTATAACATTGGGTTTTGGAGACCCACGTTCTATCGAACTGAACTAAGAGCGCTTTCTTATCATAATAAATAAGACAATATAAAAAAGAATTCCTTTATTTTATAACTCCAATGCATCGCGCACACCTATACTATCATACATCATATATAATATGAGAAAATAATAAATTGTGTTTGCTTAATTTTAACCAATCTAAAACAACTCTCTCGTTTCTGCTCAAATGAGAAGTAATAGGTAGGGATGACAGAATTTGAACCCGTAACATGTTGTACCTAAAACAAACGCACTACCAAGCTGCGCTACATCCCTTTCAATTGGCCTACTATGTCATTGTAGAGAATCCATGTCTTGTTTTCCACACCCTTATTTCATCTATTGATATACAAAAATGATCTTTCCATTTCCTCTTTTTGATCTCATATCATATAACAATCATATAATGAATAATAAATGAATATTTTTAACAAAAATTCTCAGACAAAAAATGACCTATTTTGTTTTGTTGTTTTAAGAAAGGGAAAATCTCATCTATTGAATCATTATACATTTAAATTTGAATTTTGAATTAGAAATTTCATGTACAAATAGACAAATCCAAGTGGTCTTTAACCACACATGCATGCGATTATATATGTATTACCATAATGTAGTACGATAAAGAAGGAAGATTTTAAATGCGAGATCTAAAAACATATCTTTCTATAGCACTGGTACTAAGTACTCTCTGATTCGGCTCTTTAACGGGTTTATTGATAGAGATCAATCGTTTCTTCCCGGATGCGTTCATTCCCCCCCTTTTTTTAATTCAGTTATTGTCGCAGGACGGGACGAAAAGGATTAGATCGAGATACAATTAAAATTCAATCAAGTAGGTGAAATTATTTTATTTGTAGTGAAAAGGTAGTTAGTAAGTTTATCAGAATCAAAGTCCAAGCCCGTGTAATGGGCTTTATCTTTGTGACAAAAAATGAAATTGTCGAAAAATAAATTATGTGGATAATTATTATTATCCAATATTACTAATGAGTAAACCTCTAACAACAAGATAAAAAGTGATTTTTTCCTTCTGTGAAATGAAATTCGAATTTGGAGAGAAATAAAACGAATTTTATCCTCCTCTATTACGTATGTATATATAATTTAAATAAAGAAAAATAAAATAGAAATATAGAGTTTTGCATCTTTCTATATCTCCCGAAAATTCTATTTTTACTAATAATTCTTGTTCTTGTATCAGATTTATGGGCAACCCCTACCACTCTTTATTGTTCTATTTTTTTTTTTTGGTGAATTACAATAACAAGGTAAAGTTTGAACAACAAACGCGACTAGCGCAACTCGAACCCAAGCCACACCTAAAGCAATGAACACCCTTAACCATCAGGCCATCACATGGTATCTTTTTATTGTTCTCTTCCAAATAGGAAATTGTGCACTTATTTTTCAATACTTGGAATTTATTTAATAAATAAATATCAAAATTTATTTTATTCATAGGTATCAATATATATGAGGATATTCTCATTAACTAATTAGTAAATAACAATACTAATAAATACAATTCCATAAGTTTGATTAAATATGTCATAAATTCCTATACTATTTAAAAATTTAGAATTTAGATATTTTTTATTTTTTAGATTTTAAAATTCAAGTTTAACTGTTAACAATGTTAAATTATTAAAGAATACTCATTTTATAGCCATATAACTAAAAAAATAATATTATAATAAACTTGAATTTAACAAAATAATTTTAACATTGTTAAAAACTGTACTTGAATTATGAAATTCAAAAAATAAAAAGACTAAATTTTAAATTTTCAACTAGGCATAATTAAAATGTGAAAATATTTAGAAAATGGTATTTTCTGTTCCGCGTATTTTCCATGGAAATTGAAGACATAAGCATGAATTTCAACGTCACTTCTTCCCAAATTCATAAGATCTTTACTTTGGTTTTACCTAAAGTCCATCTTTTTTCAATGTTCTACCTCGTTGAATTCACGCAATCTCTACATTAAGTAATTTCTTGTTAATACCCATCAAGTTTAACCCACTAATTTAGTTTTTCCTAAAGTCTTGATTTTTGATTTTTTTATATATATAAAAGAAATGCAAGATTCTTCCAGGCCTGTAACCGGCTACCCAGTTCACAACGTTAATGGCTGCGCTCCGCCACCACCCGCCACCTCCGCTACTGTCTGCCCTTACGTTCACCCCAACCCATACCCTTACTACCAACCGCCTCCGCCTCAAAACCAACGTCCCACCTTCTTCCGCCTCTTCTTCATCGCCATGGCCATCCTCTTGTTCATATTCGGCATCATACTTCTCATATTCTGGCTCGTCCTCCGCCCTCACCTCCCCGATTTCTCAATACAATCCCTTTCCCTCTCCAACTTCAACGCCTCCAACCAGCGCGTGATCGCCACCTGGAACGCTCAGTTCCAAGTCTCCAATCCCAACAAGAAACTCTCCATCACCTATGCGGACGTCGTTTCGTCAGTTTTCCACAAGGACTACTTATTGACCGAGACGAGGATCATGCCCTTCTCCCAGGGCACGGGCGACGTGAGAACGTTGGACGCGAGCTTTTCCCTGGCGGATTCTTTCGTGGAGGGGAAAGTGGTGGATGCGATGAATGGGGGAGAGGACTGGCGGCGAGGTCAAGTTCAACGTCGGGATGGTGGCGGACGTGGCGTTTCGATACTCTGGGTGGAGAGGACGGCGGAGGGTTCTTAGGGTTTGGTGCGGTGACGTAACGCTGGCCGGTTCGTCAGGGAGGATGACCGGTGGACCTAAAAGATGCCTCGTTGGTTGATTTACGGTGAGTTTTTACGTTTAGTATAATTTGATTTGAATATTATGGTACTAGAGCGTTGTATGTGTAGTGTTTTGAACCTTTAACCATTTCATTGCTTTGAGAGTGACCAAAATCCCACCAAATTGGTTGCTAATGCCCGATTCTTGTCCGACTTGTTTCCAATGATAGAAGCCACTATTTGTAGGGGTCCTTGTTGATAATGAACTGATGTTACCCTTGATCCTGGATGGCCAAAAAGTTGGGATATTTGGAAGGATTTAGTTAAAAATATTGGATGAACTCGGACTTGGTATTTTTGCTCTTTCTCATGCATAAAGTCGAGCAAATATAGTCAACCCAGTCATTGATTTAGTGTTCTTGTTGTCAAGACTCCGGTTGACACTTGGTCTCAGTGCAAATACTGGACAACCCCTGCCCCTTCCAGATAGTTTAGGTAACATTTTTACATACTGGATTGGGTTTGGGCACTCATAACTTACATGATTCTAGTAGTTTTATCCATTTTTCTTTGCTTGTTCGATTGTTGGACCTTGTCTTGATTTCCATATTTACCAAGGAAACCATAGTCCGATCATATTTGAACATTAATACTAATAAAAAAGCTGCTCTTCTTTCTCTGTTTTACTAGTGTATGTTGTCTTAGATATGTCTCTCCGGCCCTAGGTACCTTGTTTAAAATCTTTCGTAGGCAATTCAATTTTCAATATTAGGAACACTTTGCTTTTTTCTACTATTTTAGCTATACTTTCTTGGTTTTATCTTCCTCTGGTTTATGTTTTTAGCTTTAACTCCCTATCATGGTAGTTTAGTTCGTAAAACTTATAGACAGGACGATGATGGATATGCCGTAATATCATCTTTTTTCACATTTTGGGTTTGGATTGTGCAGGAGAATGCTGGTTCAGTCATACAAACTATACCTAAACCCTACTGCAGATACTTGTTGAGAGAAGGAAGAAATAGTAGTTAGAAACTGAAGCAATTGATTTGGGCAGATATTACTAATCTGCACTCTCCATACTCTTTTAAATTTTCTTATGAATGGATTTGAATAAGCGATTTGTTTATAATGAAAAATCTATCTATTTTTTTTACACAAATGAAATGGTAACTTTTTATTAATCTATCATTCGTTTTGACATTAAATTTACCACTCTTCCCTTAAACATGTAATTGCACTGGGTGATTTTGAGAAACTGAACCAAAGAGCCTATGTTAAGGTTTGCTAAACTTCATCAGAATACTGTAAATCAACAGCACAAAAAAAAAAAGATTTATTCTGCGGAATTAATTCATCATCTACAACATCTCAACATGTACCCTTTCATGAATTGATCAGTCAACTAATTTTATTCTACCTTATAAACCATCACATGCGGCTGTGCTTAGTGTACCTTTCCACATTCTTCTGTTTACACTTTCCAAGCATCAAGAGACAAATCAAACAACATGAAGATGCACGTACCTTACTTTCCATTCAATTACCTGGTTTTCATCTCTCGAAACCAACAAGCCTGCCATTTTTCCAATCACCTATGTTTGTTTTTTTTCGTCTTCTTTTTTGTGACTCCTTACCCCATTACTGGAATCAATTACTTTAAAATTCAAAATCTGGCCCAATCTTGGAATTGCATGTACAATACATCATTATTCAGGGAGAGACTTTTTATAAATATTGATGCAAACCCTCAAGAGCAGGTTTGGAAACAAAATTAGATTATTTATTTGTTGCTGATAGAAAAGCAAAAACCAATAATATCAATTGTTTTGGAATATTGGAATCAAATTTGCATATGAATTATTGACAAAATATTTTATCTACAGCCACAAAATTCATGTTCAAACTGCACATCATAATTACTAATTAATCATCATGCCTACTCCAGATTGTTATTTAATGTGCCCCGCGAGCCAAGATTTTTTTATTAAAAAAATTGAGAGTGAAAACTATCTTACCACAGTAGAAATCAGCATATTTCTGCTTCCAAGAGTTGGATTCACGATGGATCCTAATGGGACAATTGCCTTGAAGTAGTAGAAAGAGTCATGCACCCACCAAGATAAGGTACACACTCTCATATCCCTCATTTTGCACCACCCATCATATCCCCATTTCACTTTAATGTCCAATTCCCAATCATACACATAGCCCAAATATATTTGCTACCACATTAAATTAGCATCACTCCATCAAAACCCATACCTTAACACCCATCTAAAGTCCATTGTACTTTTACCTCCCTCTCTTGCTAAAGCTTTCTTCAGCCGCTGCTGGAGTACCACCGGAAACCATGGCTGATGACTGCGGCCGCCATGACGACAAGCAGCAGCTCACAAAGCGTGTAGCGGTAGCCGTTTTCGGGTTCTTAATCGTCTTTGCCATTGTTGTTTTCCTTGTATGGGCAATTCTCCACCCTACCAAACCCCATTTTATTCTCCAAGATGTAACCATCTATGCTTTCAACCTTACAGCTCCCAACTACCTCACTTCAAACATGCAGATCACTTTAGTTTCGAGGAACCCCAACGAAAGGATCGGCATTTACTACCACAAACTCGATGTCTTGGCATCATACCGTAACCAGCAGATAACTTTACCGACATTGATCCCCAGAACCTACCAGGGCCACCAGGACGTCACTGTTTGGTCCCCATTATTGTACGGCAATGCGGTGCCTGTGGCTCCATTTCTTGAGGTAGGGTTGAACCAGGACATGAATGCTGGGATGGTGCTGCTCAACGTCAAAGCCTTCGGCCAATTGAAATGGAAGGTGGGGACTTGGATTTCAGGTCGGTATCAAATAAACATTAACTGTCCAGTTTATATTTCCTTTACCGGTCCAACTAAGGCCATCCAAGTTGGTGTAGCTATGAAGTATCAGCTTGTTCAAAGTTGCAGTGTCGACATTTCTCTACTTAACTAGTTAATTATTATTGTTTGTATGACTCTTTCAGCATATAATCACATTCTGGTATTCAATACTTTTACTTTCATCTTTGCCTACAAGGTTTTGGCGTACCATATCTGGCCATATAATCTCTATATTCTAGATTTTGGATATCGAGGAATTGGACTCAGGTTTTGTAAGGTTAAATTAAACAGTAAAAATTGGGAAACTCATTCAGTTGAGTTGATAAACATTGTTCATATTCTGGGGGATTACCCCGTAAGACCAATTCCAGGTCCCAGCAATGTTCTTCAACTGTAAAACATTTGTCAATACGTGTCGGATGCAGTTATTGTATGTATTGGGACATACTAATGAAAAATGATTACTTCACCTGCTTTACATAGCACAAGTCCCTCATTGCTACTGTTACGTTGAGAACAAGAAATTTCAATAATTATGAATCCCATTTAAAAATTTTTTACAATTATCACTACCAAATTTGAGGCAACAGTGACAGACAAAGATGCACTAAATTTGTCACCGTTTACGTTTTGTGATAGATTTAGTGACGGAAATTTCTGTCACTCCCCCTCACTAATAACATCAAGGATGACAAATCCGTCACTAAATTTATGATGAAATTTCCATCACAATTTGTTTATAATTTCCGTCACTGAAATTTGTTAAATTGAGCACAGTTTTAAATTTTTGTCACAATTTTGTCTCCAATAGTTTATGTTACTTTTTCGTTACATAATCAATCACATTTTAAAATTTTTTCAATTATTCGATCTCGGTTTTTATATCTACCTTAACATTTCAAAAAAAAAAAATCAATAAATAATCTAAGTTGTAAAAAAAAAACTAAAATACTCATTAATAGAGATTTTTAGATAAGATATAAAAATAAATAAATAATATTACTAAATTTAAATATCAAGTTAACATAGTCAATGTAACATCCCATGCTTGACCCGATCGCTGGGTTCAAGCTACAGGATGTCACATTTGTTGCCAAAGCAACTACAATCATTTACAATTAAAATTATACTGTTAGATAATTAAATTCAACCAAAACATGCATTTAATATGACATACAATTATTTTCGGGTCTTACACGAGCTTACGAAAGCCCTAAAGCTAACCCGAGATAGAAATAGAACCTAATTGTAAAGAATTCAAAATACAGGATTGACGTCATGACGTTGCCAAACAGTTTGTCACGTCATAACGTCAGCCACTCGACGTCGTGATGTACTTACTGTGTTGGCCTTGTCGAGACGACTGGGTTCCTCATCTCGCTGTGACATTATAGGTCATTCCTCATCGCGACGTCACATATTGTTTCTGCAATTCATATTGAAAATCAATCTACAATTTCTTTCCAAACATTCTCTATACACATTCATCTCATAGGCAGAAAATTTACATATCCTTCAAGTACCAATTCAAGCATATTAATCCAATATCTATCAATATGCCTATGCCTACCTATAAACTAACTAACACATTTCATTCAAAATATATATACATACATGCTATCCACAAATACCATTTACAAAGGCATCTTTTATACTTTACAAAACCATATAATAAACTCACATGCTAACTTTGTATTCATATGATTAAATCCAATGCTAGACATTAAAATTCAACATCATTAAACATAGCAAAATACCAAAATGACTTTACTAGGTACATGTCATTTACTAACAAAAGAGGTTCACAAACATTGTTGAGTTCGAGATTCTGACGGGATACTAAAGTTGATGCTCGAGATCTTGATTTGTACCTAACCTACGCGAATTGTACGCTAAGCAATAAAGCATAGTGATATTTCTATAATTCAAAACAAGTTAACACACGATATAGTCAATTGCATACCAAAATTTCAATGCTTAATGAATTACATAAATACCAACTTATAACAAATAATCATGCAACCTTTCATTACCAAGTCAAATGATTCATCCCAAAACTTACCGAATTGACTTTCCGACTTGTTATTCATTTTGCGTAATCTTTTACATACCTCGACATTTAATGTCGTATATAACTGCCTATAAATCACCTTAGTAGCATATAATCAATTCCAATCATCATTCAACCAATTCGCAATATATATGCATAATATTACTCCCCTATTAACTTGACTCAGACTCGAACAGATATACGGATCCAACCAACATACCAATTTGACACTCAGTGCTTCATCGAAAAACCTGAAGTAAACAAATTGCACCAAACGCTCATCGGTATAACCGAAGTACAAATTATGCCCAAGACTCATCGACATATAGCCAAAGTAACCCGTACTCAATCTACCCTATGACATGGCAACTATATTTGACTTTGTCTGAACAGTTAATAGGGTAACCAAATTTATCATATAAGTCAATTTACTTTTCATCATTTTCAATTAATCAATCTATTCATCATTTCATCATATAACATAACACATTTCAGCCCAATTCAATGCCAATTTCATATAATCATTGAGTTACACTATTTTCCATTCTTTTCAATTTAGTCCTCTCTTCATTAATCAATCTCAAACATAGCATTTCAAAATAAATTAATTATTTTCAAATTACCATGATATTATACCATACAAAACAGAGTAAATATACAACAATTATGATGTTTCAAAGTATAGAAATACAAATCGAAAGTTCGAGTTACTCGTCATTGATTATCGTCTTTCCTTTCCCTCTCAACGTCCCCATGTCATCTTTAGCTACGTATTATAATCCGACAATACATAATATTAGATTCCATCTCAAATCACAATCAATTACAAAGTCACACATATTTTACAATTTATTCGATTTAGTCCCTAAAACTGAGACTAGCATAACTTTCAATTTAAAAATTAAAATTAAAATCTGATTCTACTACTATTCATTAGGGGTCTCCTGTTTCTTATTTCGATAGTCAATTTTACATTTCATTCAGTTTGGTCCCTAATGTATGAAACTATCAATTAAGCTTTACAATTTAGTCCTTTTTTCACTTCTAAGCTTAAAATCTATTAATTTAACATGTAAAACTTCAAGAACTCAACAATAAAAACTTCTTAAAACTTTAACAGTTTTACAAATTGGTACATGGGCTAGCTAAATCAAGCTCCCATGACCTCAAATCTATAAAAATCAAAGGAAAATGGTTAGGGACTTACTTGAATTTAAGTTTAAAAGTTTGAAACCCTTTAACAATGGTGTGGAGATCCTTTTTCTTTCTCACATTCGGTTGAAGAAGGTGGAATTCTCTTTCCATCCACCAAATTTGGTCTTTTATAGTAGGATTATTAGGTTAATTAAGTTAATTAATCTTAGTTTAATTAAATAAAGTTTATTTTAATCATGTTTATGACTATATAACCTTACCTTCCACCAACTCATGATTATGCATGGTCTAATTGTTATTTTAGACCTTGGTTAATTACAATTTAAGTCTCCATGTCATTTCCTAATTAAAAATCCATAGCGATTGGACTTTACAATATAGTTCCTAGGCTCACAATTTCAGCTAAATTGACTATCTAAAATTCAATTCACCTATGTAATAACTCCATAAATATTTTTATTTAATATTTACGAACTCAATTTACGGGAACGGGATACCGAAACTGCATTTTCCGATACTATTGGAAACTGGATCATTATAGTCAAGGTTACAATTAGAGGTGTTCATGGGCCGGGCCGGGTCGGGTTCGGGACGGGCTCAACTAAAAATTTAGGCCCATTCATCAGTCTCAGGTTGGGCCCAAAAAATGGGCCTAAATTTTTTCCCAAGCCCGACCCATATAAAAATGCTAAAACCGAGCCCGGCCCAACCCACCCGTATTAAATTTTTATATTCTTTTATATAATTTTTAAATATATAATACATCAAAAATACTAAAAAATCAAAATAAATATTTCTCAACAAATTAAAAATAAATTTTAAAAAAATATGTAGACTTAAATAACACTAAGATATATGTAACTTAACAAGCAAATACCTCTAAAATAATAATAAAATTAACAAATGCCTTTAAAATAATAGCAAAATTAACAATAAAATAAGTTTTATACAATATTCAATTAATAACAACAAAATAGTAGCAACATAATAGTAATATGGTAGCAAAATAGGGAGAAAACAACAAGAAAATAACATTGAAAAATTTAAAAAAATAGCAGATTTTTTTTTGTCATTTAGTGAATTTGGGCCGGGCTGGGCCGGGCCCAGGCCAAAATACCTTACCTGAGGCCTGGCCCATTTTTAAACGGGCCTTATTTTTGTCCAAGCCCATTTTTGGGGTTTATATTTTTACTCAAACCCTCCCAAATTTCGGCTGGGCCGCCCGGCCCATGAACACCACTAGTTACAATAATAATATGTTGAAATAGATAGTACATTATAATATTTATGGACATCCAAAAATAAATCCTCAATACCAATAGTTCCAACTTCCTAATTTCCATCTCCTGCACATTCAAATAAAAGTTTATATGTTAATTTAGAAAAAAAAAATCATTTTTAAATTTCCAAATACATTATATGTTAATCAAGAAAAAAATATAAACTTTAAAAATTACAATGCCTCTCTACATTAAACATGATCACCTTTGATAAGATGGAGAAAACGTTGCACATTAAACAAAACAAAAAAAGGTATACATCATTGTTTGTGTTACTTCAATGTTCAAAAACAACCCTTTTATAACACAAGTTTTGCACTCAAACATACTTGAACGAGAACTAAAACCAAAACTGGGTTTCTTTTATTAGTTTTTGGTTAATGAAGGAAGCTAAATTGAAACATATGGCTATGGCTTTTTCCTACCAAATTCAGTAGCAGCTTATACAATGGTTTTGCAGTCAACATGAAAGAAAAAAAATCAGGCAATGCAATTGACTTGTTTTGCCACTCTCAGTCTCTGAGACAATATTAAAAAGATGATCAAAAGTATAGTTGCTGGTGTTCAAGATCAAGCAACACTCTATTGGAGTAGTCAATGTCCAAAAAAGCTTATAAATTTTGGGATGAGAATGGACCAATAAATTTTTGAGATTATTTATTTTAAAAGTTAAATATTTATATCGATTGAGTCTTAGTTTAATTGGTATAGGTATTGATGCCAATGCAGGAGCACGTGGTTTCGAGTGCGCTGAAACGCATTATCTTCTTATTTATGGGTTGAGTGGAACTATGAATTATTCTAAGCATTGTACAAAAATACCTTTAATATTTGTGATGGAACATAATTTTCGTTACATTTCTGCCACAAGCCTGTCGCTAAATATTGTCACAATAAATGATTGGGTTCTACATGTTATTTCTATTAATAGTTCGTCACTGATCCGTTACCAACAAGCTATAATAGTGACAGAAAACTGTGACGAAAAAAATTCTGTCACTGTTAAGGCAACGAGAATTGATTTAAAACTTTAGAACTTTTTAAGTTTTCAGGTGGAGTCTCTCCATTTAAATTTTATTTTAATTTAAATATAATTGAATTATATTCAAATATATTTTGATTTAAATCCAAATGTATTTCAATTATCATAAATTACTCATACTTTAAAATACTCCAAACTAATATAAAAACTTGCATGGATAAAACTCAAATTCGTTTAATGCTTAAATTATTTAAAATTTAAAATTTAAAATTATTCGAATAATAATAAAAATAGTCTACTCAAATCTAGTCGATTGTCACATCTAACTGCTAGTTTGATTCTTTCTAAACTAGCTTGATGTAATATATCTAAAATAAATAGCCTATAAAGTCATACTATGATATGAAACGTGGAATAAATATGTACTATTTAAAGTTTGGTTTGGATAAATTAAGATTAGAACATTGTTGCTAGTAAAAAAAAAAATTAATAAATGGTTTGGAGAAATTAAAGTTGAAAAAAGAGTTGATAACAACATATTGTCAAGTTGCAAAAACTTATCCAAACACACATCTGTCTTAAATTACAGTAACACAAATTCGACCGTATATCAATTTAGTGAGAATCTAATTTTTTTTTATAAATATTTTATCATAAATACTTTTCGATTAAATAAATAATTAATGGATTGATTTCCAAATAACCATCTATCCACATTTCATAATTTCTGTTTCATGTGATGAGAAGCTACAAATAGAGGGAATCTCTTCTCTTTCTATCTATATGATTTCACATTTCAATCCAAACAACAAATTGACAAAAAGCAAGTAAAAAAAAAAAGTGATTGAGGGAGAAAAGTAAATGCATTTGAGTTGAGGAGATTCAGTAGAAAATATAGTGAATTAAATGACATTTACTCCAACAAACGCTACAAGACAAAATCAACTTGTTATCAGATTGCAATGTCATGTCATAATCTGTGGTACATCCAATTGATGCTTGCAATTTAGTGCCATTTTATACAAAAATCATTTAATATTTTAGCAGAGCAGTTTAATGGGGTTTCTTTGGTGATTTCCCATCCCGCATTTGTTTTTATCTAAAACTCTTCCTATCACTGGATTACACTGTCTTTTAAGGCTACCTACAATACTCAAATCAGAGATTTCACAGATCCATCCCCTTGTTGATATCATGGCCCTATGCTTTTATTAATGATGTGCAGGATGCATATAAATATGGCAAGCATAGAGAATACTCTAAAGCTCATGGGAGATTTATATATACTTTTATTCAAAAAAAGAGAGGGAAATTTAGAAACACATGGGTATTGAAAACACACACAAGTCCTTATTTCTAACCCCTTTTGCATTTATAGAATTGTAACAACAAACTCTCACACAATAAAGGCATACCGTCTAACAAAAGCAAACAATAAGGATTATTGACAGATAGGATTCTTGACACATTCTTTTTCTTTTTTGATATTATGCATGTCCATTTTACCGTTTATATTTGGAGTTCGTGATGATTCTTGGTTCCATTTGGGAAACTCCTTAGTGTCTTGTATCGCTTCTTGTATTATTCGTTCTCCTATTGGTATTCTGGTAACGTCACGTGATTTTCTCTGGTACTGATGAATTCTTTATTTGGCTTGAACCATATCCTCGTTGGATTGTCCAAGTAACCTTCCTCCACTCCACAATCAATGCTTACGTGACCTTAAATTGATAACACATTTAAACAATTTAATGATTTTGTACATCTGAAAAAATAACACTACTACAAAAGTTTTTACACAAGTTATTGGTAAAAGTATAGTAGAAATTTATAGTATACTCAAATTGCATTTTGCTTCCTTTATTTAAAAAATGGGTAAATTAATTTTTATACGTTATATTAAAAAATAAATTGATCATTTCTAGTAAAAATTTGATCTATTTCTATTATTAAAAACTTTTGCCCAAGTTTAGTTGAATTCGATTTTAAATTTATAATTAAGGGTGAAAGTAGAAAATTTGAGATGTCAACATTAAGTTGTTTACTTTTATGATAGTAAAAATGCAATTTCTATATTTTAATAGTCTATATCTTTATAATTTTAAATAATTAAATCAAAATTTGATACTTTGGGGAGCTAAAGTGCAATTTTACCATTACTAATTTTAAATTTTATAAATTATAAAAGAACTAAAAGTGAAAATTTCCATTTTAGGGGAGACCGAGGCCTCTACCGACCTTTGGCTCCGCCCTTGTTTATAATAATATTTTATTTTACTTATACTATAAAATTTATATCATATGAAAATTAAAATACTATACTATAATATAAATAAAAAAAATATGCTAAGTTGTTCATGTACAAAATTTTAATAAAATGGAAAAAATAATAGTAATATATGTAATTATTAAATATTAAATAACTATAATTAATTTTTTTAAAATTAATATATATAAACTTAGATAGAGGTAACTATTTACAAATATGATAAACATAGATAAAATTTAAGCCTAAAATTAGAAAAAAGGCAAGATTAGACTACCATAAATGATATCAAAACTTTAATTCGTCTCAACCTATCCTAAACGACTCTAGACAGTGATGGTAGGCACACAAATATTGAAGACTAAAGGCCTGTTTAGTAGTGCTTAAAAAATTTATTTTCTGGCTCCAAACAAAAGTACTTTTGGAAGAAAAGATGTACTAAACAAGCTGCTTTTAACTGAAATTTTTAACTTTTCAGAAGTACATTTCAAAAGCACTCCTAAAAAGAAAAAGTTAAAATTTTTAGCTTTTCCTCTCCCAAAAGCACTTTTGGTGCTTAATTAATTTTTCAACTATCCAATAACATAGTACTTTCCCTTCTTTTTTTTTTCTTGGTGCTTAATTACAAATGTGTTAAAATCATTAATTAAAAATAAAAATATATTTTTTAAAATGCTAATTACAAATATTTAATTGTTATGTTTAAATATTTAAAATATAGTTTATATATTCTAATTAAATTTTATAAATAATTAATATTTATTGCTTAAAAATATTTAAAACTTTTATTTCATAGATTAAAATGTTAACAACAAGTTATAATAAGTTTTTTATATTCTTACTAAAATATAATAATATTAACTAATTTAAATATTATTTAAATGAATATTTATTACTTGATAATAACATGTCTAAAATGGATATTTTTTTTCTCAAAAACACTTTTTGACAACAATATTTAACACTCAAATTTTAAACTAAACTTTTCAAAATCACTTGTTAACAAAACTTTTCAAAAACACATTTCAAAAGTATCGATAAACTAGCCCTAACTTTATTTCCACTCTTATCAATGGTTCACCAATTACAGAGTACAGCAGTATGGTGGAGATGGTGCTATTGGATTTGTTTGGTATGTTGGACCTTGTATGGTTTGTTTGTTTCACAAATTGGAGATATAAACGAACTAGAAGCAGTGAAGTAGTACTTGAAAAATAATTATGATTTCAGGTATGATTATCTGGCATTAGTTGTTGCTCTCATTGTTAGTTTCGCACTTCTCTTCGGGATAATCTTTACCACAGATGTTTTAAATGTAGTGGTAAGATAAATAAGTTAAAAAAGTTTATATATGTTACGTTTTATTCTATAAAATTTATGCTATTTGAATTTTATACGTGTAAATTTTAGCGAGAGTTGAGGATGGGTGATTTTTATATTGCAAATAAATAAAAAAATATCTTAAATTAATTATAGAGAAGTCAGTAATTTGATAATGGATTAACAAAATTTTTTTAACTATGGTAATCAATAATTATCTTAAATAGAGTAATTAAATTGACAAAAGTAAATAAAATAATCAAAATAAAAATGACACTTTTTGAAGGTTTAATTTACCCTTTACAAAGATAAGAAATCACATATAAATTAAGAATGAAATGGTGAAACATGTAATATCAAAGTTACTGAAAATCCAAATACATATAACATAGATAATGAGGCATGACATCTCATTCGAAATCTACAAAGTTGAAAGTAAAAACTCGTAAATTTTATAATTAAATTTTTTTATGAAAAAAGCACTCCAAAGCGAACTTTGAAATGAATTTGTGAATAAAACCTTGTTTGTTGTAGGATTATCCGTGATTAATAAATTGGCACATTAGTAGTAAATTAAACAAAAAGTAGGAAAGACTCGTAAATAAATATTTGTAAATTTATTTAAATATAAATCATAACTATTATAAATAAATATTAATAACTCTCGTATTTAAGATTCTTAAGTCTAGAATCTCGGGTTTAAATATTAGTATTTATTTTTAATTAATTATATTAATAACCATATAAAAATATAGATATTGGAAACATGGAATTATATAATAATAATCTAAGCATGGCCAAGTGTTTGCATAAAACAATGCATGTGTCAGTGTATTTGCATGATGCACTTACGTAACATATCATTTAAGGGTATAGAAACAAAACAATTCACTGCGAAATGCACAGATACAAACATTGAATCTGAAATTTTCCATAATCTCAAACAACTAACCTACTCATTTCACCATATACAAAACAAAAAATGGTGAAATTAAAGAGTATAGATCTGTACCACCACCTAGAATGGCTTCTAGGACTGAGCCACACGAGTAAGGGTTGATGTTCTCCCTTTTTCTTTTGTCTCTTTTGATGCTAGGCGAAACAACAAAGGATCGATTTTCTCCTTCTCACCATCAAGGATGGAGGTGACAAGTTTAAGCCGAAGAAAAGAAAAAATGGGGAAGATCATGGGGCAAAACATGTATTAGCCCTTTGTAAAAATGAAATAAAATAAAAAATTCTTATATATTAGAGATTTATGCTCGTTGATTTTTAATCCTCTGGAAAATGGATGGGGTGGAGAAATAGAAATTTCCACATTTTAACAAAAGAAATAAATATAAAATATTGGAGGAGAAGAATTATAGCACCAAAATGGCATCCTCAGTCCTCACTTTTTATTTATATATTAAATATTATTTTCCTCTCCCGCTTTTTTCACTTTCCATTTTGCTAATTACAGATCTAACCAATTCCCACCAAAAAGAGTTCCCTTTTTCCCACAATTCCGTTACTCTTCTTTCAAAGGAAAGGGTCCCCAGAAACCCAATTTTCTTTTCAAATTTATTTTTCTCATGTCCGCTTCTCAAGAGCCGTTAAACCAATCCCTACAGCTGCAAAATCAGCAGCTGCCTTTCTCTATGAAGCCGCCGTTTATGTCTCCTGGAGGCGATTATCACCACTTTGCTTCCACTGGGTCTCGCTGCTTAGCCGATCAAAAAGGCGATGCCATTGTCGTCCAATCTCCTGTAGCTTCTTTTCTCCACTGTTTCTAGTTTTGTATTTTCTTCTTCTTCTTCTTTTTGTCGTTGACCTGGATATTTAGTTGAGATCTGATTTAGGCTGTGAATTTTGTGATTTTCTTTCTACTTGTAGTTGCTGGAATGGAGCTATAATTCATGGAGAAAACTTGTGTGGTTGAAATGTTAGTTTGGTTTTTAGTTGATGGGGGTTCTCTTTGGTTTTTTTAATTGGGAAATTTGGCGGGTTTTTGGCAAAATTGTCGGGTTAATTGTTGTTTTAATTTGGTATTAGCCTATTAGGTTTAATATGAATAAATAGGTTTTTATTAATCAAAAAAAAGAAAGACACAGTCAGGAAATTTAGTAAAGAATCTAAGAATAAGAACAAGGGCAAAGACTTAAAAGTAAACAAGAAAATAAAACAAAATGATAAAACAGGCTAATACATCAACTTCTATATGTAAAGCCTATTGTGTTACTGCTGGACGTTCAAGTAGATGCCCTGGCTTATTCAGAGTTTTTTGTTATTGGAATTATCCAACTGTCTACTGGCTTTCATAATGATGTTTGCCACGGTAGAATTAAGCATAAAACTTGTCTGTCTTGACTGATTTTAATAGTGCAGTATGTTAGGAGTTTCATGCTAACTCAGTTTGAGCCAAAGTTGGCAAGGAGCAAGTAACAGCGCACTTTAACCTGTGATGATTTTATATATTTGTCTATTTGTTTTTGAACTGTAATGCTGATTGGGACAATGATGTTGTGAGTAGTAAATGTTCTTGAAGTTCACTTGTTTGATAAAGGATTATTGCTGCAATGTTAAGGTATTAGTATTCCAAATACATAATTAGATCCTTCATGTCATAATTTCTTGTCAAGCTAGTTTGACTTTTTCTCCTTTTCGGACAATTGTTCTTTACTTTCTTTTCTAAGTTTACTGTGTTCTGAGCAATATGTTCTGTATAAGTCTCTTCAAAGTTTGGATAATATAGTTTGCTAAAATAAAATAAAAGAAGGTTATATTGCTTTAATTGACTCACAATTAATTTTCATTAGGGGGCACTGGCTTTTGTTTGTTCTTAGTGACTGTGGTTTTCAATGATCTCTATAAATTCAATTATTGATGACGTTTTTATTATGAACAACAACATAGTCAT
Source organism: Gossypium australe (assembly GCA_005393395.2). NCBI lineage: Eukaryota > Viridiplantae > Streptophyta > Magnoliopsida > Malvales > Malvaceae > Gossypium > Gossypium australe. The sequence goes on from CM016622.1 coordinate 24,444,412, forward strand.
CATGATAATTTTCAAAATGTAGATTATTGATGTTTCCGGAACATGTTGATTTCAACTTACCAATTGAGTACTAGAAGCTGTCAACTGCACCTGGTTGAAAGACACACTCTTCCTTTCGCTTCTTCACCCTTCTCTTCTTTGTATAAATGCTTTTAAGGTTCTAGTCTAAATTGATAATGTCAGCAAATGCAAATATGCAGTATTTCTTTCTTGGTGCATAGTTTAACTTCTTGTAAATAAATATCCTCTATTTTTTTCTCGTCAACTTTTATATTCCAATATATTGCTTTTTCTTGAATGGAGCCTGAACTTTCTTTCTTCTTGATTTTCTTTGTGCCCAAAAGTTTATTGCCTGTCTTTCTAATTGCAATTTGAAAATGTTGTGTAATATTTGCTAAAGAGGAAGAGTGATGTAGCAGATCGAGAAGTTGAGTCTGGTGACTGGGCAAGGCCTCCAGGGTACACTGAAGTTATTGGCAGTCCTCTCCAGACACCTGTATCAGGAAAAGGGGGAAAGGCTCAAAAAACATCAAGGCTAACAAAGAACAGTAGATCTGGTCCTCAAATTCCTGCTTCAAATCTTGGTGAGTAGTATCGTGTGCAAGTTATAAGGCTAAGGTGATGTCTTTGACTTTTCTATGTACCTTACTTAGCGACAGCATTGTAAATCCACTAGGTTTTCTTCCGAAACCATTAACTTTTGACTTAGTTCTACCGGACTATAGGAGTAAAAGTTGATATAGATAATAAGGAACTTCTGAAAATTTCCAGGTTCTCCTGGCAATAATGTCACTCCTACAGGTCCCTGCCGTTATGACAGCTCCTTAGGTATTTATTTTTGTCCCTTTTATGTATTTTGCTTGATTTTTTTAATGATTCCAAAACAAGTTAATTGGCTAAATTATTGTTTGCATTGTTACTAACTGCTTATGGAGTTGAGCGAGTGAATAGTAAGACTGATATAATGTTCTCTGAATTTAACCCAGGGCTTTTAACAAGGAAGTTCATCAATTTGATTAAACAAGCTGAAGATGGTATTCTTGATTTGAATAAAGCTGCCGATACCTTGGAGGTAACTGTTTCATTGCTTGGCTAGACAATCCAGTCATACAATCCTATTCTTAATGGCTTTCTGTTCCTACAGGTGCAAAAGAGGAGGATATATGACATTACCAATGTTCTTGAAGGAATTGGTCTCATAGAAAAGAAACTCAAGAACAGAATTCAGTGGAAGTATGAGCTACATCTTTTGTTCTCTAAACTTTGTTGGCACTGATTAGTTTTCTGCTTAAGAAAACACTTCAATCTTTTATTTAATATCAGGGGGCTTGATGTCTCAAGGCCAGGCGAGATTGATGAGAATGTCACTACTTTGCAGGTATGAAATTATATTTGTAGACAAATTGTTGACTAAATGCAGATTCATTTATGGATTAAGCTTCAGCTGTTATGGTTTTCTATTTCGTGTTTGTACTTAATAGAAAATTAATCCAATTTTACTTTTTCTTCTTTCAGGTACATGCACATGTAATGGTTCATTTTGTGCTGCTCTCTGGTTTGCTTTATTTGCTGTCTTTTGACTGTTAAATACTACATCCCTTGTATATCCATCTTAAATGATCAAAGTGTATTTTGGTTGAAATTTGAAAAAGACTAATCTTTTTTAGTAAAACCAGATCTGCCATATAACTTGGATCCTTCAGTGCCTCCTTGATCAACTCATATAGGCTACTGGAAATGTTCTTTACAGCCTTTCAGTCCCGTACTTCTGTCAAAAGCCATGATATATTTTCCACCTTTCTCTTTGTCTTCCTTGCCCTCTAATTTTTAGCTTGGAAGTTCAGGCCTGTTAATTGAATGCTCTAGCACAAATGATAATACTTTGTAGAGTTGTATTGAGTAAAATTTATCATTAACAAGTACAATACATGGAAATGATGGATCAAATGCCTTTTTCTTTGTGTTTACCATCAGCGCAGTTTGTAATGAGAACTTCACAATGGTAACATTCCTTGTAGGCAGAGGTTGAGAACCTTTCTATCGAGGAACGCTGTTTAGATGAACAAATCAGGTTAAGCTGCTATGGTCTCCTCCTGTATCTCAGTTCAATTCATTTCATCCTCCGGATTGTTGTAGACATTTCTATTATTATACAGAGAAATGCAAGAAAGATTGAGGAACTTCAGTGAAGACGAAAATAATCAAAAGTAATCTTCACTTACCCACTCAAGATGTTAATATCTCAGCAGATCAACATAACTCATTTCATCTTTTCCCATCTCAGGAGGCTCTTTGTCACCGAGGAAGATATCAAGAGCTTACCCTGCTTCCAGGTTTGTTCATTGGTCAAATTTTTTATATTAATGTTTTTGGTATGGTAATTGTAAGGTCATCTAGGCGTTCCTAATGCTAAGGATGCTTTCTACGTTCTGTTAATTTGCCTTCTTTAGAATGAAACACTAATAGCCATTAAAGCTCCACATGGAACCACTCTGGAAGTCCCAGATCCTGACGAGGTAGCCTCAAAAGCTTGAAGAATTTAACACATGGTTTATGATTTTATGTTCTTTCTTGACTGCAACATTTTTCCTTTATAGCAGGCTGTTGACTATTCCCAAAGGAGGTACAGGATTGTCCTCAGAAGCTCAATGGGTCCTATAGATGTTTACCTTGTCAGGTATCACTACTTCTTGTTGGTTAAAAGATGGCATCCTAAAATGCAGTTTCAATCTTTTTTTGTTTCATGGCGAAACCTTTGTGCTAAAGAAAAAATATCCATCTAAGCATTGAAGTGGTCAGCTTTCTTTATGATTCCTGTCTCTCTGATATTATAGTCAATTTGAGGAGAAATTTGAAGAGATACAAGGAGCGGATCCACCTCCAAACTTTCCATCAACTTCAGGCTTGAATGAGAACCCGGCAACAACAATGGTACCAGAGGAAAGCAGAGGGAAGGAGAAAGAAATGCAGGGGCAAGATGACAATAAAATGTTCTCAGATCTTAATGCCTCACAGGATTTTGTGAGTGGGATCATGAAGATCGTTCCCTCTGATGTAGACGTAAGTTCGATTTTTTTTTTTTTTTTGGGGGGGGGGGGGGGGGGGACCAAAAAAGAAGCCACTTCAGGGGATGGAGACAGATCTTAGGTGTTAGGATTTGAGCCCCATGCCAGTAGAAACTATCTGTTAAAGGAGCTTCATGACATATTAGGCTTTTACTGAATGGATATTGCTCTGCTTTTTGAGAAACAAAAAGCTTTCAGGAAACAAATATATCTGTAGATCTTAACCTAATGAATGTGTTGATTGTCAACTAACGGGGGTTTGGTTCCTTCTTAACATTTTCCTTTTTTCTTTTGGTCAAAACAAGATTGGTTTACCATTTCAATATAGTCAACTGAAGTTTTTAATTCATATGCTATTTTGATAAATTGATAATGAGTACTCATTACCTGGTATTCTTTTGCAGTGTGATGCTGATTATTGGCTATTATCAGATCCAAGCGTTAGCATCACTGACATGTGGCGGACTGAATGTATCCTCTACTGAGAAGTACTCAGATTAGTGCTAATTATTTTCCTCTTTCTTACTGTTTTGCATTCCATGACAATTGACTACAGCTCTGATTGAGTGGAGCGAGCTTGGTACACTAAATGAGGGCTATGGCATGGCCACAGTTAGCTCAACATGTCCCCAAACGCCCACTTCAAATGCAACAGAAGCACCTTCTGCTAACTCAACCGGGAAGTGAAAGGCATGTTTGCATATGTGAAAATGAAGTTTCCGGAACCTTTTTTTGTCTGTTGAGAGCATTCCTGGCACTTTGGACATTAATGTGAAGGTTCGCAAAAGTTGGCTACTCAATGTTCTTCAAAGTTAGAGGAACTAAAAAACAGGAAGCGGATGTTCCGATCTCTGTACAGGTAAGTGATGCTAACAACCCAGGTGCTCTCGTATGAATAAGGCCATATTTTATTTTGTTAAGTCCATGTATATTATCCCATCTTTTGCTTTTATTGCATCAACCAGCACATCTTTTACATAGGGTCATATAAACATCATGAGATGACAAACAAATGATCTGATGTACCTTGTTTTTACTGTATTGAGAAATTTTATGATGAAATAAAGATGTTATAACTCGTAAGAAATGCTTCAGTGCATGGCAAGCCTTTTCTTTGAGAAGTTCCCCCCCTCAACATACCAGAATTATGCAAGCATGATGCTGGCTGCAATGAATTGCATCACGTAATACTCTAGATTCATATCATCTTTGACAGATTGAAATCTGATGCCTGATGAGTTAAAATTCAGTTCCTTGATCTGTTACTTATTTGCAGAACTTGTATATGGCTATTTTGATGTGATATGTTCCTGTAAGCTGAAGTTATATTTAGGTTTAATCTTTTTATTATTACAATCTTACGTCTATTTTCAACAAATGAATGCTAGTCTTTGCAATTAACCCGATTGCAAGCACACTGAAATCAACCAAAATCATTTTTGGAGCTTCAAGAAAAACTCTTCAAGCCTCCATGGGAAACAACCAAAGAAAACCATGTATTACTTGTACACTAAATATGATGAGACAGGAGCATTGAATTTGGAAGTACCCAAACATTTCACTTATCTTTTTCAACCTTCTTTCCTATCCAACCCGCAACAATGGGAGTGAGTGCCACAGTTGGAGGAAACCTTATAGGAGATGCAGCTTTGTGTGCAGCATATGCCAAAGCAAAGGTCCCGACTTTCTCTCCAGTAGCATCAGTTGAGATTCCCACCTGGAAATTCCATCTAATGGTTAGTCCTCTAAAACCTTTCATCATCAGAAGTCATGAAATGAAGAATTAAGGGAATTTTACAACCCCTACGTATATATATCTCCTCCCCTTCTCTTTTAATTTACCTTTTGCAGCAGTGCTTGAACATCAACGCCTGCACTGATTAGTGCATAACAAAGGGAGAAGGATATCAAGGAGAGAGTAATAGAGGTTGCCAAGTATGCCCCTCCATATTTTGCTAGAAGCTCTTTTGCTTGATCCCCTTTTGATTTCTTTTGTTCCCCTTCTTCCTTTGAGCTGAATATCTTCATATATTCACAAAATACATGAAATCGTAGTAAGAAGTTAGCTTCCCATGCCCCAAAACTGACAAACACTGTATGGTAGGTAATCATTAAGATAACATATAGTATGTTTGGGGTTCAAAAAAAAAAAAAATCTGGTGCAGACTTCTTTTTGTACTCTCCCTACTACCAAGCTGAATTTGTGTGATAGGGGGTTTCTTAGCAATTGAGCCAACAAAATTAAACATAAGAAAATATTGAGAAAAAGAGTAGAATTGAGTAAGTACCTTCCATAGCCCAACTTCAAGGCCATACTTCTTTGTAACCTCATCCACAGATGATGACGATGATGATGAAGGGGGGGTTTGAATTTCTTCAGCTTTTTCTTTAATAGCTTTGATTTGATAGCTTCTAAACTTGGGTTTGATGGAAGTTGAAGTTAGTGCAGAGGAAAGCTTGGAGTACGTATGGGCAGTCAAGAAAGAAGTGGAAGAGAGAGGAGTAAGTGTTAGAACTGCTGTCGTGGCCATTGTTGTTTAGCTAACCATAGAGTTTTCTATCCAAACAAAAGGGGGGACGGGGGAATATCTGGTAAAGGAAAAACAGAGGTGGATAGACAAACGAACAGGCCAAGTCCAGATTAAAAGGTGGTTCAGCTGTAATGGTTGCTTGAGTGACGATATTGGCCCTGTAGTTTTGATTTATTTTAGGTTACGGACAAATCTGGGAAAGCCGAAGGGGGCAGCTTCTGAAATTGAGGCCAAACTTGAACGTACGTGTCTTAACTTCCATTCATTATTTCGGGACACAAACAAATTCCTAAAGGCTAAGCCATGGTCATCGACTCGTTCTATTTCTACATTATATGTTTTCTCAAAATATTTGTCTTCTCTTTTTTTTATAAGATTCTGCTATTGAATAGAGTTTTCCATGGCTCGGACTCAGGTAAGTAAAAAAGTTTTAGGCCCGTTTTTTAGGTTTAGGTTTGGCCAAAAAAATGAGCTTAAAATTTATTTAAGTCTGACTGAATAAAAATGTTAAAACTTGATCTCGGCTCGCTCGTATTAAAATTGTTTTATATTTTTTATATAAAAATAAATTTAAAAAATATAATACATCAATTTTACTAAAAATATTAAAATAAATGTTTCTCAACAAATGGAAAAAAAATTTAAAAATATATATTTAAATAATAGTAAGACAAGTACAACTTAGCAAACAAATACCTCTACAATAGTAGTAAAAGTAATAATAAAACAAGAGTTATACAATATTCAAAAAATAACAATAAAATAGTAGTAATATAATAGCGAAATGTTATCAAAACAATGAAAGAACAGTTAAAAAACAGCAGCATTTTTCTTTTTTTGCAAAATCGGGTTAGATCAGGTCGAACTTGGGCCAAAAAAAGCTTACTTGAGGCCTAGTCCTTTTAGAAAGTAGATTTTATTTTTTTTTCTAAGCTCATTTTTGGGTTTATATTTTTATCTAAATCCGGCTACTTTTCGAGCAAGCCTTTGGGCTGAATTGAGTGGCTCGACCCATGAACAAGTTTAGTACTGACATAATATTGTATTTGGGGAGGATATTATAATATATATTTAAATAATCGAAATGTTAAAAAGCATAATTAATGCTATCAATATTTATCAATGTTATTCGCCGCCCTCGATGGTTATGTTCCATTCGAATTCTATGGCTTTTGTTTCAAAATGGTTAGCTTCGGAGAGTGGTTGGGTTAAGCTTAATACGAATGGTACAGTTTCGTCTAGCGCTTACTTGGCTACAATTGGGGGAGTCATTAAGGATGCTTATGGTAATTGGTTATATTTTTACTTGATGGCATTAGGGAAAGATGAAGTGTTTAGGATTGAAGCGAGATCGATGTTAGAAGGGCTTCGACTAGCTTGGGACAAGGGTTATCGACTGGTTAAGCTTGAGTCTGATAACGCTCTTTTTGTGGAGTTAGCCGGTGAATCTATTGATAGTCATATTGTAGAATTACAGGCTATTTATAAGTTGTTACATAGGAATTGGAAGGTTCGTATTAGTCTCACTTCCAGAGCTCACAATGAAGTTGCAGATTTTATGGCCAAACATGCTGCTATAAGATTCACAAGTATCAAGGTGTTCTTCATACCTCCTCAAGCTGTGCGAGGTTTAATTCAAAAAAATATATTAGGCTTTTAATTTTATGTTTTTTATTGTAATCACCTAGTGTTGTTCTTGTTTACCAAAAAAAAAATTATAGATTTTAAAAATATCTTATATTAAAATAATTCCAACTTTATTTAAAAAAAAAATTCAATTCAAGCATTAAAAGATGTTATATATCTAAACAATTAATTGATAAAAAATTAAAATGAAAACTGTAACAACCCAATTTTCAGTTGTGTCGGAAATAGTAATTTGAGATCACTAAATCTGACAAGTGAGTTTAAAAATTTAAATAAATTAACATTTATGAGTCAAGTATGACATTAGAAATATTTTAAAATTAGTGAATTTTGTGAATTAAAAGAATTTATTAGAAAAACTGGGTAGAAAACAAGGTATCGAGACCTCGAGTTCATAAATCGAGCCAAAAATATTTATGGAGTGTTATTGAGTCTAGTTTTTCATAAAAGAAATGGTGTAAGCAACGGAATTGTAAATTATGAGATATAATAAATTTTGTGAGACAATGTCAGAATGATTTCGGGTTCTCCTGTTCTGAATTTGGAAAATCATCAAAAATTTTAATAAAATAATTAGAGGCTTAAATTTATATGTTTAAATTCTAAATGAGTCTATTTTCAATAGAAACAAACGGAAACATCATCCAAATTTCATACTAAGAGATAATTAATTTTTAGTGAAGAAAGGTTGAAACTGTCAAACAACAGAACATGGATAAATTTGAAGATTTTACTGTACTTATTAGCTAAATTATAAATTCTGAAATTTTTGTGGTAGAAATATATTTGAGTCTAGTTTCAAAAACATTAAGCGGATCCTAATTTAGAATTATGTACCCTTAGATATAAATAATTTAGTAACTATGACTCAAGTGGACAGCTTTGATATGAACATAAGTAAACAGTGGAATTATCTGTAATTTTTTTGTAAACTCTGGTAATATCACGTAACCCTGTTCCAGAAACGGATGTGGGTTAGGAGCGTTACAAAAACCCTGGCATATAATAAAACATATAAGTATAAAATTTAATTGATTTTTAAGATATATAAAATTCATTCATAATTTATGAATCAATAAAAACAATTAATTATAGATAATAATGTGTGAAAATTACTTTTTTATAATAATTTTTATAATAAATTACATAAAAATGGACAATTTTAATACAAAAATCATCAATTGTAATTCTCAATATTCTAAAATACAGGAACTATTTTTAGGAATATAACTTTACAAATAGTTTACAATCCAAAACGCCCATGAATTAAAAACATCTTAGATACATGCGTGAAGTGGTGGTAAGCTAGTTAAATAACCCAATGAAACTTCCAGAGAGTGATGATCTTAGAGTGAATAGGAGATAATATCCCAACAACCAGCAGCATTAATGCTCATAGGTTGGCTAACGTTGTTGCTTACAAGTCCTCGAGGAGATTTGAGAACTTGATGAGGATGAGTTTTGTTGCCTGAACTTTTGGCTACCTATGTTCGAAGGACGAAGAGTTGCTTCTTTTTTCTTTTACTTTTCAATACTACATAGGAAAAGTTGTAACATCAAGCTATGGACATATTTTATCCAGTTTTGCCTCCTCACCAACTTCATACCCTAACATATTCCTTCCTTTAAATACATCTTACAATTTTCATGGTCAAATCTAATGATTACTGCATCAAGAAACAATAATCTCCTCGTTGTTAAATTCATGAATTCTCATTCACCATTTAAGTTAGGCCTAATTACAAAACTTTTCACTAAAGGCTTTTCCTCCCATCTTCATTCAAATAACAAATGAAGTCTTTGTTATCTCATCACATGATTTTTTTGCTAATCAATCTCACACAATGTATACACATGGGCTATCACTATTGTCCTTGAACAAAACTTTTAAACTCTAATATTTCATTCCATATTTATTTTTGTTACCAATCTCATACAATGGATGCACTTATGCAATCATTATTTTGACGTTTTCTTGCACCCACATTATTTTAATAACAACCAATCATGTTTAATAACAATTTAATTATATACATGTCAAAAGGGCACTTGATTTGTAGGATTTTTCAATTCGATGCCTCAATGATGTTTTAACATAAACTGGAACAAGATAGTTTTACAAAGAAGAGAGACAGATTCACTACTTCTACTTTGCTGAGCCTCAGTCAATGAATGATTTTATTTAACAATGAATCTAGAACCCTATTGATTACAACTCAATCTACCTTTACACATTAGATAATTGCAACCCCGACAAACTACCCCCAATATTACACTCATTCACCCCAAACAATCTCACTTACAAATTGCAATAACTCTAATAAAATGTCTAAAACACCAGTGTAAAAATACAAAGCAAAAAAAGCACAATACTTAGTTGAAAAACACTCCAAAGGCACACAAGAGCAAGTCGACCATTAGCCTATTTATAGGCTGAAACATCAACATTTAGATAGGTTTGAAATGTTCATATAAAATTTGAATTTTTCTCTTGAATTATCTCCATAAATTATCAAATAAATTACTCTATAAGCAAGTCTCCCATTACACTTAACAAAAAAAAGATAAAGTTTGCTTTCAAACAAACTCTCTTCTTCCTTCTTCCATTCGAAACGCAAGCTTCCAGCAATATTAAAATTAATCCAAGCAAAAAACTAGATATCATTTGCTGAAATGAAGTCAACCGAAACTATCCAAGCAAAGAATGTTAACAAACTTACTGCACTTTAACTGTCCCAACTTGTTGTCCCAAGTGTTGTCCCAATTTGCTGTCCCAATTGTTACCTTAACTTGTTGTCCCAAGTGTTATTGGAATAGGGAATGAAAAAATGGCATCCCAAACACTTAAAATCCCAATAACATATTTTTACTTTACCTAAATATTAATCCCATAGCTTTACCAACTATCACAAAAGGAATGAACTTGAAATCCTCATCAATCAAATCTATTTTTTTTCCCTTTTCATTCCCTATCAAGCAAAGATTAAGAGAGAAAAAAAGAATTGTTGTCATCAAATATTCAACTTAATTTCATTATTTACATTCTTAATATTCATTAAGAAAAATCTTATACTTTTGCAATCCAACACCAAAATATTAGTTTTAAAAGAATTATGCATGGACTCTATACCTAAACTCTAAACTATGACTCCAAGATTTGTAACGACCTAAAATTTACGGTTAGCGGAAAGTGTATTTTCGGGTCTCTCTTTTCGTAAAACGGATTCGTAAATATTTTTAATAAATATTTACGAAGTTAGTTGTGTGGTTTTTGTTAGATGAATTAGCTTGAATTATGAGTAATTAGGTATAAGGACTAAATTGTATAAATGGTAAAAGTTTAATTATAGAATAAAGAAAAATGAAGGGATTAAATAAAAATTAAACCATAAATTGACATGTGTGGTAAAAATAATTCCATGTGTATAAATAATATACATATATTTAAATATAAATTAAACTTACTTATTATTTAAGTAAATATTATAATATTATTATATTGTTATATCATTATAATTTTTTTTTTTTTTTGCAAAAACTCAAATTGGGCTTTATTACTTCCAAAACAGTACCTAATAGATAAAGGTCCTTAGAACTAGGCCTAATGAATCAAACAAAGAAATTAAAAAGATTTTAAAGCAGACCTAAAAATACGGGCTTGATTTTGCAACCAAAACCGTCCGTTTTAAAATTCAAAAATAAACAAAATAAGGAATACTCTGGAAGCATTAATGGTTGATATTGAATTGACAATACTGTCCGTTTCGAGTCTGAGTCATATTAATAGGGGTAAATAAATGAATTGACAATATGATTGATATTGAATTACATTGTATGTGAATTGGAATTGGAATTGGATAATGAGTTGAATTATACAAATGAAATGTATGAACCAAGGGTTCATGAAAAGAATATTGTTATTGATAAATGATATGTGAATCAAAGTGAAAAAAGCTATTTAAAATAGCTAATGATGAGAAATGAAAGATAAATGGATAAATTGATTTGTTGATTGACTAATGTTCTATTCTGGTTAAAAATGCATATTTTATAATGTTATTTTTTTAAAGCATTCGGATTATAGAAATACCACTGAGTTTATATTCAGCGTACGGTTTGTTTTCTGTGCGCAGGCTAGGTTAAAGTCAGATCGTTGAATCAACATCCACGGCCGATCCGAAACTCAATGTGGTGAAGTATATTTCTTTTTGGTAATGGCATGTACCTATAATGATTGTGTTTGTCATTTTGGGAAGTGTTTGTAAATAATATTATAAGATGATATTGGTATATATATAAACATATGTGTTATGTTGAAGTTATAAAGTGGTATGTTAAAGCTATTGCAAAGTATGAATGAATAGACAAAATTTTGGGTTAAATTGGTATGATTTAGAAATTGGTTTGATTGATGATTATTTGGATTGTTTTGATAATATAAGTAATGTATCTATGAGGGTTCAATGATTAGGCACTTAGAATGTCTATTTTAACAAGTTTTAGAGGTGTTTAATCGAGTTTTGAAGTGGTTGAATGATTGGTTATTGAGTTGCTTGTTGTTTAAGTTTACAAGGTTGGTAAATTTGATGTTTAAGGCTCATTTTGAGTCTATACGACCTGGCACACGGGCGTGTGACCAGCCCGTGTGGGACACACGGCTAACATATGGGCGTGTGGTTTGGCCGTGTGTCCCCTGCAACTTTAAAATTTCAAAACAGAATGCTCAGGTAATTTCATACGGGCAGAGACACGGACGTGTGTCAAAACTTTTTGATAGTCACTCTTATCCTCTAAAATTCTTTAAGTCAATCCATATCACTATTTTCTCTAATAATTTTAAGGCCATTTTAATTTTCAAAAGGTTCGGTCATGGTCTTATTGGTTGTGTTGGCTCTTATAACTAAAGAAGCCCATGAATCATGATGGTCTAATACCAGTGAATTAAGCTCCCTTTCATCTCCATTCATCATTTCACTTCTAATTGTTTCTTGACAACTACATCACACAATCCTCAACATTCATTTTTTTATTAATGCAAACCTAATCACACTCGATACCATGCTCCTTTTATTTATTGTATGTTGGATCCAAAGCTAGTTCTCTTTTGATTTTATACATATTAGAAAAAGGATTTGAGTGTCTTCACATTTGGGTTTTTGTGACTTTGGATGTACAAAAAGGATTAAATTTTTCGAAAAGAGTTTAAAATTGCCTAACGTCACAATTTAATCTTTCAACTATTGAGTCCCTATTTGCTCAAAAAGAAGTTACCAATAAGATTGTAAGAGCAGAAAAATTGACAGCGGGCACAAGTAATTTTTAGAGTAAAATGGATTTAGTTTTAAGAGTGAAGTTTTAGGTTCCTTCCTGAAAATCTATCTTCCTAGCCACGACTACCGGAAAAAGACTCCTAATAACAAGAATCACCTTTTACTTCTACCCCTTCTTTTCTAATTTCTACCTAAAACAGATCCATCCAACTGTTACTGAGCCCTGCAATTCATTTCTTTTTCACTTGAGAAACACAAAAATTAATTACTCTTTTCTCTCTTTGTTCTTCTCCCTTTTAAATGTCTTCCAACAAGAAAAACCTGTTTAAATCCCTGTTAACAGTGAATGCAGGATGCGGGTGTAGCAGGCCTAAGCTCTCCGATGCTTATGAACCCAAACCCAAATCCAAATCTTCTTCTGCACCCCGAAATCCAATCAACAGTGCCCTTCCAACCATCGAAAACGATGATCTCACATCCACTTCTTTCTCTTTCAACAATAACGATACGGTATCATCATCACCCACTACTACTGATCTCTACTCTGAATCTGAACCTGATCTTCCCACAGCTAAACTCAGTCGCCCTTGCCCTAAAATCATCGACAGCGTCGCCGTTGTGAAGGATTCCGACGACCCTTACAAAGATTTCCGGCATTCCATGCTCCAAATGATCGTGGAAAAACGAATCTACTCGAAACATGATCTGGAGGAACTTCTTCAATGCTTTTTGGAGCTGAATTCACCATGCCACCACGATGTTATTAACAAGGCTTTCATGGAGATCAGGAAGCGGGTTCTTCCCGACGAGATTGTTACAGCGCTGCAGGATCAGGAACCATGCTTTGTTCATGGAGGAGAGAAACCTGGATCCTAGCTTGACGCAGCTTTCGACACGCGTGTGTGAGATGACAACACATGTGAATACATTCAATTCGCACGTGGGAAGCAGCTACTAGGCATTTTGACGAAGTCGGGTGCTCTGCATTACCATTGGTATATTCTTATTATATTCGTAAAGTTTTGCATGTTAATTTTGTTGAGTTTAAGATATTATTAATTCATACAGATTTTTATATGTTATGTATTAACACCATATTTTGTATTAATTTTTTTAATATTATAACGTGTTATTATTATTATTATTATTGTTTATTCTTGCTGAGTATGTTTCCCTATTATTGTTCACTAATATGACGTATTAAGTTTTATACATATCAACATGTATCTTATTCTAGACTTGTGTTTATGTAGTTCCATATATGATCTCATGGGTGACTTCATAGGGGAATATAGATACTCCTCCTGCGAACACTATTATTATGCGAGCTGTGTGTGTAAATTCTTTTGCAAAAGTTATATTAATAATTTACAGTAATTGATAGTAAGAAGTGTTTACAGTCTCCTTTGAGCATAACCGAGTTTGGAGGTTGACGGGAGGGACTTAAGGTTTACGAATACTGGGGTTTTTATGATGATAAGCTAATGAGTAATGATGTTGTATTTAACTTCTATTTCACCTTACTTTTGGTACAAGAACGACTACTATTCATCAATGGATAAGTATTCTCTTTTTTTTGGTTTTCTTCTTATTTTATAAACTCATTGTGGTAACCAGGTTTAATCCTATCAAGCTCTTGCTCTCTAGACCTGCTTTATCGGGAAGAACTGTAAAATGACTTCTTTTGTCGGGTGAGTTTAATATTTCTATTGTTTAGCTGAAATCTATCAAATCTCAAGTACTTTCTGAATGAATTTCATGAAGATGTGAAGCCTGCATTCTAAAAAGCTTTCTAGTGATTAAGTTAGTAAGATTAGAAGAGTTTAAGAGAATAGTAAAGAAATAGAGTTATAGAATGAATCTTAGAATGGGACTATACCTTTCTCCTTATACCTAAATTTGGGCTTCCTTCCTTGGGCTACTTGTGTCATCCTTTTGCATAAGTGTGGGTGGTCTTTTCCTTATTGACTTAGGCATCTTTGCTTGACCATGTCATGTTCAAGGACTCTTATGTTTATTATCTTGCTTTCTTTTTTGTTTTTTATGTAAAATAATCAGCATTCTCAATTGTTTTACAATTTGAACTTAATCTTATTTGAATTCTAGTGGTATTCAAATAAAGTTTTCTCAATAACAATGCTTTTAAGGTTTCAGACTCAATTCAAATGTATGCGAGCTGGGCAAGGACTAGCGTCCATTGCCTTGTTTGTTTTGGCTTAGGTGCTTCTAAGGGGTGTGATGCTTACTAGAAGTGTGGAGTGTAGCACTCATTCGGCCAAAAGTGAATGAAATTTAAACACTTCGGGTCGTTTATTCATTGTTATCTTAGGTTGGTAATTGGTAACAAAAAGGAAATTTTTATTATTATCTCATTCTATAGGAGCAACAAGCAATTTACAAGAGATTTTTGAATTTTGAATTGTGATTTTTTAAAAGATAATTTAAAGGTAGGCTTTAAGTTGAATGAAAGGAAAAGAAAAAAGAAAAAGAAGTTGGGGGAGTTAAGAGCATTTAGCTTCATAATTTCCATCACCATTTGCTTACTTTTGTGGGTTTGTTGGTAGGAGTATTCAAATATGCTTTAGTGCTTTTGATATAAGGGTACACCATTTTTGTTTTTGTCATGTCTCATGGGAACTTTATGAGCCAATAGCCTCTAAAAGTTCTCATTAACGTTTCAAGGAAAAGCACTTCTTCAAGTTACATAATTTACTATTTATACTCAAGCTTTTGTTAATTCCAATATTATACTTTGAAACCTTCTTATTAAAACAAAGAATTTTGGACCTACACATTATAAATGTGATGGCAGTTCCTAGCTAGCTAGGTTCAAAGTCTAGATCAATAATTCAAGAACTTGGTTAGGTTAAAATATCCACAAAAACACACATTGAACGAGTCTTTGGTGGTTGGATTTATTTATTTAAAAAAAAAAATTGGTCCAAATCTCCTTCACCCAAATTCAGAATTAGAACTTAGAAGTCAAAGTCAATAATTGCCTAAGCCGGCGTACAAGACTATTCCTTGGTCAGCTACCCCTTTACTAATCTACTATTTGAATCAATGACAAAAATTTGATACCTATTTATGATTTATGAAGTTGACATATAACCCTCCAAATTTATCATCTATTTATTTTTCTTCCATCATGTATGGAAATTGTACTAAATATTCAGTACACTCTACCATAAGTAGATTTGTCACATATTTCATATATATATATATATATATATATAATTTTTTTTAATGTCTTATATGTATTTGTCATCAATCTAATCTTACTTGTAAAATTTTTAAATTACACTGATAGTTTATTAAATATTTTTTCTTAAATTTATATAAATATACTTTCAATAAATTTATGACAAAAAACAATATAAATAAAACTACCTTTATAATACAAAAAACATAATTAACAAAGCACGAACAATTCTATACACATTATTTACATAAGATAAAACTCGAACTTGAGTTCTTAATGTCTCAACGTCACAACTTTATTAACAAAGGCCAAATTTCATTAGTTTTAAGTTGATTTTTTAAATTTTTAAATATTTTAATTAATTTTTTATCAATTTCATTTTAATTAAATTCATTCGCTTTTTTTATTTATACTAAAAATTGTTTATATTGTCATTCCAAAAAAAAAAATTTGGGTTTAATTCTTAGTGGAGTCATCAAATATAAAGGGTCATTTGATGGAGAGAAGAGGTGTTGCTAAAATAGCGAACAAAATATACCGGGAAAAGGCAAAGAGCAAGATTGGTGTAGATATTGTAATACTAAGAGCAACAATATTTGGTGGTTTGCAAAGTGGAGAAACATTTGGTGGTTTTAAGGGCAATAACTTGGGTTTTGTTCAATATCAGAGGGAAAAAGGAGATTAGTTTTAATGTATTTGGCTCTAGCTTCATCTCTCATTGAGTGACAGTTTCTTAAGCGTGAATGAAACTTGTAATTAACATTTTCACTTAGAATCTCCATTCATTAATTGCACCACACCAAGCATTATTATATTGTAATTCAAATTTCAAAATTATTTTTTTGTTCAATACCGGAGGGAAATAGGAGACTAGTTTCGATGTACTTGGTTTTGGTTTCGACTTTCACTGAGTGACTGTTTCATAAGTGATGTGTCATTTGTGTGTGAATGAAACGTGTAATCAAATTTTCACTGGGAATCTCCATTCATTAATTACACTGCACCAAGCATTATTATATTGTAATTCAAATTTCCAAATTATTTTTTTTGTTCAACATCAAAGTGAAATAGGAGATTAGTTTCAATGTACCTGGCTCTGGTTTTGACTCTCACTGAGTGACAGTTTCAAAAGTGAGTGATGTATTATTTGTGTGTGAATGAAATGTGCAATCAAAATTTTCACTGGGAATCTCCATTCATTAATTACACTGTACCAAGCATTATTATATTGTAATTCAAATTTCAAAATTAATTTTTTGTTCAATATCAAAGGAAAAAGGGAGACTAGTTTCAATGTACCTAGTTCCAGCTTCGACTCTCATTGAATGGCGGTTACATAAGTGACGTAGCTTTGGCTTCGATTCTCATTAAATGATGGTTTCATAGGTGACGCATGGTTTTGGGAATCTGGCTTCGGTTTTCACTGAACGACGGTCTCATACGTGACGTATTAATTAGGTGTGAATTCAATGTGTAATGTGAAATCTCGGTGACAATCTTCATTCATAAATGCATTGCACTGAGCATTATTATATTATAGTTCAAAATTTTTAATTATTTTTAATAATATAAATACAATTATATTT
Organism: Gossypium australe; assembly: GCA_005393395.2. Taxonomy (NCBI): domain Eukaryota; kingdom Viridiplantae; phylum Streptophyta; class Magnoliopsida; order Malvales; family Malvaceae; genus Gossypium; species Gossypium australe. The sequence goes on from CM016622.1 coordinate 24,461,713, forward strand.
ATCTACGGTTACACCTAAAAATTTTTTTAAATACAATTCACACAATATAAGATTTAAGTTAAATGAAACGTACGTATATAAATTGGAGTATGAGTGCGAAGGTGACAACCTTACTAACAAAAGCCAAATTTGATTAGCTTTAAATTGATTTTTAAATATTTAAATATTTAATTTAGTTATTAAATTATGAATTCATTTTAGTTAAGATGCATCTTAGCGTGAAGCAGAATAATGTATTAATTTTCAACTTAATCCATGAATTAATTTAAAAGAATAATTATGTTTAAGTACTACACAAATTAATTAATTAATTAACAATTTTCTTTAATAAATTTCCAATCCATACAATACACCGGCATGCTTTTCCGGTCCATCGTTCACAAAATACACGTCCCTTATTTTCTGAAACGCGTGCCACGTCAGCAAGGAATCTGACCCGGCTTGGTGACATTTCCCAACCGCCCGGTTCACATCCAAGGTCCTGGCGACCCGGTCCAACCCACCGTACAAGCTTTTACAGAATTTCATGATGTGCTTCACATCATAAACTCTGTTTCCGAAAAACACCCTGAGAACCCTCAAAAACTCATCTAAGCCGCCGGGTAAGTCCCGGCGCGTGAGAATCTTAACCAGGTACCCAAAATCATACGCGCTGTGGAAAGTCACCCAACTCACCGACTCATTACAAACGAGTCCAGACGACATCATCAACTCAGCGAACCGTAACGAGTCAATCCCCTTTTCCTTGTTCTTCTCGAAATCAATCCCTTGCCTCCTCAAGAGCTCGATGGAATCAGGCGCGTGAGCGTCACGGTCAACGTCAAAGTCGCGGAAATTGAATTCCCAGATGAACTGCTCGTCGTCGGTTCCTAGGGTGGGCAAATTACCTGAAGAATCGGTGAGGGTGAGGCCCACTTGGATCAAGTTCAAAGCATCAACGTTGGATTTGAGGACCTTGTAATGATCGGACGGCCGGAACTGGGGGCCGTAAGGCCGGGTTGGATCCACTTTGGGTCTGAAAACAAGACCCGGAAACTCAGTGTCCATGGAGATGAAAGGGTACTCATCGATTGCTTGACTGACCAACTCGAACTCCGAATCTAAATTATCAGACCAAACTTCCCTTATCTTTATATGTCTTGAAACCCTGTCTAGATCTTCAAACCCCATGTCGAAAAACCAGAAAACTGAAGGGAAAAGAAAAAGAAAAACTGGATGTTTTGTATTGTATAAGCCTCTTCGTTATAGGAAAGAAAAGACTGAGGGAAAGGGGGTTATATAAGAGTGGATGAGGGTAGCAGAGTGGTCAAAGTGAAAGAGGGGGAGACACCGTGGGATTGGGTCTTTTTTGACTACGAGGAACAACGAACATAGACTTGGTTTTGTATAATCTTAGTTTTTGTACAAAAGGAGGCGCCACGTTTTTCACTGTTCATTTAATTTAGTGGGAAAGGGTTGGATGGTAGGGTCGGTTTTGGTGTTTCCCAATTTCGGTTCGTAACTTGGGTTTTTGTTCGGTATCCGATGTTAGTTTCGATCTATTTGGCTCTAATTTTAACTCTTACTGAAAGACAGTTTCGTAAGTGACGTGATTTTGATTTTGATTTTACTGAATCACGATTTTATAGATGACACGTGGTTTTGATTTCGACTTTTATTGAATGATGGTTTCATAAGTGACGTGACTTTGATTTTGATTCTCACTGAATCACAGTTTTGTAGGTAACGCATGACTTTGATTTTAACTTTCATTGAGCGACGGTTTCATACATGGTGTATTGTTTAGGTGTGAATTCAACGTATAATCTGAAATCTCATTCATTAATTGCGAGTGTTACTATATTATGATTCACAGTTTAAATTTTTTAAAATAATATAATTACAAATATATTCATAGACGGTTACAAAAACAATAATTTGCACCACTAGATGTTGTCTTGAGAGTTTTGCCTCGCTTAGTTTAAGTTATTTCTTCTCTATGTTATTTATAAATAAATAAAAAACTCTATTACAAAAAATAAATCGAACATTACCGAAAAAAATTTAGCTATAATTCACTCATTACGAGATTTAAGTTAAAAGAAATCTAAATAAAGTTTACACATGATTTACTAAAGATGAAACTTGAACCTAAATACATAATATCTCAAGGCAACAACCTTGCCAACAAAAGCAAGGTTTCATTAGCTTTAAATTGATTTTTAATTTTCAAAAATGATTTAATTACTTTTTTAAAATTATGAATTTCATTTTAGTTAACTTTTTTAAAATTATGAATTTCATTTTAGTCAAGTTTTTTCACTTTTTTTTTATAACATCTTTAAAAGAGATTTTGAGTTTGATCTTTAGTGGAGTCGTCAAAATATAAACTGTTCTTTGGTGGAGAGAAGGAAACTTTGTAAAAAGATAAACGACATGTATTGAGAGAAGGTGGAGAGCAAGATTGGAGTAGACCTTATAATACTAAATGCAACAACATTTGGTGGTTTGTAAAGTGGAGAAACATTTGGTAGTTCTGAAGATAGTAACTTGGGTTTTTGTTAAATACTTGAGAGAAACAGGAGACTAGTTTCAATATACCTCGTTCTGACTTCGACTCTCACTGAGTGACAATTTCACAAGTGACGTGACTCTGAGTCGCTCTCACTGAGTGATAGTTTCATAAGTGGCATCACTCTGGCTTCGACTCTAACTGAGCGAAGGTTTCATAGGTGACATTATTTCAGTGTGAATTCAATGTGTAATTGTAACATCCTAGAAATAGTGATTCTACATTTTGCACTATTTATTGTGTTTGGCTCATTAAGCATACTACATTGAAAATGTTAATTTGCCATGTCTTTTAATGATGGGATTTTAAATGGCAATTATGCCAATTACAAAGTAAGTGGATGGCAATAGTAAATAATCATGATGATTATTTACTTTATAAAATTACTTTTAATTTTATAATAAATTGAGTGGATTAATAAAACAAATAATCATGATGATTATTTACTTTATAAAATTACTTTTAATTTTATAATAAATTGAGTGGGTTAATAAGACAAATAATCATGATGATTATTTACTTTATAAAATTACTTTTAATTTTATAATAAATTGTGTGGGTTAATAAAACAAATAGTCATGATGATTATTTATTTTATAAAATTACTTTTAATTTTATAATAAATTGTGTGGGTTAATAAAACAAATAATCATGATGATTATTTATTTTATAAAGTTATTTTAATATTATAAGAAATTAGGTGGGATAATAAAACAAATAAGCATGGTGATTTATTTATTTTATAAATTTATTTTGATATTATTAAAATTCATCTCCCATACTTGTTAATTGTTTTAAAATTCAAGCATATTCGGTTTAAGTGTTAGCATAGGTGGTGTGCCGAAATTCCATAGGCCTTAGGCATTTGTTACGTTTCATTTTAGCATATTTGTTCATTAAGGGAAGTGTAGTGCCGTTTTTGGCAAGTGTCATTTGAGTGAGGGGTAAAGCCGAAACCATTCAAAGAATCTTCTCTCTTCCTTTATTTTGCACTTTGGTCATTTTGTTTGATTATTCTTTTGGTTTCCAAAGAAAGATCTTAGCACTCTTTTTCTACTCTTTTTCTCTCATCTCTTTTTCTCTTGATATCTTTCTTATAATCTAAACTTCCATCTAAATTCTTGGCTTCATAATTCTTTTGGTTCTTGTGACTGATAGCCAAAACATTCTCTCTTCCTCACTCTTCTTCTAGTGTTCTTTTCTTATGCCACATATTTCCACTTGTACCAGCAAAACTTTCTTGCCATCATTCTTTGCCAATAGCCGAAATTCAATCTTCATCCTCTTTGTTCAGTCGATCGATCATTCTCATCTATTACTTCTCCTGTGCCGAATCTTTTTGAGTGACAATCGGTTTCTCTGCTGAGGCCGAATACCAAGAAGCAAGGTGCTGGAAAATCTTAGGTTGCTGAGAGCCTTTACGATCGGGTTTTGTTGTTGAAGGTAAGAAGCGATTCTTTTGCCTTTTCTTTTCTTTCTTTTGGTTTTGTGTGGCCAAAGTCGAATGGCTAGTTAGCATGGTGTTTATATTTCGGTTAACTCTCCTTTCTTTTCTCTTCTCTCATTTGGGACGTTTATTCCGGGAATCTCATTAGCCGAGTGGTTGTAGTTCAAAGCCGAAGGGATTGTGGGTGTCGAATCGGATCACTCCAGTTGAATTTGTAAGGTTGGTCAATCTAAGGAAGGGAATGAACCCTTAGTTTTGGCTCTTAAGTTTAAGAAGCGTGTTGTGTCGACAGTTCGGGATTTTTCGCCGGTTGTGGTAGAGAGCTGACGTCTGCCTAGGATAGGCAAATAGCCGTCGTTCCTGCTAGCGAAAGTGTTCACGTAGATAGTTTGGTATTACGCTTTATCAGGTGTGTACTACTCACATGCCTTCTTTGATATTTTGTTATTAACTGAAATGGCCGAAAGCCAAAATAACTGATATGATGGATTAACTACCCTTAGGGGTAAGGTTGGAGACACCAGGTAAGTTTTTCGTTAATACTATGGCTGCTAATATGCATGTATGTATATTCTGATGTTATGCATGTATGAAATATGATCTGCTATATATTGTGATTTTGGTTGCATACATATTGTGCATAATGAAAAGAGCATGGATTCGGGATTGAATGAAGGAGGAGAGAGAATCAGTGACTACGGTCACGAGTGACTTTCGTCACGAGTGGTCTAAGTACCACGGTGGTTGAAACCACGAATAATTTAATTAGTGACTTATCTCGGTGGTCAAGTACCACAGTGGGTTGGCCCCACGTATGCATTATTTGTCAGATATCGTCACGGTGGTCTAAGACCACAGTGGGTTGGCCCCACGAGAACATTAAAGTGACTCTGTCACGAGTGACTACGGTCACGAATGGTCTAGGACCACGGTGGTCATGAACCACAGTGGCATAATGCCACGGGTGTTTTGGATGGAGAGCTATTCTGGGATGGGTAGCATTTGCATGTACATAACATGAGCTGTATTGAGTGGGCTAAGGCCCAATTTATGTTAAATGGGGATGTACACACTGAGTCTCGATGACTGACCCCTTTTGTTAATTTTGCAGGTAATTAGTAGATGGCGGGTCTTGGTCCGAGATAGACTCGAGGTGGCCATGCGTTGTAATTTCTTTAAGTAAACTCAGACTTTATTTTAAATTTATTTCTATTTTGGGATTTCAAGTTGTAATAAGGCCGATTTAACTTTAATTTTAAATTGGTTTTTAGATTTTTATGCTGATATTGCATGTTTTATAAACTATCGAATATGGAGTATTAAAAAAAATAAAAAGGTTTCCAAGTCACGTTGTTTCTTTAAAATTTCAAAACCTCCAATCCTGTAACATACCAGACTTGGTCTTAGTGTATAGACCGGGTTTGGGGTGTTACAATTGTGGTATCAGAGCCAAGGTTTCTAAACTCGGCCGTGGGTATGGGGTTTAAAATGTTTTAAAAGATGGTTAGAAATAATTTAGAAATATGTATGTCTTTTAGAAGCATGGCACCCGAGTCTCCGGCACCAAATCTGCACGGTAAGTCTTCTGACTTTTAGTTGTTTTACATGAAGAAAGTATAATATGCTGTGATTGCTTGTGCTAAGAAACTCAACTCTAGAGACTGAAACCTTAGGTATGCATGAAATGACGAGAACTGCTCATAATGCTATTTTCATAAAACTGTTTGGTAATAAACAGTGGAAGAAGTGCTAATTCATAAAACGTATAATCAGATTAAGTCAAATCGGTAGTCATGAGCGGCCGTGGATGTGGACGTGGTATGCGCGACCGTGGACGTGGACGTGGTATGCGCGGTCGTGGTAGAGGCTGGGATGTTGAAGTTGCACCTTCAGAATCTGGGCATGGGCCGGAAGGTGAAGTGCCCGTATCGCCAGTTGCGGAAATGGAATTTCAAGACCAAACTGGTGGAGATGATACTGTGTCCCAGGCTATGTTACGCGTTCTGAAAAGAGTGGCTGGAGCGAGCACGGGACCAGTGACTCGAAAATCTATTTCTGAGCGACTCCGAACTAATGGGGTTGAGACTTTTAGGGGCATTTCTGGTGTGGCTCCTAATGTAGCCGAGTACTGGTTAGAAACAGTGGAACGAATTATGGATGATCTTGACTGCACTGCGGAGGAGAAACTGAAAGCAGTTGTGTCTCTTCTCCGAGATGAGGCTTACCAATGGTGGCTCACAGTTAAAGAGTGTACAGCTGTGGACTGTATTACTTGGGACTTCTTTAAGTCTGCATTCCAAGAGAAATACATTGGGTCAAGCTATGTGGATGCGCAGCGAAAGACATTTCTTAACTTGGTTCAGGGAAGTAAATCGGTGGCTGAGTATGAGGCAGAATACCTACGTCTAAGCCGGTATGCTCGTGGTATTGTGTCTACAGATAATGAGCGTTGTGTCCAATTTGAAGATGGCCTGAGGGATGAGTTGCGAGTACTAATAGCTCCGCAACGGGAAAGGAAATTTGCTATTCTGGTGGAAAAAGCTAAGATAGCTGAAGAGGCAAAACGATCTGAAAGGCAAAATCAGGATAGGGATAAGGGTAGAAACAAGAGAAGTTTTGGACCATCAAAATCTACTGGGAATTTTCAGAAGAGGCCGAGGTTAGATGGGCCAGGTCAAGTTGTGAGGCCCGCTGCTACTGGTCGACCACAACAATGTGTTACGTGTGGGAAGTTCCATTTTGAAGAATGCTAGGCAATAAGTAATGGATGCTTCAAATGTGGGTTAGTGGATCACCGAGTAAGAGATTGCCAGCAAGAGCCAAACAAAACGCGATCAACAGGTCAAAATTATGTTCAGCCTGGTAGAGGGGGTCAGCAGCCACAGAGAGGTCGTGGTCCGGCCAAAGGAGGTAATGGTCTTGGTCGTGGATGTGAAGCACCGGGCAGAGGTACTGGGAACACAGAGGCGAGACAGCCTGGGTTAGTCTATGCAGCTAGACGTCGTGATGAGGGCGATGCACCGGACGTCATAACCGGTACGTTCCTTATTTACGGATTGCCTTTTACTGCACTGATTGATATTGGGTCAACACATTCATATGTTGCTAGAACTGTGTCTGGAACTCTGAACATAGACTCTGAGATTGCTTCTAGGGAGATGACTGTGCTCAGCCCTTTAGGACAGTCAGTAGTGGTAAACAAACTCTTTAGGGATGTGCCTCTGGAAGTACAATGGATGGTTTTCCGGGCTGACTTGATGGAACTGCCTATCGGGGAGTTCGATTTAATTTTAGGTATGGACTGGTTAGTGAGATATCGAACAAACTTGGATTGTGCTGCTAAGCGCATGGCATTAAAAACTCTTGAGGATGATGAAGTAGTAGTGATAGGGGAAAGGAGGAACTACTTATCTAATGTAGTGTCCGCTTTAAAGGCTGAAAGAATGGTGAGAAAAGGATGCGAGGCTTTCTTAACTTTCGTTCGAGCTCTGGAGGCCAAGGAATTGACTGTAGGGGATGTCAGAACAGTGAAAGAGTTCTCTGATGTTTTTCCAGAAGAGCTTCCAGGTCCAGGGTTACCTCCGGATCGCGAGGTAGAATTCAGTATTGATCTTCTTCCGGGAACAGCGCCAGTGTCTATTGCTCCATATAGAATGGCGTCAAAGGAGTTGGTCGAACTGAAAGCTCAAATTCAAGAATTATTGGACCGGGGTTTTATCCGACCCAGTGTGTCACCTTGGGGAGCGCCGGTGTTGTTTGTTAAGAAGAAGGATGGGTCAATGCGGATGTGCATTGACTATAGGCAGTTGAACAAGTTGACGATTAAGAACAAGTACCCGTTGCCTAGGATAGACGATCTGTTTGATCAGTTGCGAGGCGCTTCGGTCTTCTCAAAGATAGATTTGAGGTCAGGTTATCACCAACTTAAGGTCAAGGAGGCAGATATTCATAAGACAGCCTTTCGAACTAGTTATGGTCACTATGAGTTCTTGGTGATTCCGTTTGGGTTGTCAAATGCACCAGTTGCGTTTATGGACATGATGAACCGAGTATTCCAACCTTATCTGGACCGGTTTGTCGTGGTGTTCATAGACGATATTTTGGTTTATTCAAGTTCGGAAGAGGAACATGATTCGCATCTTCGAGTGGATCTGCAAATTCTGAGAGAGAAACAGCTGTACGCCAAATTTAGTAAGTGTGAATTCTGGCTGAAGGAAGTTACTTTTCTGGGACATGTGGTGTCTGCTGAAGGAATTAGGGTTGATCCTCGAAAAATTGAGGCCGTGTTGGATTGGACCCCGCCTAGGTCTGTGGCAGAAATTCGGAGTTTTCTTGGTCTGGCTGGGTATTACAGAAGGTTTGTAGAGGGATTTTCACTAATAGCAGCACCGTTAACCAAGTTATTACGGAAAGGGGTACCGTTTGTCTGGTCGGATAAGCAACAGGAAAGTTTTGAGAAGCTGAAGAGGATCTTGACTGAGGCTCCAGTGTTGATTCAGCCTGAGGCTGGAAAGGAGTTTGTCGTGTACTGTGATGCGTCGCACACAGGTTTGGGATGTGTGTTGATGCAGGAAGGAAAGATAGTATAATATGCGTCTCGGCAGTTGAGACTGCATGAAGTGAATTATCCCACGCATGATCTAGAGTTAGCGGTAATGTTCGCTTTGAAGGTTTGGAGACACTACCTGTATAGGGAAAAGTCCATTATCTACACGGACCACAAGAGCCTGAAATACCTCCTTACCCAAAAGGAGTTGAATTTAAGGCAGCGGAGATGGATTGAGTTGCTGAAGGACTATGATTGTTCGATCGAGTATCACCCGGGTAAAGCCAACGTGGTGGCTGATGCGTTGAGCCGTAAGGTAATATCGGACTTGAGGGCAATGTTCGCTCATCTCAGCTTGTATAATGATAGAAGTGTGTTAGCGGAACTTCAAGTGAAGCCCTCTTGGGTTAGTCAGATAAAGGAGAAACAATTATTTGATGTGTCGCTAAGTTCGAAACTTCAGTTAGTGACAGGTGGTGAGACAAAAGATTTTAGTGTAAACAGTGATGGGGTATTGTGCTTTCGAGGAAAGACTTGTATGCCAAGAGATTCTGAGTTAAGACAGAAGATCCTGTAGGAAGCGCATAGTAGCCCATACGCTATGCATCCTGGAGGAGCTAAGATGTATCAAGATCTGCGAGAACAGTTTTGGTGGCTGAGTCTGAAGCAAGAAGTAACTGAATATGTAGGTAAATGCTTGACGTGTCAGCAGGTGAAAGCGGAACACCAATTGCCTTCGGGGTTGCTGCAGCCAGTAAGGATTCCACTTTGGAAGTGGGAAAGGATAACGATGGACTTTGTGAGTGGGCTACCCCTGACTCCCACGAAGAAAGATTTAGTGTGGGTAATTGTCGATCGGTTGACGAAGTCTGCTCACTTCATACCGATTCGGGTTGATTATTCACTACCGAAGTTAGCCAGTTGTACGTAGCAGAGATTGTGAGGTTGCATGGGGTACCAGTGTCAATTATATCAGACCGAGACCCTAGGTTTACATCACGATTTTGGAAAGCGTTGCATCAGGTGTTGGGTACAAGACTAGACTTCAGCACATCATTTCATCCACAGACTGATGGTCAGTCTGAGAGGGTAATTCAGATCTTGGAAGATATGTTGAGAGGCTGCGTCATTAACTTCAAGGGTAGTTGGGAGGAGTTTTTACCATTGGCGGAATTCGCATACAACAACAGCTACCAATCTAGCATTAAGATGGCGCCCTATGAAGCGTTGTATGGTCGGAAATGTCGCACTCCTACTTGCTGGAAGAGTTGGGTGAGCGACAACTGTTGGGCCCAGAGTTGGTTTCTGAAACAGAGGAAAAGGTTAAGTTAATTCGGACTTGGTTGAAGGAAGCTTCTGATAGACAAAAATCTTATGCGGATCTGAAGCGTAAAGACATAGAATTTATAGTAGGTGATCAAGTTTTCTTAAAGGTTTCACCGTGGAAAAAAGTTCTAAGGTTTGGACGGAAGGGCAAGCTGAGCCCCAGGTTTATCGGGCCTTATCGTGTGTTGAAGCGTGTGGGACTAGTAGCTTATCAGCTCGAACTACCTTCAGAATTGAGACAGATCCATGATGTATTCCATGTCTCGATGCTAAGGCGCTACCGTTCAGATCCATCTCATATAGTGCCAGTGGAAGAAATCGAAGTAAGGCCTGACTTATCTTTTGATGAGGAACCAGTTCAGATCTTAGACCGAGATCTTAAAGTGTTGCGGAGGAAGATGGTTCCGTTGGTTAAAGTGTTGTGGCGGAATCATGGTTCTGAGGAAGCTACATGGGAGCCAGAGGATGTGATGCAACAACAATACCCTCACCTCTTTTGATCAGGCAAATTTCGGGGCCGAAATTTCTTTAAGGGGGGTAGAACTGTAACATCCTAGAAATAGTGATTCTACATTTTGCACTATTTATTGTGTTTGGCTCATTAAGCATACTACATTGAAAATGTTAATTTGCCATGTCTTTTAATGATGGGATTTTAAATGGCAATTATGCCAATTACAAAGTAAGTGGATGGCAATAGTAAATAATCATGATGATTATTTACTTTATAAAATTACTTTTAATTTTATAATAAATTGAGTGGGTTAATAAAATAAATAATCATGATGATTATTTACTTTATAAAATTACTTTTAATTTTATAATAAATTGAGTGGGTTAATAAAACAAATAATCATGATGATTATTTAATTTATAAAATTACTTTTAATTTTATAATAAATTGAGTGGGTTAATAAAACAAATAATCATGATGATTATTTATTTTATAAAATTACTTTTAATTTTATAATAAATTGTGTGGGTTAATAAAACAAATAGTCATGATGATTATTTATTTTATAAAATTACTTTTAATTTTATAATAATTTGTGTGGGTTAATAAAACAAATAATCATGATGATTATTTATTTTATAAAGTTATTTTAATATTATAAGAAATTAGGTGGGATAATAAAACAAATAAGCATGGTGATTTATTTATTTTATAAATTTATTTTGATACTATTAAAATTCATCTCCCATACTTGTTAATTGTTTTAAAATTCAAGCATATTCGGTTTAAGTGTTAGCATAGGTGGTGTGCCGAAATTCCATAGGCCTTAGGCATTTGTTACGTTTCATTTTAGCATATTTGTTCATTAAGGGAAGTGTAGTGCCGTTTTTGGCAAGTGTCATTTGAGTGAGGGGTAAAGCCGAAACCATTCAAAGAATCTTCTCTCTTCCTTTATTTTGCACTTTGGTCATTTTGTTTGATTATTCTTTTGGTTTCCAAAGAAAGATCTTAGCACTCTTTTTCTACTCTTTTTCTCTCATCTCTTTTTCTTTTGATATCTTTCTTATAATCTAAACTTCCATCTAAATTCTTGGCTTCATAATTCTTTTGGTTCTTGTGAGTGATAGCCAAAACATTCTCTCTTCCTCACTCTTCTTCTAGTGTTCTCTTCTTATGCCACATATTTCCACTTGTACCAGCAAAACTTTCTTGCCATCATTCTTTGCCAATAGCCAAAATTCAATCTTCATCCTCTTTATTCAGTCGATCGATCATTCTCATCTATTACTTCTCCTGTGCCGAATCTTTTTGAGTGACAATCGGTTTCTCTGCTGAGGCCGAATACCAAGAAGCAAGGTGCTGGAAAATCTTAGGTTGCTGAGAGCCTTTACGATCGGGTTTTGTTGTTGAAGGTAAGAAGCGATTCTTTTGCCTTTTCTTTTCTTTTCTTTCTTTTGGTTTTGTGTGGCCAAAGTCGAATGGCTAGTTAGCATGGTGTTTATATTTCGGTTAACTCTCCTTTCTTTTCTCTTCTCTCATTTGGGACGTTTATTCCGGGAATCTCCATTAGCCGAGTGGTTGTAGTTCAAAGCCGAAGGGATTGTGGGTGTCGAATCGGATCACTCCAGTTGAATTTGTAAGGTTGGTCAATCTAAGGAAGGGAATGAACCCTTAGTTTTGGCTCTTAAGTTTAAGAAGCGTGTTGTGTCGACAGTTCGGGATTTTTCGCCGGGTTGTGGTAGAGAGCTGACGTCTGCCTAGGATAGGCAAATAGCCGTCGTTCCTGCTAGCGAAAGTGTTCACGTAGATAGTTTGGTATTACGCTTTATCAGGTGTGTACTACTCACATGCCTTCTTTGATATTGTGTTATTAACTGAAATGGCCGAAAGCCAAAATAACTGATATGATGGATTAACTACCCTTAGGGGTAAGGTTGGAGACACCAGGTAAGTTTTTCGTTAATACTATGGCTGCTAATATGCATGTATGTATATTCTGATGTTATGTATGTATGAAATATGATCTGCTATATATTGTGATTTTGGTTGCATACATATTGTGCATAATGAAAAGAGCATGGACTCGGGATTGAATGAAGGAGGAGAGAGAATCAGTGACTACGGTCACGAGTGACTTTCGTCACGAGTGGTCTAAGTACTACGGTGGTTGAAACCACGAATAATTTAATTAGTGACTTATCTCGGTGGTCAAGTACCACAGTGGGTTGGCCCCACGTATGCATTATTTGTCAGAGATCGTCACGGTGGTCTACGACCACAGTGGGTTGGCCCCACGAGAACATTAAAGTGACTCTGTCACGAGTGACTACGGTCACGAATGGTCTAGGACCACGGTGGTCATGAACCACAGTGGCATAATGCCACGGGTGTTTTGGATGGAGAGCTATTCTGGGATGGGTAGCATTTGCATGTACATAACATGAGCTGTATTGAGTGGGCTAAGGCCCAATTTATGTTAAATGGGGATGTACACACTGAGTCTCGATGACTGACCCCTTTTGTTAATTTTGCAGGTAATTAGTAGATGGCGGGTCTTGGTCCGAGATAGACTCGAGGTGGCCATGCGTTGTAATTTCTTTAAGTAAACTCAGACTTTATTTTAAATTTATTTCTATTTTGGGATTTCAAGTTGTAATAAGGCCGATTTAACTTTAATTTTAAATTGGGTTTTAGATTTTTATGCTGATATTGCATGTTTTATAAACTATCGAATATGGAGTATTAAAAAAAATAAAAAGGTTTCCAAGTCACGTTGTTTCTTTAAAATTTCAAAACCTTCAATCCTGTAACATACCAGACTTGGTCTTAGTGTATAGACCGGGTTTGGGGTGTTACAGTAATATGAAATCTCAATGGAAATCTTCATCCATTAATTGCATTGCATCGATTGCTATTATTGCTATTTTAGTATAATCTAAAATTTAAAATTATTTTCTAATAATATAAATACGATTATATTCAACGGTTACAAAAATAATTTCATTTTAATTAAGTTGGTTCACTTTTTATTTATAACATCTCAAAAAGAGATTTGAGTTTGATCCTTAGTGGAGTCGTCAAAATCTAAATGGTTCTTTGATGGAGAGAAAAAGCGTTGTAAAAAAATGAACAAAATATATCGGGAGACGATGGAGAGCAAGACTAAAGCAAATCCTGTGATACTAAGCGCAACAACATTTGGTAGTTTGTAAGGTGGAGAAACATTTGGTGATTCTGAGGAATCGAAAGGAAACAGGAGACTAGTTTTGATGTACCTAAGTCTTTCACTAAAGGAAACAAGGAGAAACATCTGACGTCGACTCTCACTAAGTGACAATTTCATAAGTGACATATCATTTGTTTGTGAATGAAATGTGTAATCAGAAATCTCAACAAGAGACTAGTTTCAATGTACCTGGTTCTGCATTGAGGGAAACAGGAGAAACATTGAGCTTCAACTTTCACTGAGCGACAGTTTCATAAATGACGTATCATTTCTATGTGAATGAGACATGTCGTTAGAAATCTCACAGGGAATCTCCATTTATTAATTGCAGTGTACAAAGCGTTATTATTTTATAATTCAAAATTCAAAATTATTTTTAATAATATAAACACAATTATATTTATTGATGGTTAAAAACACAATAATTTGGAGCACTATAAACAAAGTTAATTATTACAAAGAACAAATCAGACATTACATAAAATATTTTTAGATACAAGTCACACATTACAAGATTTAAATTAGAATAAATCTAATGAAATCTACGTATTATTTACATAAGATAAAACTCAAATTTGGGTACTTAATATCTCAAGTTCACAACCTTACCAACAAAGGCCAAATTTCATTTGTTTTGGGTTTATTTTTAATTGCAAAATGTTTTAATTAGTCTTTAAATTACAAATTTAATTTTAATTATTATTTTTACTAGAAACTGTTTATATTATCATCCCAAAATAAAAAAATTTAGGTTGAATTCTTAATGGAGTCACCAAAAATAAGAGTTACGAAAAAGTGAACAAAATATGTCGGTAAAAGATAAAACGCAAGACAAGTGCAGATCCTATAATACTAAGTGCAACAATATTTGGTGGTTTGTAAAGTGGAGAAACATTGGGTGGTTCTGAGGATAGTAGTTTGGGTTTTTGTTTAATATCGGAGGAAAATAGGAGACTAGTTTCGATGTATTTATTTCTGACTTCGAATCATTGAATGACAGTTTCATAAGTGACATATTATTTTTGTGCAAATGAAATGTGTAATAAAAAATCTAATGGGAAATCTCCATTCATTATTTGCACTCAACAAGCATTATTATACTATAATTCAAAATTCAAAATTATTTTTTAATAATATAAATACAATTATATTTATTCACGGTTACAAAAACAATAATTTAGACCACTATTAATAAAATTACTTATTACAAAGAACAAATTGGACATTACCTAAAATAATTTTAGATGCAATTCACATATTACTCTAAAATTCACACATTACCAAATTTAAGTTAGAATAAATCTAATAAAACATAGATATGAGTTACATAAAATAAAATTGGAACTTGAGTAGTTATCACAATCTTACCAAATTTTCCATTAGATTTAAATTGATTTTTGAATTTCAAAATGTTTTAATTTCATTTCAATTAAGTTGGTTCACTTTTTAGTATTTAAAAGATTTTAAAAAATATTTGAAAAAGTATAAAAATTATAAAATAATTTTTAATTTTTTTTAAAAAATTGCTAATGTGATATACATGTGCATTGTATTAACAAAGTTAACAAATATTAATTTTTCTATTCAATTTGGGGTATTTGACATATAATGTAAGTTGAAGGGCAAAAATGCCAAAAAAAAAATAAATGGAGGGCTAAAATATATATTTTTTTAAAGTTGGAGAGTAAAAAAATCATTATGCATATATAGTTTTTTTTCTTTATTTCTTTTTAAGAACATAAAATCATATTGTAACTAGATGGTAATACGTATCGCGGCTGTAATACCCAAATTTTTACCCGGCCCAATTAAGCCTAAAACCCAATTACAAAATCCCTTTACCCAATAACCGAACCTAGCCCAATAAGCCCAAAAAAAAAAAAAACCTAAAAAGTTTTGGAACCCTAGGGTTCCTTTCTTGTGCCGCCATCTATGTCTGCCCATTTGCGCCACACCCACAACTGTCGGCCACTAGCGCCGTTCACCTTGACCGTCGCCCCACTCACCTGCTCCACTAGCCTCCACCAATACCTGAAAACATGCAAGAAAGGAGCCAACACAGCAGCAACAAAGAAAAGAAAAAAATGTATTTTATTTTCTTTTTTGGCTTTATAAAAGCCGAATAATCCAATGTAAAGGGGGGGATTTTTTCTTTCGAAAAAAACACGAATCATCAGAAATCAAAAGCAAGATTCAAAGGTTGATTTTCAGTTTTCATTTATTATCTTTTATTGATTTATTATTTTTTTTATTTTTAAGTCTTTATAAACGAAAATAAAAAAGAAAGCAAAGAAAATTTCACCTGAACCGATTCACGTTCCCGTCGTCGGAGGCTTGAAGAGCCACCTCGTGCGATGCCGGTCATCGGCCATGGTGGTCGCGCGGCCACTGTCGTTTGAGCCCCCGTTTGGTAAAAAATGGGTTCAAAAAAAAATAAAAGAGGGTAAACATTAGCAGAGAAAAAGAAGAAAGGATGGGGTTCTTTTATTTTCATTTTTTTTTTGCTTTAAATTTTTTTTTTTTGAACTTATAAACTAAACAAAAAAGAGATATAATAAAAGTTTTTTTTATTGTGCATTAAAAGCAATGAAAGCATGCGTCTTAAAAGCTGGATGTGTGCCTTTTCAATTTAAATGGAGAATTTGCGCGATAGATCCCTCCCCTTTGCAGCGCTAGTCAATCGGCCTCCGTTTGCCATTTTTTCTGTTTACGAATTTTTCTCTTTAATTTCTTTATGTTTTCAATTGGGACCTAGACCCATAAACGCTCAAAAGGGCTGGAAATATTTCCCATTCGGCCCCTACTATTTGCGCGCGCTTTCACTCAAGTCCCTCCCCCTTTTATTTTATTTTAAATTGACCCCAAACTTTCGTTTTGAGTACAATTAGATCCCTTTTTAGTTATTTTACAATCTTTTATTATTATTATTATTATTATTATTATTATTATTATTATTATTATTATCATTATTACTATCATATTTATATTGGTGTTGTATATAGTTTATATTTTTTTATTTATTTTATCATCATTATTATTATTACTATGTATTATTATGTTGTATATGTTATATTATTTTATTATTATTACTATTATTACTTTATTATCATATTATATATATTTCTATTATTATTATTTACTATTATTATTACTGTATTTATATTGTTATATTGAACATGTAGCATATTAACTACTATTATTAATATGTTATTATTATTGCCACGCTTATATTAATATTGTATATATTACATATTGTTATTATTATTATTACATTTATATTATCATTTCATATATATTTTGTATTATCATCATTATTATTTTGTTTACTACTACTGTTATTATCATTATATTGTATATACTTTGATTATTGACATTGTTTTATTTTTCTTTACTGTGTCTTATTTTTTTTATTTTATATTATATTCTTTTTCTTTATTTTTATTTCGACATTTTCACGATCATTTTCGTTCGTATCATTTTATGTAAATCAACATTTTTTAGATGGTCTTGGATTCAAGGATATGAGATATCGTGCCCTAAAGTATTGGATGTGGTATTTTATTCCTTTGGAACAAGAAGATCTTGATTTTTTTAGTTCGAGAAAACTACGGGACAATCTTGGATTCTAAGGTTTAAAATATCATGTCCTAGAGCATTGGATGTGGCACTTTATTCTTTTGAAGTAAGAAGACCTCCATTTTTAATTCGAAAAACTATGGGATAATCTTGGATTCAAAGATTTAAACTATCGTGTCCTAAAGTATTGGATGTGATATTTTAGTCTTTTGGAACGAGAAAATCTTGATTTTCACAAAAAAAAAAACTATGGGATGATCTCTGATCCGAAGATTTGAATTATCGTGTCCTAAAGTATTGGATGTGATATTTTAATCCCTTGGAAACGAGAAAGTCTTGGTTTGCAATTCCGGAAAACTACGAGATGATCTTAGGATCGAAGATTTAAAACTATCGTGTCCTAAAGTATTGGATGTGACACTTTATTTCTTCGAAACGGGAAATCTCGATTTAGTTCAAGGAAAACACGAATATTTCCAAAAGGGGTCAGATTTTTAAATTCCTTCAAAATTTTCAAACTTTCGACGTTGGGACATTAGTTAATCAATTTGGTACCAATTTTGGGCGTGACGAGGGTGCTAACCCTTCCTCGCACGTAATCGACTCCCGAACCCACTTTTCTAATTTTCGTAGACCAAAAGCTTTGTTTTAGTAAATCAAAATGTTTTATTAAAACAGAGGTGATCCGATCACACCTAATGAAAGATCGGTGGCGACTCCCGTTTTTATTCATTTAAAAAAAAAAAAACCCAAGTTTGATTCCCGCCTTTTCCAAAAGGGTGGTTACGACAGCTTGGCGACTCCACTGGGGACCCAAAAGAGAGTCAGGCCGTAAATTGATTGATTTTTTGTCCCTTTGATCGAAATTTGGAAAATTGTTGTGAAAAATTGTGTTTCTCTTTGATGCATTTGCTTGTGCTATAATGTCGAGTCTAGTGAAATATTTTGGCCTTGCATTGCATGACCATTGCGGTCACACCTTTAAGTGGGAGTGAGAAGCTACTCTTTCGTGAGGTCTTCACCTCCGTGCAAGATAGTGGATCGCTTTCGGAACACATCCGTACCTATGTCTTCGTGAGATTTTCATCTCCGTGTAGCCATAGGGAAATGTGTTCCCCTGAACTGAACTCGGTCTATATGAGCCTATAATGGGTGAGGATCGAGGAATCTGCTGGTTCAGATACCTTTGCTCTAGAACCGAACCCCATATAGCAAGCCGTAAGAACCACCCTAGATAGAGCCATACCAAACTCTAGTGGTTACCCGATTAAGTTCCCTATTTGCCGATTATTGAGTGCAAAATAATGGCTTGCTCTATCTTCATTTCTCTGCATAGCATCAACATCTGTGCATACATTTCATACATCAGTATTACATTGCATCATACACATCGGATCTCACAAAAGGACCCTGAAATTATGGCAGTTGCCCTGGAACATCACTACGGTACAAGAGGCAAGGCAAGAATAATGGATCAAAGGTTGGATAAACTAGAACAGATGCAAAAAGAAATTCAGGATCAAATGAAAGAACAAGTGCAATTACAAGAGCAGTCGGCCAAAACCCAGCAGGAAATGATGGAGCGGATGCAGAAATCCCAGGACAAAATGATGAGCCAACTAATGCAATTGATGGCTAAGGAACGAGGCATCGCCATTAGCTCAGGAAACAACAGTGATAATCCCTCTCTTCCCACATTAGATGCCCAAACACCGCCAGATACGTATACCCAAAGGGCATCTGTCACTATCAGGCCGCAATATCAGGCTGATGCTGCAATACCGACGCACCTCTCGACGGGTTCAGGTACCAACCCGAGGGAAAATTTGGTCAATCCCAATGTCCCAGATCTGGATGAGATGGCTGAAAAGGCAAAACAAGAACTGCCAAAATGGGTGGAGGAAAGATTCAGAGCTTTGGAAAACACCGGTAAACGTCGAGGAATAAAGGCCAATGACTTAAGCTTAGTCCCCGACTTGGTACTCCCATACAACTTCAAGACACCTGAGTTCGAAAAGTACAATGGGACAAGCTGCCCAGAGTCCCATATCACTATGTTCTGTAGAAGGATGGCGGGCTACACTAATAATGACCCACTACTGATCCATTGTTTCCAAGGCAGCCTGGTGGGAGCTGCAGCTAAATGGTACAATCAGTTGAGTCGTGCCAAAATTTGTTCATGGGATGATTTGGCTCAAGCATTCTTAGAGCAGTACAACCACGTAACGGACATATCCCCTGATAGGATCACTCTTCAAAACATGGAAAAGAAAGGGAACGAAAGCTTTAGGCAATACGCGCAGAGGTGGAGAGAAGTTGCCATTCAGGTCCAGCCACCGCTTATGGAGAAAGAGACCACCATGCTCTTCATCCGCACGTTGAAAGCCCCATTCCTCATGCACATGATAGGGAGTGCAACCCGGAGCTTCTCAGATATCATAACCACTGGAGAGATGATCGAGAATATTATAAAAAGCGGAGGGATCGAAACGGGGGAGAGCGCCAAAGGAATGCCTCCAAGGAAGAAAGAAAGTGAGGTGAATAACGCAAGCATAGGACACCCGAAGTCGATCACCATTAATCAGCCGAAAGCAACGACCACGGGGCAGCAGGGGTTACCCAAAAAGGAGCCTGGCACCTCAAGACAAGATAATGAGAAACCCCAATTCACACCGATTCCGATGACGTACAAGGAAATGTATCAAACCCTGTTCGACGAACATATCGTGTCCCCCTATCATCTAAAACCAATACAACCTCCGTATCCCAAGTGGTACGATTCGAATGCACAATGTGAATACCATGCAGGAATCACAGGACACTCAATCGAGAACTGCCTGACTTTTAAGAAATTAGTAGAGAAATTCATCAACATGGGTGTTGTAGAGCTGGATGCCACGCTGAATGCAGAAACGTGAGCCGGAGAGTGTTTTGAACAATGGGACTGTGGAAGGGATCCCTGTTTTGTTAGAGCTAACTTGGAGTAATATCCAAAACGCGCTTATTGCTCTAGAGCCTAGGAGCAGTAAGAATCTTTTGTGAAATAGGCTTGTGTCCGAAATTGTTATTTCAATAAAATGCATCTTTCTAAGTAAACATTTTCATGCTTTACACTCCTTTTTCATTTTTCATTCATATCATGCATATAATCATCTTTAGAATAATTTATTCTTTAGATTTCCTACCTTTACACCCACGATAGGTCCCCAAGTATCAATGATATGAGCGACGCTGTTACTAGCTCTCTTTTCAGTAAAATATGGGTCTAAGGGATCTCAAGGCTTTGAAGATGATAGAGATTGTAACCTATCTTTTGATTTGTTAATGATGGCAAAAAATAGACTCTACTTTGTAAAAAGAGTTAGTGGACATTACAAACTTAGAAAAAACCTTGTCCACCACAGAAATAAGGCGAGACATCAATGGGCTATTTTCAAGAATTCCAAGATATTTTTACACGATCACATCAAGACACGCCAGAATACTGGAACGTTGGGGTGTTTCCAAGCTTGGAACCTATGATTCCACAACGGCCAGGCTAATCAAGGAGTTCGAACTCCTGGTCTACCCAGAAAAGAGACGCTAAGACTTATGCGCCTCCTCTGGTTCCATGGGCAAAATAATGGGGGCATGGATGTTACGGGACCAATCTGGTCAAAGGTATCCTACCAATACTAATACATCTTCGTGTTTATCAAATACTTCACTAAGAGGGTGAAGGTTACTTCATATGCCAAAGTTACAAAGGCGACAGTCATCGAATACAAATTCAAATCCAAGCTCAGATGCTAAAAAAAAAAAAAAATCAGAGTAAGGCACCTTACCAGTGTAGCAAAGACAACCAAAAATCATTCGAAAATTGACTGAGACTTGTAAAGGTTGGCATAGAGAAGTTACCATTTACCCCTTATGTTTTTTTAGAACGTTGGCTAGAACCTTGATTGGGGCAACAGAAACTTTACCGGGGCAACACGTTTCTTATCGATTTTGCCAATTGGAGTTAGAACTAAAGGAGGCAAAGTAGATCCAATCTAATACGATCAGGTGAATGTGAAGAGAAAGTTATCTGTCGCGGTCAGATGATGCGAGATAGTAACAAAAATGATTCATCCTAGAGAATTGCACAATAGGGCTTTGAAGAAGATTTTTCATGCAAAAGGGACTTCGGAAGAAAGCAGGTGCTGAACTAAGAAGGATCTCATGCAGCGAAGAAGGCCTGTTCTGGGGAAGCATGAATACTGACCGAAATGAATGGTAGGGACTTGCCCAATTTGGAGACTTCAAGTTAAAAAAAAATAAAAAAATAAAAAATAAAAAGAAAAAAGAAAAAAGGAAAAAGGGGCAAAAAAAAAGGGGGAAGAAAGAAAAAGAAGAAGTCAGGGCGAAAACCCACAAAGGGCGCTTTGAGACCAAAGAGGTTTTGAGTTGAAAACCCGAAATGGGCAACTCAAATTTTGATCAGAAATGGGACACACAGTAGTCTCGCTGCGCTTGAAATAACGACGAAGATGTATGTTACGTCTTAGGGCATCGACAAAATACTCTGGATCCCCTAAACACATATTGAGCTTAGAATGGTCCTTAAGAAGTTGGAACAGAGAAGCTCAAGCTGCGATATCTGGGGCATCTACCTTCCATTTCACCCATTTTAGGTTTGCTATCGTTAAAATAAACACTAAATAAAATTTCTTTTGCATAGCAGTTGCCAGTTTTGATTAACTTGTTTGTTTCGAGCTGTGCTCCCCAATAAATTTCCATTTCGTCCAATCATTACGATCTTTTCAAGCATTTTGCATTAAAAATAATGACTTGTGGACTAATAATGCTTTTATAAAAGGAGTTTTGCATATTACTCTGAAAGCTTCTAAATAATACAAGGACTTGAAACATGACTATTGTTCAGAACTTATTCAGCCTAAGGTTTGGAAATATTGGAGAAAGATGATTATCTCTTTGAACATTTTATCGGTTGAACAAAGACAAGACGTTTCATCGGTTATACAACCTCGATAGATAACGAACAACGCCATCCAGTGTCACAACAAGATGGTTGGAGGAAACCAAATGTTGACTCACCTGAAGTTGCAGTAGGAGGTACAAATTTTATAGCCTAGAGGGTACAGTGGAAGGGACTATGAAATTACAATGGGGCAAATTTGTTAAGCAAGACATTTATTTTCCTGAATTTTTCGCACAAGATCGCAGCATACGACGTCAGTGATATAGCCTTGATAAACAATGAGCGTTGACCACCTTAAAACTATTAGAAAGGGATCATTCTCATGACATTCTGCATCCATACAAATGTCATTCATAAGACACATCTATTTAGGGGCATTCGATTCATTCCGATCATGGCATCCTAATCTTTGTAAATAGACCATTCTCATGACATTCTGCATTCATGCAAATGTCCTCCATAATATCATTTAGTTAGGAGCATTTGAGTCATCCTGATCATGGCATCCTCACTATTTGCACAATCTTCAAAGGATATGTTCCTTAAAGAACAGTGTAGCAATATCAAAGTTCAGATTTTGTTCCCTCGAGATGGCAGCGGAACAGGCTGAAGATTGAAGTCTTCCTGAAGATAGTGAGGAAGCAAATTGAAAGTTCAGATCTTGTTCCCTCGAGATGGTAGTGGAGCAGACTGAAGATTGAAGTATTCCCGAAGATAGTAAGGAAGCAAATTGAAAAGTTCAGATTTTGTTCCATGATAGTGGAGCAGACTGGAGATTGAAGTCTTCCCGAAGATAGTAAGGAAGCAAATTGAAAAGTTCAGATTTTGTTCCATGATGGTGGAGCAGACTAGAGATTGAAGTCTTCCCGAGATAGTAAGGAAGCAAATGAAAAGTTCAGATTTTGTTCCATGATGGTGGAGCAGACTGGAGATTGAAGTCTTCCCGAAGATAGTAAGGAAGCAAATTGAAAAGTTCAGATTTTGTTCCATGATAGTGGAGCAGACTGGAGATTGAAGTCTTCCCGAAGATAGTAAGGAAGCAAATTGAAAAGTTCAGATTTTGTTCCATGATAGTGGAGCAGACTGAGATTGAAGTCTTCCCGAAGATAGTAAGGAAGCAAATTGAAAGTTCAGATTTGTTCCATGATAGTGGAGCAGACTGAGATTGAAGTCTTCCCGAAGTTAAGGAAGCAAATTGAAAAGTTCAGTAAAGTGGCCAAAGTAACAAAAGGCAAGGGGGTAGAATGAAGCCATATGAAGAATAAGGACACCAAAGGATTCAGAGACAGTGGACCCGGGCAAATTTGGGCCTTCTTTATGTCTTTGCTCTATTCCCGTTACACGACAATGAGCAAAGAGGGGCAGCTGTAATACCCAAATTTTTACCCGGCCCAATTAAGCCTAAAACCCAATTACAAAATCCCTTTACCCAATAACCGAACCTAGCCCAATAAGCCCCCCCAAAAAAAAAACCTAAAAAGTTTTGGAACCCTAGGGTTCCTTTCTTGTGCCGCCATCTATGTCTGCCCATTTGCGCCACACCCACAACTGTCGGCCACTAGCGCCGTTCACCTTGACCGTCGCCCCACTCACCTGCTCCACTAGCCTCCACCAATACCTGAAAACATGCAAGAAAGGAGCCAACACAGCAGCAACAAAGAAAAGAAAAAAATGTATTTTATTTTCTTTTTTGGCTTTATAAAAGCCGAATAATCCAATGTAAAGGGGGGATTTTTTCTTTCGAAAAAAACACGAATCATCAGAAATCAAAAGCAAGATTCAAAGGTTGATTTTCAGTTTTCATTTATTATCTTTTATTGATTTATTTTTTTTATTTTTAAGTCTTTATAAACGAAAATCAAAAAGAAAGCAAAGAAAATTTCACCTGAACCGATTCACGTTCCCGTCGTCGGAGGCTTGAAGAGCCACCTCGTGCGATGCCGGTCATCGGCCATGGTGGTCGCGCGGCCACTGTCGATTGAGCCCCCGTTTGGTAAAAAATGGGTTCAAAAAAAAATAAAAGAGGGTAAACATTAGCAGAGAAAAAGAAGAAAGGATGGGGTTCTTTTATTTTCATTTTTTTTGCTTTAAAAATTTTTTTTTTTTGAACTTATAAACTAAACAAAAAAGAGATATAATAAAAGTTTTTTTTATTGTGCATTAAAAGCAATGAAAGCATGCGTCTTAAAAGCTGGATGTGTGCCTTTTCAATTTAAATGGAGAATTTGCGCGATAGATCCCTCCCCTTTGCAGCGCTAGTCAATCGGCCTCCGTTTGCCATTTTTTCTGTTTACGAATTTTTCTCTTTA
The DNA here is from genome assembly GCA_005393395.2 of Gossypium australe. Lineage (NCBI taxonomy): Eukaryota > Viridiplantae > Streptophyta > Magnoliopsida > Malvales > Malvaceae > Gossypium > Gossypium australe. The sequence continues at coordinate 24,486,108 of CM016622.1, forward strand.
ATTTCTTTATGTTTTCAATTGGGACCTAGACCCATAAACGCTCAAAAGGGCTGGAAATATTTCCCATTCGGCCCCTACTATTTGCGCGCGCTTTCACTCAAGTCCCTCCCCCTTTTATTTTATTTTAAATTGACCCCAAACTTTCGTTTTGAGTACAATTAGATCCCTTTTTAGTTATTTTACAATCTTTATTATTATTATTATTATTATATTATTATTATTATTATTATTATTATTATTATTATTATTATTATATCATTATTACTATCATATTTATATTGGTGTTGTATATAGTTTATATTTTTTTATTATTATTATCATCATTATTATTATTACTATGTATTATTATGTTGTATATGTTATATTATTTTATTATTACTATTATTACTTTATTATCATATTATATATATTTTATTATATTATTATTACTATTATTATTACTGTATTTATATTGTTATATTGAACATGTAGCATATTAACTACTATTATTAATATGTTATTATTATTGCCACGCTTATATTAATATTGTATATTACATATTGTTATTATTATTATTACATTATATTATCATTTCATATATTTTATTATCATCATTATTATTTTGTTTACTACTACTGTTATTATCATTATATTGTATATACTTTGATTATTGACATTGTTTTATTTTCTTTACTGTGTCTTATTTTTTTATTTTATATTATATTCTGTTCTTTATTTTTATTTCGACATTTTCACGATCATTTTCGTTCGTATCATTTTTTTTAGATGGTCTTGGATTCAGGATATGAGATATCGTGCCCTAAAGTATTGGATGTGGTATTTTATTCCTTTGGAACAAGAAGATCTTGATTTTTTTAGTTCGAGAAAACTACGGACAATCTTGGATTCTAAGGTTTAAAATATCATGTCCTAGAGCATTGGATGGCACTTTATTCTTTTGAAGTAAGAAGACCTCCATTTTTAATTCGAAAAACTATGGGATAATCTTGGATTCAAAGATTTAAACTATCGTGTCCTAAAGTATTGGATGTGATATTTTAGTCTTTTGGAACGAGAAAATCTTGATTTTCACAAAAAAAAAAAAACTATGGGATGATCTCTGATCCGAAGATTTGAATTATCGTGTCCTAAAGTATTGGATGTGATATTTTAGTCTTTTGGAACAAGAAAATCTTGATTTTCACAAAAAAAAAACTATGGGATGATCTCTGATCCGAAGATTTGAATTATCGTGTCCTAAAGTATTGGATGTGATATTTTAATCCCTTGGAAACGAGAAAGTCTTGGTTTGCAATTCCGGAAAACTACGAGATGATCTTAGGATCGAAGATTTAAAACTATCGTGTCCTAAAGTATTGGATGTGACACTTTATTTCTTCGAAACGGGAAATCTCGATTTAGTTCAAGGAAAACACGAATATTTCCAAAAGGGGTCAGATTTTAAATTCCTTCAAAATTTTCAAACTTTCGACGTGGGACATTAGTTAATCAATTTGGTACCAATTTTGGGCGTGACGAGGGTGCTAACCCTTCCTCGCACGTAATCGACTCCGAACCCACTTTTCTAATTTTCGTAGACCAAAAGCTTTGTTTTAGTAAATCAAATGTTTTATTAAAACAGAGGTGATCCGATCACACCTAATGAAAGATCGGTGGCGACTCCCGTTTTTATTCATTTTAAAAAAAAAAACCCAAGTTTGATTCCCGCCTTTTCCAAAAGGGTGGTTACGACAGCGGCTAACTAGAAATAGAAAAATTATGATAATGATGACTAAGACAACCTAATTTGAACTCAACTTAAGTAATTCATTTAAAATTTAGTTCATAGTTTGAAGATATTTAATACAACTAATTCTTAATGATATAAGAACCCACAACTTTTAAATTATTACAGCAAGAAGGAAAAAAAAATTAGATAATTCTAAATATCTATAAATATATGATAAATAGAGATTTCTATTTGAGAATTGATAATAATAATAAGAAGTAACTTCACGTGCTAAAAGAAATATATATATATATATTCTTTTATGGTTAACCTTCTAGATTTATATTCCTCAAAAGATTAAGACGAGTCAGATACATGATGAGTCAATGATAGGCAAATTGTGACTCACTCGTTCATCTCTCCGCTTCCCCTGGACTTGTTCTCCTTGTTGACTTTGAAACTTCTTCTACATCTCCAACCCCCAAAATAATAATAAGTAGTTTCGAACCTGTTATAGGGAGCTTTTCTTAGTTTACCTTCTCTGTTGCTGGTCTTTGGGGAAGCTAGAGAAATGTTGCCCCCAGATGCACGCATGCATGTGGATTTCATCTTTGATTATCATGCAATGGTGAAGGTCCTAAATGGTTGAATATTGGTTCCCTCAAGTTCTTCAATATGTATCTATGTGCTTTCTCATATTGGACCTGACAACCTTCATTCATTCCTCAAATCCATGGACAAACTCTCTGAGGACTTGATCACTTTTTTGTTTGATGGATAAAAGGTAGCATTTTGTTAGAAAGAAATCTGCTTATAAATATAAGTCCACCAGCTCCTTAAGGAAATGGATAGAGCCTTTTGGCAAATATAGATACCAAGCCCCTGCGCAAAATCATTGAGAAGGAAGCACCTAATATGTTCATGTGGTTGCTGTAATGTGCTAAGTGGTCTTGAGGCATTTTTCTACCCAAGTTAATTATTAATATTATCTCATAGTAGAATGAAAATAATATAATTTTGATTTAATGCTCGAAAAATTTTAAAAATTCAATCGAGAAAAGTGTTGAGATTCTCTTTATTTCAAACCCTCCAAAACTGAAATAAATGAAAACAAAATTGAAAAATGGTGGAATACCGAGTATTTTTGCTGGTTTCCTGTGGTTGAATCGCCATACCTACCACTTCCCACTCTACCTGATGCTTCGATTTCGAAATTTATGGGTGTACAAACCCAAAATTATCCGGGCCCTCTACTAAGACCCTAACCCGAGCCCAACTACCAGAACAAAATAATAATAAAAAAGGGGCCTATTTACAAATCGGCCCAAACAGGCCCACGAGTTTAAACCTTTTCCAGAAAAAGCTAGGGTTTGGAAACCTTAGCGCCGTTCTTCCAACACCACAGCCCCCCATGTGCGCACCACAACCATGCGCCTGCCACCAGCCACCACCCTCGCGCGTGCTCCTGGCCACTACCGCGCCCATACCTGCGAAAGAAGACAAACAACGACAGCAAATACACCATAACAGCGAACAAACCTTGTATTTTCAATGCTTTTCTATTCGGCTATAAAAGCCAATCCAAGAACAATGTAAAGAGGACTTTTTTTTTTGGAATCAATCAAGAAAAACAGATTCAAACAACACAAAGATAGTAAAAAGATAAAAAAATCAAAAAAGCAGAAGCTAAGGAAGAACTTTCGAAGGTATTCTTTAAATTTTTTTTTATTCACGTATATACATGTATATATATATAGTATAAAGCGTAAAAAAATATATATATATAAATATAATAAAAAATAAAACAACTTACCTTTTCCGACCACCGCTGGCGGTGGCCGGAGCGTCGACGCCGGCTGCGACCCTCGTGGGTGGTTTCTGGGTAGAACCCAGAGAAAATAAAGAAGCTTCCCCTTTTTTTTTTCTGCTGCAAAGAAATGAAATTTTTGAAGAAAAATACTGCTTTTATACCCCTTTTGATACGACGCCGTTTTGCCAACAGGGGTCAGAGGCCAAAACGACGTCGTTTTGGGCCTCTGACCCGTGACCCGACCCACTTCAGCCTGGGGTCCGCGTGTTTTTTATTGGAGGGGCTAATTGCGCTTTTAGCCCCTCCGCTTTTTCAAGACTGCGCAATTGAGTTTTTCTTTATTTTCAATTTTGACCCGAGGATTCACCACGGTTTCAAATTCAGTCCTTCTCCCAGCGCATCGTTTCGATAAAGGGGGTTGAATGCTGTTTCAGCCCTTCCAGATTGTGCGCGTGTCGCAAATTAGTCCTTTTCCTTTTTGATCTATTTCAAATCGACCCCAAACTTTGTTTTAAACACAAATTGATCCTTTTTTTAGTTATTTTGCAATCTTTTAATCCTTTTGTTATTATTTTATTATTGTTATTATTATTATTACTATATTATTATTATAATTACTATGTTATTATTATCATTATATTTATATTAGTATATTATATATTGCATATTAATTATTATAAGTATTGTTATTTTACTATTATTACTATGCTATTGTCATTATTATTATTTTATTATTATTATTATTATTATTATTATTATTATTATTATTATTATTATTATTATACTTGTATTATTGTATTGTATATTGTGTATCATTATTATTATAAGTATTATTATATTCACTATTTATCATTATTACTATATCACTATCTTGTATATATTGAACATTATTATCGTTATTATTATTATTATTATTAGCATTAGTAGTTGCATAATTTTCACGTATTATTATTATTATTCTAACTATATTTATATTATTACGTGTAAATATTTTGTTATGATTTTATTATGCTATTATTATTATTATTATTATTATTATTATTATTATTAGTATTCACATTATAATGTCTATTATCCTCGTTGTTATTAATTCTATCATTTTGACATTGTTTTGTTTTTTTAAGAACTTTTCGTTTTATTTTCCATACTTTATATCATTTTTGTTACTGTTTCGACATTTTTACGATTGTTTTCGTCGGCGTCATTTTACGCAAATCAATAATTTCGAGGTGATCTCGGATTCAAAGGTTTAAATTATCGTGTCCTAAAGTATTGGATGTGATATTTTAGTCTTTGGGAATGAGAAAATCTTGATTTTTCAAAAGAAAATATGGGATGACCTCGGGTTCGAGGATTTGGATTACCATGTCCTAAAGTATTGGATGTGATACTTCGATTCCTTTGGAACGGGAGAATCTTGACTTGCATTTCTATAAAATCACGAGATGATCTTAGGATCGAAGATTTAAACTATCGTGTCCTAAAGTATTGGATGTGGTATTTCATTCCTTCGAAATGAGAAAATCTTGGTTTAATTCAAAAAACGCAAATATTTTTAAAAAAAAAGGGTCGGGGATTTTAAATTTCTTACAAATTTCCAATTTTCGATATGAGGACATTAATTGATCAAATCGGTACCAAATTTGGGCGTGACGAGGGTGCTAACCCTTCCTCGTACGTAACCGACTCCTGAACTCCATTTCTCGAAATTTCGCGGACCAAAAACATTGTTTTAGTAAACCAAATCGTTTTATTAAAACAAAAGGGTGATCTGATCACACCTAATAAAAGATCGGTGGCGACTCCCGTTTTTATTCATTTCCAAAACCCAAGTCTGATTCCCGCCTTTTCAAAAAAAGGATGGTTTCGACAGCTTGGCGACTCCATTGGGGACCGTAAAGAGAGTCAGGCCGTAAATTAATTATTTTATGTCCTTTATCGAAAGTTTGAAATTTTGATTTAAAAATTACTACCCTTTTTGTTGCCTTTGCTTGTGTCATTGCATGTGATTCCTACTTTCTTGTGCACATTGCATTGCATGACCATTGCGGTCCCACCCTTAAGTGGGAGTGAGAAGCTATTCTTTCGTGAGGTTTTCACCTCCGTGCAAGATAATGGATCGCTTTCGGGATACATCCGTACCTATGTCTTCGTGAGGTTTTCATCTCCATGCAGCCATAGGGAAATGTATTCCCCTGAACCGAACTCGTTCCGTATGAGCCTATAATGGGTGAGGATCGAGGAATCTGCTGGTTTGGGTACCTTTCTTTAGAACCGAACCTCATGTACTGAAACTTAAAGAACCACTCCTAGTTAGGACCACGCCAGACCTTGGCAATTACCCGAATAAGTGTCTAATTATTTCTCGCTTACCTTGAGGTTTTTTTTTGTACATGGTACTAACTCGTGGCATTTTGTTATAATCACATGGCATTTCATCATAAAAGGTGTTGATTTGCATTCGGTTACTAGGTCGAAGAACTTAACATGGAAAAGGGATTTCTTGATAGAGTGGAGGATAATGCGGCCGTTCGAACATGGTCCGAGGGGATACAACGCGAGAAAGGAGATAGCCTGATCGTGGGATATGAATCAGAATTGTGGGACTTCACCCGTATCAGCGTAACTCAGAATAACCTACAAGAATTGAAGGAGATATGGGATTCATGGGGCGATGACATGAAACAACTATGCTACGGCAGTTATGGCGATCTGCCCTATTTGCTTGACACCAAGGTGGATGAGCGACTATTTCGGGCTATTACTCAATTCTGGAACCCCGCTTATAGTTGCTTTACTTTCGGGAAAGTAGACATGGTACCCACTATTGAAGAGTATACGGCCTTACTCCGATGCCCAAGTGCTCAAGCGGGCAAAGCTTATTCAAGGGCTGTTAATGTACCAACATTCACGAGGAAGCTAATGAACATTACGGGGATGAGTGAGCAGTGGATTACGACTCGAATCAAGCAAAAAGGGGATTGTAAATGTATCCCTTGGACACATTTAAAGGACTTAATCCTAGCGCATTCTGATATAAAAAAGAAGGTCGACGTTTTCGCCTTAAGCATTTATGGCTTGGTTGTCTTTCCCAAGGCATTAGGATATGTGGAGGAAGCTGTCTCAGATCTATTTGATAAACTGGATAAAGGAGTCACACCTGTCCCCGTAATCTTAGCCGAAACATTCCGATCACTGAACGCTAGCCGAAGAGTAGGTGAAGGGAGATTCATAGGGTGCGCGCAGCTTCTGCTATCTTGGTTCCATAGCCACTTTTGGAAAGTGGAAAAGGTCTCGTGTAAAGTCTTCTTCAAGGACTACTCTCCTTTGGGGGAATTAGCAACTACGCCAAGACGGGATGACCTTTCTGAAGAGAAATGGATAACAATTCTCCAAAATTTGCAAATAGAAGATATTGAATGGAGAGCTCCGTGGATGATCCCTGACGAGATTTTGTACCGGTGTGGAGAGTTTGATGGGGTTCCTTTACTCGGGATATGGGGAGCTGTTGGGTACGCTCAACTACTCGTAGCAAGGCAATATCAATCAAGACAGTTCATACCTGCAACGCACGGACTAGCCCAGAGTGAGTTTTCATACAAAGAAGATGGTTATAAGAAGAAGATTCGCGAAATAACGAGTGTGTGGACCCAAACCCGACGAATGAAGGGAATCGCCGTAGGACCAATGACAACCCCCGAATATGATGAGTGGAGGAATGCCAGAATCAATGACAATATCCCAATGCCAAACCAAGGGGATGCTTTACCCATAGAAGAGCATTTGCGAGTTGTCCCATCGGAATTAGAGATCATCAAGGGAGATTTCGAGACCAAGAGTCGGGAGTTGGGAAGAAAGATAGAGCGGCTAGAGGAGGAAAAGATGCACTTAGGGCTGGACATCGACATCTACAAATCAGAGGCCGAAAAGTTAAGGAAAGGAAAGAACAAGGTTGAAGAAGATCTGGGGAGTTTAAAAACAGATTACAAGAAACTACGTGCGTCAATCAGGGTCGCTGGTTTGGGTAAGACATCGGAACAATGGCGGCAAGAGATTCGAGAAGAAAAGACTAGGGTTGACCAATGGGAAAGGAAGTGCCGAAATGCTCGAGTACGTGAAGATGTTCTGAAAAAGAGCCTATTGGAAAGTCAAAGTGAGAAAGAGCAGTTACGGATCCGAATTACAGAATTAGAAAGATCACTGCTTCTGTATCGAAATCGTAACTCGGTAAGCGAATTAAGAGCCAGCCAAAGCAAGGTCGATGAGTTGAAAGGAAAGATAGAAGAACTCGAAATTGCGTTACAAAATGGGGAACATCAGGTTGAGCTCCTTAATGAACATTGGAAGAAGCAGCTCTACCATTCTCAGGAGCAAATCAGGAATAGAGATCATACAATGGGCGAAGCTGTGGTTCAGGTCCGAGGAGTGGCTGCTCATTTGCAAACTTTGGCAGTCTAAGCTGATGTATTAAGTCTAATGTATGAGTCAGGGTCGGATCGAGGCCAAAATCTAGCTTGGTTTCTTAGAGAAGTCAAGGATCTAGGTGATAAGGCGAAGCCGTACGCATAAATTGTCCACTCTATGAAAAGAACTTTGTTTTCCAGTGAAGTTGATCTAATAGAACTGAATCAAATCAACACCTTCCTGTCTTTTTGCATTTCATAAATTTGCATTTCATACACTCGCATCACATCGCATCACATCACATCATATGCATTGAGAGAATCTGACTAGTTAGAATTATACAGAAGAGAGAGAAAAAGGGGAAACCTGGAAGCTGAACATCCGTACGGCACCCGCACTAAAGCAAAGAAGATGGATCAAAAACTAGAACAATTCCAAAAGGAGATGCATGACCAAATGGAAGCACAGATGCAAGAGCATTTAACCAAGATCCAGCAAGAAATGGCAGAATCCCAGAGGGACATGAGGTCTCAGATAGCTCAAATGTCCCAACTGTTGAGCAGGTTTATGGAGAAAGGGAAAAGCCCCATGGCCATCACTGGAGGGGAGAATGAAGATATTCCTTCAGAATCTACCCTGCCGCAAGTGCCTTTGCAGCACGAGGAACATCCCCGGAGGCCACCTGTTACCATTAGGCCTCAACAAGGCCAGGCCAATATTGGATCTCCCATGAATTTCCAAATGGGCTCAGGATCCAACCCAGGAGACGGCCTTACTAACCTTATGGTACCGGATTTTGACGAAATGGATAAGGAAGGAATGAAGACTGAACCCTCAACGCAAATGGAAGATCGCTACAAATGGTTAGAGGAGAGAGTCAAAGCAATAGAGAAGTCTGAAACTCGTTACGGGGTCGATATCAAAGAGCTAAGTCTGGTCCCAAACTTAGTGCTTCCACCAAAGTTTAAAACTCCAGATTTTGAAAAGTACAACGGGACCAGCTGCCAGGGAGCACACCTAAAGATGTTCGGTCGACGAATGGCGGGACATGCTGATAATGAGAAATTATTAATACACTGCTTTCAGGATAGCCTGGTTGGGTCTGCGGCCAAATGGTACGATCGACTCAGTAGTACCCAAATCAAAACATGGAGGGACTTAGTCCAGGCCTTCATGAAACATTACGGCCACATAGCAGACATAGCTCCTGACAGAGTCACTCTCCAAACTATGGAGAAAAGACCAAGCGAAAACTTCAGGCAGTACGCTCAACGGTGGAGAGAGGTAGCCACACAAGTCCAACCGCCTCTCTTAGAAGAAGAAGCAGCCACACTCTTCATCCATACCCTGAAAGCCCCTTTCATTAATCACATGTTGGGAAGTTCTATGACTGATTTTTCAGAAATTGTGAGGTGTGGGGAAAGGATAGAATACGCGGTCAGATGCGGCAAGATAGAAACATGGGAAGGTCCCAGAAAGACGACTCTAAAGAAAAGAGAGGGTGACGTAAATAACGTGAATGCTCGCGACAAATCAGTCACCCTGAATCAACCTAATACTGTAATCACTGATCGCCCAAGATTGCATAGACAAGAACCCAGTGCAAAGCCGAATGTAGAGAAACTCCAATTCACTTCGATCTACATGACGTATGGGCAGTTATACCAAAAACTATATGACACGCATGTTGTTGCCCCCCATTACCTACAGCCCATACAACCCCCATACCCTAAATGGTACGATGCGAATGCACAATGTGAATATCACGCTGGGGTTGTCGGACATTCAATAGAAAACTGTCTCGCCTTCAAGAAGCTGGTTGAAAAACTCATTCAAATGGGTGTGGTGAAAGTCAACGACACAGAGCACCCATTACCCAACCACGCTAATAACGGGGTGAACATGTTGGAGGAGAAGGTAGGGAAGAAAGTGAAGATGAACGTCAATGAAGTAAAAACCCCGCTGAGATGGGTTTGGAGGCAAATGACAAGCAGAGGCTTAATCACCCAACAGCCGGGAGGAGCGATTGAAAGAGCGGAGAGTTATTGCGAGTTTCACGCCAAAACGGGCCATAATATTCAAGAATGCCTCATGTTCAGGACTCTCATTCAAGGCCTCATGGACAACAATGAGATAGAATTCTATGAAGAGATCGGAGAACTAGAAGAAGGAGAAGTTCACGCGTCAGAAGAAGGATCGTTTAGGAGGATCTACGGGGGAAATCGTCCTGCAGTGATTATATCACGACCTAGAGCGGTCGAAATCACGCCAAAAAGAGAAGTCGACACGTTGAAAGAAGGGACCTCTAGGAGAATCTATGGGGGCAACCACCCTGCAGTAGTTATATCACGACCAAGGACGGGAGAAACTGGAATATCGATCACGCCGAAGGTCATAATTCAAAAACCCACGACTACCCCTTACTAGGACAATAAAAAGGTCCCCTGGAGCTACGATTGTAGGGTAGTAATCCCGGGAAGAGAGAATCCAGTCAATGCTACAGAAAAGGATCGAGATGGAGGCTTCTTTACACGTAGCGGAAGGCGTTACACCCCAAACACGAGTGCGGAAGCAACCAAAGGAAAAACGGTGGCGATTGAGCGAAGGGAAGAAAAAACCATCGAGCCTCTGACCCGTGACCCGACCCACTTCAGCCTGGGGTCCGCGTGTTTTTTATTGGAGGGGCTAATTGCGCTTTTAGCCCCTCCGCTTTTTCAAGACTGCGCAATTGAGTTTTTCTTTATTTTCAATTTTGACCCGAGGATTCACCACGGTTTCAAATTCAGTCCTTCTCCCAGCGCATCGTTTCGATAAAGGGGGTTGATTGCTGTTTCAGCCCTTCCAGATTGTGCGCGTGTCGCAAATTAGTCCTTTTCCTTTTTGATCTATTTCAAATCGACCCCAAACTTTGTTTTAAACACAAATTGATCCTTTTTTTTTAGTTATTTTGCAATCTTTTAATCCTTTTGTTATTATTTTATTATTGTTATTATTATTATTACTATATTATTATAATTACTATGTTATTATTATCATTATATTTATATTAGTATATTATATATTGCATATTAATTATTATAAGTATTGTTATTTTACTATTATTACTATGCTATTGTCATTATTATTATTATTATTATTATTATTATTATTATTATTATTATTATTATTATTATTATTATTATTATTATTATACTTGTATTATTGTATTGTATATATTGTGTATCATTATTATTATCAGTATTATTATATTCACTATTTTATCATTATTACTATATCACTATCTTGTATATATTGAACATTATTATCGTTATTATTATTATTATTATTATTAGCATTAGTAGTTGCATAATTTTCACGTATTATTATTATTCTAACTATATTTATTATTACGTGTAAATATTTTGTTATGAATTTATTATGCTATTATTATTATTATTATTATTATTATTATTATTATTATTATTATTATTATTATTAGTATTCACATTATAATGTCTATTATCCTCGTTGTTATTAATTCTATCATTTTGACATTGTTTTGTTTTTTTTAAGAACTTTTCGTTTTATTTTCCATACTTTATATCATTTTTGTTACTGTTTCGACATTTTTACGATTGTTTTCGTCGGCGTCATTTTACGCAAATCAATAATTTCGAGGTGATCTCGGATTCAAAGGTTTAAATTATCGTGTCCTAAAGTATTGGATGTGATATTTTAGTCTTTGGGAACGAGAAAATCTTGATTTTTCAAAAGAAAATATGGGATGACCTCGGGTTCGAGGATTTGGATTACTATGTCCTAAAGTATTGGATGTGATACTTCGATTCCTTTGGAACGGGAGAATTTTGACTTGCATTTCTATAAAATCACGAGATGATCTTAGGATCGAAGATTTAAACTATCGTGTCCCAAAGTACTGGATGTGGTATTTCATTCCTTCGAAATGAGAAAATCTTGGTTTAATTCAAAAAACGCAAATATTTTAAAAAAAAAGGGTCGGGGATTTTAAATTTCTTACAAATTTCCAATTTTCGATATGAGGACATTAATTGATCAAATCGGTACCAAATTTGGGCGTGACGAGGGTGCTAACCCTTCCTCGTACGTAACCGACTCCCGAACTCCATTTCTCGAAATTTCGCGGACCAAAAACATTGTTTTAGTAAACCAAATCGTTTTATTAAAACAAAAGGGTGATCTGATCACACCTAATAAAAGATCGGTGGCGACTCCCGTTTTTATTCATTTCCAAAACCCAAGTCCGATTCCCGCCTTTTCAAAAAAAGGATGGTTTCGACAATGGGCTTAACATCATAACAATCTCATGTGAATAGATATTTCCTTCACATTTCTACACGGCTGTAGCCAGCGCACCATAAAATAGAATTTTCTTTATTTAAGTCTTTTAATTTTTTTTAATATTTTAAATTAGTAAAGTCCTTAAAAAATATAAAGATTTGATTTAATCTTTTAAAAACTATAAAAATATAAATTATTTAAATGATGAAAATATATTTTTACTATCATAAAAATTAAAATTTAATTTCAGTCCTCTAAATAAATTTTCCATCAAGTCAAAATCTATGTTTGAAAGTGTCGACCCATATAACTTCCTAGATTCAACCAATGATGAAGTCATGTAGACAAGAAATCATGTGCTATTAACTTTAGCTTGAATTTTGAAGTTTCTTTTTCAATTAATTTCTTAATTTTTAGAAAATTTTTTAAAAAAATTTAATTAAAATAAATTCTTTTGCATTTCCAAAAATAAAATTTTAAAATTTGAACAATCTTATATAATTTTTGAAATTTCTAGAATTTTCATGTTCTTTTATTAGTTAATTCTGAAGAAATCTTTTTTTTTTATTATAATTTTTGGATATATAAATTTTATTTATGGTTTTTTTGAATTTAAAAAAAAATCAGATTCTTTATAATTCTTAAATTATTTATTGGCACGGTATATATAAATGAAAAATTTTGAATAAATTTACTTCAAATAAAAGAGTAAAAGTTAAATCAAATAAATACAGAAAGATTTAAGGACTAAAATTGTTATGATTCCCTTTAGCATCTCAATTTTAGTGGAAGGATTTAGCAAATCAATTTGTCCATTTTAGAGAAAAGAGAAAAAGAAAATGCAATCAATTAATGAATATTGATTTGGATTTCGCCTCTAAAATTATCCCTAATTACTTGTTCCAAATAGTTGAAGAATTGAAGCTTATAATTATGAGATTAGTGTATAAATTAGTGAGATAATGAAACCTCTACTATCTCTTTCAATAATATTATTTTTAATATTTGAATTTGCGTTATTTTTAATTGTCTGTGTATATTTATAATATATATAAATGCACGAATTTAGAAAAACTTTTGATTTGACAAGAATGTATTTTATTTTTCATCATATTACTAAATTCATATTTAAAAATAATTATAATATTTAATTTAAAATTATTAGTTAAAAAATTATAATAAAATAAAAGTTTTGATAATCATACATTTAAAATAATTAAATTTTAAATTACAATTATTAATTAAAAAATTGTGTTAATTTTAAAATAGAATTATTTCTAAATATACGGTATAGGAAAAAAATGTTTTGATAATTATAATTTACCATTATAGTTTAAAAAAAATTATGTAAATAAAAGTGGTGTTAATTTTATTGATGTAAAACAAAATTATTATTTAATAAAATTTTAAGCATACTAATTATCCCTTAATTAATATTAGAGTTAATTATGTTAATTAGTTATTATTTTAAATAATGTTATTTTGCATTAATTAAATAAAGGAAAATTATATTGTATGTTGAATATATTAAAAATGTTTTAATTATTATTTGAAAGTTTTCTATTATAATATAAAGAAAAATACATGTGACATTAGAAGCTAATATTTGTAAATTATTAGATAAAAATCATTTAAATTTAGTTATATCTAATTAAAAATTTATTTGTATGATGATTGTCTATTCTATATTTCTATTTATTATATAATATTTGACAATTATACTTTTTTATATGAATAGAGAATTAGACTTAGGTGTATTGAGTGGTAAAGAAATTAACAATGGGTGGTTTAGTGAAAAGTAAATGATAATTGGTGTGATGGTTTATATTTATTGTGTAATAATGAAATCAATATTGAGCCTAACAAATTTTTTTTAAGGAAAAAATTCATAAATTTTATTAATTAGGGAAAAATTAAAATAGATATGTTATACCCCATTTGTATGGAGACACTTGGTGAATTGGAAAGCTGTTAGATGTGTTATACTTCATTCGCAAGGAAATACAGGGCAAACCGAAAATTTGCTTGAGCAACAACCCAGTCGGCAAGAAATTGGAAGGGGTCAACCATCCGGACAAGCACAAACCATCTGATGCCCAAACCCTTAGGCTTCCGTGAGAAGTGTGATGTCGTTAGTCATCAAATAACACGTGGGTTCAACTTCTATATCATCAAAGTTAGAGTGAACGTCAAGGTATATCCCATCATACACATCCTCATTCTATTGAAGACATTTACCCCACAAGGTCCATAATGATGGTTTAATAGTAAGTTCAACATGTTAACACCATCCTATATGAGACCCTTGCCTATAAATACCCCTAGAGACGATGAAGTAAGGATCACTCTCCCAAGTTGCCAAGCCTACACTCTAACAAATTACCTTCAACATCTAGCCTTAACACTCTCGTCCCCTTCACTCTTTGTAACCTTCAGCTCGCCGCCTCGACTAGGTAAACCGACCTCTGTGACAATCACCACACCTTCTCCTTGACCTCTTCCTTATTCTGCTGTATTAACAAGATGGGAACTTTATATCCAAGCCATTAGATTTACCTAATACACCCATCCTAACTCCCCTCAATTTCAGTTGAAATAGTAGAACAATCCAATAGCAAAAGAACAATAAAAATAGAAGGACAATCAACCTGATCCGAATAGTTCGCTTCAGATAAATATTTGCCCACGTCAAAGCGTGGGCAGCTTTAATAGCGCATTCTCGTGTCCAATGAAAGGACAAAGAGCAAGATATGGAACTTAAACGAACACAGTCCTGGATCAGTAAACCAGGGTTCGAAACATAGGTATTTCGACAAGTGAAGGGCTACCAAAGACGTTGGCAATCAGTCTCTAGCACAATGTTATCCGCATGCAGCATGCTAAGATGGAAGCTAAGAAAGAGTCTTGCACACTGCAAAAAGTTCTGCCATGAATGGGTCGACCACATGTTTCATATAACCTATAACGCAACGAACGAACTCCCACGATTCGTTCCAAAACAGCGCTGCCCAGCCGGTTGCCTGAAGAAGAAGGAAAACGACACATCTACGTTGCATTTCAACTTACCAGCAGGAGGCTTGCACCATTTTAAATGTTTTAATGTTCGGCAAAGTGCAAAGCTGCAACGTATCTAGATCCGGCTTTAATTGCATCATTTGATTAAATATTTCAATTTTCAATTGTTTTGAAAATTACCAACATAACCATAAAATAAATGCCAGATGAGGTTTTGAGTTAAGGAGAAAGTTTGTTTTAAGTCGTGCGTAAATCATGTTTAGATTTATTTTTTAACTGAAATAAGGAAAAAAAATCAAAAATCAAGATTTAGTAACGACATTTTCTTATATCTATCTCAAGTGAAATTTTATTATAATTGGATGTGGTGGAAACTTTTTTAAATCAACGAATGTAGTTCAAAAATAGAAATGAGAAAACAGTAATTATTTAATCAAGCCATGTTAAGAACTAGAAAATTGTGATGATAATACCTATTAAGTCAATTACTAAATATGTTGATGTAAATCAAAATTTCTTCTTTAATGTTAAAATCAATTAAAAATAAATCCATATTTCTCAATACAAATTTAATATAACACCATCAATGTTAAATTAATATTTTTTTCTCTTTTTATTTAATGATTAATTTTAAAATGTCTCACAAAATCTGAATCTTTAAATAGACGCCACCTATCTTCTTCCCTAAATTTATAAGCTAAACAAAAGGAGGAAAAGGGGAACACTTGGATGTTCTGTAAAGGAAAAAACTCATATGAAAACCAAGACAAAGATCGCAAAGTTCCCTTTGCCTCAAAGGAGGAAAGTGAAACACTTTGGATGTTGTGTAAAAAGATTTTCTTGCAGGGAAATCAAAGCAGACATAAAAGAAACAAAAATATATAATTAGCACAAAACTTCAAAGTTCAAACATTCAGAGAGAGAGAAACAAAACAAAACCAAACAAAAAAAAAAAAAAAAAAACCCACAAAAGAAGACCTAGGAATTAAGTAAGGTGTTTGTTTCATGAGAAAAGCAAGGAAAGACAGAAGAATCCTATAGGTTCATCGTTTTAGTTCCTTGTCTTTTTGGTATTCTCTTCGTTAAGAAAATCAAGCAAGACGGTACTCTTGCATCGGGGGCACTTGGGATCCACTTCCGATAGCATAACATACATGAGGCATCGAGGGCATCCCACCAGCACCATCGAAGTTTCTTCAGGACTGCTGGGGTATTGCATCGTCGTCGTGGAGTCGTCGGGCTCCGAAGACACGCACGAGCTTTCAAGAGACATTTCCCACGACGAAACCGATGTGTTGGGCGACCCTACTTGTTGGTTGGGCGCCGCCCTTGGTGGTGGTGGTGATAACTTCAGCGTCAATTCCAGCTTTGGACTGTTTGCTCTCCGACTCATTGCTTTCTATATATGTATTTCAACTGTTTGATACCTGACCACATACAACAACAAAAACAATCAGTTGTGAGAAATCGATGAAACAGGAAGGAGGAACTGAAAATTGAAAACACGTATAATTTCTCACCTCTGGGAAATTGAAGTGTTTGGGAACTGAGAAAAAAACCAGAAAAATGTATAGGGATCTTGGAACAAGAAATGATATTCCCTAGAAACTAAACTAACATTTTTAGTTTGGATTTCTCGTGCAGATTGATTTTGGAAAGATTTAGACCATTATATATGCAATGATTTTCAGGAGAGAAAGAGAAAGAGATGGATTTTTCTTTCCCTTATTTGTTGGTAATTAATTATGGGTAGGCATGGAGGGTAAGGAGAATTTAGAGTGGAAAACAAGTTGGATAACATTGAATTGTACTCGACACAAAGGTTGAATGGTTTGCCTTCTTTCCTAATGTTTTTGTATTGCTTCACACGATGTTCGGTTTAAGGAATTTAATTTTATTGATTTTATATTTGGATCATCAACATTACTTACATCATACCCTCTTCTAATTACAAATAATTTTTTTAATTTTCTAATTACATGGTTATATAATTTTAATTTTTTTAAACATTAATTGCTAAAAAAAAAACCTTTAAACAATTAACAAAATTAAAATATAATTTTGTGTAATATATTAGTCTAAAAATAGTCGATGATACGATTACATATAAAAATAACAACAAAATAAACATAACATGCAACTTTATCTAATTGGTCAAACATTTCATATTTATTCGGTTAGTCCCTCCTAACATTTAACATATACTCATTAATTTGTTGGTCCTTGACCAATTTCCTCATCATCTTAATCATAATACGAAACTGTATCCTTAAGATTACCACAATTGTGATATCATATTTCATATTTTGTAACTTCATTTGTAGGTGGAATTAAGTCAAATAACAAAACATTTTTTATCCAATAATAAATATATAATTATATTTAAAAATAAAATATTTTATTATTGTGCAAAAATAACTTTTGTAAACTTAAATAATTTATGCGTATTTGGAAAGTCATGAGGTAATTGTTAATTGCTTGCAAGTACTTAGTTAATTACTCTAATTCTAAACCTACCCTAAAAATTAGAGAGTATAATTGAGATGCTCAAATTGCACTCAAATTCAATGGGATTCACCAATTATACTGATTATCTAAACATGTTACTCTCAGGTAGTTACAAGCAATTACATTCAAATCCAATTATTAGATGACTTTCCAAATACTACATAATCGCATTAAAATTCTATTGTGTAATTACAAACAGTTACTAGATGGCACTCCTAGCGCTACCGAAATAATTTTACATTAATTAGGTAATGTGAAATTTTTGACAATTTTACATTATTTTTAATTTAATTCATTTGACTTAAATCAAAATAAAAAAAAAATCTAATGAATCAAATTTTCCATTTTTTTAAATACAATCAAGAAAAATTAATCTTCTGTCTATCACATCCAATTCGGAATATTACTTTTATATATATATATATATATATATATATATATTTATCAATTTTATCATTAAACCATAACAAATAACTTGATCTATTAAAAAAGAGTATTTTTGTTCTTTCTTTATGAAATACATTATTTAATAAAATTTAAAAATAAACGTAAAATCAATTAAATATTATTGATGATTCCTTCATATGTAAAATTTTATTTTTTTATTATTAAAAATTAATTTTTATACATCAGTATGAGATATAATTGACACGCCACATGTGAAATCTTGTTTGACTAATTGATGTGATGTTATTTAACTCTAAATTTAATGGTGTAGAGTTTAAATATCTCAATGTAAAAATAATATTTAGGCTACTTAGTTGAATTAAAGTTAATATTACTTACCTACCAAAATATAAATTTATTTATTTATTACTTTTTAAGCAAAGGTTTTGAAATAACATCTTTTGTATTAAATACAAAAGTTAAATTAATGAATTTCAATAAATTGCAATCAATATTGCTTAAATGATAATCTAAAACAAATTAGGACAAGTATTTAGGAGCATTTTAAATTTGCTTAATATTTTTTTTCTTTTAAAAAAATTCTAATTATTTTAGCGGCTATAAATGTGGATAAACATCTTAACCAATTTCCGTTTCAAATATATATATATATATTCATTTTTCTTAAGGCAAAATGCATAAGTAATTAGAGTTGTCAGCTAACTTAGTTGAGCAACCCAAAAAATTAATTATTATAAATGAATTAATAAAACCCAAATTTATGAGGATAACTAGTTTTCTTAAATTTCTGCGATGCAATTCAACTCTCCAATTAAATTATTTTTTAATTATTGTGTTTCACTTAGACTTTTATAATAAAGTTCATAAAAAAAATTCATACATGAAATACATAAATAGTTTATAATATAATAAAGGTGATGTTATTTTTATTCTATTGATTCATAATTTTAATTTATTGATTCAATTTAATTAAGTAAATATAAAAAAAATTAAAAGGAAAGGTATATTAAATATGTATAAATTGATTTTTTTTCCTCGGTTTTGGCTCAAATTTCAATTAAATAATTTTTTTAAATTTAATTATTAAATATGTAGATATTAATATAAATTTATGCTTTTATTATTTTAATATTATAAATTATTAAAAACAAAATAGAGGTAAAATAATATATTGTCTTGTTTAAAAAAATCAAATGTAAATTGAAATAATATTTACTTTGTTGTATTTATTATTAAGACTTAATTTTAAAAGTGAAACTCACTTTAAATACAAGTATTTTGAAATTTAAACATTATTCTTGCAAGTTGGATATAATTTAATCGGATGAGGTTGGGTCGGATTGATTTGTAAAATTAAAAATAAAAATTATATTAATATTTAAATATTTTTATAATTAATATTAAATTAAAAAATGCACTAAAAATATTTAAACAAGAATATACTAAAAAAGTTACTAATCATATCAAATTAATTTGTGTTCAACTATTAATCCAAATTTTAAACAAGTGAAAGTGAAAGTGGTAAAAGTAAAATATTAATACAATGGCTTAATTTGATTAATTTTAGTTTTAACCTAAACGGTGAGAATAAAATATATTATGAAAATCTATTATTAATATTGTAATATGCGTGTAAGTTGTGGATATAGTGCCTACTTTCTAATTTGATTGTTTTCATTCCTTAATACTTTTTTTAAATTTTAAAATTTTAATTCTAACTTAAATAATTAGATAAAATGTTGTGACATTTTTTTTATGATTGTTATACAGAAATAGCAAGTCAACATGATATTGCATAAGATTTTGGAAATAATTATTGTTTAGATTGAAACTGAAATTTTAAAATTAAATAAGTATAAAAAATTAAAAATATAGAAATTAAATTTACAAGTCAGAAAGATAAATAATAAATTTGATGAAATATTAGACAAGGTAAGTGCTGAAATTGTAGATATGGGAATTTTCAACTACCTTATTAAGATGGTTTCACAGTTTAGGCATGGACCATTACCATTTGCAACATAAATTTCAACAGCTGGAATAAAGACAGTTCATGTATTATGATTTAATAATGTCAATAAAAAGGTTTTAATGGCATCAAATTAGCCTTATGCAAACATGCTTAGGAAACAAGTAAATGAGGGTTAGTTGCAATCCACATCACACGTGTCGTTTTTCTGCGTTCTTGAACAGACACTCACGGTAAATACAAATCATTATGACAAAAAGACAAACCCTTTGTAGTAATAAACCAATGCAGCAAAGAATACACACACACTACTCAACAAATATATGGTTCGAAAGGATGATCCCCTTTCATGCAAATCACCCACTTTATGTACTCTTAAGATTGTGGTTACATTTTAATGGAGAGTTCTTTCTTCCTAAATAAAGATTGTTCTGATCTATTCTAAACATCAATTGTTATCAAAATAATTGTTCTTGATAGAGATTATTTCTAATATGAGTTATTCCAAGCACAATTGTTCTTTGTAAATGTCGCCTCGAATAAGAGTTGTCTGAAGTAGAGTTATTCTTAAACAACAATTGTTCCAATCAAAAACTATTCTAAATAAAACTTGTTCTTCAAAAAGAGATATGAAGTGAAACAAGACTAATAATTATTTCGGATTAACTTTGGTACTATCATTGAAACTGCAATTTCCAAAAATCAAATCTTATATATATCTAAGAAGAGATATATAAAATACTAATAACAAAAACCAAGTACCTACACACATCAATAGGGTCCATCAGACAACCAATAAGCATAATTCGTTCAGCCCTTAACTAGTGTGTATTCCCTTACTTAAAAATATATAAGTTTGTCGCAATTATAATTTCGCAAATATTGTATAGTTTAAGCTCTAGTTAATTAATAGTCCTCTAACTAAACAATTGAAAAAAAGTTATGATTATCAGAGCAACCGACTGTGATTTGCATTGAATTAACAACTACAACTATAATCTAATTAATTAACTAATTAAATTAATCTCAAATTACTATTGATTGGATGATAAATTAGTTACTAATAGAGTGAATAGCATATTTTGATGATCCTAAGCTCAATTGATTGATAAGAAGACTGATAATGCTACTTACACATTTTAACGCTTTGTTGATATGCTTCTAATGCAATAGTCGTCTTTTAACTTGCAGCTGTAGCTAATTTGAACTTTTGATACTTATACTCAATGTGCTAATTAGGCAATTCAACTAGGGCCGACACCTGTAATATTCCCTAAATTAAATTTTACTTTAAGTCGTCACTCTCATGAAGCATTAGGCCATTCTAATTACCAAGCATGTCACAATCATAGGCAACCAACCAACCCAAAATAACTTCATATGCATATTCAAACTATTAGCCATATAAAAAATTTAGCTAAACGTGGACACTAAGCATGCAAAATCTTCATATCGACCACAGCATCCATTTTTCAAGGTCAATAACAAAGTGGGGTTAAGAAGTTCTCAATAATGGTGGCTCAATATTGGTGAAGTTGAAGCTCAATCCCATGTATTCTCCCTTCTAATCTCCAACTTTTTGAGCCCAAAGAACATAAAGAAAACTATATTTTATTAATAACTAAGAACAGTTATTACATAAAACTTTATTACATAAAACTTTAAATGAAAATACAATGAAATTAAAAGTAAATACTAAAACTATTAAGAGTGGATTTGGATGGGCAGTGCGGTGCAGGGTGGTGTGGTGCGTTTAATTTATTTTTTGTCTCACGCTATAATATCACTACAGCATCTAATTTCACCGCTACCGCTATTTTTACACTACCCGCAAATAAACGTACTGTCCATCCAAATCCACCCTAAAAATACTCTCTAAATCCTATTCTACTCCATTAAAATATCAAAAGTTTGCTGAAAATTAGCAAAAAGCTCATATTTATATGGTCATATTTATATGGTAGGATTCGGATGGAAAAAAGTACAAAAATGCCCTGAAAATAGTCAGAAGTCTTTGACAAAGTGTCACAACATTCCTTTGTGTTTGTCACTAGAGGTGAGCATTCCATCGAGTCGAATCGAATTGAGTAAAATAAATTAAGTTAGTCGAGTTGGCAAATCCTATTTTAGCAACCAAATTCAATTTGAAATTTTTTTCAATTTGAAATTTTTTTCAAATTGAATTAAGTAAAAAAAAAATCGAATCAAATCTAATCGAGTAAATTTAAATCTTGTTAACTATGTGACTAAATTTCAAGTTAAAGTACATAAATTTGAAATAATAGATCTTTGAAAAGTCTTTCAAAACAAAATAAAATAAAGATAAGATAATATAGTACGATAAACTTGATTTGATAATTTATTTATTCAAGGTCTTAAATTTACCATTTTGGATTTTTTTTTTAAAATTAAATATTCTTATAAATTTTGGAAATTTTTATTAAAATTTTAATTTTTTTTGTAATTTTTAAGGGATCAATTTGCTAATTTTTGAAATTGATAGGAACCCAACGAGTATTTACATTAATTTGCTATTCAAGTAGTAAAATTCAACTTGACTCAAATCTAAAAAACCAAATTATTTATTGAAGTTGATTCATAAAACCAAATAACTCAAATAATTCAACTTCATTAACTCAAAATTCGGAAAAAAAAACTAGTTTTTGTGTCAAATTGAGTTTTGTTCACTCCTAACTAAAAAATAATTATTTTACTATTTAAAATATATAAAAAATATGTCAAATTATTTTATATTAATATTAACTTATTTTCCTAATTAATTTTAAATAAAATATTTTACCCCAAAATTAGTCTACTGGGCCGACAATTACCTTCACCGTCGAAGGGTCTACACTAAATTATCATAGCCACAATTAATTTGAACCCTAAACCCTTAACAAGCTAGGTGAAGGATTCCAAGGGTTTCATGGCATCCCACCACCCTATTTGGACAAACTTAAGAGCTTCTCAACCACTCTCAAGGATAATTTTTTAATGAACCAAATACAATTTTTTTTTTTACTTTTTCTCACTATTTTTTCCTCAGATCCAAACAAAACATAATATGTTCTTTTAGTTAAGTATCTAGGAAGTCATGGGGACTAGATTAAAGTAGTCTATTTATTATTAAATAGATTAATTTAGTTTCTATATTATTAAAAAGAATCATATAAGCCTAAATTGTATCATAATTTATATTTACGGTATAAAAATGTCATGAAAATTATTATTTTTCAATTGAAGTTCAATTTCAAACAAAATATTTCATTTACAGAACCATAAAAACTTTAAAAATATTAACTTTGTTAAACAGTAAATGATGTTTTTTAAACAATAAATGTTAACTATATTCTATTTTGATTTTATTTAATTTTTTTAATAGTAAAAAGACTTAATTGATCCATTTAATAATAAATAGACTAATTTAATCAAGTCTATATAATAAAGTTACCAATCAAGTGTATACACCCATCTTTTTTTAGGGCATGTGTTGTTTAGAAAAGGTAAGGAAACTATGAAGTTTAGCTATAAATGTATTGGATATTTACTTTTTACCTCTATTTTTAATTATATTCTCAATCTCAATACTTTTTATATATTTGAAATTTGATCTCTTTACTTTTATTTTTAAGAATTTAGTGTATATATATATATATTTACTTATAGCTTTCACTTGACTTTAAATTAGTCACAGGAGCATTTATTTTGAAAATAAACACATAATCCAATTTAACGAAAGTTCTTTGATAAAATTATCAATTAGATTTCAATTATTAAATCAAATGAGCACTAAGATTAAATTCTTAGAGTTAAGGCTCTGTTTGGTAGAGTGAAAAAAAAAAATGGAAGGATGAAAATTTGAAGGGGTAGAAAACTAGAATGATGGAAAACATAAATTTTCTTACCGAATGTGTGCTTGGCAGGAGAGATGGAAAAAATGGAAACAAAATCTTTTTGGTAGAAAAGATGGAAAAAATGGAAACAAAAAGTAAATTTCTTTTCATCAATTACTCAGTAGAGTTGAAAAACGAAAGGAAAGAAAATAAAATATTTGAAAAACGTATAATTTTAAACTAACATACACCTCTCTATAATTTTCTCTCATCTCATCTTTCCAATATGGAAGGACTAGTTTTTATGCATTAGGATGGAAAATGATTATCTCTCCTCTCACTTTTCTTCTCAAACAAACACACTCAAAATTTATTTTCTTTCCACTTTTTTATTCCCTCCTTTTATCCCTTCACTTTTCCACCCAACTAAACACACGACACTAATTCAAATATTCAAAGAATACAAGAAATAGAATTAGAATTAAACCTTTATAGCCTCAATACATAATCAAAATATTAATCTCTAACATTGAATATGATATGAATTACCATATATCTTACATAATTTTGAGTATATTTTTACAATCTACATATAAAATTCAAATCGAAATCTAATAAATTATAAATAACATTTAATGATCATAGGTAGAATGATTATGGTAAAACAATGCAACATAAATGCTTCATTCAATAAATTTTATAGTTTATCCCTGCAGTCAGAGATCTTGGATTATTTAGATTTAGAAAGAAAAAAAAGAGAGTAAAAGTTTAAATTTCACAAATAAAAGTAACATAATTTTGTATTATATTTAAAATACATTAATTACAAAAGAAATGAGATATGTCTGTTCAGAAAAATTAATATTACTGAGGTTGATCATCGATATATTATTTATAATTTAGTGGTTCAAATTATTAATGCAAACCTTATACAATAATTAGGTTTCACAACTATGTGGTCTTAATTATATTTATTTATATAGGAATAGATCAATGAATTTATTTATTTACGTGTGTACTTCAAGCATATGTATCCGATTCTGTAAGCCCTTTGAGGATGAAATTAATATCTCAACTTCTAATATATTTAATACGTTGTCTTGCCTCTCTCTCTCTAGGGTTTTGCTATTTTGAGTGCAAGGTTTTGTCTTGCTAGTCAAGGTTCTTCTATTTTGTTTCTTTGTTTGCTTTGGTTGTCCGCTGTTCCAATGGAAGAAGAGTTTCAACATTTGTCTATTAAAGAAAAGGCGAAATTGGTCATTGAATCGGATGATAATCTACTTGATGATATTGATTACGATCTATATCTAGTTGGTAAGTTTCTGGGAGAGTGAGACCACTTCTTTCCTTGTGGTGACCTCTTCAAGATGCTTGTATTAAATCTTTGAGTGACTCAGGACTTGATTTAGTTTCATCATATAGTTGATCTCACCAAGATGACCTTGGGAGGTCTGTGGTCTTTCAATAATTGTCTTCTATTGATCCATCAAATGTCGAAAGGGAAGGACTTGGAAAATGTTGAGTTTTTGTATACTGATTTTTCGGTCTAAGTTTGGCTAAGAGTTTGCGTGATGTTATGAGTATGTGTATTGACTTTGACACGATTGAGCACAGGAATTCCTTGAATAATTTTATGCGGATCCGAGTTCGTCTTGACGATAGGAATTGTTAATGAGAAAGAAAAAGATTTGTGAGCCCAATGGAGATTATTTTGAACTTCATTAGTTATGAACGCATACCTATTATTTGTTATATTTGTGGAAGGCTAGGTCATAGTGAATCCCATTGCCGTAAGTTGTTGGAAGCAACGGATGTCGCGGTGGTTCATGGCTGGTTAGAATAAATTAGGGCTGAGTATAGGAGGCAAATCAAGAATCCGGTGGTACCATGGCGTTGTGAAAGAGGAAAGACAATGCTATGGGATAATGTTGCTAAAAGCTCGGGAGTTGAATCTTCAAATGATAATGCCAAATTTTAAAGATTAGCAATTAGGTTATGGTAGTCCCTAAATCATAGGATTTTATTTTTCCAGCTGCCATGAATCCTAGCGTCTGGGGCCAAGTCTCGTCTAAAGTGGCCAAGGAAATGCATGGCCTATGCATAAGCAGTAACACGGGGAAGGAAAGTATTGTAGTAGACATTGATGAGAACATAAAAAGGCCACAACAAGAATAGGTGTGTAACACCCCTAACCCGTCTTCGTCGCCAAATTAGGGTTCGGGAGCATTATCGTACAATCGAAAACATTTAACATCATAATATTTAAATAAATTAAACTCATTATAAACCAATCAATCATATACAATTTTTCCCTAAATTGAGCCCTCGAGGCCCTAAAAATAAGTTAGAAGCAATTCGGGACTAATTTGAAACAAAACAGGAATTTTGAGAAAAGTTGCAAAAATTGGAAAACAAGGATCACAAGGCCGTGACATGGCCCGGGCCGTGCAACATTCGAACAAGGGACACATGACCATGTCCCAGCCCTTGTCCTCACCCGTGTAACTTACTAAGATGCCACACACACCTGTGTGCCAGGCCATGTAGCTCTCTGAGTTGCCACATACTCCCGTGTGCCTAGGCCGTATAACCCACTGACTTGGAACACTAAGAAATTTCAAATACACACGGTCGTGTGACAGCCCGTGTCCTAGGCCTTGTGAATCCAAAAATTTACCTAAAATCAAGTTATTTCAAGTTCAATTCATACCTAACCATTCAAACCATTTAAGCACACATTCAAGGGATTCAAATATCATTCAAACACACATAAACATGCCATTTCAAACATCCTAAATCACTTAACCAATATGTCATTCAAAGGCACCACAATTGTATCAAACATTGTGAATCAAACCAAAGCAATTTGACTATTTCTCAAACACACAACCTAGTTCACTTAACTACCATACATGACCATTTGCAAGCCACCAAAACATACCATAAGAACCTTATTTACAAGCACTTAAAAGTGACCAAAATGACATAACTTGGTAAGGCATTAAAGTGTACCAAACCAATATTACCTCAAAAGTTTAAACATATCAAAATATACATTACAAAGATCCTATACATTTCTTTCTAGAATCTGATTATAACTATTTCTTTCTAGAATCTAATGGAAAGGAATTAGTTAGGAAGTTTGTTAAACCAGAATATATTTCTAGATAGTTCTTACCAATTGTATAAATAGACTCATCTTCTGTTGAGGATATTAAAGTTGGATTATTAAAATAAGTAAACCCATTTTTTCTTATAACACCCCTCACCCGTATTCAACGCCAGAATAGGGTTACGGGGTATTACTAGACTTATAACACATATAACTATACTTTTCTCAAACATTCGATCAAATCATACAATCATCATTCAATCTCCATCAATTTGTCCCTTATAATAGCCTAAGAGGCCTTAAATATGCTTTAGAAATAGTTCGGGACTAAACAGATAATTCAAAACAAATTTGGGAAAACTTAGAAAAATTTTGCTTCAAACAGGGGACACACGCCAGTGTAGGTAGGCCGTGTGTCTCACACGGCCACTAGACACGCCCGTGCCACTAGCCGTGTGAAAACAGGAGGTACATATTGACTTGGGTCACATGGCCAACCACACGCCCGTGTGCCAGGCCGTGTGCTAGGTCGTGCCAAACCTGTAGGGTATACTGACTTATGCAACACAGCCAAGTCACACGCCCGTGTGTTAGGCTATGTGCCAATTATGGGGTATATTGACTTGTACCACACTCCCGTGTGTGAGACCGTGTGGAGTATACTGACTTTATTTTAATTCCAATACCAGGGGACACACAGCCGTGCGACATGACCGTATGTCGGACACGGCTGAGACACACGATCGTGTCTCTACCCGTGTGGACAATAATAGGCCATTTACTAAGACAATTTGCCACCCTATTTTTACTCACCTGTACAAGCATAAATTGCAACATTTTATAACTCATTAGGCAGCCAATCCACAACATTTCATACACATTTTATACCAATTCGATATAGTATTCAAATACATAATTAATATCATGCATTTTCCATTCATATGCCTACTATATATCAAGACAACATTTTCATATTTCCATTCCATATACTACTTGCCAAAACATACCATATTTGAATACTTATACACAACCAAAACATTATACCAAGTAGAGCCAAATCACATGGCTTAAACTTATACCACACATGTACCAAAATCACTATCTCTAGTAACCATAACTATCATCTTTAGAACTAGACCATACATGTCATATTTACATATATCCATGAGTTCAAAAGTACCAAACAGCAACTGGATAGTGTGATGCATATCTTTGACTTTATCTGAATCGAGCAAGCTATCGAACCTCTGTAATACATGGAAAAGAAACACAGTAAGCTTTATAGCTTAGTAAGCCCGTATAACTTAGAATTAAACTTACCATTTATACATAATCAAGACAAATAAATAAGGTATACTCAATTCAATTACCAAATGCTTGAACAAAAGCATTCATCAACAAGTTAGTCTCATAAGTACATGTAATCATCCATTATCTCAATTTAATACTCAATACATTGTAGCGTATCAAATTCATGTATCATGTACATTATTTGTAACATTTCACACTCAATCATATAAATAGTAATTCATTCAATAACAGTAACTCATCCATTTAAACAATATTTCATCCATATAACAGTAATTCATCCGTATTACACATAACTTTTTCACATAACCAATAACAGAATTCATGCCTGTTAAACCAATTAGAATATCAAGGGATACTCGGGTGATATACATTACGTATATAAATAAGTAATTCGTTAATTCATTACCATTTCCGCTCTTTCCAGCTATGATCAGTAAGCTCCTCTTGAGCTGATGGACAGTAACTCTATTGAGCTGAAATGGTAAGCTCTGACGAGCTAAAAACAATAAGCTCTTACGTACTGATATATCGGTAAGCTCATACGAGCTGTGGTGAGTCCACAACACATACAGGAGCTCGACCGAAACGATAACCCTAGTGACATGTCACTCGTATTCTACGAATTCTTATGGTTCAAACGGGGCTCGGTAACCATCAAACTATATCAATAAGGCATTTGAATTTCAAGTAGATCATTTACTCAATTACATACATTCATTTCAAACAATTACAAGTATTTAAAAGTTCGAATCTAATTATAAGCTAAATGTAACACCCCAAACCCGGCCTAGAAGTTAGGCCAGAATCCGGTGTGTCACACTGAAGTGTTTTTGCGAAAACCTTGTTTTCATTGAAAACCCTTCTAGAGAAAAGTTAAGTAAAATCCAGTTTGCTTTCCAAAACGAGGTGCAGCCAAAAACCATCTCCTTGTTACTATGTAAAAATTTCCTTTGACAGCGGAAGCTCGTTCTTAAAACACAATTATTTTCAAAAAACTTGAAATATACTTAAAAGAAATAAATCCAGGTTCCGTTTCAAAAATTACAATGCATAGTGGAAGTAATGGACTAATAACTAGAGGAAAAAGATATTACAATCCGAAATAAAATAACTTAAAATCTAGAATCTATATATTAAGAAAAACAAGTCTAATCGTCTTGCTAGTTGGCCACCTCTGAGTCCCTCCATCTGTCGAACCGCCTACTAAAGATCACTTGAGAAAAATAAAAGAGGGAGTGAGTTTTCGAAAACTCAGTGTGTACGACCCTCGTTAAACAAATAGCATACAAATCAATATAATAACATAACAATATCACACATACAATGCTGTGCAAACCCTCCCCAAATAATCCATCCGGTACGCATCGTCTCCATCCAACCGAAACACTTCTGTGAGGATTTCTAAATCGACCCACCCATCCAATACACATCAATGGTAGTCCAGTTACGGTACTACCTAACGTTGCAGCAAAGCTGCTAATCATATAATAGGCTTAAAAAGCCATCGGTGGATCCACGGTCGTCAAGCAACCATGCGATCCTCATATACTTCCTCCGTTCCATAATTCCCAACCCATATGCAACCTAAACAGAATGTCATATGAATGCAGCAAGTGTACATGTAACATCCATAAATCTTACATTCAATACATAGGATATTTTAGTCATTTTTTCCCTTAGGGGCATTCCATGTAACACCCCCTACCCGTATCTGTTGTCGGAATAGAGTAGGAGGTATTACCAGAGTTTACTGAACATTTTCGAATAATTCTGAGTCATTTATTGTTCATATTCTGAAAATAATCATAACGTCCCTCTATTGGGCCCTCGAAGCCCAAAACATACATTAGGAGCCAACCGAAATTAAATCGGGATCATAGGGAATTTTTCGCAAAATCCTAAAACTTTCCTACATTGGTTAACGTACTTTAATATTAACAAACTTATTTTCTCGACATGTCTCGCTTCAATTTATTACTTGTCCTAATACACATAATTTTCCTGTATCAACGTATCAAAGATAGTATTATATTTACATGTCATGATACATATCATTCTCTTATTGTTTCTTCATAAATATAAATTGTTCAATTTATTATGACAATATTTCAAGTACCATCATTTTCATGAGTTTAGTGTATATTTATTCCAGTAGCAGTTCATAATCTTGAATATGCATAATTATCAGGCAAATTTCACATACATGTATTTTCCATGCCATATTTCAATGTATCAAATAATTATCATTTCTATGTCTTTCAAGTTTAATTTCATGATTTCAAGTACTTGTCATTTTCTATATTTATCCCGTTGAATTTCTCAGAATTTCGATGGATTTTCTAGTAGTACACTTATAGTGTACAAATCCAGGTCCGTCAATTCATGTTCATGTGCGCACATTTCCATTTCAAAGAGCACACTCCCGCGAACCTCATCCTTACAGCGGGATTACCAGTCCAGGCTAAATCCCCTGTAAGAGAGCACACTCCCGCGAACCTCATCCTTACAGCGGGATTACCAGTCCAGGCTAAATCCCCTGTAATATAAACTCATAGAGTATTGTCGGGATTACCAGTCCAGGCTAAATCCCCTGCAACGACAATTACTCTAATGAGTTTGGATCTGAATTACCAGTCCAGGCTAAATTCAGACCCCAATTCGGATTACCCGTCCGGGCTAAATCCATTTTCCACATATTCTTCGGGAGGGCTATATCAGGATCACCCGTCCGGGCTAGATCCTTTTCACACATATTCTTCGGGAGGGCTATATCGGGATAGGATCACCCGTCCGGGCTAGATCCTTTTTACCGTCAATTCCTTTTCAGCGATCCATCGAATTTTCCTTTCATTCAACCGGGATTTCTTCCCCTTTTTGTCAAATATATCAATGTTTCATCAATTTTCATAATGAACATTCAAATTATATTCACATCAATAACGTAAATTTCAAGCATTTAAGAATATAATTCAAGTTACATAAACTTACTTCGTTGCTTGCTCATGTTTATAGTTTCACTAATTCGATGTCTTCTCTTTTCCATGTTCAAATCTCGTATTTGAGTTATCCGGATAAATTTGATAATCATTTTCATTCATTTCATATTCTGATACATTCAATTAATGCTCTAGGCAAAATTACCATTTTGCCCCTAAACTTTTAATTAATGAGGATTTCATCCTTAGATTCAGAAAAATAAAATTCTTGTAATTTAATCCTTGTTCCAAGCCTAATTATTCTCATATATATCGACAACAGCCCATGAATTCTATGAAATATCAGAATTTTCCATAATTTCAACACTTTTCAATTTAATCCCTAAAACATATTTTCACCCTATCTTGATCTAAATTAATAATTTCATTCAATTTTATAATTTAAATAATAAAATAATCCATTTCATGCAATTTGGTCATTTTTGACATTTTTACAAAATTGCCCATAAAGTTTTACTTTTATTCAATTTAGTCCCTGAGCCTAGAACATGCTAGCTAAATACTCATATATATTTTCCTCCTCCTCCTCTCCATTCCACATCCTTAATGTATATAACATGCTATAAGTAACATTATCAATAATTTCATTAATTACTCATAAGTATATTCAAAACTGTCCATTTGAGTTATAGTCACTAAATTATTTATTTCCAGAGCTACAGAACTCCAAATGAAGAACCGTTAATTTTTACTGAAACTAGACTCGCATATCTTCTTCCCATAAAATTTTCAGAATTTTTGATTTAGCCAATTAGTACAGTTTATTCTTTAAAGTCACCCCTGTTCTGCTGTCTGGCAGTTCCGACCCTTCTTCACTAAAAATTAATTATATTTTTATATAGAATTCATATGATGTTATAGTTTATTTATTCTAAAACTAGACTCATTAAGGAATCCAACCATATAAATTATGTTCCCAAATTATTTTTATACAATTTTTGATGATTTTTCCAAGTCAGAACAGGGGATCTCGAAATCACTCTGAACCAGTCTTACCAAAATCTAAATATCTCAGAATAC
The DNA here is from genome assembly GCA_005393395.2 of Gossypium australe. Taxonomy (NCBI): domain Eukaryota; kingdom Viridiplantae; phylum Streptophyta; class Magnoliopsida; order Malvales; family Malvaceae; genus Gossypium; species Gossypium australe. The sequence continues at coordinate 24,518,501 of CM016622.1, forward strand.
AGAATTCCTTTGCTTTCCATGTTTCTTTCATATGAAAATAGACTCAATAAGATTTAATTCTATATCTCACTCAACTTCTAATTCAATTTCTACAATTTTTGGTGATTTTTCAAAGTTAGACTACTGCTGCTGTCCAAAACTGTTTTAATGCAAAATGTTAATTATCAAGTTTATAACACCTTTATTTCCTTTCTCTACAACATTTCCCATTACTTTCTCTTATTTTCCTTCACTAACATATCAAGAACATAAAACTTTATATAAGAAAACTCTACGTTAACATCATTTCCATGCTTTTTCCACAATATCAAACTTAAAAATATATTGAAAACATGATGTTCTTACCTTGTTTTATAGATTTCAATCTTTAACTTGATTTTCTCTCTCCTCCAGCTTCTATTTCTTGAATCAAACTTGATATTCTTGCTCCTTATAGTCTCCTTGTCATCTTTCTCTCTTGATGGCTATGGAAATTCTTTTGAATTCTAAGTGAAAATGGTGGATTTTTGGTGAAAGGACTAATTTGTAAAGAAAGCAAAACTTTCTTTTCTTTCTCTTCTTCTCACGTTGGTTTGCATGGGAAAGAGATGATAATAATTCATCATCTTTCCTTCCTTATATACTACATAAATAATAATAAAATAATGATAAATAATAAAATATCTTATCAAAATAAAATAATATTTATCTAATTAAATAATTATAAAATATCATCACTATCATCATTACTTTCTAGATTTCTCTCTCTTCCAATTGACCATTTTGCCCTTTGTGATCTTTTAAAATTCCATCCTCGAATCATCACATAATTTGGTAAAATTATGATTTAGTCCCTCATAATTCTTTACCTATTCAATTTGGTCCTAATTCATCCATTTCCCTTAGTTTCTAGATTATTCCACCCCTAAAATATTTGCACTATTGGTCCTTTAACTTTTTCATACTTACACTTTAACCCCTCAAATTTTGAGTATTTACACTTGGGCAACAATACTTTTCTCACTTTACAATTTAGTCCTTTCTTGAATTAATAATGTAATATATCATAATATACTTCCGAATATTGACATAATCCAAATTTTTCTTTTTTTCGCTTTATTTCCTTATTATATCAAATATAATATCTTACTGTAAAATTTTTTTTTTTTGGGGTATTACATTCCAGACATTTCTCATTGTTATGGGTCTATTACTTACCTTGGCCTGTCAACAAGTCCTCGTTGGCTAAAGTGAACAGACATTACGCACCAAGTAGGGTTCCAGAGAAGAGGAGGTGGGTCATTAAGACTGCTTAAGTACCAAGCTCTCCCTAGATTCAATCCTAGACATGAATATGCCCGTTGCCACACTTAAACCTTATGACTTGTTCACAGTCGCACTTAATAAATTATTAAAGTTAAGCAATTTACGAAATACTAAGCCCAAGACCTCTTACAAAGCTCAAACAAATTCACATAAGTTCATATGGACCATCTGGCCCAATCTCATTCGTATGACCCACTAGGCCTAAATCACATTCATGTGGCCCATCAGGCCCAAATCACATTTATGCGACCCATCTGGCCCAAATCAATTCCAAGCTATGCAACCAGCATGACTAGATCATCACTTATCCCAAATCATCGAATTCGCCTATTTTGAGCCTACGCCCCATTTTGCCCATCCTGGCCCGATTGGCCAAAACACGGCTCAAGTCCATGGGATCGCTCATGGAGCCTCTGATAACATATCAATTTTCCCTTACAAGTGTTCGGGCACTCGCAAGACTACCGTAGCCAAAACTTTCGGCTTTTCGGCATTTGTCGATCTAATATGTGTGTAGTGTACGTACACACCAGATAACCAAACGCGCTGCGATCTCCTTAGCCACAATCTTGATAGGAAACTGGAGTTAATCCGCGCTCCGAACACTCCTATGCCCAAACGCCAACCAAGGTATGCTTACTTTCCTCATAGATCGCTCTATTTAAAGATAGCTTCTCGCCTAACCTTATGTTAGCTTCCCGATGTGGAATTTCACCTTCAGCAGAGTTTAAAACCAACACAAACTCTGGACATCCAATCCGCAAAATAAACACTCCCTTGCTTGAAATGAGATTCAAACCCTTGCCTTCTCCTATGCTCTAGACGCTACATGCCACCACCACACAAGCTCCTTTTGTGACTTAGAACATGCACAACTAAATATAAGCCTATGGGCCAAAGTCTAAGTTTATTTAATGGAAAACAAAAGGAATTGCAAGCGCCAAGACTTGAACCCATGCTCCCTTGCAACCTTAATGACGCTTTGCCACTTGACCACTCACTTCCTTGTGTCATTTTTTTCCCACAATTTATTCTTAAAGCCTACTTACTTACTCCCAGGGTTTTATTCACCTAAAACTAAAATTTTTCCTAAAGCCTAGGTTTGAACCCGGGATTTCATGGAAGCCCCCTAGCCTTCCAAAATCACTCAACTAATAGGTCCAACTTGCATTAGTGTCGTTCGCTTGTTCTAAAAAATTTTAAACGCTCCCATGCCCAAGGTCCAATAGGCTTATTTCTACTAGGCCCAAAAATTTTGGGCATTACAACTTACCTCGAGTTGCTCGGATGGAAATTATCGACTATTCGTTCACTTTTCCTTTCCCGATCTAATTCCGATCTCAGCTTATCATGATCTATATATTATCAAATTTAGCACATTCAGCATCTGATCTATTCAATTTAACCTTTAATTTACAAATTGGAAAATTTATACATTTGCCCCTAATGTTTCAGATTTTCACAATTTAGTCCTTATCTCATAAAATTACAAATTCATGCAATTTAGTACAAACCCATACTTAGCTGAATTTTAATGGAGTCTTTAGTAACCCGTGCCTTTTATTTATTCACACTTTTACCCACATAATTTTACATTTTATCAATTTAACCCCTTTTTGACATTTTTGTCAAAAATCACTTTACAAAAACTATTAATCTAACCATAAACCTTTCAAATCTATCAAAATTTATCAAATTACTCAAGCATTCAACAATGGAAACATGATAAATCTTTAATAGTTTTGAAATTTAAGGTACGGGCTAGCTAGAATACGAAGCAACGATCTCAAAAATGTAAAAATCATTAAAAACCAAGCAAAAATGGACTTACATGCTTAAAGATTGATGGCCGAACCTTTGAAACTCTTTTAATGGTGTTTTTGTTTCCTAAATTCAGCTAAATGAAGAAGAAACAAGATGATATCTTGTTTTTCTTTAATTTAATTCATCATTTAATACCAAATTACATTAATAACCTTATTATAAACCATTTAAACACCTAATAATATGTCCATATAAGTCCACTCATACTAATAATGCTCTAATTACAATATAAGGACCTTTAATTTAAGGTTCTATAGCTATTAGATACCTTTAGCTATTAGAACTCAAGTTTTACACTTTACGCGATTTAGTCCTTTTTCTCGAATTAACCATTCAAACAGTAAAATTTCTTTGCGAAACTTTCACACAATAATTCTATCATGTTGTAAGATTTAATAAAATAATAAAATAAATATTTTGACTTCGGATTTGTGGTTCCAAAACCATTGTTCTGATTTGACTAAAAACGGGATGTTACAACTCTCCCCCTTAGGGATTTTCATCCCCGAAAATCTTACCAGTGAATAGGTTAAGGTGCTGCTTTTGTATAACTTCCTCAGGTTTCCATGTAGCGTCCTCAATCCCGTGTTTATGCCAAAGAACCTTCACTAGGGCTATGCGTTTATTTCTCAATTCATTAATTTCATGAGCTAAAATCCTAATCGGTTCTTCGCTATACGTCAAATCAGTTTGTATTTCAACATCTACCGGAGAAATCACATGTGACGGATCGGATCTGTATCGATGAAGCATAAAAACGTGAAAGACATTATGAATCTTTTCAAGTTCTAACGGTAAAGCTAGTCGATATGCTACAGGCCCTATTCTTTCAATGATCTTATAAGGTCCGATAAATCGTGAACTCAGATTTCCTTCACGGCCGAATCGAAAAACCTTTTTCCAGGGTGACACCTTTAAAAACACCCGGTCCCGGACTTTAAACTCAATTTCTTTACGTTTCAAATCCCACAATTCGACCCTCTCTAGCTTGGCTCCTCGGCCTACCTGAACGCCCCCCTTTTAGGTTGCCCTCTAGGATGTTTATATAGGCTTTTGGAATATTTTTCTTTGCTTCTAAGTACCCTTTTCCGAGTAGAATTAAAACAGGTCACGTCAGGGACACGCCCGTGTAAGTCGAGTCCAGGCCATGTTTGGATAAGTCGAGTCCAGGCCATGTTTGGATCTGCTAAAGAGGCACGACCGTGTGGATTTCTCTAGGCCGTGTGAATTTCGTACTTTGGCCCATTCTCTCTGTTTTTGGCCCATTTCTCGTTCTTTTCATCCTTTGATGCTCTTCTAACTATAAAACATGAAATTAAAGGACTAGGAGCATCAAATTCCACAATTCAGGGGATAAATCATCCAAAAGTATGCCAAATGTGGGATTAAAATATGTACATATTACGATTTATCAAATACCCTCACACTTAAACATTTGCTTATCCTCAAGCAAAATTCTCAACTCACAATTAAAATGAACTTCCTCAATTCATAATATTTATCAATAGTGTTTCATCATAATTCATAGATAATTTATACATTGATAATTTAAGTAGAAGGGTCTTAAAGATTCAAACAGTCAAAGTCATAGTTTTTATAGCACGAAAACATAGGTGTTTCCCCTTACCTAAATAATTACCTCTGATTCGAAACTAACAAGAATTGACATCCTCACTAAAGATTCACTCAAATCACTCAAAAGTGTTTAAGGTTCAAATTAAGCACTCAAAAGTCAAACATGAAAAGTTAATTCCATAGGCTTGTATGAAAATCAAATCTCCACCACTATAAAATGAGATGATACACAAATCAAAAGGTCTTTAAAAAGGGTTGTAATGGGGCTCAGGTTAAAGGTGTGGATAAAGGCTAAATTAAAGGGTTAGAATCGAGATTGAATTAACAAATTACCTAATTTAGAAAGATGAACTAATATTCGAATAATTACATTAATTAAAACTTCATTACTAATGAGCTTCTTCTCAAGATGTGGAATTTAAACGTATAAGCTCACTTAATCATAGAACTAATAAATATTCTTCGTTTTTTTAAGAACAAATCAAATAGATAGACTTTAACAATTGAAATAAAGAATGTAGTTAGGCAACTGATCAAATCAAATCTCGATATAAGGGTAGTCAAAAGAAATGGTGATAACAAATACAAGATGGGTTTTGGGTTAAAATTAGTCGGTGAGTCAATAAAAGGTTTGTTAGGATCAAAGGGGTTCACTAGGGGTTAATTGTGAGGGTGGCTTTTAGTGGAGTAAGTGGGTTAAATCCTAAGTGCTTTTATCATCTCTGTATATCAACTCAAAGATGTGGTCATCGAAGCAAGTTCTAGAATAACAAATCAATGTTGACACACTCATAATCAATAAAGTGAGCAAGAAAAGAATGTATGCTCTAAAAGGCTCAAAATCTCACAAAAATTATGGGTTTTTGATATCAAGCTTGAAAATTTCAAACTTCAAGGTAATAATTAGATTCAGGTAGACAACCTAACAAAATTTTTAGTTTTTGAAAATCGACTCATCATGCTTGATTCTCTAGTCTCCTAAAGTTTAAATCATCACTGCACAATTATCAATGACTTAATCCAAAACATATCAATAAAAATCATGTCGATAAAAGTTTCATTCTAATAGTAAAATGAGAAAATTACTTAAGGTCAAGACATAATTTAGGGATTTGAGAATAATGCAAAAAGTTAGGAACTATTCAGAATAACATTCACCCCCCACACTTAAGATGTACATTGCCCTCAATGTACAAAGATATATATGAAATCATAAGAGATAGGGAGAAGTGAAACTTCCTGAATTTTGGATGGATTCCTTAAGTTGGAAGTGTAGAAATTTGATTCGGAGGTGAAAGATAAGTTGGAGGAGGCGTCTCTAGTGGTGTTATGGTGGCCGCCAACAATCTCTGCGCTAGATGAAGAAATTGGGTAACTCGTGAAGAATTAGCCAGGAAATAATAAGAATAATTCAAAATATATGAATTATAAATTTAAAGAAAAGAAAGACAAAAAGAAATAGTATAAAAAGTAAAATAAAATTAAAAGAAAAGATTAATGGACTGAAAAGTCCTTATTGTTAGATGGTTCGCGAGGTGGGTGTAATTTCTAAGGGCGTGGTGTGGTGATTCCCTAACAGTCTTTAGAACCTAAATCAAAGAAAACAAAATAAAATAGACTAAATTAAGCATAAGAGAAATAAAGAGAAGGAAAATAAAGGAAAAGGGAAAAGAAAAAGAAAAATTAAATGGACTCAAATGTCCTTGGCTCAGCGAATCAATGAAGTGGCCGGCATGAACTTATGTAATTCGGTCTCGTACGGGGAGACTGTGCTATGGTCCGTTCGCTTCTTCGACATGGGAATGGTAATGTTGGTGTTGCCTTTGGGCATTGAGTGATAGTGGTAAGGATGGTAAAGAGAAATTATGGTGGGTAGGGTTGAGAGGAAAGGGGTTCGATGAGGAAAGTGTGCAAAAAAGGGGGTTTATATAGAAATGAGGATCTGGTGATTTCCACACCCGTGTACCTTGGACGTGTTACGTCACACAGTCGTATCGCACGGCCGTGTTGTGCTTCGTTCGTTTCTCCCACGCCTGTGTGCAGGTCGACCACGGCTGTATCGCACGGCCGTGGTGTTTAGTCGGGGCCCATGGCTTGAAGATATTTTTCGTCCTGTTTCGTACTATCTCTGCCGTGCTGGTACGAAAATCCGTGGTGTCCACACGGCCACGACCACGGCTACGCCCGTGTGCAAGGTCGTGTGGTATGGAAATCTGTGTTTCATTAATTTGGTTAGTTTGTAGTTAGATGCTGAAAGTAAAAATGAAAATAAAAATATGAAAATTAATGAGGTTAGTGCTCGAGTTGCCTCCCAAGAAGTGCTCGTTTATAGTCTTAAGCTAGACTTACCTTTCATTCGTACATTCATGGTGGTTTGAGGAGTTGAAACTCCTCACCCCTACTATCAATTTTAAGATTACTATATAGTTCGAGTCGAATAGAGTTTACCTTAAAAGTGCCAAACTTATGATTGGTTACCTCGACTGTTCTGTTTGGGAAGATATTCAGTACCTCAAAAGGTATTTCTTTGTTTGTATCAAGGTCTGAAGTGGCGATCCGAGGGTCTGCTTTATTCAACAATACCTGATCTCTGATCTTAAATTTGTTTGTCCCACGGAATGGCGTTAGTTCTGCTTCGTGTATTCCTAGTTTCTCCTTGAAATGTGTCTTCCACTCGTCTAGTTCATCGATCCGAAGCATTCGTTCCTCATGAGTTATTTCCTTTTTGGCATGGGGTCTAGGATCTGGCTCAGGTGTGTAGTTCCATGGTGCTTCCTGAAAAGAAGGTTTAACCAAATGGTCATTAATAGAATTTATTTTCTCATCTTGATTGCTTGATGTCCTAGGCGAGTCAAGAGTTTGAAGAGTGATCGTTTCGTCACCTACACAAAGTATGAGTTCTCCTGTACCAACATCAATTTTAGTTCTAGCAGTTGCTAAAAAGGGTCTTCCTAAAATTAAAGGGATATTATTGTCCTCATCCATGTCTAAAACGACAAAGTCTACTGGGAATATGAATTTATCAATTTTCACGAGTACATCTTCAATTATACCCCTAGGAATTCTAATAGTCTTATCAGCTAATTGAATGCAAATCCTAGTTTGTTTGGGTTTTCCTAGACCTAGCTGTTTAAACATTTTATAAGGCATAACATTGATGCTTGCCCCTAAATCAGCTAAAGCATTATCAATAGATAAACTACCAATGAAGCATAGAATTGTAAAACTCCCTCGATCTTTTAATTTTTGTGGTAGTTTATTTTGTAGAATTGCTGAGCACACTACGTTCAGTTCCACATGCGACTCTTCGTCTAACTTGTAACAGCCTAATTTTCAATGGTGTCGGAAATGGTGATATGAGATCACTAAATCCGATAGGTAAGATTGAATAATATAGTAATTTAATATTTATGAGCCAAGTGAGAATTTAGAAGAATTTGTGGATTGGTGAATTTGGTGAATTAAAAGAATTTATTAGGTCAAATGGGTCAAAAACGGGGTATCAAGACCTCGAATTTGAAAACCAAGCCATAAAAATATTTTTAGAAATATTTATAGAGTGTTATTAAGTTAGCATTAAAGTTTGGTTGAGAAATTTAAATGTTTGGGTAGTCAATTAAATAAAAAGGACTAAATTGTAACAAATGCAAAATTGCTAGAAGAATTAAATAGCTCAAGTGTTAAAAGAAAGATGATTTATAGGGCAATTAAACCTAAAGGTGAAAAGGTTGGACGGCAAGGGGAAGAAAATCATCAGAAAGATAAGGGAAATAAGGGCAAAATTGGAAATTTAATAATTTTAACATGTATAATAAAGACAAAATTGAAAAACCTAGAGATATCTTCACATTATCTCAGCCAAAACGCCATAGGAGTTCTGGAGAAAGCTGGTTATTCATATTTTTACATCATGTGAGTTTGATTCTTGCTTTTTCTTGATAATTTTTATGTTTTTATGACTTTTACAACTAGATCCACTTATAGAATTCATTAGTTTTTGATTTGGTGGGTAAAATTAAAAGTTACCTTTGCTGAGAAATGGAAGTTTATGATGAATTATTATGAAATTTAAATTCTAATTTCATATTAAGGTGGTTTTATTAAGTGATTTTGATAGGAAATGGTATTTAGGACCTAATTGTGAAAAAGTTGTGAATTAGAGGTTGGTATTGAAATTCAGAATATCAAAGTTGTGAAATAGTTTGTAATGATAGAATAAAGTGTTGATTGAGAAAAATTAGTTCAATTGATGGCTGAATTGAACAGGGACTAAATTGTAAAAACTATAAATTTTGGGGTAAAAGTGCAATTTCGAAAATGGAAGAGCATAAATTATGAAGTGAAATAGAAATGAAATAAATGCTAATGAGTGAAAATATTTTACATTATAGATCAAGAATCTAAAGAAGAATGAGGAAAAGAAAAAGTTGCAGAATAGTCCCTAAATTTCAATATCTACTACAAATCAGCCGGGTAAGTTCATATGGATGAATTTATATGTTTATTTGTGAATGATTGAATGATATAGTGTGTTGTTAAATATGAATTTGCTGTGGAATTATGAAAATTATGATAAAATGAAGAATAAAGGCGGTAATTCAAATTAGGAAAAACGCAGAATTGAGTACGTTCGTACCGTGACATGTGATGAATTGACGGGTAAGACCATGGTTAATCCATGGAAAAGTGTGAAATGTAGGTATGGTATTAACCATACTGAGTTAAGAAATGTAGGTATGGTATTATCCATACTGAGTTGTGAAATGTAGGTGTGATAACCAATTTTGGCCCGGGCCCGTCAGAAACAACCAAGGCCCAAAACCATTAAAACCCAACAATAAACAGCCCATTTACAACCCACCAAGCCCAGTTAAAATTAACCCAAGATACCAAACCCAAATTATAGCCCAATCCCAAATAGCCCGTTTAAGCACAAAAAAAAAAATAACCAAATAAACAAAACAAAAGATCCAATAATTAATAAAGTCCAAAGTCCATTACAAAAAACGGAGCCCAGTTACAATGTCCATTTACAAAAACTCAGAGCCCAATTAATACAAGCAACAGCCCAGAATTCATTAACCCAAAAACAACCTAGCCCAAAACCGCGGCCCAATGGCCCAAAACCTTAGGAGATTTCGGCAGAAAGGAAACCCTAGGGATTCTCCCCTTCCAGTGCCCCGCGCGTCCTCTACACGCGCGTCGCCCCAGCTCCTCACGCGTGTCGTTCACTGTGCCCACGCCTCCTGACGATCGATGCTCCCCAGGCGCCTCGGCCCCCGTCGTCCCCAAGCCTTGCCCATACCCTGCAAATGGAGAAAGACGAAACAACAGAGAACGAAGCAAATAACAAATAAAAAATAACAAGTGATCTGGATATCGGTTATAAAACCGAAACCATTGTAAACGAATGGCCTCTCTTCAGAGACAATCAATCCAGAACCAAAAAGAAAAAGAAAAAGGTTGATCTTATCTTCACTTACTGTCGATTTACTTTCCATTTTATTTATTTTAAAACTCTTTCAACAGAGAAATAAAAAACGAAGGTATTGTTTTATCTTTTAATTTTATTTTTATTTACGTACATTTTTATTTTACATATTCTATTTTTTCTATTTATTTACTTTTTATCATACATATAGCATATATATCCATATATAATACTAAAAAAAAGAAAAAAAACACTTACGTTTTGGGACTCCGGCCACTGCGCGCGGTGGTCGGCGACGACGGTGGACGGCGGTCGAAACTTCATCGACGGCAAGCGGGAAATCGCCCAGCAGAGAGTTTCAGAGAGTTTTTTGGAGGAAAACAGAATGAAAATGATTTGTTTTTAGGAAAATTAGCCTTTTATACTAATTGAAAACGACGTCGTTTTAGCCTGGGGTTTTGAATCCCAAAACGGCGCCGTTTCATGGCCCTGACCTGCGCGACCCGACTCGCCATCAGAGGGTCCGCGTGTTTTCTTTAAATGGCTTAATTACCATCTTAGTCCTTTCGCATTTTCTACATTTTTTGATTCAGTATTAATTGGATTTTTATCTATTGGTTTTATTTATCCCTAAAGTTTGGTTTCGATTCCAATTTAGTCCATCAATCCGATCGGAACGACGCTGTTTCGTAAAATTGTTTAATTTCCACATTAGTCCCTAGGATTTAACGTGCATTTTAATTTAATTTTTTATCTGTTTTAACTATTATTTGACCCCCAATTTCTTTTTTTTATTTTTATTCTTATCCTTTTATTTTATTCTCATTATTATGTGGTATATTAAATTATTTTACTATATTATATATTTCATATTATTTTCCTATATATATTTTATATGTATACTTAATTATTCCTACATATTATTTCACTCGTTTAATAATCTATATTCTATATTTTTATTAGTTATTATATTATATTCTGTATATTATATAGCATTATATTATACATATCATTTCTAGAGTTTTATTTTATATAAAATTTATTTATATTATTTGATTCATTTATACCGTTATTATGTATATAATTTATAATTAGTATACTACATATATACATATATTTTCGTTATTTATTTTTTTATATTTTCATTATACATATATTTTATATACTATATTATATGTTTTTTTAACTCTTTATACTACATAGTATTATATATCATGTATTATTTTCTAAAAATTTTTAAATTTTTAATCTTGTTTATATTCTGTAACATGTTTCACATATATATATTCAAAAAAAAAAAACATCTTTAGTAAAAACTATTATATATGTATATTACGCATTATCTTTTATATGTATTAAGTTATATATTTGTTATTAGTTTTTTTTTTGTTTTACATATATTACTTTATATATATATATATATATATCTATATAATGCCCATTTATTTACTATTTTATGATTACTATGGTGTAGTCATTTTAGTTGTATTTTATATTGTACGTTATTGCATTATAATCGCTTTGTTAATGTTTGCATATGATAGTTTATAAAAGCGATATTGTTACATAGATAATTGTTCAAAATAAAATATATTTTTTACAAGTTCATTATACTTCATTCAAAAAAAAAAAAAAAAACAAGGCAATATTTGTGTGTTTAGAAATACGAAAGATTACATCCTAACGAGCTGGGTGTTGATTTTTCGTTCAACTAAATAACCAAATATCCTTTTTATACGCTTTGAAGACCAAAGATGATCTCGGTGTCAGAGTATGAATGTGTTATACCCTAACGTGTTGGGTATGGTACTTTTATTCCTTTGAAACGAGTTAATCTTGAGATTCAATCCCAATTTAGGTAACCCATTCTTAAATTTTTTACTCTAAATATTTTCAAGCTTTTCAACATTAGGACAACATTAATCAATTTGGTACCGATTTTGGGCGTTGCAAGGGTGCTAACCCTTCCTTGCACGTAACCGACTTCCGAACCCGTTTTCTCGAATATTCGTAGACCAAAATACCATTTTAGTAAACCGAAACGTTTTATTAAAACAAAGGTGATCCGATCACACCTAAATAAAGATCGGTGGCGACTCCCTATTTTTAAAGTCGATTCCCGTTTTGACAAAAAATGTTTACGACAGCTTGGCGACTCCACTGGGGGCTTGAGAGTCAGGCCGCAAAATTGATTGATTTTTGTCCTTTTGATTGAAAACTTGAAAAATTGTTTTTGTTTTTTAACGAAAAAATCATGTTTCTTTTAAAGCATTTGTTCGTGCTATAACTGCTACACTGCTGAGTCTCATATTACTTGCATTTACATTGCATGACCGTTGTGGTCACACCTTTAAGTGGAGTAAGAAACTAAGCCTTCGTGAGGTTTTCACCTCCGCATGGGCTAGTGGATTGCTTCCGGGATACATCCGTACCTATGTGCTTCGTGAGGTTTTCACCTCCGCATGGCCATAGGGAAATGTATCCCCCTGAACCGAACTCGGTCCGTATGAGCCTATAATGGGTGAGGATCGAGGAATCTGCTGGTTTAGGTACCCCTCTGTAGAACCGAACCCCATATAGAAGCCCTAGAGCCTACCTTAGCCAGAGTGTCGAAATAGTAACCCAGATAAGCGTTTAATGATATTTTGCTTGTTTTGATTACGCAATACTAACTTGTGTTGATTTGTTTGATTTGCATAACATTCCATGTAGTAGAGGTGTCAATTTCTGTTCGGTTGCTGAGATAGGAAGTTTGCTATGGAAAACGACTTTCTTGATAAAGTAGAGGACAATGCGGCCGTGCGCACATGGTCAGAAAAGTTGCGGTTAGAAAAAGGAGATAGCTTAGTCGAAGGTCATACGTCGGAGCTGAGGGACTTCACCCGTGTTAGTGTGACACAAAATGAGCTTCAAAAGTTGCGGGATATCTGGACCTATTGGGAAGATGAAGCTAAACAGATGTTCTGCCACCGTTATGGTGATATCTCTTAGTTATTGGATGTTAAGATAGATAAACACCTGTTTCGGACTATGGTCCAGTTTTGGAATTCCGCATACAGTTGCTTCACTTTTGAGAAAGTGGATTTGGTGCCAACAATAGAAGAATACACCACTTTACTTCGTATTCCCGAGATGCAGGTTGACAAGGTTTATATTAGGCCCGCCTATGTCCCTCCTTTGGCGAAGAAGTTGATGAAAATTACGGGAATGAGTGAACAGTGGATCTCGACCAAGATTCAACAGAAAGGTGAAGGGAGATGTATTCCTTGGGTAAATTTAAGGGATTTGATTTTGATGCACCCTGATGTGAGGAAGAAGGTTGATATCTTCGCCTTAAGCCTCTACGAACTAGTCATCTTCCCCAAAGCCCTAAGACACATAGATGAAGCAGTGGTGGATTTGTTCGATCGATTGGATAAACAAGTTACACCTGTCCCAGCGATTCTTTCAGAGACTTTCAGATCGTTAAATGCATGCAGAAGAGCGGGAGAAGGAAGGTTTATCGGATGCGCACAGCTGTTAATGGTATGGTTTTATGGGCATTTTTAGAAGATAGATAAAGTCTTTTGTCGACCCTTTTATAAGGATTATTCACCGATAAAAGAGAAAGTGGCCGTGTCAAGACGAGAAGATATAACGGAAGAAGGATGGAGGACAATTCTTCAGAATCTGCAGGAAGAAGATATTGAGTAGAGAGCTCCATGGATGATGCTTGGAGAGATCCTTTATAGATGCGGAGACTTTAATTGGGTCCCTCTACTTGGAATTCGGGGAGTTATCGGGTATGCCCCATTGCTAGCAGCAAGACAATACCAGTCTAGATAGTTCGTGCCAGCAACACATGGGTTGGATCGAAGCGAATTCTCTTATACAGGAGAGGGTTATAAGAAGAAGATTAAGGAAATCGCAAATGCTTGGAAGCAAACCTACCGATGAAGAGGTTGACTGTGGGCGATACGACGACTTCTGAGTATAAAGTGTGGCTAAACAAAAGAATCAACGACAATATCCCGAGACCAAGTTCAGATAATGCTCAATCTATAGAGGAATGTTTGCAAATGATACCAACGGAATTAGAAATTATAAAGTAAGATTTTGTAAAGCGAAGTTCAGAGCTTGAGAAGAAAATTGAGCAGTTGGAGGAAGAGAAGATGCTTTTGAAGTTGGATGTAGAGATACAGAAATCAGAAGCAGAAAAGATAAAAAAGGGGAAGAGCAAAGCCGAAGAAGAGTTGGATAGCCTAAAGGGGGACTACAAGAAGATGCGTCTCTCAATGAGAACTGCGGGACTAGGAAAGACTTCAAGTCAATGGCGACAAGAGTTACAAGAGGAGAGAGCTAAGACCGAGCAATGGGAAAGGAAATTTCAAGAAATGAAAGCTCAGAAGGAGATCCTAGAAAAGCAAGTGTCAGAAGGCCAAAACAGAAGAAATGAATCGAAGACTAGAGTGGCGGAGTTGGAAAGGTCCCTTGACTATTATCGAAACCGCAACTCGGTAAGAGGATTAAAGGCAAGTTTGAGTAGAATCGAAGAAATGGAGAAGAAAACCGAAGAGTTAGAAATGGAGCTGCAGAACTGTCAAAATCATATTGGATATCTAAAAGAGAACGAAGAACGAAGAACGAAGAGAAATGGAGCTGTACCATTCCCAGAATCAAGTCAAAGATAGAGATTACCTCATAGGGGAGGCTATAACCCAGATACGAGAGGTAGCCGAGCATTTACAGACTCTAGCTATACAAGCTGACACATTGAGCGTACAGTTCGAGACACGGTCGGACCGTGGACGAGAATTAGCTTCCCTACTGACGAAGATTAAAGCCTTAGGTGTTAGAGCAAGGTTGTTCTTGTAATCTATCTTATGTAAAGAGCTTTGTTTTCTAAGAAAGTTTTCTATGGGGAATTGAATCAGAGTTGACACCTTTTTTGCATTCATACCATACATTTGCATTGCATTGCATACATTAGTATCATATCACCTTAATCATTCACTAAGGCTAAAATCGTATAATCCGCAGTTGCGACACTACGAATCTGGAATCATGTCATCCCTATAGGACACGTCTAAGAACTAGAGCTATGGACGCCGAACTCAATGAGAGGATCAAAAGAATGGAAAGAATCCAGAGAGAGTTGCAAGAACAGTTAGCCAAGTCGCAGCAAGAAGCAAGGGATCTGATGGCAAGGTCCCGAGAGGAATCGATCGAGCAGAAGGATCAAATGACCAAAATGATGGAGATGATATCAACGCTGGTCAAAGGAAAAGGGCCCGTGCAAAGTCCTGATGTTACAGAACCCCATTCGAGAGTTAATCAAGATCCGCTTTATCTCCCAGGATTCACTCCACCCCACGTCCCTGCAACGTAAAGAGGATACCCTAAAGGGGAACCGGTAGGCCTAGAGCAACGACCCGCACCACCTACTCATCTGGGGCAAGGTATGTTTGCGTCGAACTCCGGAGATAATTTCGCTAATCCAATAGTTCTGGATTTGGATGATCCGGTAGAAATAGCCAAGCTGAGAATGAAGGAACATGATGCTGAGGACAAGTATAGGAGTCTAGAAGAAAGACTCAAAGCGGTAGAGGGTACTGGAGTCTTCTCTGCACTGAGCGCCAAAGAGCTCAGTTTAGTACCTGATCTGGTCCTACCCCCGAAATTCAAAGCGCCAGATTTTGAAAAATACGATGGAACTAGATGCCCAAAGGCGCATCTTATCATGTTTTGTCGGAAGATGGCGGGTTATGTGAATGAAGACAAATTGTTAATACATTGTTTTCAAGATAGCTTGATCGGATCAGCCCTCCGATGGTATAATCAACTCAAGCAGAGAGAGGATCCAATCATGGAAGGACCTAGCATCTGCATTTTGTGAACAGTACAAGCATGTCTCTGATATGGCGCTCGGTCGACTAACGCTGTAGATGATGGAAAAGAAGCCAGCAGAGACGTTTAGACAATATGCTCAAAGGTGGAAGGACGTCTTGACGCAAATAGAGCCCCCACTGACTAAAAGTGAGATAACAGTCCTCTTTATCAACACCTTGAAAGCGCCATTTTACGACAAACTGGTGGGAAACGCCACAAAAGACTTCGCCAATATCGTAATGTCTGGGGAGCTCAATGAAAACGGCATCAAGAGTGGAAAGATGGAAGGTCCTGAGAGTTCGAAAAGACCAGTACCCATGAAGAAAAAAGAGCCTGAAACTCACATGGTGGGGACTGGAAGCCGCTATGCTTCTAACCCATACCCAACCCAACCACGACCTCAATTTCGCTCGCCTCCGAACTTCTATTTTCCTCCTCAAAACTCTTACTATCAAACACCTCCTTCTTACCCCGTCTATGCCACTGATAACCAAAGACCATTCACCATGTTCCCACCTAATAACACGCCTGCTCCAAGCCAACCCAAACACGAACAAAGGCCGGTGAGACCCAATCTTGAAAAGCCTCGACTCACCCCTATCCCCGTGTCGTACGGAGAACTGTGCCCAAAATTGTTGGAAAAATAATTAATATCCCCGCATTATATGGCACCATTGAAACCGCCATACCCGGAATGGTACGATCCCAATACTAGTTGCATGTATCATGGGAGGAACCAAGGGCACTCCACGAAAAATTGTATAGCCTTCAAAAGGAGGGTGCAGGATCTCATTGATGCAGGGATTTTACGATTTGATGGTACTGGTAATGTGGCTGCAAACCCGCTCTCTAACCATACCGAGGGGAAAATAAGCACAGTGATAAGGGAAAACACGCGGCGAGCTAAGAGCTGCGTCTTTGAAATAAAAACACCATTGCGAAAGGTCTGGAAGGTGATGATGGAAAATGGGTTGTTTAGTCATTCCCATAGAAGTTTCGAAGAAGAAAGTATAGAAGGTCAAAGTCTTTGTATCTTTCATGGTATCGAAGGGCACAACATCCAGTCTTGCGAAGAATTCAGGAAACTACTCCAAGACATGATGAACAACAAGGAAGTCGAGATCCTTGATAAAATGGATGAGGCCGAAGAAAGGGAAATATGTGCCTCTGATAACCAACCATCAGTCACCCGTTATAGTGCCAATCGGCCTCTGGTAATTTATTATGAGGCCAAGAAGAAGGAAGTCAAACCGATGGTGGTGATTAAAGTGCTTTCTCCTTTCCATTACAGGGACGATAAGGCGGTGCCATGGAAATACGGTGTTAACATTGTCGCACCCGAAGTTGAAAAACCAAAGGCTGTGGTTAGGGATGTCAGTAGAGTAGGACACTTTACTCGCAGCGGGAGGTGCTATTCTCCGGAAATGGCCGAACCAAAGGAAAAAGCCATTGGCTCGAGCCAGAGAGGAAAGACACCGATGCATGAGGCTGAGGTGGATGTTGAAATACAATCGGAACCAGAAACTAAAAGACCTGTGAATGAGAATGAAGCTCATGAATTTTTAAAGTTCATCAAGCACAGCGAATATAACATCGTGGAGCAGTTGAACAAACAGACGACAAAAATCTCGATGTTATCCCTACTGTTGAACTCAGAGTTACATCGGAACGCCTTGCTAAAAGTGCTCAATCAAGTTTACGTAGAAAGCAATGTATCTGTAGAAAAGCTTGACAGATGGGTGAACAACCTAAATGCAGATAATTTCATCTCATTTAGTGATGATGAAATACCATCAAACGGTAGGGGCTCCGTGAAGGCATTACATATTACGACCAGTTGCAAGGGTTACATAGTGCCGAACGTGCTCATCGACAATGAATTCGCACTCAATGTCTTGCCTTTAGCCACACTCTCCAGGATGCCAGTTGATATGTCCTATCTAAGGCCTTGTCATTCCACGGTAAGGGCATTTGACGGGACACGACGAGAGGTTATGGGAAAGATTGAAATCCCCCTAGAAGTGGGCCCATGCACGTATAACGTAGAGTTCCAGGTCGTGGACATTACTCCGTCATATAATTTTCTTTTAGGGAGGCCTTGGATCCACTCTGCTGGGGCAGTCCCTTCGTCTCTCCATCAAAAAGTGAAGTTCATCATGGATAACCGCTTGATCACGGTCGCTGGCGAAGAAGACATCGTTGCATCTATTTCTGCTGTCACACCTTACATCGAAGTGAACAAAGATGCAGTGGAATGTTCCTTCAGTTCCCTCGAATTTATTAATGCTACATTTGTCGCTGAGGGAAACAAGATTCCCACACCCAGATTATCAAGGAATGCCAAGATGGGAATCAAACTGACGGTTGGAAGAGGAGCCCGAACGAGAAAGGGCTTAGGAAGATACCAGCAAGGGATAGCTAGAGCGCTAAAGCCGATACACCACAAGGCCCTATACGATTTAGGGTTCAAGCCGGATGTGCGACAAAGAAAGAAACAGCTGCAGAAAGATCTGGAAAAGAGGACTGCAAGAGCTTCAGGCCGGGAAGTGGAATGGGAGCCCATAATGTATCCGCCCTTGTCAAAAACGTTTACATCTGCAGGAATGATGTACCCAGAAAGAGATAATTCACGAAACACGCTGTTATTGATTGAAAGGGATTTTCAGAACTTCAATATAAACGTTATTGACAAAGCGGATGATACGATGGAAGACATTTCAATGATACGCCCTGGTCCTCCTGGATTTGTTTTGAGCAATTGGACTGCTGAGGATCTTCTTGTAGTTTCTAGGGCTCCTCCAAAGTAATCCTCAATGTCCACTCCTTTTATGCCCCAAGTTATTGGGAAAACTATTACAAGAGTTTATGTCTGCTATTTATCTTTTAAATGAACTTCAATAGAGATGCATTTTTGCTATGGTCTCTTCATTCTCGTTGGCTTCATATTTATTCCCTCTTCTTATAATCTGTCCCTACATATATTTCATATCATGCCATGGTACTATGTTTGTGTGTCCCAACACCTTGATATTCCTCTATAGTTTTCTTTTCCATTTACCTTTCAGGTGCTCAGATATCCACGACGTGAACAATCCTGTTACAAATCCTAAAGTCGATTTCGAGAAAGCTATCTGTTTAGGAGAATTCGAAGCTGAGGAAAACACTGAAGATTATGTCTCGTTCCCTGACTTACTAAGGATGATAGAACAAGAAGACAAACAGATACTACCCCATCAAGAATCTGTTGAGACGGTGAACTTGGGAAGTGAAGAAAAGAGGCAAGAAGTGAAGATCGGGACCACCATTTCAGAGAACACCAAACATGACTTGGTCACCTTGCTCCATGAGTACAAAGATGTATTTGCATTGTCATATCAGGACATGCCAGGATTGAGCGAGGATGTAGTGGTCCATAAGCTCCCACTGAAACCAGAATGCAAGCCTATCCAGCAGAAGCTAAGACGAATGAGACCCGAAATGCTTTTGAAGATAAAAGAAGAAGGCAAAAAAAAATTCGATGCCGGCTTCTTACAAGTCTCTAAATATCTGGAATGGGTGGCTAATATAGTCCCAGTACCGAAGAAAGACGGTAAGGTGCGAATGTACGTAGATTATCGCGACCTGAATCGAGCAAGCCCAAAAGATAATTTTCCCTTACCACACATCGATACATTGGTAGATAACATAGCAAGACACTCATTATTTTCTTTCATGGATGGATTCTCAGGTTATAATCAGATAAAGATGGCTCCCGAGGACATGGAGAAAACTACCTTCGTGACGATGTAGGGGACATTCTGCTACAAGGTAATGCCATTCGGATTAAAGAATGTCGGGGCAACATATCAGAGGGCAATAGTGATGCTGTTCCATGACATGATGCACAAAGAAATAGAAGTCTCTGTTGACGATATGATTGCCAAATCTCGAGGGGAAAGAGAGCATGTCGGAAACCTCAGGAAGTTGTTTGAAAGACTGAGAAAATTTCAGTTGAAGCTTAACCCAGCCAAGTGTACCTTTGGGGCTACCTCTGGAAAATTACTGGGCTTCATCGTCAGTGCGAAAGGTATCGAGGTTGATCCAGACAAGATAAAAGCCATACAGGAATTACCGCATCCACGCACACAAAAAGAAGTCAGAGGATTCTTAGGAAGGTTGAACTACATTGCTCGGTTTATCGCTCAACTTACCAACCAATGCGACCCAATTTTTCGACTCCTTCGAAAGTACAATCCTGGAAAATGGGATGAGGAGTGCCAGGTGGCTTTTGACAAGATAAAACAATATTTGTCTAGCCCCCCAGTGTTAGTACCGCCAACTCCCGGGAGATCCTTAATATTGTATCTAACTGTGTTCGATAACTCATTAGGTTGTGTACTGGGGCAGCATGACGAGTCAGGAAAAAGAGAAAGGGCAATCTACTACCTCAGCAAGAAATTCACCGAGTATGAAGCGAAGTACCCGTTAGTTGAAAAATTCTGTTGTGCTTTGGTCTGGGTAGCTCGAAGGCTCAGGCAATATATGTTGTATCATACGACATGGCTAATTTCAAAGCTGGACCCAATAAAGTACATGATGGAATCACCTGCACTCTCAGGAAGAATGGCACGATGGCAGATTCTACTATCAGAGTACGACATCATCTATGTGAGTCAAAAGTCGATAAAAGGGAGCGCGATAGCTGACTTCTTGGCAACTCGAACGACAGAGGAATATGAGCCATTGAGATTTGATTTCCCTGATGAAGACTTAATGTGCATTACAGAAAAAGAATGTGAGTCCTCAAAGGAGAAATCATGGAAGATGAGCTTTGATGGTGCCTCAAATGCATTGGGGCATGGCGTTGGAGCAGTCTTAGTGTCACCAGAAGGGAATCATTACCCATTCACCGCCAGATTAAATTTCTTCTGTACTAATAACATAGCGGAATATGAGGCTTGCATCATGGGACTTCGTGCATCTATTGAACGAGGCATCGAAATCTTAGAGGTATACGGAGACTCAGCGCTGGTGATTTACCAAATCCGTGGAGATTAGGAGGTGAGAGATTCGAAGTTGGTCAAATATCGTGATCTCGTGGCAGAGCTGATCAAAGAATTTGAAGAAGTAACTTTTAATTACTTCCAACGAGAAGAAAACCAATTGGCTGATGCCTTAGCCACTTTGGCTTCAATGTTCAAAGCAAATCAGGAAACAGAAATAATGCCTCTCCAGATGAGCATATACGAGGCCCCTGCGCATTGTTTTAGCATTGAGAAAGAGGCAGATGGACAGCCATGGTACCACGATATCTTAGAGTATGTCAAAAATCAAAGGTATCCCGAACAAGCAAATGAGAACGACAAAAGAACAATCAGAAGAATGGCTGTGGGATTTGTTTTTGATGGGGACATCCTGTACAAAAGAGGAAAAGATCAAGTGCTCCTGAGATGCGTGGATGATATTGAAGCCAGAAAGGTACTTGAGGAGGTCCATGAAGGAATTTGTGGAACGCATGCCAATGGTTTCACTATGGCTAGGAAGATCATGGGACTCGGTTATTACTGGTTGACGATGGAAAGCGATTGCGTTAATTACGGGCAAAAGTGTCACAAATGTCAAATTTACGGCGATAAAATTCATGCAACGCCTTCGCCCCTTCATGTCATGACTTCTCCGTGGCCTTTCTCTATGTGGGGCATGGATGTTATAGGGCTAATTTCCCCAAAAGCTTCTAACGGACATCGATTTATTTTCGTAGTCATAGATTACTTTAAAAAATGGGTAGAAGCCGCTTCATTTGCTAATGTGACAAAGACTGCGGTTTGCAAGTTCTTAAAAAAGGAGATCATATGTCGATACGGTTTGCCGGAGAGAATCATTTTGAATAACGCCTTGTATCTGAACAACAAGATGATGAAAGAAGTGTGCGAGCAATTTCAAATAAAGCATCATAATTCCTCGCCTTATCGTCCGAAGATGAACGGAGCAGTAGAAGCTGCTAACAAAAATATTAAGAGGGTTATTCGGAAAATGACCGAGACATACAAAGACTGGCACGAGAAACTACCGTTTGCCCTATATGCGTATCGCACATGCGTGCAGACCTCCACAGGGGCAACTCCTTTCTCTCTGGTCTATGGAATGGAAGCTGTACTGCCCATCGAAGTGGAAATCCCCTCCTTACGAATCTTAATGGAGTCAAAACTAGAAGAATCTGAATGGGTTCAGGCTCGATATGACCAACTGAATCTGATCGAAGAAAAACGCTTGGAAGCAATCTGTCACAGACAGATGTACCAGAAGAGAATGATCACAGCCCATGACAAGAAGGTGCGACCAAGGGAATTTCACGAAGGAGAACTCGTGTTGAGGAAGATTCTTCCTATACAAAAAGACTTTCGAGGAAAATGGGCACCGAATTGGGAAGGACTATATGCCGTAAAGAAGGCCTTCTCGGGTGGAGCTCTGATTCTCGCTGAGATGGATGGAAAAGAGGTACCAAATCTAGTGAACTCAGATGCAATAAAGAAGTACTACGGCTAAAAAAAAAGATCAAGATGAAAACCCGGGAAGGGCGTCTTGATAAACAAAAAGGTTTAGGATGAAAACCCGAAAGGGCGTCCTAAGGAAGCCGATTTGGGCTCAAAGAGCAAAGATGACTTATGCAGAAGGTCAAAGGGCGAGATATTAATTTTTGAAGCAGCCTCGGAAGCTTAAAATCTTCTACACAAGAAGCTGTGCTCGAAAAGATCTAGGATCAAGAAACTTGGAGAAATTCATGCGTTAGATATCCAGAGCATTTGCGACAATTGAACCTGCTTTCCTTTTTATAACATTTCCTTTATTGAATTGTTCCTTGTCAATTTTCTTTGCTTGTCACTTTTGAAATAAATATAGGTGTGAGGTATCCTTTCCATGCCTACTTTGCCATTTTCATGCATCTCGTGTTTGGTTCATTAAATGATAAATAGTGAAATAACATACTCTAAATAAAAAGAATATTGAGCATTTTCTGGATGAGAATTTGGTAAGTACAAGAGCCTCAAAGCAAGGACAAAGTTCAACGGGGGCAAAATGGTGATATACGAGAAACGCAGATCACTCGTAAAACTTGAGGACGGGTACAAAACTCGAAAGGAAAGTCAAGAATCGAAGCAATGAATACAGGTCATCATGAAAGTCGTGACGAAAAGAGATATATGACCAAACAAACCCAGGGCGCATGGCATAATCATGTAAACATAAAAGCATTTAAGACAAACACGTGCATATCATGATAACATCACGCATGACACATACAGGTACACCAGTAAAGCAAGAAGTTTTGACGATAACTGTACCGAACCAAGGAGAAAGGAGATATCCGAGTTCCACCAGATGATACGTTTAATTTCTGTTTTTCAATTTCTGTTAAAATCAACTCATAATACGAGAAGTGAGTTGGGCCTCGGGTTACGCACGCTGAGGTATTTTAATTTATGTTTTTCAATTCCTGTTAAAATCAGCTCAGAGATGAGTTGGGCCTCGGGTTACGCACGCTGAGGTATTTTAATTTCTGTTTTTCAATTTCTGTTAAAATCAACTCATAATACGAGAAGTGAGTTGGGCCTTGGGTTACGCACGCTGAGGTATTTTAATTTCTGTTTTTCAATTCCTGTTAAAATCAGCTCAGAGATGAGTTGGGCCTCGGGTTACGCACGCTAAGGTATTTTAATTTCTGTTTTTCAATTTCTGTTAAAATCAACTCATAATACGAGAAGTGAGTTGGGCCTTGGGTTACGCACGCTGAGGTATTTTAATTTCTGTTTTTCAATGCCTGTTAAAATCAACTTAGAGAAGAGTTGGGCCTCGGGTTACGCACGCTAAGGTATTTTTAATTTCTGTCTTTAAATTTCCCTTCAAAAATCAACTCATATTGCGAGAGGTGAGTTGGACTTCGGGTTACGCACACTGAGGTATTTTTAATTTTTGTCTTTAAATTTCCGTTCAAAAATCAACTCATATTGCAAGAGGAGAGTTAGGCCTCAAGACGCACGCCGAGGTTGCACGCTGAGGTATTTTCAATTTCTGTTTCTCAATTTCTGTAAAAAAAAAGTCTGAAAAGTTCGGGTTTCATCAAAGTCCCATTGGAGCAATCAGTAGATCAAAGCTACAAATCTCTTCGTGTCCGGAAGTCGTATTAGAGCAAGTTAAAAAAATAAACGAGATTGAGGAAAAGCGAATTGAAGCTACAGGTCGTATCTCTTGGAAATAACAGAACGGATCGAAGCAACAGGTTACAGTAGAGTTTGAAGATTTTTGGGGAAGACAAGGACCAATAAGTCGAGGTTTGACCAAGACCGGGCAAAATTGGTTCTTCTATTGTCTTTACTCTATTCTCGTTTCACGATAATGAGCAAAGAGGGGCAGCTGTGATAACCAATTTTGGCCCGGGCCCGTCAGAAACAACCAAGGCCCAAAACCATTAAAACCCAACAATAAGCTTCCCATTTACAACCTACCAAGCCCAGTTAAAATTAACCCAAGATACCAAACCCAAATTATAGCCCAATCCCAAATAGCCCGTTTAAGCACAAAAAAATAATAACCAAATAAACAAAACAAATAATCCAATAATTAATAAAGTCCAAAGTCCATTACAAAAAATGGAGCCCAATTACAATGTCCATTTACAAAAACTCAGAGCCCAATTAATACAATCAACAGCCCAGAATTCATTAACCCAAAAACAACCTAGCCCAAAACCGCGGCCCAATGGCCCAAAACCGTAGGAGATTTCGGCAGAAAGGAAACCCTAGGGCTTCTCCCCTTCCAGTGCCGCCGCGCGTCCCCTACACGCGCGTCGCCCCAGCTCCCTACGCACGTCGTTCACTGTGCCCACGCCTCCTGACGATCGATGCTCCCCAGGCGCCTCGGCCCCTGTCGTCCCCAAGCCTTGCCCATACCCTGCAAATGGAGAAAGACGAAACAACAGAGAACGAAGCAAATAACAAATAAAAAATAACAAGTGATCTGGATATCGGTTATAAAACCGAAACCATTGTAAACGAATAGCCTCTCTTCAGAGACAATCAATCCAGAACCAAAAAGAAAAAGAAAAAGGTTGATCTTATCTTCACTTACTGTTGATTTACTTTCCATTTTATTTATTTTAAAACTCTTTCAACAGAGAAATAAAAAATGAAGGTATTGTTTTATCTTTTATTTTTATTTTTATTTACGTACATTTTTATTTTACATATTCTATTTTTTCTATTTATTTACTTTTTATCATACATATAGCATATATATCCATATATAATACTAAAAAAAAAAAGAAAAAAACACTTACGTTTTGGGACTCCGGCCACTGCGCGCGGTGGCCGGCGACGACGGCGGACGGCGGTCGGAACTTCACTGACGGCAAGCGGGAAATCGCCCAGCAGAGAGTTTCAGAGAGTTTTTTGGAGGAAAACAGAATGAAAATGATTTGTTTTTAGGAAAATTAGCCTTTTATACTAATTGAAAACGACGTCGTTTTAGCCTGGGGTTTTGAATCCCAAAACGGCGCCGTTTCATGGCCCTGACCGCGCGACCCGACTCGCCATCAGAGGGTCCGCGTGTTTTCTTTAAATGGTTTACTTACCATCTTAGTCCTTCCGCATTTTCTACATTTTTTGATTCAGTATTAATTGGATTTTAATCTATTGGTTTTATTTATCCCTAAAGTTTCGTTTCGATTCCAATTTAGTCCATCAATCCGATCGGAACGACGCTGTTTCGTAAAATTGTTTAATTTCCACATTAGTCCCTAGGATTTAACGCGCATTTTAATTTAATTTTTTTATATGTTTTAACTATTATTTGACCCCCAATTTCTTTTTTTATTTTTATTCTTATCCTTTTATTTATTCTCATTATTATGTGGTATATTAAATTATTTTACTATATTATATATTTCATATTATTTTCCTATATATATTTTATATGTATACTTAATTATTCCTACATATTATTTCACTCGTTTAATAATCTATATTCTATGTTTTTATTAGTTCTTATATTATATTCTGTATATTATATAGCATTATATTATACATATCATTTCTAGAGTTTTATTTTATATAAAATTTTTTTATATTATTTGATTCATTTATACCGTTATTATGTATATAATTTTATAATTAGTATACTACATATATACATATATTTTCGTTATTTATTTTTTTTATATTTTCATTATACATATATTTTATATACTATATTATATGTTTTTTTAACTCTTTATACTACATAGTATTATATTATATCATGTATTATTTTCTAAAAATTTTTAAATTTTAATCTTGTTTATATTCTGTAACATGTTTCACATATATATATTCAAAAAAAAAACATCTTTAGTAAAAACTATTATATATGTATATTACGCATTATCTTTTATATGTATTAAGTTATATATTTGTTATTAGGTTTTTTTTGTTTTACATATATTACTTTATATATATATATATATATATATATATATATAATGCCCATTTTTTTACTACTTTATGATTAGTATGGTGTAGTCATTTTAGTTGTATTTTATATTGTACGCTATTGCATTATAATTGCTTTGTTAATGTTTGCGTATGATAGTTTATAAAAGCGATATTGTTACATAGATTATTGTTCAAAATAAAATATATTTTTTACAAGCTCATTATACTTCATTAAAAAAAAAACAAGGCAATATTTGTGTGTTTAGAAATACGAAAGATTACATCCTAACGTGCTGGGTGTTGATTTTTCGTTCAACTAAATAACCAAATATCCTTTTTATACGCTTTGAAGACCAAAGATGATCTCGGTGTCAGAGTATGAATGTGTTATACCCTAACGTGTTGGGTATGGTACTTTTATTCCTTTGAAACGAGTTAATCTTGAGATTCAATCCCTATTTAGGTAACCCATTCTTAAATTTTTTACTCTAAATATTTTCAAGTTTTTCAACATTAGGACAACATTAATCAATTTGGTACCGATTTTGGGCGTTGCAAGGGTGCTAACCCTTCCTTGCACGTAACCGACTTCCGAACCCGTTTTCTCGAATATTCGTAGACCAAAATACCGTTTTAGTAAACCGAAACGTTTTATTAAAACAAAGGTGATCCGATCACACCTAAATAAAGATCGGTGGCGGCTCCCTATTTTTAAAGTCGATTCCCATTTTGACAAAAAATGTTTACGACAGTAGGTATGGTATTAACCATACTGAGTTAAGAAATGAAGGTATGGTATCATCCATACTGAGTTGTGAAACGTGGCACTGAGCAATGACGTACTCAAATTCGTAAGACGTTTCCTAATTTGATAATAAGTAATATAAAAAAGTGAATCAAATGGAAGAGATTGAGTAGTTGTTAATGTTGAGCTCAACTATGTGAAGTATTTTAACAATGGTTGTGAATGGCAGGGAACTTTAGTAAATGTTTTGTTATTGTTTGGAAATATTATGTGTGGTAAGCATTACTTTTAAACCTATGAACTTACTAAGCTTCATTAACCTTACTTGTGTGTGTTTGATATTTTTATGTAGATTGAATTAAAGTGAAGTTGGTAGATCGGATCATCACAGCAAAGCTCACTATCCAGATAAATTTCGGTAGCTTTTGTTTTATGTTTAAAGATTTATATGGCATGTATAGAGTTTAAATGAGATGGAGTAAAGATGTTATAAACTAGTTAACAATATTTTGCAATGAAACAGTTTTTGAATTACAACAGTGACGTGATTTTGAAAAATCACCAAAAATAGAAGAAATGAAATTAGAAAGTGAATAAGATATATAATTGAAGCTTATTGAGTCTATTTTCACATAAAAGAAACATAACAAACAAAGTATTCTTATGTTT
Source organism: Gossypium australe (assembly GCA_005393395.2). Lineage (NCBI taxonomy): Eukaryota > Viridiplantae > Streptophyta > Magnoliopsida > Malvales > Malvaceae > Gossypium > Gossypium australe. Next base: position 24,546,363 of record CM016622.1, read on the forward strand.
TGAGATATTTGAATTTTTGTGAGACTAGTTCTGAATGATTACGTGATCCCCTATTCTGTCTTTGAAAAATCATTAGAAATTGTAAAAAAATAATTGTGGGATATAGTTTATATGTATGGAATCCTGAATGAGTCTATTTTCAAATGAACTAAAGAAGAATGTCATATGAATTCTGTACGAAGAGTAATCTGATTCGTAGTAAAGTAATTTGATTCGTAGTGAAGAGAGGTCAGACAAGTCGAACAGTAAAATAGGGGAAACTTTAATGAATAAACTGTACTAATTGGCCACATGAAAAATTCTGGAAAAATTATAGTAAAAAGATATACGAGTCTAGTTTCAGAGAAAATTAACGGATCTTAATTTGGAGTTCCGTAGCTCCAGATATAAATAATTTAGTGACTATGATGCAGATGGACAGTTTTAAATTTTATGCCAAATTAGTAGTTAAGTCTAGTAATGCCTCGTGCTCGACTCCGGCAACGGTCTCGGGTAAGGGGTGTTACATTTATTGGTATTAGAGCTTTGGTTTAGACGATTCTTGGAACAAATGTGATGTATAAAATGTCTAGAAATACATGCCATATAAATCTGTGATAGTGGGATGTGAATGATCCGATCTAACTATTAATTTTTGTTATAGATTGTAAAGATGTCTGATAGACCCGAGGGTGCTGATCATGAAGAGGAAGTTAATAGTAGAGTACAGACTTCTGAGCAGGGAACAAGTAATAATGTTCTGATTTCTTTGATGAGAGAGGAAGAACTTAAAAATTTGATTTACGAGGTAATGAATTAGTGGTTTAGTGAAACAATACAAGGAAGAAGTCAGGCACAACAACCTCCTCCTCCCTCTACTGTACCACCAGTTACAGCCCCAGTTGCTCCTCCTTTAATAGATGAATCTAGCAAAAGAAAACCGATTGAGAAACTCAGAAAGTTCGGAGCTGAAGAATTTAGAGGAAGATTGGACGATGATCCAGTTAAAGTAGAGTATTGGTTAAAAAGCTTGGAAAGAGTTTTTAAACAGATGATGTGTTCTCCGGAGGACTATTTGAGGTGTGCGATTTCATTACTGAAAGAAGAAGCGTATAATTGGTGGGAAACCATTGAGGCAGTGGTACCTGCAAATAAACTTACCTTGGAATTTTTCCAAAATGAATTTAGAAAAAAGTATGTGGGAAGGAGATATTTAGATAAAAAGAAGAGGGAATTCCTTGATCTTCGACAAGGGAATAAAATAATGGCTGAATATGAAAGAGAATTTGTGTATCTCAGTAGGTATGCTCGGGATGTTGTACCGACAGAGGAAGAAATGTGCATTAGATTTGAAGAAGGGCTTAATGATGAAATCAGAATGATGATTGGAGGCACAGAAATTCGAGAATTTGTGGTTCTGTCTGATCGAGCTCAAAAGATGGAAGAAGTGTATAACAGAAAGATGCAAAGAGAAAGAAAAGGTAAAGAAGTATATAAAAGAAGTTTCTCTAGACCAACTTCGACTTTTCCAGCTAAAAAGTTCAGAGATGATTTTACTCGATCTGTTACAATTCCGGAACGACCGAATAAAAGTAAAACAACTCAAAGAGATGTCGGAGTGACTAATAAACCAGCAGCTAGTATTGGTAGTGTGCAAAATATTCCGAGACCTAGATGCAAAAATTGTGGTAGATTTCATATTGGTGAATGTTGGGGAAGAACCGGAGCTTGTTATAGATGTGGTGGAACTGATCATTTTATTCGGGACTGTCCTCAGTCATTAAAAGAAAATAAAGAACAAGGCGAGAAGCAAACAAATACTTCTCAGAAAAGTAGACGTTCGGGTCAAAGTAGTGTTGCTGAGACTGCTCGTTCGGGAATGAGAGATACTGTAGCCCGATCAGAAACAAGGGCACCTGCACGTACATATGCTACTCGGGCAAGAGAGGAAGCTTCTGCTCCAGATGTAATAGCTGGTATTTTCCATCTTTTTAATGATTCTGTGTATACTTTAATTGATCCTGGATCTACACATTCATATATTCGCACTGCATTAGTGTCAGAAAAGAAAATAACTGTTGAGTCCACTGACTTTGATATGCAAGTCACTAATCCGTTAGGGCAAAGTGTGTTAGTTAATTTAATATGTCGGAAGTGTCCACTGAAAATACAAGGTTGTGAATTCTCTGCTGATTTAATGTTGTTACCTTTTCGAGAATTTGATGTTATTCTTGGAATAGATTGGTTGATTAAACACGATGCCATAGTGAATTGTAGAGAAAAACGGGTTACTTTAAAATGTCAGACAGGGGAAATAGTTTCAGCTGAGTTTGGAGATAAAAAGAATGATGTCAGAACTATTTCAGCCATTACGGCTCAGAAATTGATTTGGAAGGGTAATGAAGCATTTTTAGCTTATATTCTTGATACTCGGGGTTCTGAATTGAAGATGGAACAATTGCCAGTTGTTAATGAGTTTACTGATGTGTTTCTTGAGGAATTACCTGGTTTACCCCCAGATCGTGAGGTTGAATTCGTAATTGATGTAATTCCGGGTACAGCTCCGATATCAATAGCACCGTATAGAATGGCACCAGCTGAGTTAAAAGAGTTGAAGACGCAATTGCAAGAGTTATTGGATAAGGGGTTCATCAGACCGAGTACATCACCTTGGGGCGCACCTGTTTTATTTGTGAAAAAGAAAGATGGCTCGTTGCGATTGTGTATTGATTACAGACAGTTGAACAAGGTAACAATTAAAAATAAATATCCATTACCTCGTATCGATGATTTATTTGATCAATTGAAAGGTGCTGCAGTGTTTTCAAAGATAGACGTTAGATCTGGGTATTATCAACTGAAGGTTAAAGAGAGTGATGTGCAAAAGACTGATTTTCGAACTCGGTATGGTCACTACGAATTTCTGATAATGCCTTTTGGTTTAACAAATGCCCCTGCTGCATTTATGGATTTAATGAATTGGATCTTTCAGCCTTATTTGGATAGATTTGTGGTTGTATTTATTGATGACATATTGGTCTATTCAAAGACAGAATCCGAGAATGCACAACACTTGAGAATTGTATTATAGACTTTGAGAGAAAAGCAGTTATATGCAAAATTTAGTAAATGTGAGTTTTGACTTCATGAAGTTGGATTTCTGGGTCACATTGTATCAGCTGAAGGAATTCGTGTGGATCCAAGTAAAGTTTCAGCAGTGGTGAATTGGAAAACACTGAAGAATGTAACTGAAGTGCGAAGTTTTCTGGGACTAGCAGGGTATTATCGCCGTTTTGTAAAGAATTTTTCCATGATTGCTTCACCAATGACTCGTTTATTACAAAAGAATGTTGAGTTTGTGTGGTCTGATGAATGTCAACAGAGCTTTGACCAATTAAAGAAAATGTTAACAGAAGCTCCAATTTTGACTTAACCAGAATCAGGTATACCGTATGTTGTGTACAGTGATGCATCTTTGAATGGGTTGGGTTGTGTGTTAATGCAGTTAGGAAAGGTGGTGGCTTATGCTTCACGGCAATTAAAACCACATGAAAAGAATTACCCTACACATGATCTTGAATTAGCTGCAATTGTTTTTGCTTTAAAAATTTGGAGACACTATTTATTTGGTGTGAAGTGTTATATTTATACGGATCACAAAAGTCTGAAATACTTAATGACTCAGAAGGAACTGAACTTAAGACAGAGACGGTGGTTAGAGTTGCTGAAAGATTATGATTTGGTTATTGACTATCATCCAGGGAAAGCTAATGTAGTTGCTAATGCACTTAGTCGAAAGTCATCCTTGTTTGCACTTCGGACAATGAATGCTCAATTGGCTCTTAATGAAGAAGGTGTTGTATTAGTAGAATTGAAAGTGAAACCCATGTTTCTTCAGCAAATTTAAAATCTGCAGGATGAAGACCCGAAATTGGTATCTAAACGACAAATGGTTCGAGATAATTTAGATTCAGAGTTCAGCATTGATGATGAAGGTATGTTGCGTTATCATAACAGAATTTGTGTTCCAAACAATTCTAATTTGAAGAATAATATTCTTTCTGAAGCACATAATAGTATGTATTCTATTCATCCGGGCAGTACAAAAATGTACGGTGATTTGAAAAAGATATATTGGTGGCCTGGTATGAAAAGAGAAATTTCAGAATTTGTTGCAAAATGTTTGATTTGTCAGCAAGTTAAAGCAGAGCATCAAGTGCCAACGGGTTTATTACAACCCATTATGATTCCTGAATGGAAGTGGGAGCGTGTTACAATGGATTTTGTGTCAGGATTGCCTATGACTCTAAGAAAGAAAGATTCGATATGGATGATTGTTGATAGATTGACAAAGTCAGCACACTTTATTCCAGTCAGAACAGATTTTTCACTTGAGAAGTTAGCAGAATTGTATGTGTCAGAGATTGTGAGACTACATGGAGTTCCAGTATCTATCATTTCAGACCGGGATCCGAGGTTTACTTCGAGATTTTGGAACAAACTGCAAGAAGCTTTAGGTACCAGATTAAATTTTAGTACAGCATTTCATCCTCAAAACAGATGGACAGTCAGAGCGAGTGATTCAAATTTTAGAAGATATGTTAAGATGTTGTATACTCGAGTTTGGTGACAGTTGGGAAAGGTATTTACCTTTGGCTGAGTTTGCTTACAATAATAGTTATCAGTATAGTATAAAAATGGCACCGTTTGAGGCTCTTTATGGTAGGAAATGCAAGACTCCATTGTGTTGGTCTGAATTGAGTGAATCAAAAATAGTTGGGGTTGATTTGATTCGGGAAACTGAAGAGAAAGTCCGGGTTATTCGAGATAGTCTAAAAGCTGCTTCAGACCGTCAGAAGTCATATGCGGATTTGAAACGAAGACACATAGAATATGCAGTGGGTGATCGAGTATTTTTAAAAGTTTCACCATGGAAGAAGGTGTTACGGTTTGGCAGAAAAGGAAAATTGAGTCCGAGATTTATAGGGCCGTATGAAATTGTGGAAAGGGTTGGTCCTGTAGCTTATCGGTTGGCTTTACCTCCAGAACTTGAGAAGATCCACAATGTGTTTCATGTGTCTATGTTAAGACGGTATAGGTCAGATCCTTCACACGTAATTCCTCATACTGAAATTGAGCTTCAACCAGATATGACTTATTCAGAAGAACCAATGAAGATTTGGGCTCGTGAAGTTAAAGAATTGCGGAACAAAAAAATACCATTGGTTAAAGTATTATGGCACCGACATGGTATGGAGGAGGCAACCTGGGAAACAGAGGAGTCAATGAGATCACAATATCCAAATCTATTTTCAGGTAACAAATTTCGAGGACGAAATTTTAAAAGGGGGGAGAGTTGTAACGGCCTAATTTTCAGTGGTGTCGGAAATGGTGATATGAGATCACTAAATTCGACAGGTAAGATTGAATAAGATAGTAATTTAATATTTATGAGCCAAGTGAGAATTTAGAAGAATTTGTGGATTGGTGAATTTGGTGAATTAAAAGAATTTATTAGGTCAAATGGGTCAAAAACAAGGTATCGAGACCTCGAATTTGAAAACCGAGCCATAAAAATATTTTTAGAAATATTTATGGACTGTTATTAAGTTAGCATTAAAGTTTGGTTGAGAAATTTAAATGTTTGGGTAGTCAATTAAATAAAAAGGACTAAATTGTAACAAATGCAAAATTGCTAGAAGAATTAAATAGCTCAAGTGTTAAAAGAAAGAGGATTTATAGGGAAATTAAACTTAAAGGTGAAAAGGTTGGACGGCAAGGGGAAGAAAATCATCAGAAAGATAAGGGAAATAAGGGCAAAATTGGAAATTTAATAATTTTAACATGTATAATAAAGACAAAATTGAAAAACCTAGAGATATCTTCACATTATCTCAACCAAAACGCCATAGGAGTTCTGGAGAAAGCTGGTTATTCATATTTTTACATCATGTGAGTTTGATTCTTGCTTTTTCTTGATAATTTTTATGTTTTTATGACTTTTACAACTAGATCCACTTATAGAATTCATTAGTTTTTGATTTGGTGGGTAAAATTAAAAGTTACCCTTGCTGAGAAATGGAAGTTTATGATGAATTATTATGAAATTTAAATTCTAATTTCATATTAAGGTGGTTTTATTAAGTGATTTTGATAGGAAATGGTATTTAGGACCTAATTGTGAAAAAGTTGTGAATTAGAGGTTGGTGTTGAAATTAAGAATATCAAAGGTTGTGAAATAGTTTGTAATGATAGAATAAAGTGTTGATTGAGAAAAATTAGTTCAATTGATGGCTGAATTGAACAGGGACTAAATTGTAAAAACTGTAAATTTTGGGGTAAAAGTGCAATTTCGAAAATGGAAGAGCATAAATTATGAAGTGAAATAGAAATGAAATAAATGCTAATGAGTGAAAATATTTTACATTATAGATCAAGAATCCAAAGAAGAACGAGGAAAAGAAAAAGTTGCAGAATAGTCCCTAAATTTCAATATCTACTACAAATCAGCCGGATAAGTTCATATGGTTGAATTTATATGTTTATTTGTGAATGATTGAATGATATAGTGTGTTGTTAAATATGAATTTGCTGTGGAATTATGAAAATTATGATAAAATGAAGAATAAAGGCGGTAATTCAAATTAGGAAAAACGCAGAATTGGGTACGTTCGTACCGTGACATGTGATGAATTGACGGGTAAGACCATGGTTAATCCATGGAAAAGTGTGAAATGTAGGTATGGTATTAACCATACTGAGTTAAGAAATGTAGGTATGGTATTATCCATACTGAGTTGTGAAATGTAGGTATGGTATTAACCATACTGAGTTAAGAAATGAAGGTATGGTATCATCCATACTGAGTTGTGAAACGTGGCACTGAGCAACGACGTACTCAAATTCGTAAGATGTTTCCTAATTTGATAATAAGTAATATAAAAGAAGTGAATCAAATGGAAGAGATTGAGTAGTTGTTAATGTTGAGCTCAACTATGTGAAGTATTTTAACAATGGTTGTGAATGGCAAGGAACTTTAGTAAATGTTTTGTTATTGTTTGGAAATATTATGTGTGGTAAGCATTACTTTTAAACCTATGAACTTACTAAGCTTCATTAAGCTTACTTGTGTGTGTTTGATATTTTTATGTAGATTGAGTTAAAGAGAAGTTGGTAGATCGGATCATCACGGCAAAGCTCACTATCCAGATCAATTCCGGTAGCTTTTGTTTTATGTTTAAAGATTTATATGGCATGTATAGAGTTTAAATGAGATGGAGTAAAGATGTTATAAACTAGTTAACAATATTTTGCAATGAAACAGTTTTTGAATTATAGCAGTGATGTGATTTTGAAAAATCACCAAAAATAGAAGAAATGGAATTAGAAAGTGAATAAGATATATAATTGAATCTTATTGAGTCTATTTTCACATAAAAGGAACATAACAAACAAATTATCCTTATGTTTTGAGATATTTGAATTTTTGTGAGACTAGTTCAGAATGATTACGTGATCCCCTGTTCTGTCTTTAAAAAATCATTAGAAATTGTAAAAAAATAATTGTGGGATATAGTTTATATGTATGGAATCCTGAATGAGTCTATTTTCAAATGAACTAAATAATAATGTCATATGAATTCTGTACGAAGAGTAATTTGATTCGTAGTGAAGAGAGGTCAGACAAGTTGAACAGTAAAACAGGGGAAAATTTCATGAATAAACTGTACTAATTGGCCACATGAAAATTTCTGGAAAACTTATTGTAAAAAGATATATGAGTCTAGTTTCAGAGAAAATTAACGGATCTTAATTTAGAGTTCCGTAGCTCCAGATATAAATAATTTAGTGACTATGACGCAGATGGACAGTTTTAAATTTTATGCCGAATTAGTAGTTAAGTCTAGTAATGCCTCGTGCTCGACTCCGGCAACGGTCTCGGGTAAGGGGTGTTACATAACTTCCTTTTGTTTGTCAAAAGCTCTTTTAAGAACTTCCTTGAATCTGGCATCTGCGAAAGAGCTTCAAGAAACGGTAAGTTAATATGTAATTTCTTTAAAAGTTTAAGAAATTTACCGAATTGTTCGTCTGTGTTGTCTTTCCTTATCGCATTGGGGTATGGCACACGAGGTTGGTATTCTTTAATTACCGGTTTTGGTTTGTCATGGCTTACCTCAACCTTACGTTCCTCTACCACATTCTCTTGCCTTAATTTGGGCTCATCTAACCCTTCACTATCATAAGCTGTTATGGCTTGAAGTTGCTCCTTTGGGTTTGTTTCTGTGTTACTTGGCAAGCTGCCTTGTGGTCGTTCTGAGATCAACTTAGCAAGCTGTCCTAATTGGTTCTCGATCCCTTGAATCGATGCTTGTTGATTTTTAAGTGTTGTCTCGGTATTTTTTAAACGAGTTTCTAACACCGCTGTCGTAACCATTTTTTTTAAAAAGGGAATCAACTTTAAAAATAGGGAGTCGCCACTGATCTTTTATTCGAGGTGTGATCGGATCACCTTGTTTTAATAAAAACATTTTGGTTTATTAAAACAGAGCTTTTGGTCTACGAGTGTTCGAGAAAACAGGTTCGGGAGTCGGTTACGTGCGATGAGGGATTAGCACCCTCGCAACGCCCAAAATCGGTACCAAATTGATCGATCAATGTCCTAATGCGGAAAACTTGAAAAGATTTAGGGTAAGAAGAATTAAAAGAATGGGTTAATTAAATCGGGGTTGAATCTCCAGATAACTCGTTTCAAAGGAATAAGATTGTCATACCCAGCACGTTAGGATATGACGCATTTATACTCTGACGTCGAGATCATCTTTGATCTTCAAATCATGTGAAGGAGGATATTTGAATATTTAGTCGAACAAACAAAAAAAATCAACACCCAACACGTTAGGATGTGATCTTTCGAACTTCCAAACACACAAATATTGCCTCATTTTTTTTTAAGAATGTTTAAAAGGTATTGATTTTGCGAAAAGGTATTTTTATTTTAAACGACGATTACATGCCAATATTCGTATTTTATAAATTATTGAACAAATTTATTTAAAAGCAATTATGATGTATTTTCATTTAAAATAGGCAATAAAGCAATAATAACACAAAATGTGATAAATGATAATTCATATACTAAAGTAATCGTAAACACACGATAAAGCATCAACAAATATAATCGACAGCAAACAAACATGATCCTATTTAACGCATGCTTAGATAACGGATAAAAAGACACACGTGATGGAGCCAATATAAACGTAATATATAGTAATTTTAAATAAATATATAAAGTTATATATTTATAAAGAAAATAAATAGGATATGTTATATAACATAAAATAGGTTAAAAATAATATGATACAACATTATATGATATGCAGTTTAAATGCATATAATATTGTCCAATAAGAATAATTTCTAGCTAAATAAAAATAATAAATAATGATTAATAAAATAGATATATGTTTATACTGTTAACATACAGGTATATAAATGGTAATATAGACAATTTAATATAATACGAAATAATAAAATAAAAGAAAAGGACGAAAATAAAATAAGCAAAGAAAACGGGGTCAAATAATAATTAAAGAAAAGAACTGAAGGGATTAAAATAAAATACGCGTAAAATGTTAGGGGTTAAAGTGCAAATTATACTAAATTTTAAAACGGATTCGTTTTGACTTAAACCGCTTAAGACCCATAGGATCGAATTGCAATGAAATACGAGTTTTGGGGCCAAATTAAAACCAAAAGAATTTAAATCAAACGGGGTTGAAAATAATAAGAACACGGAAGGACTGGAACAGTAATTAGACCATTTGATGAAAACACGCGGATCCCTTGAACGGGTCGGGTCGACGCGCGGATCTAGGGGGTTAAACGACACAGTTTCGCACCCAGTTTAAAAACCGAAAACTTCTTTCTTTATTTCATTTGTAGACTTCATTCTTAAAAAAAAACAAAAATAAGGGAAACGTCCCCTCTCCTTCAGCCGAAATCGGCCCCCCAACCACCACGTTTGGACCTCCGCTCGTCTACCGAAAACGTGACAATCGGCCGATTGAGGGCAAACCTAAGCCATTTGAGTGGTCAGTTTAAAACTAGGCCCTAAGACCTCGACATTTTCGATCGACGGCCGCTTCTACTTCGATTTCGACGAAGGAAGCTAGAACATCTGTTCGTCTTTCGAAGGTAAGGTCTCTCTCCTCCTTTCTCTTTTGGTATTTTATGCGTTGAAGATTTAAGAAACAAAAATCATGAAAAGAATAAAAGAGCAGTAGACAGTAATAAAAGAAACTTAGATCAGAATCAACCTTTTTGATCCTTTTTGATTACTAGTCGTTCTTTTTTATTTTCTATCGATTGCTGATATTTCGAAAAAACGGAAGCCAAATCGACTTTCTATTTTTTTGCTTTTTGATTGCTGATCGATTATCCTCCTGTTCGTAAAAAAAAAGCCTTGTTTACAATGATTTCGGTTTTTTATATCCGATTTACAAATCCATTTTGTTGTTTTCTACCATCTTGCTTCGTTCTCTGTTGTCTGGTTTTGTTCTTCTTTGCAGGTGATGGGTGATGGCATGCGTGGGTGCCGACCGAGGCTTGATGGGGGTTGGCAGAGGCGTGTAGTGGCTGTTGGTGCGGGAACCGACGCGCGTGGAGGCCGAGGCGGTGCGAGGGCGCGTGTGATCGTTGATTGTCGTGCAAAGCCAGAGGCGCCCGGGGAAGTCGCCCATGCCAGAGGGCAGACATGCGGCGGCTGTGGCACTTGGGAACCAGGGTTCTGAAAGTTTTGGGCCTATTTTGGTTGGGCTAGTTGGGGTTATTTGGGCTTAATTTGTAATTGGGTTTGAGCTACTTATAAAAATGGGCCATTCGGGTTTTAAATTTGTTCTGTAAATGGACTGGGCTTCAACATTTGGTTTTGGTTTTAATTTTGTCTTGGACCTATTTTTAGTTGGGTTGATTGGGCTGTACATTTGCATTAAATCATCGGGCTTGCATTTGGACCTTGCTGTAAATAAGGACTATGGACTTTGTATTTTTGTTTGGTCTTGTTTTTGGCTTAGTATTGGGCTTTAATGGGACCCGGGCAAATTTGGGTTTTATTTATTTATTTTGGGTCTGGTATTGGGCTAGGTTTTATTGGGTATAGGCCGGGCAAAAATTGGTTATTACAGCTGCCCCTCTTTGCTCATTGTCGTGAAACGAGAATAGAGCAAAGACAATAGGAGAACCAATTTTGCCCGGTCTTGGCCAAGCCTTGACTTATTGGTCCTCGTCCTCCTCACACATCTTCAAACTCTACTGTAACCTGTTGCTTTGATCTATTCCACCGCTGCTTCTGCGAGACATGATCCGTAGCTTCAATTCGCTTTTCCTCAATCTTGTTTATTTTTTTAACTTGTTCTAATACGACTTCGGGACACGAAGAGATTTGTAGCTTCGATCCACTAACTGCTCCATTGGGACTTCGATGAAATCTGAACTTTTTAAACTGCTTCCTTATTCTCGCAATATGAGTGGATTTTAACAGAAAGTAAAACAGAAATTAAAAACACCTTAGCGTGCGTAACCCGAGGCCCAACTCATATTTCGCATTATGAGTTGATTTTAACAGAAATTGAAAAACAGAAATTAAAAATACCTCAGCGTGCGTAACCCGAGGCCCAACTCACTTCTCGCATTATGAGTTGATTTTAACGGAAATTGAAAAAAAAATAGAAATTAAAATACCTCAACGTGCGTAACCCGAGGCCCAACTCACTTCTCGCATTATGAGATGATTTTAACAGAAATTGAAAAAACAGAAATTAAAATACCTCAGCGTGCGTAACCTGAGGCCCAACTCACTTCTCGCATTATGAGTTGATTTTAATAGAAATTAAAAAAACAGAAATTAAAATACCTTAGCGTGCGTAACCCGAGGTCCAACTCACTTCTCGCATTATGAGTTGATTTTTGAAAAACAGGAATTGAAAATCAGAAATTAAAAATACCTCGGCATGTGGTTCGAGGTTCAACTCACCTCTCGCATTATGAGTTGATTTTTTTAAACAGGAGTTGCAAGACAGAAATTAAGAACAGAAATTTAAAAATACCTCAGCGTGCGACCCGAGGCTCAACTCACCTCTTGCATTATAAGTTGATTTTTGACAGAAACTGAAAAACAGTAATTGAAAACGTATCATCTGGTGGAACTCGGATGTCTTCTTTCTCCTTGGTTCGGTACAGCTATCGTCAAAACTTCTTGCTTTACTAGCGTGCCTGTATGTGTCATGCATGATGTCATCATGATATGCACGTGCTTGTTTTAAATACTTTTATGCCTACATGATTATGTCATGCGCCTTGGGCTTTTTTGTCATGTATCTCTTTTCGTTACGACTTTCATGATGGCCTGTATTCATTGCTTCGATTCTTGACCCTCCTTTTAGGTTTTGTACCTATCCTCAGGCTTTACGAGTAATCTGCGTTTCTCGTATATCACTCTTTTACCCCTTATTGAGCTTCGTCTTTGCTTTGGGGTCTTGTACTTACCAAACTCATCCAAGTAATGCTCAACATTCCTTTTGTTCAGAGTATGTCATTTCACTATTTATCATTTAATTGAACCAAACATGAGATGCGTGAAAATGGGAAAGTAGGTACGGGAGAAATACCTCACGTTCATATTTATTTCCAAAAGCAATAAGCAAAGAAAATTGACAAAGAATAGTTCAATAAAGAAAGCATTATAAAAGAAAGGAAAGCAGATTCAAATGTCACAAATGTTCTAGATATTCAACGCATGAACTTCTCCACGTTTCTTGATCCTGGATCTTTTCGAGCACGGCTTCCTGTGTAGAAGATTTTAACCTTTCGAGTCTGCTTCCAACATTAATATCTCGCCATTTGACTCCCAGTTTAAGTCGCTCTTGCTCTTTGAGCCCAAATCTGCTTCCTTAGGACGCCCTTTCGGGTTTTCATCCTAAACCTTTTTGTTTATCAAGACGCCCTTTCCAGGTTTTCATCTTGATCTTTTTTTTAGGCATAATACTTCTTCACTGCATCTAAATTCACTGGATTTGGTACCTCTTTCCCATCCATCTCAGTGAGAATCAGAGCTCCACCCGAGAAGGCCTTCTTTACGACATATGGTCCTTCCCAATTCGGTGCCCATTTTCCTCGAAAGTCTTTTTGTATTGGGAGAATCTTTCTCAGCACGAGTTCTCCTTCTCAAAATTCCCTTGGCCGTACCTTCTTGTCATGGGCTGTGATCATTCTCTTCTGGTACATCTGTCCATGACAGATTGCTTTTAAACATTTTTCTTCGATCAGATTTAGTTGATCATATCGAGCTTGAACCCATTCTGATTCTTCTAGTTTTGACTCGGTTAAGACTAGTAAAGAGGGGATTTCAACTTCGATGGGTAGCACAGCTTCCATTCCATAGACCAAAGAGAAAGGAGTCGCCCCCGTAGAGGTCCGCACACATGTGCGATATGCATACAAAGAAAATGGTAGCTTCTCGTGCCAGTCTTTATATGTCTCGGTCATTTTCCCAATAATCTTCTTAATATTTTTGTTAGCAACTTCTACTGCTCCGTTCATCTTTGGGCGATAGGGTGAGGAATTGTGATACTTTATTTGAAATTGCTCGCACGCCTCTTTCATCATCTTGTTGTTCAGGTTTAAAGCATTATCTGAAGTAATTCTTTCAGGTAATCCGTATCGACATATGATCTCCTTTTTCAAGAACTTGCAAACTGTGGTCTTTGTCACATTAGTAAATGAAGCGGTTTCTACCCATTTTGTGAAATAATCTATGACCACGAAAATGAATCGATGTCCATTAAAAGCTTTTGGGGAAATTGGCCCTATAACATCCATGCCCTACATAGAGAAAGGCCACGGAGAAGTCATGACATGAAGGGGCGAAGGTGCTGCATGAATTTTATCGCTGTAAACTTGACATTTGTGACACTTTCACGCGTAACTAATGCAATCGCTTTCCATCGTCAACCAGTAATAACCGAGTCTCATGATCTTCCTAGCCATAGTGAAACCATTGGCATGCATTCCACAAATTCCTTCATGGACCTCCTCGAGTATCTTTCTGGCTTCAATATCATCCACGCATCTCAGGAGCACTTGATCTTTTCCTCTTTTGTACAAGATGTCCCCATCAAGGACAAATCCCACAGCCATTCTTCTGATTGTTCTTTTGTCGTTCTCATTTGCTTGTTCGGGATACCTTTGATTCTTGACATATTCTAAGATATCGTGGAACCATGGCTGTCCATCTGCCTCTTTTTCAATGCTAAAACAATGCGCAGGGGCCTCATATATGCTCATCTGGAGAGGCATTATTTCTGTTTCTCGGTTTGCTTTGAACATTGAAGCCAAAGTGGCTAAGGCATCAGCCAATTGGTTTTCTTCTCGTGGGAAGTAATTAAAAGTTACTTCTTCGAATTCTTTGATCAGCTCTGCCACGAGATCACTATATTTGACCAATTTCGAATCTCTCACTTCCCAATCTCCACGGATTTGGTAAATCACCAGCGCTGAGTCTTCGTATACCTCTAAGGTTTTGATGTCTCGTTCAATAGCTGCACGAAGTCCCATGATGCAAGCCTCATATTCCGCTACGTTATTAGTACAGAAGAAATTTAATCTGGCAGTGAATGGGTAATGATTCCCTTCTGGTGACACTAAGACTGCTCCAACCTCATGCCCCAATGCATTTGAGGCACCATCAAAGCTCATCTTCCATGATTTCTCCTTTGACGACTCACATTCTTTTTCTGTAATGCACATCAAGTCTTCTTCTGGGAAGTCAAATCTCAATGGCTCGTATTCCTCTGTCATTCGAGTTGCCAAGAAGTCCGCTATCGCGCTCCCTTTTATTGATTTTTGACTCACATAGATGATGTCATACTCTGATAGTAGAATCTGCCATCGTGCCATTCTTCCTGAGAGTGCAGGTGATTCCATCATGTACTTTATTGGGTCCACCTTTGAAATTAACCATGTCGTATGATACAACATATATTGTCTGAGCCTTCGGACTACCCAGACCAAAGCACAACAGAATTTTTCAATTGACGGGTACTTCGCTTTATACTCGGTGAATTTCTTGCTGAGGTAGTAAATTGCCCTTTCCCTTTTCCCCGACTCATCATGCTGTCCCAGTACACAACCCAACGAGTTATCAAACACAGTCAGATACAATATTAAGGGTCTCCCGGGAGTTGGCGGTACTAGCACCGGGGGGTTAGACAAATACTGTTTTATCTTGTCGAAAGCCATTTGACACTCCTCATTCCATTTTCCAGGATTGTGTTTTCGAAGGAGTCGAAAAATTGGGTCGCATTGGTTGGTAAGCTGAGCAATAAATCGAGCGATGTAGTTCAACCTCCCTAGAAATCCTCTGACTTCCTTTTGTGTCCGTGGAGGTGGCAATTCTTGTATGGCTTTTATCTTATCCGGATCAACCTCAATACCTCTCTCACTGACAATGAAACCCAGTAATTTCCCCGAAGTTGCCCCAAATGTGCACTTGGCTGGATTAAGTTTCAGCCGAAACTTTCTTAATCTTTCGAACAATTTCCTAAGGTTTCCAACATGCTCTCTTTCCTCCCGAGATTTGGCAGTCATATCATCGACATAGACTTCTATTTCTTTATGCATCATGTTGTGGAATAACGTCACCATTTCCCTCTGATATGTTGCCCCTGCATTCTTTAATCCGAATGGCATCACCTTGTAGCAGAATGTTCCCCACATCGTCACGAATGTAGTTTTCTCCATATCCTCGGGAGCCATCTTTATCTGGTTATAACCCAAAAATCCATCCATGAAAGAAAATAATGAATGTTTTACCGTGTTATCCATCAATGTATCAATGTGCGGCAAGGGAAAATTATCCTTAGGGCTTGCTCGATTCAGATCGCGATAATCCACACACATTCGCACCTTGCCGTCTTTCTTTGGCACTGGGACTATATTAGCTACCCATTCTGGATATTTAGAGACTTGTAAGAAGTCAGCATCGAATTGTTTCTTGACTTCTTCTTTTATCTTTAAAAGCATTTCAGGTCTCATTCGTCTTAACTTTTGCTGAATAGGCTTGCATTCTGGTTTCAGTGGGAGTCTATGGACCACTACATCCTCGTTCAAACCTGGCATGTCTTGATACGACCATGCGAATACATCTTTGTACTCATGAAGCAAGGTGATCACATCATGTTTGGTGTTCTCTGAAATGGAGGTCCCAATCTTTACTTCTTGCCTCTTTTCTTCACTTCCCAAGTTTATTGTCTCAACGGATCCTTGATGGGGTAGAATCTGTTTATCTTCTTGTTCTATCGTCCTTAGTAAGTCAGAGGGCGAGACATAATCTTCAGCATTTTCCTCAGCTTCGAATTCTCCTAGACAAATAGCTTTCTCGAAATCGATTTTAGGACTTGTAACTGGATTGTTCACGTCGTGGATATCTGAGCACCTGAAAGGTAAATGGAAAAGAAAACTGTAATACCCATAATTTGCCCGGGGCCCATTAAAGCTAAACCCAAAACCAAAGCCCAATAGCCTAACCCAACCCCAAACAAAAAAACAAAACAACAAAACTAAAATAACCTAGCCGCCTCACCCCATGCGCGCCACTAGCCGGTGTCTGCCACCGACCCCACACGCCGCTCTCCACTTGCCTCTGTCACCACCATGACCTACATACAGAAAAAAAGGAGCAGCCACCACAAGCAATAGCAATATTGTATTTCTTTTTATTCATCATCATTCGGCTATATAAGGAAAAACAAAAATACATTGTAGGGGGGATTTTTTGGATTCAAAACAAAAGACATCAGAAGTAATAACAGGAATAGAAACTTTGAAGGTGGATTTTGTTCTTCCTTTCGTTTCTACTTTTTTATTATTGCTGTTTTCTATTTATTTTTTTATTATTTATTTTCAAACTTTCGAAACGAATAATAAGAGAGAAAGGGAGTGGAAACTCACCCCGATCGGCGACCGTTCTTCGTCTGGGCCAAGTCGGAAAAGGAGAAGGGACACCCGTTCCTTGGTTGCTCCGCCGATTTTGGCTGCATTTTAGGAGTCGTCGGTTTTAGATCTACACTCCATAGGCGTTTGGCTCAGAAAAAGTCTAAAAAGGAGCCCGATGTTGTTCGTCTCCGGTCGCCGCCTATAGCGGAGTCGCAGTCCGGATTGGCCTGAATCCGTGGCCGGAGAGTGAATGGGCAGGGGGCATAGGAGTTGAAGAAAAGGAGACCCTTTTCATTTAGAAACAATGGCAGAGGTAAAGAAGAAAAACGTTAGGATGGTTCTCTGTTTTTGTTTGAAAAAATAAATTTGTAAGCTTTAAAAGAATAATAAATATAATAAAAGTTATTAATTGTCAAAGTGGTGTAATTAAAAGGGGAAAAGCCTGGCATTGACGATTTGGTTATTGGATATGCGCCTTTTCACCTTAAATGGGAAATTTATGCGGCTAGTCCCTCCTATTTGCGCCACCCTTAATTTAATCCTATACTATTTCTTTCATTTTTGCCCTAAAGTTTGTATCCCCTTTCAATTTAGTCCTACTTGTACGTTACGTTTTGGGCTTTGGAAATATTTTCTGTTTTAGTCCTTGATCATTTTTGTGCATTTTCAATTGGTCCTCGCCCTTTCTTTTTATTTCAAGTTCGCCCCGAATATGTTGTTTTTTAATTCAATTTAGTCTTCTTTTGTTATTTTCACTATTTTATTACTAATTTAACTAATTTCCTTATTATTATTATTACTATACTATTTTCTATTACTATTATTATTATTTTTTTATTATGGTATCATTATTATTATTATTATCATTATTATAACTATATTATATTATATTATATATAATTTGTATCATCATATTATTACTAAATTTATATTAGTATATTGTATATATTGGGTATTATTATTATATTATTATTATTATTATTATTATTATTATTATTATTATTATTATTATTACTACTATACTTATATTATTATTTTTACATATTTCGTATTATCATCATCATTATTATTATTATTATTATTATTATTATGTTTACTATTATTATTATTATATTGTACATATTTTGTATTATTATTACTTTACTATTATTACTACACTACTTACTATTACTATTATTATTACTATGTTATTATGTTGTATATATTTTGTATCACTAATATTTTTTATTATTATTACTATACTATTATTATTATTATTATTATTATTATTATTATTATTATTATTATTATTATTATTATTATTATATATTATTATTATTACTATATTTACATTGATATATTGTATATATTGCGTATTATTATTATTATATTATTATTACTACTACATTTATATTATTTATCTTGTGCATATTTGTATTATTATTATTATTAGTATTATTATTAGTAGTAGTAGTATTCATATTATAATGTTTATTATCCTGATTGTTACTAATTCTACCATTATTGACATTGTTTTGTTTTTTTTTAAATTTCTCGTTTTATTTTTAATATTTTTATTTTATTTCTTTGTTTTTGTTTCAACATTTTTATGATCATTTTCGTTTGCGTTATTATATGTAAATCGATAGTTTTGAGATGGTCTTGGATTCAAAGATTTAAGATATCGTGTCCTAAAGTATTGGATGTGATATTTTATTCTTTCGGAACGAGTAGATCTCAATTTTCGGTTTGAAAAACTATGGGATGATCTTGGATTCGAGGATTTAAATTATCGTGTCCTAAAGTATTGGATGTGATATTTTAATTCCTTTGGAACGAGAAAGTCTTGATTTGCAATTCGGGAAAACCATGAGATGATCTTGGGCTCGAGGATTTAAACTATCGTGTCCTAAAGTATTGGATGTGATATTTTCTTCCTTCGAAACGAGAAAATCTTGGTTTAATTCAAGAAAACGCAAATATTTCTAAAAAGGGTCGAATTTTTAAATTCCTTTAAAATTTTCAATTTTCGACATGAGGACATTAATTGATCAAATCGGTACCAATTTTGGACGTGACGAGGGTGCTAACCCTTCCTCACACGTAACCGACTCCCGAACTCGATTTCTCAAAACTTCGCGGACCAAAAACATTGTTTTAGTAAACCAAATCATTTTATTAAAACAAAAAGGTGATCCGATCACACCTAATAAAAGGTCGGTGGCGACTCCCGTTTTTATTCGTTTTCAAAACTCAAGTCCGATTCCCGTCTCTTTTCCAAAAAGAGGATGGTTTCGACAAAAACTATAGAGGAATATCAAGGTGTTGGGACACACAAACATAATACCATGGCATGATATGAAATATATGTAAGGACAGATTATGAGAAGAGGGAATAAATGCGAAGCCAATGAGAATGAAGAGACCACGACAAAAATGCATCTCCATTAATGTTCATTTAACAGATAAATAGTAGACATAAACTCTTGTAACAGTTTCCCCAATAACTTGGGGCATAAAAAGAGTTGACGTTGAGGATTACTTTGGAGGGGCCCTAGAAACTACAAGAAGATCCTCAACAGTCCAATTGCTTTAAACAAATCCAGGAGGACCAGGGCGTATCATTGCAATGTCTTTCATCGTATCGTCCACTTTGTCAATAACGTTTATGCTGAAGTTCTAAAAATTCCTTTCAACCAATAACAGCAGGTTTCGTGAATTATCTCTTCTTGGGTACACCATTCCTGCAGATGTAAACATTTTCGACAAGGGCGGATACATTATGGGCTCCCATTCCGCTTCCTGACCTGAAGCTCTTGCGATCCTCTTTTCCTGATCTTTCTGTAGTTGTTTCCTTCTTTGTCGCACATCCGGCTTGAACCCTAACCCGTATCGAGCCTTGTGGTGTACCGGTTTTAGTGCTCTAGCTATCCCTTGCCGGTATCTTCCTAAGCCTTTCCTCGCTCGGGCTTCTTTTCCAACCGTCAGTTTAATTCCCATCTTGGCATTCCTTGATAGTTTGGGTGTGGGCATCTTGTTTCCTTCAGCAACAAATGTAGCATTAATAAATTCGAGGGAACGGAAGGAACATTCTACTGCATCTTTGTTCACTTCGATGTAAGGTGTGACAGCAGAAATAGATGCAACAATGTCTTCTTTACCAGCGACCATGATCAAGCGGTTATCCATGATAATCTTCACTTTTTGATGGAGAGATGAAGGGGCTGCCCCAGCAGAGTGGATCCAAGGCCTCCCTAAAAGGCAATTATACGAAGGAGTAATGTCCATGACCTGGAATTCTACGTTATACGTGCATGGGCCCACTTCTAGGGGATTTCAATCTTTCCCATAACCTCTCGTCGTGTCCCATCAAATGCCCTTATTGTGGAATGACAAGGCCTTAGATAGGACATATCAACTGGCATCCTGGAGAGTGTGGCCAAAGGCATGACATTGAGTGCAGATCCATTGTCGATGAGCACGTTCGGTACTATGTAACCCTTGCAACTGGTCGTAATATGTAATGCCTTCACGGAGCCCCTACCATTTGATGGTATTTCATCATCACCGAATGAGATGAAATTATCCGCATTTAGATTGTTCACCCATCTATCAAGCTTTTCTACAGATACATTGCTTTCTACGTAAGCTTGATTGAGCACTTTTAGCAAGGCATTCCGATGTGACTCTGAGTTCAACAGTAGGGATAACACCGAGATTTTTGCTGTCTGCTTGTTTAACTACTCCACGATGTTATATTCGCTGTGCTTGATGAACTTCAAGAATTCATGAGCTTCATCCTCATTCACAGGTCTTTTAATTTCTGGTTCCGCCTGTACTTCAACATCCACCTCAGCCTCATGCATCGGTGCCTTTCCTTTCTGATTCGAGTCAACGGCTTTTTTCTTTGGTTTAGTCATTTCCGGAGAATAGCACCTCCCGCTGCGAGTAAAGTGTCCTACTCTGCTGATATCCCCAACCACAGCCTTTGGCTTTTCAACCTCGGGTGCGACAATGTTAACATCATATTTCCATGGCACCGCTTTATCGTCCTTGTAATGGAAAGGAGAAGGCACTTTAATCACCACCTTCGGTTTGACTTCCTTCTTCTTGGCCTCATAATAAATTACCAGAGGCCGGTCGGCATTATAACGGGTGACTGATGGTTGGTTATCAGAGGCACATATTTCCCTTTCCTCGGCCTCATCCATTTTATCAAAGATCTCGCCTTCCTTGTTGTTCATAATGTATTGGAGTAGTTTCCTGAATTCTTCGCAAGACTGGATGTCATGCCCTTCGATACCATGAAAGATACAAAAGCTTTGACCTTCCGTACTTTTTTCTTCGAAACTTCTGTTGGAATGACAAAACAACCCATTTTCCACCATCACCTCCCAGACCTTTCGCAAAGGTGTTTTTATTTCAGAAATGCAGCTTTTAGCTTGCCGCATATCTTCCCTTGTCACTACGCTTACGTTCCCCTCGGTATGGTTTGGGAGCGGGTTTCCAGCCACATTACCAGCACCGTCAAATCGTAAAATCCCTGCATCAATGAGATCCTAAACCCTCCTTTTGAAGGCTATACAATTTTCCGTGGAGTGCCCTTGGTTTCCCCCATGATACATGCAATTAATATTGGGATCGTACCATTTCGGGTATGGCGGTTTCAATGGTGCCATATAATGTAGGGATATTAATTGTTTTTCTAACAATTTTGGGCACAGTTCTCCGTACGACACAGGAATAGGGGTGAGTCGAGGTTTTTCAAGATTGGGTCTCACCGGTCTTTGTATGTGTTTGGGTTGGCTTGGAGCAAGCGTGTTATTAGGTGGGAACATGGTGAATGGCCGTTGGTTATTTGTGTTGTAGACAGGGTAAGAAGGAGGTGCTTGGTAATAAGGGTTTTGGGGAGGAAAATAGAAATTTAGAGGTGGGCGATATCGGGGACGTGATTGGGTCGGGTATGAATTAGAAGCGCAGTGGCTCTCGGTCCCCACCATATGTGTTTCAGCCTCCTTCTTCTTTATAGGTACTGCCCTTTTCGTGCTCTCAGGGCCTTCCATCCTTCCGCTCTTGATGCCATTTTCGATGAGTTCCCCAGACATTACGATATCTGCGAAGTCCTTTGTGGCATTTCCCACCAGCTTATCATAAAATGGCGCTTTCAAAGTGTTGATGAAGATGACCGTTACCTCTGTTTTAGTCAATGGGGGTTCTACCTGGGCCGAGATGTCCCTCCATCTTTGAGCGTATTGTCTAAAATTCTCTATTGGCTTCTTTTCCATCATCTGCAACGTTAGTCGATCAGGCGCCATATCAGAGACATGCCTGTACTGTTCATAAAATGTTGTTGCTAGGTCCTTCCATGATTGGATTCACTCTGTGCTGAGTTGATTATACCATCGGAGGGCTGATCTGATCAAGCTATCTTGAAAACAATGTATTAACAATTTGTCTTCATTCACATAGCCAGCCATCTTCCGACAAAACATGATAAGATGCGCCTTTGGACATCTCGTTCCATCATATTTTTCAAAATCTGGCACTTTAAATTTCGGAGGCAGAACCAAATCGGGAACCAAACTGAGCTCTTTGGCACTCAGTGCAGAGAAGACTCCAGTACCTTCTATTGCCTTGAGTCTTTCTTCCAGACTCTTATACTTGTCCTGAGCATCATGATCCTTCATTTTCAATTTGGCTATTTCTGCCGGATCATCCAAATATGGAACGATGGATCAGCGGGATTAGCTTCGGAGTTTGATACGAATATACCTTGCCCTAGATGAGCAGGTGGTGCAGGTGGTTGTTCTAGGCCTGTTGATTCCCCTTGAGGCCAACCTCCATGCATTGCATGGGCGTGAGGTGGAGTGTATCCTGGAGGACGGAACAGACTCTGATTGACTCTTGAATGGGGCTCTATAATATCAGGGCTCTGCGCGAGTCCTTTTCCTTTGACCAGAGCGGTCATCATCTCCATCATCTTGGCCATTTGATCTTTTTGCTCGAGCAATTCCTCTCGGGATCTCACCATCAGATCCCTTGCTTCCTGCTGTGACTTGGCCAACTGCTTTTGTAACTCTCTCTGGATTCTTTCCATTCTTTCGATTCTTTCATTGAGTTCAACATCTATAGCTCTAGCTCTTAGACGTGTCCTATAAGGATGACGTGATTCCAGATTCGTAGCGTCGCAACTGTGGATTATATGATTTTAGCCTTAGTAAATGATTAAGGTGATGTGATACTATTGCGTGCAATGCAATGCAAATGCATGGTATGAATGCAGAAAGGTGTCAACTCTGATTCGATTCCCCATAAGAAACTTTCTTAGAAAACAAAGCTCTTTACATAAAACAGATTACAAATATGGTTTGGCCTTAGCGCCTAGATCCCTAATCTTTTGGAGTAACAAAACCAACTCCTGTCCTTGGCTTGTCCGTGACTCGTGCCGCACACTTAATACTTCCGCCTCTGCTGACAAAATTTACAAGTGCTCGGCCACCTCTCGAATCTGATTTATGGCTTCTCTCATGAGATAGTCTCTATTCTCAATTTGCTTCTGAGCCTTATATAACTCCTCCTCTTGTTGCTCCTTACTCTCTTTCAAGTACCCAATATAATTCTGACAATCCTGCAGTGCCGCTTCTAACTCTTCGGTCTTCTTTTCCATTTCTTCGATTCTACTCAAGCTTGCCTTTAATTCTATCACCGAGTTGCGATTTCGATAATGATTTAAGGACCTTTCCAACTCCGCCACTTTAGTCTTCAATTCATTTCTTCCGTTTTGGCTTTCTAACACTTGCTTTTCTAGGATCTCCTTCTGAGCCTTCATTTCTTGAAATTTCTTTTCCCATTGCTCGGCCTTAGCTCTTTCTTCTTGTAACTCTTGCTGCCATTGACCTGAGGTCTTTCCTATCCACGCAGTTCTCATTGAGAGACGCATCTTTTTGTAGTCCCTCTTTAGGCTATCCAACTCTTCTTCAGCTTTGCTCTTCCCTTTTCTTATCCTTTCTGCTTCTGATTTCTGTATCTCTACATCCAATTTCAAAAACATCCTCTCCTCCTCCAACTGCTCAATTTTCTTCTCGAGCTCTGAACTCCGCTGTACAAAATCTTGCTTTATAATTTCTAATTCTATTGGTATCATTTGCAAACGTTCCTCCATAGATTGAGTATCATCTGAACTCGGTCCCGGGATATTATCGTTGATTCTTTTGTTTAGCCACGCTTTATACTCAGAAGTCGCCGTTTCGCCCACAGTCAACCTCTTCATCCGATGGGTTTGCTTCCAAGCATTTGCAACTTCCTTAATCTTCTTCTTATACTTTTCTCCTGTATAAGAGAATTCGCTTCGATCCAACCCATGTGTTGCTGGCACGAACTGTCTAGACTGGTATTGTCTTGCTGCTAGCAGAGGGGCGTATCCGATGACTCCCCAAATTCCGGGTAGAGGGACCCAATTAAAGTCTCCGTATCTGTAAAGGATCTCTCCAGGCACCATCCACGGAGCTCTCCACTCAATGTCTTCCTTTTGAAGATTCTGAAGAATTGTCCTCCATCCTTCTTCCGTTATATCTTCTCGTCTTAACACGGCCACTTCCTCCTTTATCGATGAATAATCCTTATAAAAGGGACGATAAGAGACTTTGTCCATCTTCCAAAGATGCCTATAAAACCATACCATCAATAGCTGTGCGCTTCCGACAAACTTTCCTTCTCCCGCTCTTCTGCATGCATTTAATGATCTGAAAGTCTCCGCAAGAATTGCTGGGACAGGTGTGACTTGTTTATCCAATCAGTCGAATAGATCCACCACTGCTTCATCTATGTGTCTCAGGGCTTTTGGGAAGATGACTAATCCGTAGAGGCTTAAGGCGAAGATATCAACTTTCCTCCTCACATCAGGATGCGTCAAAATCAGATCCTTTAAATTTACCCAAGGAATACACCTCCCTTCACCTTTCTATTGAATCTTGGTCGGGATCCACTGTTCACTCATTCCCGTAATTTTCACCAATTTCTTCGCAAGAGGAGGGACATAGGCAGGCCTAATATAAACCTTGTCAACTTGTATCCCGGGAATACGAAGTAAAGTGGTATATTCTTCTATTGTTGGCACCAAGTCCACTTTCCCAAAAGTGAAGCAACTGTACGCGGAATTCCAAAACTGGACCATAGCCCGAAACAGGTGTTTATCTATCTTAACATCCAATAAGTGAGAGATATCACCATAACGGTGGTAGAACATCTGTTTAGCTTCATCTTCCCAATGAGTCCAGATATCTCGCAACTCTTGAAGCTCATTTTGTGTCACGCTAACACTGGTGAAGTCCCTCAGCTTTGACGTATGACCTTCAGCTAAGCTTCTTCTTTTTCCAGCTGCAACTTTTCTGACCATGCGCGCACAGCCGCATTGTCCTCTACTTTATCAAGAAAGTCATTTTCCATAGCAAACTTTCTATTTCAGCAACCGAGCAGAAATTGACACCTCTACTATATGGAATGTCATGCAAATCAAGCAAATCAACACAAGTTAGTATTGCATAATCAAAACAAGTAAAATATCATTAAACACTTATCTGGGTAACTATTTCGACGTTCTGCCTAGGGTAGGCTCTAGGGCTTCTATATGGGGTTCGGTCCTAAAGAAAGATACTTGAACCAGCAGATTCCTCAATCCTCACCCATTATAGGCTCACACGGACCGAGTTCGGTTCAAGGGGATACATTTCCCTATGGCCATGCGGAGGTGAAAACCACACGAAGCACATAGGTACGGATGTATCCCGGAAGCAATCCACTAGCCCATGCAGAGGTGAAAACCTCACGAAAGCTTAGTTTCTCACTTCCACTTAAAGGGGTGACCACAGCGGTCATGCAATGCAATGCCAAAGTATTTTACAAGACCCGACACTATAGCACAAGCAAATGCATCTAAAAGACACACGATTTTTCAAAATAATTTTCCAAATTTTCAATCAAAAGGACAAAAATCAATCAATTTATGGCCTGACTCTCAAGGTCCCCAGTGGAGTCGCCAAGCTGTCGTAACCATTTTTTTTAAAACGGGAATCAACTTTAAAAATAGGGAGTCGCCACCGATCTTTTATTCGAGGTGTGATCGGATCACCTTGTTTTAATAAAAACATTTTGGTTTATTAAAACAGAGCTTTTGGTCTACGAATGTTTGAGAAAACAGGTTCGGGAGTCGGTTACGTGCGATGAGGGATTAGCACCCTCGCAACGCCCAAAATCGGTACCAAATTAATCGATCAATGTCCTAATGCGGAAAACTTGAAAAGATTTAGGGTAAGAAGAATTAAAAGAATGGGTTAATTAAATCGGGGTTGAATCTCCAGATAACTCGTTTCAAAGGAATAAGATTGTCATACCCAGCACGTTAGGATATGACGCATTTATACTCTGACGTCGAGATCATCTTTGATCTTCAAATCATGTGAAGGAGGATATTTGAATATTTAGTCGAACAAACAAAAAAAAACAACACCCAACACGTTAGGATGTGATCTTTCGAACTTCCAAATACACAAATATTGCCTCATTTTTTTTTTAAGAATGTTTAAAAGGTATTGATTTTGCGAAAAGGTATTTTTATTTTAAACGACGATTACATGCCAATATTCGTATTTTATAAATTATTGAACAAAATTATTTAAAAGCAATTATGATGTATTTTCATTTAAAATAGGCAATAAAGCAATAATAACACAAAATGTGATAAATGATAATTCATATACTAAATTAATCGTAAACACACGATGAAGCATCAACAAATATAATCGACAGCAAACAAACATGATCCTATTTAACGCATGCATAGATAACGGATAAAAAGACACACGTGATGGAGCCAATATAAACGTAATATATATAGTGATTTTAAATAAATATATAAAGTTATATATTTATAAAGAAAATAAATAGGATATGTTATATAACATAAAATAGGTTAAAAATAATATATGATACAACATTATATGATATGCAGTTTAAATGCATATAATATTGTCCAATAAGAATAATTTCTAGCTAAATAAAAATAATAAATAATGATTAATAAAATACATATATGTTTATACTGTTAACATACAGGTATATAAATGGTAATATAGACAATTTAATATAATATGAAATAATAAAAGAAAAGAAAAGGACGAAAATAAAATAAGCAAAGAAAACGGGGTCAAATAATAATTAAAAAAAAGAACTGAAGGGATTAAAATAAAATACGCGTAAAATGTCAGGGGTTAAAGTGCAAATTATACTAAATTTTAAAACGGATTCGTTTTGACTTAAACCGCTTAAGACCCATAGGATCGAATTGCAATGAAATACGAGTTTGGGGGCCAAATTAAAACCAAAAGAATTTAAATCAAACGGGGTTGAAAATAATAAGAACACTGAAGGACTGGAACAGTAATTAGACCATTTGATGAAAACACGCGGATCCCTTGAACGGGTCGGGTCGACGCGCGGATCTAGGGGGTTAAACGACGTCGTTTCGCACCCAGTTTAAAAACCGAAAACTTCCTTCTTTATTTCATTTGCAGACTTCATTCTTAAAAAAACAAAAATAAGGGAAACGTCCCCTCTCCTTCAGCCGAAATCGGCCCCCCAACCACCACGTTTGGACCTCCGCTCGTCTACCGAAAATGCGACAATCGGCCGATTGAGGGCAAACCTAAGCCATTTGAGTGGTCAGTTTAAAACTAGGCCCTAAGACCTGGACATTTTCGATCGACGGCCTCTTCTACTTCGATTTCGATGAAGGAAGCTAGAACGTCTGTTCGTCTTTCGAAGGTAAGGTCTCTCTCCTCCTTTCTCTTTTGGTATTTTATGCGTTGAAGATTTAAGAAACAAAAATCGTGAAAAGAATAAAAGAGCAGTAGACAGTAATAAAAGAAACTTAGATCGGAATCAACCTTTTTGATCCTTTTTTGATTACTAGTCGTTCTTTTTTGTTTTCTATCGATTGCTGATATTTCGAAAAAATAGAAGCCGAATCGACTTTCTGTTTTTTTGCTTTTTGATTGCTGATCGATTATCCTCCTGTTCGTAAAAAAAAACCCTTGTTTACAATGATTTTGGTTTTTTTATATCCGATTTACAAATCCATTTTGTTGTTTTCTACCATCTTGCTTCGTTCTCTGTTGTCTGGTTTTGTTCTTCTTTGCAGGTGATGGGTGATGGCATGCGTGGGTGCCAACCGAGGCGTGATGGGGGTTGGCAGAGGCGTGTAGTGGCTGTGGGTGCGGGAACCGATGCGCGTGGAGGCCGAGGCGGTGTGAGGGCGCGTGTGATCGTTGATTGTCGTGCAAAGCCAGAGGCGCCTGGGGAAGTGGCCCATGTCAGAGGGCAGACATGCAGCGGGTGTGGCACTTGGGAACCAGGGTTCTGAAAGTTTTGGGCCTATTTTGGTTGGGCTAGTTGGGGTTATTTGGGCTTAATTTGTAATTGGGTTTGAGCTACTTATAAAAATGGGCCATTCGGGTTTTAAATTTGTTCTGTAAATGGACTAGGCTTCAACATTTGGTTTTGGTTTTAATTTTGTCTTGGACCTGTTTTTAGTTGGGTTGATTGGGCTGTACATTTGCATTAAATCATCGGGCTTGCATTTGGACCTTGTTGTAAATAAGGACTATGGACTTTGTATTTTTGTTTGGTCTTGTTTTTGGCTTGGTATTGGGCTTTAATGGGACCCGGGCAAATTTGGGTTTTATTTATTTTATTTTGGGTCTGGTATTGGGCTAGGTTTTATTGGGTATAGGCCAGGCAAAAATTGGTTATTACAACCGCGATGAATTTTGTCAGCATCTCTTCAAGGTTCTGTTTCTTTTCTTGTGGGTAGGTTTGCTGTTGGAAGCCTTGGAGGGGTTGTTGTCTTTGGTTTCCTTTACCACCCCAGGAGAAATTTGGGTGGTTCCTCCAACCTGGATTGTAAGTATTACTAAGGGTTATTTTGAGGTCTAGAATTATTACCCATATAGTGAACTTACTCGTTTTCAGTTCTTGGTTTGTAAGGTGGATATTCTGTATTGCTCACCCCTCCTCCATTCATTTCGCACTGCATAGCTGGATGTACCTGCGGAAAACCACATAAACCATCAATCTTTTTATTTAACATCTCCACCTGATTTGATAGCATGGTTATTGCGTCGAGGTTGAAAGCACTGGCGGCTTTTGTTGGCCTTGTCCTTGTGACTTGCCACTGATAGTTATTCAGTGACATCTCTTCAATGAATTCATAGGCAGCCTCAGGTGTTTTTTTATTCAGGGTTCCACTGGCAGCTGAATCAATCAACTGCCTGGTTGAGGGGTTCACACCGTTATAAAAGGTTTGGACTTGTAACCACAAGGGTAACCCATGGTGTGGGCACCTTCTCAAAAGATCCTTGTATCTTTCCCATGCATCGTAAAGTGCCTCTAAATCCATCTGCACAAAAGAAGAGATATCATTCGCCAACTTAGCCGTTTTAGCCGGTGAAAAATATTTTAACAAAAATTTTTCGGTCATTTGTTCCCATGTAGTGATTGATCTTCATAGTAACGAGTTCAACCACCGTTTAGCTTTGTTCCTCAATGAAAAGGGAAACAACCGAAAACGAATGGCATCATCAAAAACGCCATTTATTTTGAAAGTATCGCAAAATTCTAAGAAATTCGCCAAGTGATTATTTGGATCTTCATCCTACAAGTCATCAAACTGAACAAACTGTTGTATCATCTGACTTGTGTTAGGTTTCAGTTCAAAATTGTTTGCTGCAATAGCAGGTCTAACAATACTTGACTTAGTTCCTATTAAATAGGTTTAGCATAATCATACATAGTACGAAGAGCATGATTTTCGGCCACCACCAAAGGTAGCGGATTATTATCAGCCATCTCTTCGGTAGTATTAGTTTCGTTCCCTTACTCTTCTTCTATGTATTGTAAGCTTCGCCTTATTTCTCTTCTATTTTTGCGAACGGTACCTTTTATATCGCTGTCGAAAATCAAGGGTCCTGACGGGATCCTTCTAGGATTTTCACTTTAAAAATACTTGAAATATTAATGAAGGAAACGGTAGAAGGTACTTGGTATGTACTCTTTCAGCATGTTTGATCACTTCTTCATAAACATTTGGCCTAGGCCAAACTCGACCATTTCAACTACTTCTTTGATAAGCATTGAACCTTCTTGCTAACTATATCCCTTTAACTATTTAGCAACCATTTTCTTGTGCAAATGGAAAATGATGTAGCATAAGTAGTACTTAAGGATGAGACATGAATGTTACCTTCAATGGCCAAGTTGGGTGGATATTGTTGGTGGTGATTGAAGTTGTAGTATCCAAGAACTTATTAAGCTCTATCATGTTTTGAAAAATAGCAGTTCATCATATTCTTGATCACATCAGGATTGGAATCGTACCACTTCTTTTTTATGTGAACTTCGTGAAAAAGCTTGTTTTGATCATCGTTTATACTATGTAATGAGGTTCTATAGAACTCAAGCACACCTATCTAATATATGGCTTGACAAAACTCACATATCCTATTAGATTATTCTTTTTCAAGTAAAGAATCGATCCTATGCTCAGCAAAGCTAGACTCATCAATATTATGTTCCTTAATAAAGTTCTTTTTTCAAAATAGAAAAATACCTCTTAGAGCATACATGAGTAAGAAAGATTTGGTCTCATTTTTCTAATAAAGCTACTTCTTCTGTGGCTTTGGCTACAGCAAGCATTGAGGGCACTCCAACTTGCTTAAACCTTTTTCTTTATTTCTTGAGTTACCTTAGGAACATGATGACACATTGTTCTAGCTTTTTCTCCAAATACCTCCTTTAAAGAAGCACATCCATCAAAATTAGGGAGAGTTTAAGTTTCTAATTCATTAGAAGAATTAGATGAATGACCGTGTCTGAAAGTCTTAATATTTATATAATGAATAATTGAGCCTAGAAGTTAACTATGACAACGATTGAGGCAAGCGCACCTATCGTTTGGTAGTATAGCTATGGCAAGACCGGAAATATCGGATCCTCAAGGACCAAGAGTACTAGTAATTACTATCTTTTTATTATTTAGCCTAAGAATTAAGGGAATCATTGTTTAATCTAAAACTAACTAGTTACTAAGCTAAAGATGCTAAGACACAGAGAGTGAATTGGGGAAATACTTTCTGGAAAACCAATTGATTAAGACAATACCCGAGGAAGAATCCACTTAGGCTTCACTTTTATTTAACTCTGAACCAGACGATTTATTCATTTGACTTGATCCGTAGGATTCCCTAATTTATATTAATACCTCTCTCGAGGCTACTAACGTCTAACCCTAGATTGATTAATTGAAATCTCTTTCTAATTAAAACCCCTAGTGTTGCATTAACTCGATCTATGGACTCCTATATTAGGTTTGACCCTAATCTGGCAGATTTTCGTCATCCTATCTCCAGCAGTGCAATCAACTACGCTTAACTATGCTAGATCTACTCTTAAATAGGGACTTTTGCTCCACTGCCTAAGCACATCAATACTTGAATCAATATCCTGAAATATCAAAGCAAGAATTAAGAACACATAATTAAGAACAAATCAAGTATTTATCATATAGTTCAGAAAAGAATAACAAGATCCGTCTTAGGTTTCATCCCCCTCAGGTATTTAAGGGGTTTAGTTCATGTTTATAAAAGAATACATCTTATAAGAAAGTATAAAACAAAACATAAGAAAAACCCTAAAACCCCCTGAAGGAAATTGAAGGGAAGATCTTCCGTCTTGAGTATGATTCTGACTTCTTGAGATGAATCAACTGGCTGTCTTCGAGTAAATCCCACAATTCGGCCGGCTCCTCGGCCTACCTGAACGCCCCCCTTTTAGGTTGCCCTCTAGGATGTTTATATAGGCTTTTGGAATATCTTTCTTTGCCTCTAAGTACCCTTTTCCAAGTAGAATTAAAATAGGTCACGTCAGGGACATGCCCTTGTGGAATGCCCGTGTAAATCGAGTCCAGGTCGTGTTCGGATCTGCTAAAGAGGCACAGTTGTGTGGATTTCTCCAGGCCGTGTGAATTTCGTACTTTGGCCCATTTTCTCCGTTTCTAACCCGTTTCTCGTTCTTTTCATCCTTCGAAGCTCTCCTAAGTATAAAACATGAAATTAAAGGATTAGGAGCATCAAATTCCACAATTCAGGAGATAAATCATCCAAAAGTATGCCAAATGTGGGATTAAAATATGTACATATTACGGTTTATCAATGAACTTTCTGTCTCAACTCTCCTTTTCTTGGAAGCTTTTAGTTGAATGGGTGCTTTCATTTTATTAGACTTGGTAGCAAAAGAAAACTCTGAAATTCTTTAGCCATCATAGAATGAGTTTTCCTTTTCTCTATTTATGTAGTGCTTGTGAAAGTGGGCCTTGCAAGAGTAACTGTGATGACTTGAACCTCTTTTTCATATGTATCAGGTTCATCATCATCCCTAATGAGATTAAGATTAAGGTTTTCAAAGGCATCAACATATTACATTGTATCTTTTTCAACTCTCTTAGATACAATATCTGTAACACCCCTAACCCGTATCTACGTCAAAACAGGGTTAATAGAGTATTACCAGAATTTACAGATCAATTAACAAACATTTCATTTAGAATTCATATCAGAAATTAATCAAGATCAAGCTTAAAGTCCCTTATACGAGCTCTCAAGACTTAAAACATACATTAGAAACAAGCCAGGACTTAATCGGGTACTCAAAAGATTTTTCAGAAAACATTCAAATTTTTTATCAAAGGTGCAAGGGACACACGCCCGTGTGGCCAGGCCGTGTCTCACACGCTCAAGAGACACGCTCGTGTCTAAGGTCGTGTGGACAATCAAAATAGGGATGCACAATCGTGTCCCAACCCGTGTCCAAACATGTGAACTCTCTGACTTAGGTTACACGGCCAAGCCACACGCCCGTGTGCCAGGCCATGTGAGCATACTAACTTGTATTATTAATGTAACGACCTGATAATCCCGGGTATCGAAAAGTGTACTTTTGGGTCTCCGTTTTCGTAAAACAGATTCGTAAATTTTTATTAAAAATATTTACGAAGTTAGTTGTGTGGTTAATTAGGTTTTGACTAGGTGAATCAGGTTGAATTAAGGATAATTAGGTGTAAAGATTAAATTGAATATAGGGAGAAAGTTGAATTATAAATTAAAGAAAAGTGAAAGGACTAAATAAGCAATTAATCCCTATATAACAACTGTATGGTAAAAATAATTCCATGCGTGTAAATAATATACATATATTTAATAATAAATTAAACTTACTTATTATTTAAGTAAATATATTAATATTATTATAATATTATAATATAACATAAAACAAAATAAATAAAGAAAAAGAGAATAGAAAAAAAACATAAGCAAGAAACGAAACAGAAAAGGGAAAGGGGAGAAAGAAAAAGAAAAAGAAAAATTAGGGTTTCAAGTTAAAAGCTTAATTGGTAAGTCAATTTAGTCCATTTTCTTGTATTTTTTATGTTTTTAGAATCCTAATATCAAATAATACTTTATCTATGTTGAAATTTTAGAAAATATTGAATTTTTAGATGATGTTCATGTTGGATAATTTAAGTATTTGGGGTTAAATTGATAGAATTTTGAGTTAGAAATGAAAAGGGGATTGAATTGTAAAATAAATTATAAGTTTTGAATAATATGGACTAAATTGTGAAATTTTCCAAATTTAGGGATTTAAGTGAAATTAGAGAGTTGAATTTATTCTAAAGTGGAAATTGAATGAAAATATGAAATTAGTTTTGAAGAAATAAAGTTAGTCTCAATTTAGGGACTAAATTGGAATTTAGGCAAAAGTTGAGTATAAATTGAAATATTCAACGTGAAATTGTATTGTATTGATGAATTTCAATTGTTTCAATTTCGTAGCTAACGTTGTGTCGGAAACCTCGAGTAAGAAGGGAAAAGAAAAAGTCAATGAGGAGTAAATCAGAAATTACGGTTTGTATTTCTATAATCCGAATCTAGTTATTATTATTAGTTGTATTTTGCTTAATTGTTATGGTAAGTAAATGAGGTGAGTAATTATCATTATGACATTGAACTGAAAGTATGTGATTTTGTGATATTTGAATATTGGATGAATGTGACTTTGAAAAGTGAAATTGAAAACCCTATTAACTATATCGGGCTAAGTCGGATGGCATGCCATAGGATTGGAAGAGTTCAGGGATACTTCGACTTCGAGCCGATGAGACACTGGGTGTCACATTATTACTTCGGATAAATTCGATGAGGTACTGGGCACCAATTTACTTCGGAAAGGCCGATGAGACACTAGGTGTCAACTTGTTACTTCGATTTATCTGATGAGGCACTGGGTGCTAAACTGGTGTGTTTTGGTTGGATCCGTGTATTCGTCCGAGTCCAATTCATGTTAATAGGGGTTATTAAAATAAACAGTATTATGATTGATATTAAATAGTGAAATGAGATATGGATAGAGATACATGAAACGAGTATTTGTGAATTGAATATGAATGATCAATATTATGATTCAAGTGATATGTGTTGATATTGTGGAAAGCTATCTGAGATAGCAATTGATGAGAATTGAATGTTTTATGAATAAACTGATCAATTGATTGATTATAATTAATGTATGTTCAAATGTGAATATTAAATTACTCTACTTTTAAGTATTCAGATTATAGAAATACCACTGAGTTCATACTCAGCGTACGGTTTGTTTTCCATGCGCAAGTTAGGTTAAAGTTAAACTGACGATTCAGCATCCATCAAAGATCTCGAACTCAAACGTGGTGAAGTATGTTTCTTTTTAGTAATGGCATGTACCTAGGATGTCTTAAGTTGTTATTTTGGGAAAATGAATGTAAATGATGTTATAAGATGATATTGGTTACTTATATAAATGAATATATGTGTTATGTTAAGGATATAAAATGGTATGTTTTAGTTGATGTAAGAATGATCATGAAATAGGCAAATTTGAGTTGAAATTGGAATGAATTTAGAATTGGCTTGAATGGTGTTTATTTGAATTGTTTTGGATATTATATGTGAAATACTTATGAGTATACATTGGATAGGTCATTAGGCTAATAGTTTTAACATGATTTAGATGTATTTGGTTGTGTTTTGGATTAGTTGAACGATTGGTTTTTGAATTACTTGATGTCTAAGATTGCAGGGAATGGTAAACTTGATGTTTAAGGTTCATTTTGAGTCCATACGGCTAGACACACGGGCGTGTAACTGGACCGTGTGAGACACATGGCTAACACATGGGCGTGTGATTTGGCCGTGTGTCCCCTGCAATTTAAAATTTTAAAACAGAATGTTCAGGTAATTTCACACGGGCAGAGACGCGGGCGTATGTCTCAGCTGTGTGAGGCACACGGCCTAGCACACGGGCGTGTGGCTGACCATGTGATCTAAGTCAGAGAGTTACATGGAGTCGAACACAACCTGCGGCACGGGCGTGTCCTATGGTCACACAAGCGTATCCCTTGGCTACACAGGCTTGTGTACCCTGCATCTAGGAAAATTTTTAAAAATTTTACGAAAAATTTCCGAAGTACTTGATTAAGTCCCGATTTGTTTCTAACACGTGTTTTGGGCCCCGAGAGCTCATAAAAGGGACGATATGATTGAATTATGATGTTTATGTGTGGATAATTATGTAATGTTCGTATTTGATCTGAAAGGTCCGGTAATGCTTCGTAACCCTGTTCTGGCAATGGATAAGAGTTAAGGGGTGTTATAATTAAGGTACAGGGGTCACACGGCCAAGCCATACACCCATGTGCTAGGCCGTGTGAACATTTTGTTTTGCTCTATTTTAAAAATACAGGGGACACACGGCCATGTCACCTGGCCGTGTGTCACACACGGCTGAGACACACGCCCATGTCTCTGCCCGTGTGGACGAGAATAGGCCATTTTACAAGCCATTTTTCTCACCCAATTTGGCGTCAACGTATAATCATCATTATGCATATCTACAAGCCATAATTAAACATCCAAAACAAGTCAAAATCAAGCCTTAAATATATAATATCTTCACATACAACCAATATTCCTCTAGGCACCTCATATGACAGATTATAACATGTGTGTTCATGTATTCAATATATTCATATGTATAACTAACATATATGCATAATTGTACCCAAGGTTTACCAAGTTAATTTGCATTATTTCAAACCAAGTCACTTACCTATCAAAACATACCATCTGGTGTCAAAATGTATTTTAAATACTAATATATTTAAATATATTTATACCTTATATATTAAGGTACTGATTCCTAATCAATTCATCACATCCCAATTTGCATGTATATAAATGCACTTTTAGCTAATATTTTACTTTTTTACCATACAATCATAAAGCAAATCACACATCAATCATATAAGGCAAATAAGTGACTAATTTTAAGAAAACACATATAGGTCAACATTAACCAGAATACCTACACATGCCATTATAACCAAAATCAAAACATCCAAAAGTATCGATAGAATTGATAGATAGTGTGATATATCTTTGACAAGCTTCCAACCCTATCGAGCTTCTGATAATCTGGAAAGTAAAGGAAAACAACTATGTAAGCAATAAATGCTTAGTAAGCTTGTATAATATTTAATCATATCAATTCATTTCAACTATGAAATTTATTCATATTTTGAATAATCTAATAATGATACTGCTATACTCATAAAGCTATATTCATCGACTCACAAGATGAATAAATCCACAGTATCACTTTTACATGTTATCCTAGCATAGTAGGATGTTAAACAACTTTAAACTCTTCTAAATTTCTTTATCTCCATTTGCATTTCTTTGATTTTCACACTCATTCCATGTGCATAACACACAAGTCATAAGCATAATATTCAACCATAGCCACAAGTTAGTGCATTTAACGTAGCCTTTCTCGAATTAATCTGATGATAAGTCGTTTCATAAATAATTACACAATTTAAACCTCACCACTCTTTCATGAGCACTTCCATATTTTCTCTTGATTACTTACTATTTCAATGCATCATGTAAATAAACATATTACCATTCAATCAATAGCTTGGTACTTGCCTAAGCATCAACAACACTTGTTAGCGTACTTTCACATATTCCATATAAATCAACATTGATAAATTTATTTTTTTTACGTGTCACACTAGAGGTTATTACTCGTCTCAATTTACACAATTTCCTTGTATCAACATCTAAAAGATATTCCAATATGTACATATCATGATGCATATCATTCTCTTACTATTTCTTTATAAATATATATATCATTCTTTTCTTTATTTCAATATACCATGTACCATCATTTCCATGTATTTCGTATACATATATATTCCGGAAATAGTTCGTAATTACTAATGTACTTAGTCATCATGCTAGTTTCATACACATGTATCTTCTATCTCATATTTCAACATGTCATGTAATATCAGTTTCATGTATTTCAAGCATATACGGGTAATAATTCATTTCGTACTCATATTTTCTCATGTCAAGATTTTGCCCATTGAATAATTTAAAATATCAATGGATACATGGGTAGTACCCACAAAGTGTACAAATCTGTAATTCGTCAATTCATATTCGAAAATGCTTATACGAGCACATAAACAGGAAGCTCTCTCTCGAGCCATATAACGGGAAGCTTATTCGGGCTGTATAACGGGAAGCTCATAAGAGCCATAATCAGGAAGCTCATGTGAGCCAATAATGGGTAGCTCCGAAGAGCCATTAATCAGGAAGCTCCGGATAGCCATATATCGGGAAGTTCAAGCGAGCCAATATCGGGAAGCTCCGAAGAGCCATTAATCAGGAAGCTCACAAAGAGCCTTTAATCGGGAAACTCATGAAGTGCCATATATCGGGACCTCATAAGAGCTGTGGTGTGTCTACAACACATGCAGAATCACAACTAATCGGGATGCTCAGAAGAGCTATTAACGGAAAACTCGCAAAAACCATATAATGGGAAGCTCGAGAGGGCCATATATCGGGATGCTCTTGAAAGCTAATAACGGGACACTCTTTCGTGTTGTGGTGTGTCTGCAACATATGCAAGACCACAACCAATTCGGGAACCCTGTATCCATCAAATTTCATTTATTCAATCGGGACTTAATACTTATCGAGCATTATCGGATATGTGACTGATTTTCATACATGTCAATTATACAATACACATACACAACATTTCATTTAAAACATATAAATATATTTAATTACACGAACTTACCTGGTTAAATTGTAGAAATACCAAAGTTCAGGGGTATTTTGAAAATTTTATATTTTCCTCGATTTTCCACCCGGTCTTGATCAATTGAACTTGGAACTTTGAAACCCCTAATGCTTTCGTATCCTTCTTTCTCCCTTTTCTTTTTCTTTCTTTCTTTCTTTTCCCTTCTGTTTCGTTTTTTTTTTTTTTTTGCTTCGTTTCTTGTTAATTCTTTTTTTTGTTTTATTATACATTAATATATTATTATATAATATAATATAATATATATACTTAACATTTAAGGTTTATTTTATAATATATACAATAAATTCACAAAAAATCTTTCTTATGTCGCCTCATAAAGAAACAATGGCATAATTGTTTCTTTAGTCCCTTTAATTTTTCTTTAATCTATAATTCAACTTTCACCCTTTATGCAATTTAGTCCTTATACCTAATTACTCTTAATTCACTATCAAAACGTTAAAATTTTTCAACAAAACTTTAATACCACCTTAATGACACTCCGTAAATATTTATAAAAATATTTATGGCTCGGTTTATAGAAACGAGGTCCCATTACCTCATTTTCTAAAACCACTTGAAATAGGGTTTTATCACTCGAACGTAATAATTCATTATAAGACATAAATTATTAATTCAAAAATATTTTTAAAATCATATTTGACTCGTAAATATTAAATAATAAAATTTACGAGCTTACCCATCGGATTTGGTGGTTTTAAAGCACTATTTCAGACACTACTGAAAATCAGGCTATTACAACATCAAACTCAATAATATTAGTGGTAAAAGCATATGTATCAATAGACTCCTCTGAGGAGGCATAAGGGATAAGAGTAATGGAGGCCTTCTGGGTAACAACCTCCTACAATGTGTCTACGGTAGTGGCTATTATAGCTACCATTGCGAATATTACCTCTTGTACTCGAGTCTGAGACATAGAGGACTCTCTCATTGTTTACCTCTCTTGTTGAGATTTCTCATAATGTTCTTGGGAAGTGATTTTAACACGAGCCATTGTGAGAATTAAGAAAAATTCTTGAGAAAGTTGAAAAGTTTGGAAGAAATAATTAAGAAACTCATTAATAGGTCATATATTCTTTTACATAGATTATATATTCTTACTTTCCTTTGGTAATCCCAAACATATAGGTGTCTTACGCTAAGTTTTCTTCCAGTCCACAACTCGAAAGGAGTTTTAGGAATTATCTCACCAAGAACTTGTTTAACGATTTTGAGTTCATGCATCCACAATGAATAGGTAATGAGTTGCTCATCATACTCCTGACCATATTTATTAAATTCTGATATGCCTTTTTACGACACCATTTTGTTGAAGAGAAATTTTGTAAATAGACCTAGACATTGTCTCGATTCAATGTTTGTTATTTCAAGAAGTTGGGTACTTCTTGTGTTGTCTTTTTTGGTATGTTTGGCTTTCTTTTTCTTAATGCAATCCTCTCTCACCAAGATCAATAAAATCTAAATTTGATAGATTATAATTTTTTTTTACTAAATTTCCTAGTCTTTCTTTGGATGCATAGCCCAAACATTTATGCCAAAAATAAGTAGAGATTTCATTTAGCATACTACATTTAATTCCAACATTGCTATGATAAACAAGTACGAAATCAACAAAACTATTATCAAGTTTCATTTTATATAAACCATCAACAAGGTTTCCTAGAACCAACAACAATGTTATTCTTATACAAACAGAAACAATCATGTCCAAACTTAATATTAAATCCAATAACATCAAGTTTTGAAATAATAATAAGGTTCCTAATATGTAAAAGTAATAAAGATTCTAAAATAGTTTAAGTGATACCCAATATCCAATACCAAACAATAAGTCCCCATGCCTTCAATTAAAACCTTCATATGATTTGTGGTTTGAATCAAAAGGAATCTCTGCATCATGTTGAATACCTTTATGCTAAAATAAAACCGTCAAGTATTATAAGAAACTTCAACTAAGTTTGATTCAAAACATACAAAAGCATAAAAGTTGCATTTCTTTTCAAACCAAGCTTTACATTTTTTAGAATCTTTCTGAACTGTCCTATTTTCTTACGTAAGTGACACTTATTTGTCGTTCATTCCTTCTTTTTTTTCTCTATTAGATACATTGACTTGTGTATTTTTCTTCGTAAA
Organism: Gossypium australe; assembly: GCA_005393395.2. NCBI lineage: Eukaryota > Viridiplantae > Streptophyta > Magnoliopsida > Malvales > Malvaceae > Gossypium > Gossypium australe. Next base: position 24,586,776 of record CM016622.1, read on the forward strand.
TTTGTTGGTTTTCACCTAAGTACGTTGTCAACTCCTTTACCAACAAGGTTGATGGAATAACTTCCTTTGATACTTTATTCATTATTCCTTTTTCTTCATGAACGAGCTTACTAGTCAATTCATTAACACTCCACTCAACTTTAATAATGTTATAGCTAATTTGAATTTACTCATAATTTGAAAATAGTAAGTTCAAAATGAATTACACTGAGAAAGAGTCATCCACCATCACCGCAAGGTCTTTATCTTATTACAATATCAATCATCTCGATGATATGTTCTTGCATTCCCCTCGACCCATCAAACATCATGGGCATGAGTTATGCCATTAAAATACCAGTGGGTGACTTGTTTGCATAACAGGAACATTCTTTCACAAACATAAGATATTTTTTTAAACTCTTAATTTGTGGAATTATAATCTTAATGTTGTTAACAATATTCATTTGCAAGAACATAATGATCAATTGTTTGACCATTCTCATTGCTTACAGTACAACTTCTTTTCCTAATTGCTTAAGTTAGCGATAGCAGCAGTTTATCTTCTAATAGTGACAAGTTAATATCCAAACACTTAAATAGAACTTAACTAATTCACTCTAGTCAAAGAAGTTTAAATGATTAACAAATAGAACATATAAGTCATATGAATAAAGAGAAATAACTGCAAAATAATATGCAAATGCCCTAAATATTAAATTTACTTTGTTGATTCATAATTTCATATAAACAACAATCAAGTATATCTTAACTCACCTTTGGATAGATACTACAATATATCATAAATAAATGTTGATAATTTTAATAGACAAATAAACAATTTCATCAAATACATACGTTATCTTGCAATATTCAAATAAATATCCAACGAAATATTGTTTTGTCTCCATAATTTACTATTCATAGAATGAACAAAAATAATTTTTGATAATTAAATAAAAATATTTTTAATTAAAGAATTAATTTGGTATAAGTTTTCACGAATATTGCAACTCATAAACCAGCTTATTTCATATGTTTTTTAATATCTTGGTCCTGGTCAAATTTTATTATTAGTTCATGTATTATGTGTAATTATGGATTTAGTTTTTATATTCAAATTTAGTTAATTTTAATCTTTATATTTTTTTAATTTTTAAAATTTTAGTATTGACTCAAACAATAACAATTAAATTTGTTAGATCAAATTTTTGCTATTGATAATGTATCGTATATAGATTGTAAATTTAGTCCATATTCTTTAATTTGGACGCTGAAAAATCAAACATTAAAAACTGAAATTATTACAACAAATCCAAAAAAATAAATTGATACCAAAGTTGTGAAAAGGTTTTAAAAGACATTAATTCATCACTATATAACTTAAAAGTCAATTAATGTTTGCTAATTTGTTTTTATTTATGAGTAGCAATTTAAGATGATTTATTGAGAGTTGATGTGTTCAAACTTGAAAGCCTCCCCTTTTGAATTTGGAGAAGATGGGAATTAATTAAAGCACCTAAAAAGCTTTTATCTTTTTTATTTATTTTTGTTTTAAATTCCATGTGAATGTTTTAAATCTTTTGCTAACATAATCATAAGCATTGCTATCATGATAAGTGAACCCTTTTCTAAGTTATGCCCCCATCTTGTTTGCATCATCACATTCCTCAAATATTATCATAAATAGTATTTATTATTAAATACATAAAATAATATTATTCATTATTAAAAAATTAATAATATAAAATAAAATATTAAAAATACTATCTACTATTAAATATTTTAATACTCAAAATATTTTTATTCAAATAATAAATAGTATTGGTTATAATAATTTATTATTAAAATGATATATGAAATATTATTAATATATATATGTCTATGTTTAGCAATATTGAATATTGTAATATTGTAATAATATTATATTAATTTTTAAAAATTAAAAAATATTAAATATAATTAATTTTGTTCAAGTTAACTTTTGGGGAATATTTGAGACCTTATTAATTTATAAAAACATTAAATTAATATTATACACTCATTCATATTTAATAACTCTTCTAATCCAATTTATTGAGAACTGGTACAAGGACAACGTCCCACCTATGGTGCCATTATTGATTGATAAATATGATTACAAATTACGGTGTTGTCAACTTTCTCTTCACGGTTTTCATCTTCGCGAAAATAACTTTCAAAAGAATAAAAAAAATTGACTCTTGGGTACAAAATTCTAATCGAGTTCATTGTTAATTGATGTTGGATCATTTCTGTATCTGACAAACTCGAGGTTGGATAACATTTAATGTTAAATCTCCACGGGTTATCTTCCTTGGACAGATTTAAATGGAAACAATATTAAGAACTTGCCCATAAGCATCAAACAAATTTCTTTTAAGTTTTGAGGGAGTTTGTTCTGAGTTTTGGACACCAACGAAAATTATAAGATTTTCTAATCTTTGAGTTTAAGGAAATGAGTTAGAACTTTCTTAATTTGAGGTAAGCAAATATATTAGTGACATGAATTATCTTAATGCACCATAAATGATTTAAGATGAAATGAAATTTCAATGTGAATCGAAGTAAAATTTATTCTCTTCCCATATGAAATCATTGCAAGTTACCACTTAGTGGAAACTATATAATTTTTCATTTCAACTTGCAATGCAACATTTTGATACAATGCAAGATTTTGAAAAACAAAATAGAATTACAGTTATAAGAAATTTATTCCTCCCCATATGAAACCATTGCCAGTTCATATGAAACTAAGAACTGAAAGAGAGAGAGATAGGATGGGGGTGGGTATTTTTATTTTATCTTATTTTATATTAATATAATTATTATATAATATTAACATAAAATTATTTTTATTTTTATATTTTTTAAAATTTATTATATAAATTAAATATTTATGTATTTTTATATATTTCTTTAATTTTTTAGAATTAAGATCAAATTGAGACCATTTATAAATTTTGAAAGTTAATTTTTAAAATTATGACTAAACCGATATAATATGTAAAAGTTAAAAATTAAATTTATTATTATACTGATTTTTTAACTATCATGTCACTCCCCATTACACTCTTAACGGAATTTAACGAAAATGGACCCAAAAGAAATAATCTTGATTATTTGGGCAGCTAATTTAAAAAATATTCATAGTTAGATGACAAAAAAAAAAAAAAGAAACAAACTCGACCAATTTTTATTAAAAAAAATTCAAAGTTTAGTGACGAAAAAGAGACAGGCCAATTTAAAAATCCCATAAATCTCTAATAATATTAAGTGCTCAAACTTTTGTTCGCTCAAGTGCTATGCTATGTATTTAGCACTTTGATCACTGTTGGCCTCTTGAATTTTTCATTTAGAGAGGCTCCTCAGTACAGAAGAAACCTTGTCCATCCAAATACTTCTTGAACTCCACTCCATGTGAAATCTGAACTATTCTTCTGAAGTTGTCATAAGCATATGCAGATGCAGGAGTTTGAAATTTCTGCTTAAAGCCCTAAACATGAGGCAAATTGAAGCAATATATTGGGGCTACGATACATGCAGAACACAGCAGCGGAGTCTCTGCTTATATTCCGATGCATGCATGACAAGAAGACTACATCATGGAAACAGAGCAATATATCATGGAAACAATACAACCAGAGCAAAATAGCAGAATCTATGCATTTGGAGTCAACTCACAAAATCATGTAGCATGTAAACACAGAAAATAACTTTTTCTTAGCATCATATATGAGCCGACTACCTACACCATGAAACTCATCATAGCTTTTTTTTCATTCTCAATCAGCTAAATGTTGCAGATAATTCTAATACAGTATAATAACAGAAGATTGGTTTCAAAGTAGCTGAGTCAAATAACAGCAGCCACTTAGCAATGACTAAGGATTGTAAAATGGATGATTTATACTGTGTGCAATGCATAGCTTTCACCGCTTCCATTTGGAAGAGATGGAGTGGACACAAATAAAGGGGAAAAACCATATAACTTACAACAAATGAAATATTGAACTTACACTTACATGGATAAACAAGGATTTTAAAGCTTCAATGCACCACAATCAGAGCATATGTTTTGCGATATAATAGCCTGTCTAGTCCTCTAAGATCTGTTGCCTCTCAAGCTCAAGAATCCGTTCAGTCAAATAGCTTACAGTGCCATTAGTTGTCTTGTTATCACCCTTGCATTGCAGCAGTTGCTGCTCAAGACTCCGCACAAGTTCATTAAGCCTCTGAATCTTCTTCTCTTGTGATAAGATGATCTGCAATTGACAAATTTCCAGTCAAAGTCAATCAGAAGTTAAATTGCTGGTGGAAGATATGAATCAAGACAACGCCCTCGTTATACTTTGCAACTGAAGGCAAACATTTCCCAAGTACCTAGTTCCTGCCTTTTGGCATATCAGAGGTTGCAATAGCACAGTTCCTTCTATGCTATACCATGTTTTGAGCAAACATAAATCTTGAATATAAAGATAAAACTCAAACAAAACACTGAGAAGGAAGCTTAGAGAAGCAATTGCTAAACAAGGGTATAAAACATTTTGCTTTGCATTTAAACGAACTAACTTCCTACACTGAATAAACCAACGGTAGCAAGCTTATTAGAAAATGAAAAGATTAGAGATAAAAAAGGGTTTGCATTTTGCAATTCAGCTTAAGTTTACATACCAACTATACATATAATATGTCACATAAGACGTATGCATTTCAACTCATTATTCAAATCTTTTCCATCAAGAAAAGATGAACTTGAAATTTTAATTAGAATTGGTAAAAAAAAAAGTACAAGGCTCGTCACCTTTTCTTTCACAGCTTCTTCCCTCCTTGAAATTTGTTGCGGTTTCTGCGATACACTCGGGGTCGTGTCAACATCAACAAGTGGTTGCCTCCACTCAAATTGTGAGGTGATTATGAGTATAATAAATAGGAAAACAAGTAACATGGGTCTCGACATTGTTATCTAACTCTCTTATGAAACCTGTAACTTGAAAAAAAAAACCCACATTCAACATTCAATGAAACCATACCATAAACATTCCTATTAAGAGACAGTGGGAATGCCGAAAGAACTATTTACAGTTTGTTCGATCTAAATTTCTTATTATAATCATTTGAAACGCGATTAACCAAACTTATTAAACTAAAAAATCCAACCCAACATTGCGATGGATATTCATGAAGAAATGCAGTAATTTCATACAAACCAAATCCTAACACGTAAAAATAACTCAAAAGCAACTATTAAGGATCAAATTCAGCTAAAAAAACTCAACTTTCTGCTTGGTTGCCGAGAAAATTAAGAAAAATCCAAGTAAAACAAAATTTCCCACGTTTTTATATATTCAAATTAGCTAACTTATCCCAAAAAAAATTTTAATAAAGTAAAAATAAATTTTTATATAAATCCCCGAATGCATTTCCAATTTCTTTTTTCTTAAAGAAATTCTCGGAAATCGGCACTTCGTAGTTTCCTAAACTATCTTAACAACCAAAAAAGAAACCGAATTTACTATCTTCGGCCAAATTATTTGAAGAAATGAAGAAAATGCCCAAATTAAAAAAGGGAAGTCGTGGAAAAACTTACAGATCAAAGTTAATGAGGAAACCCTGAATTCATAATCGATCAACACATTCTCGACTCCTCTTCGGAGAGTTCTAAGTGAGTTTTGAAGCTAAGGCTTTTTTTTTTGTACTTCTTTTTCTGAGTCGATTTTCTTTTACTTTCGTTTATACAACGAAGGAAGCAATTATCAATGGCGGAAATGAAAAATAAAGCCCCAGTTAATTTTTATTTGGGTAAACTACACCAAGGTCACTAAACTATTGGAATGTTACAAGTTGATCACTAGCCCGTTAAGTTACTAACCGACATAAAATGCGGGATGAGTAATTTTACAATTTGATCACTTAATAAATTTACAATTTAGGCACTCTTGAAATAATTGAAACAATTAAATAAAATGTGGTATTAGGTTATTTTATATTTTCTTAATAAAATTAATATCCTAGGGTTTTTTATTTTAATTTTTGTCAATTAATCAAATAAAAAGTAAGAGTTGATGAATTGTATAAAGAAGTAATAAGTCTTGAATTGCTTGTAGCAAATCTCTTTAGCTATTAATTAGATAAAATAATGATGATAGAAGTGATCTGAAGATAATTAGGTGTTATTATGAAGAAAGGTTTTCTTTCGGGTAAATTATATCAACAGTCACACAATTTTGAGGTAGCTGGCAAAACAGTCACCTTGGTTTCATTTCAGTCACGCAACTTTAGAAAAATAACAAAACAGTCACTAGCATTACCAAAAGTGACAAATCAGTCACCCATTAACATTTTCCGTTATAGACCTAATGGGATAGGTGACATGGCCAGTTAACTAGCTGACGTGGCCAATTAACTAGCCCAAAGTCTCCAACGACCCTAATACAACTGACCCTACAAATAAACCAATAACACCGACAAGTACTCTGGCCACCACCACTTGCACCACCATTAAATTGGGTTAGGGTTTTTCCCCAATATTCTTCTTCTTCTATTATGGATAAATTTCAAATGCTAAACTTTATCCCATAGAGAAATTTCTTCTTGAAATACTAAATCACCAAAAAAAAGTCTTTTCTACCTAATTTTGGTCAATAACAGTACATAAGTAACCAGAACAAAAAACAAATATTGAAGGACAATAAGAAGAATAAAGCTGGAGAAAGAGAAAAAGAAATGGGTTTTTAGTATTTTACCAGTTTTTAAATCCTAATTTTCGTTTCAATTTCTTTTTATTGTCTTCTCCTTTCTTTTTTGCCTAACAAGTTTGACAAAGTGATTAGACAAAGAAAACAAACAACATGAAAAAGAAAAACACTCAACACAGATAAGAATAAAAAAAGAGCTTTCATATCTGGGTTCTCCCCTTTCATCTTTTGCTTCCCCACTATTTTTTTCCTTTTTGTTCTAGTCAAATTCTGATTGTTTCCTTGTTTTTGCAGTTGTTTCATATTAGTCTTATTCTGATATCCATCTAATAAAAAGAGGATAGGTAGGTATGCTGAGGAATAGGTCCAGAGCAGTGACTAGCAAGTAAACTTTAATGGCTGATCACAGCTCTCAAGCATCCCCTACCCAGAATTGCACTAAACCAATCCCATCTTTCTTCAATTTTCCATGATTTAAAGCTTTCACTTCAAAAGCCTTTCCCGACACTAAATCTCTCAAGAGCCCTACTTCAATCCTTGACAACAAACCCTTCTTTCCTTTTAAAAACCACTTTGCCTTGGACAAAAACCGTCACAAATCCTTTTTTTCTTCTTCTTCTTCTTCTTCTTCTAACACCCCTAACCCGTAATCGACGCCGAAACAAGGTTACAGAGCATTACTGGATTTATAAGTCAAACAATCACGCATTTCGTATACATTTATCATTCATATCGAAAACCATTCAAATACATTTATACAGTCCCTAATACGAGCCATCGAGGCCCCAAAGAGACATTAGAAGTGGTTCAAGACTAAACCGAGTTCTCTACAAATTTTTAAGAAAACATGACAAATTTTTCAAAGTGCAGGGGTCACACGCCCGTGTGGACAGGGGACACGCCCGTGTGGCTATGGGACATGTCCGTGCTTCAGGCCGTGTCCGACCTCGTGTAACTCTCTAACTTGGGTCACACAGCCAGACCACACGTCCGTTTGCCAGGCTGTGTACCCTCCGAAATGGCCTCACACGCCCGTGTGCCAGGCCGTGTGAAAACTGGAGGGTATACTGACTTGTGCCACACGGCCAAGCCACTCACTTGTGTGCTAGGCCATGTGAAGCTATTGACTTGGTTTTAAAAGAAACATTAGGGGACACACGACCGTGTCACTTGGCCATGTATCACACACGGCTGAGACATACGCCCGTGTCTCTGCCCGTGTGGATAGAAATAGGCCATTTTCCAAGCCATTTTTTTCACCCAAAGTGGTACCAACCTACACACATCAATATGCATACAACCAAGGCATAGTAGGCACACAAAATCAACCAATGTCAAGTTTATAACAAACAAATTCATTCGACCATCTTAAAGCATACCCAACATACTTCAAAGGTTACCTAAATGGTCAACTACATGTATGAGACATTATGTATAACTTAGCATTCATAACATTCTCAAATTTCAACCACTTGGCAATTTCAATACTTGTAACATCCCTTAACCCCAAACCGTCGCCGGAATAGGGTTACGAGGCATTACCAGACATATCAGACTATTTACAAATAATTCACAAATAAAATAACATTTATAGTATAATTATTAAATAAGTCCCTATAATAGACTTTCAAAGCCCAAAACATTTATTAAAAGTAGAATGAGACTTATTCGAATTTTCTAGATTTTTTTTTTAAAATCCTATAAAAATTTCGGCAGCATTTCTACTTATTTTTTTTACCTAACTCCCCCTGCAAATTCAAACCAAAACAACCAATACCAAATTTATCATTTTATAACTTCATATCATTTTCTTCATCCAAAACATTATAATCATTTATATAGAACCAAAATTATTTAACTTTATGTATGTTTATAATTCATATAACTATCTAGTACATGTGAAACACCCCAAACCCGGCCCACGAGCTTCGACCAGATTTGGTATGTTCCTTAAGAAAAACCGGTTCAAATTCGTTGATTCTTTGAAACTCTTTAAGTGATTTTGGAAAAACGGTTTGGGTTGGGCTCAAGTTGGAAACCAGTTTTTTTTGGAAATTTAAGTTTTTATAAAGATGCCCTTGTTAAGTTCAAAAACGTTTAAGTTAAAAGATATGTCGAATTATAGGTTTTATCTTTAATTAAAATCATGTGAATTTAAGTGTCAAAACATTTAGGGTTTATTTTCAAATAAAACATTGGATCTTTGATTTGATAAAATTTCGTAACATAATAACATAATTTAACGTGCATGCATAAAATAAAGTTCATACTAAGACCTTATTACATCAAACAAATCCAAAATAAATTAAAGTGCTTAAATGAAAATAAAATGTCTAAATAAAAATTTTCTTGCTGAGCATGGCCACCACTAAGCTCCTGCCGACCCGGTCCTTTACTGATCATCACCTGAAAAATGTTATTCCCACAACGGGGTGAGTCAACGGACTCAATGTGTACACAAACACTAAGTCCAAATAGATTCAAGCATATCAAGTCATACACATTCATATCAAAATATACAGTTAATGATGCATTCCCAAGCCCAAGCCTAGTTACCAACCGCTACACATCACCCGTACCAACCTGCACACCGTGTGGACTACTAAGTCAACCCTCCATCCGCTACACACCATCGAAGGCAGTCGCTGCAGTCGACGTGCTCATCGCCCTTATAATTTTGTGGCATAGCCACCAGACAGTATTTTGTGTCGTGAGACACCACATTTAGATAAGGTGACCGAAGTCACCACATTCAGATATCGTGACATAAGTCACCACATTCACTTCCCCTTTCATAATCACCCATATGCCCCATGTCATACGTATCATATAGTACAACGCCTTATTTCACATTCTTATCATATTCACATACATGGCATAATAAATCATATCATACCCATAGTAGGAGTAGGAAAACGTACCTTTGTACTTTGTACCACTACATGGTACCCTTAGCCATATTCTTACACTTCCATATTAACACATGCATAAAACAATACCATAAATCTATTAAAGCTTAGGGTGGGGTACACACCTGATTCGCTTAATACTTTCACTTCAAATCCCGAAAATCCGATCTCACTGCTTTAAATCTTTAATGCCTTGGTGCCGATTGACTCAAGAATCAAATCCCGAAACTTGGTGATGCACACCCTTGTAATCGGCCTTTCGATTTGAAATCCCGAAACTTTGTGTACCTCTGTCGACTGCCCCTTAGATCTTAAAAGTCCCGAAAGATTCCTTTGATGCTCCTTACTGTCGGCCTTACACGTTGCTTTGAAGAGACTAAAGGAGAGTAGGTTTCGGCTCTTTCATGGTGAAGAAAGAAAACACAAAAGTGGAGTGTGTTTGTGATCAGAGGATTCGGCTATGACTTCCAAAAAGGGAATGAAATATTCGATTAAGGCTTTAATTGGAAAAGGGATATTCGGCTACAAATGAAAAAGAAGAGAGTTGGGTTTGAAAGAAAGAAAAAGAGATGATGAGAAGAACTAGAGGAATTCGGCCACACACCTTAATGCATAAAATATTCAAATGACTTACCTAACACCCTTTTGGCCGAAGCTTGAAGAAAAAGGAGTAAAACAAAACTATTAACTTATGAATTTTCGGCACACTCACACCCTACACACTTCAAAACCGAAAATGCTATCCACCAATTCCCTATATTCGGCCACTAGCTCACCCTCCATTCATATCCCCTTATTTTACTCCTAAAATTCCTCTTCAACACTCATTCAAAATAAAATAAACAACCATTATCTATTATCTTAACATTTAAAACAAATAAGACAAAATCCCCAATTATCTTCTATCCACCCACTTAAATAAATCAACCTTTATCATATTTTAAAATAATAAAAAGTAAAAAAAACAACAATTATCCTTATCCTTTAAAGTCCCATGCCGTCCATGCCTTATACAACCAAGCTTATTTTAATAAAACAAAACAATCATGCTCCATTTAAATTGCCATTGCTGTCCAAGTGCTCACCCATGCCTTGGTGGTCTTCATTTGTTTATTCTTTTGTGTCGTCCCTTGCCTTTAAACATAATAAACAATGAAAACTCCTATCATGGTTTGCATTCCAATTTTATTCCAAGCACCACACCAATATTCTCCCTCCCCAATATCTTTCCATGCATCAGAACGTGGAGCATTCTACAAACATATAACCCAAAATATTAGTGAATTTTCGGATGAGCATAGTTAGCACACACTTTAATCACTTTATTTGAAACACTAACACCACACACAAGTATGTTATTTCATATAACTTAGTACTAATGCATAAGCTATAATCCAGGATATTACAACATGCCACTTAACAAAAAGGAAGAAATTCATCACCAAAATCTTCTTGTTGGAGTCGGGTTTGTTTTGGATGCTGGACCGGATCCGAAACTCTAATGACCTGCGTACGGAAACAACCGTACGCTGAGTATTTCATACTCAGTGGTATTACTATAAATCAAAATTATTTAACATTAATAAGTTACAAACATCACCATAAACTTTATAAATTATTAAAACTAATTATACATAATTATATATATCACTTCATAAATCTTAAATTCACATTTCATTTAACACATACTAATTCAATTCATAATTTAACACGTACATTCTTTCACATACCTTTCAATAGAGCCAAATCAATCCATCTCATTTTCAAAGTTCCATTTCAATTATTTACCCTATTAACAATGCTCGGACTCTGACAGATACGTGGTTTCCACCCAAGCACACCAAAATATCCAACCCAATCACACCCGGAATAATATAAATCCTCCATAACACACCAGTATAATATAACCTCCAAAACACACCAATATATCATATCCTCTCAAACACACCAATAAGGCATTAAATGCCTCTTCGGATAAACCGAAGCATATAATAACAGAATCATCTTCTCGGCCGAGCTACAAATCTCCTCATCACATCAAAAATCCAATGGCATGCCATTTGTATCAAATCTAGTCCGACAAGTTAATAGGGTATTCAAATCATTTCTCAATTCAATTTTTAATTCAATTCAAAACACACCTTTCATTTTAATACATTTTCCACTTTCTAATTACTAAACAATTTAAATACTCAAACATATTCACACTTCATTCATGTCAATAATAATACTTAGCTTATAAATTACTTACCATACATATGAATTTAAATATAACATTAACTAAATAGTAGTTTGAATTATAGTAATACAAACCCGAAATACAAGTTTACTCCTCCACGATCTCTTATTTTCCCTTGGATGCCGATGCCTCGTTTCCTTGTTAGCTACGAAAATAATAATTTACATTATTAATACAGCATTAAATTACAATAAATAATGAATTTTATTCAATTTCTACTCTTCCTCTTCATTCTACATTCTTTATACACAATTCTATTATTTATTTATAAGTTTTTTCAAAGCTGTCTACCTGATTCATTGTCACTAAATTATCTATATCTCGAGTTACAGAATTCCGAATTAAGATCCGTAAATTTTATATGAAACTAAGCTTATATATCTACTTTCCATAAAATTTTCAGAATTTTTGATTTAGCCAATAAGTACAGTTTATTCTTTGAAATCACCCCTATTCTGTTGTCTGATAGTTCCGACCACTCTTTGCTAAAATTTAATTATCTTTTTGTACAGAATTAAAATGATGTTCTAGTTTGTTTCTTATAAAAATAGACTCAATAAGAAATCTAACCATATAAATTATGTCCCATAATTATTTTTGTATAATTTTTAATGAATTTTCCAAGTCAGAACAGGGGATCTCGAAATCACTCTGAACCAGTCTCACAAAAATCTAAATATCTCAAGATACAAAACTGCTTTGCTTTCTATGTTTCTTTCATATGAAAATAGACTCAATAAGCGTTAATTTCATATCTCACTCAACTACTACTTCCATTTCTACCATTTTTAGTGATTTTTCAAATTTACTCTTCTGCTGCTGTCCCAAAACTGTTTTTTTTATAGCTTACTTTACAATTTAATCCTTTTACTAATTCTAACTTAAATTTCATTCAATTTACTCTTTAATTCATCTTTTTCTTCAACATCAACTGTACTTGAAAACCTATAAACTCTCAAAATATCAACTTAGTTTCATCAAAATCTTGTATTAAAGCTTCTAAAACATCAAAATTAAGAGAAAATGGCTAAATTTAGCTTACCAATTAAACTTGAAGCTTTAAAATCCCAATTTTCCCTTCTCTTTTCTTTCCCTTTTTCTTCCCCTGTCTTCGTCTTGTTCTCTGTTTCTTTTTCTGTTCTTCTTTCTTTTTACTTTTCTTTTTACTTTTGTTTTTACTTCTTTTAGTTTTTATTTACTTTATGTTATAATAATATATAATTATTATTTTAAATTAATTTAATATAATTTATTACTAATATATATTTTATAATAAAAATCTAAGTAAAAATCTTAGATTTTTATCTCATATGCCGCCTCAGCTTATGCTAAATGGCTTAATTGTCATTTTATCCCTTTTTACTTTCTTTTAATCTATAATTAGACTTTCACTCTTTATTCAATTTGATCCTTTTTTCCTAATTGCTTTAAATTAAACTAAATTCACTAAATAAAAATCTAATTAAGCACACTATTAGACTCATAATTACTCCTAATGATTATTTAATAACTCGATTTACTAAGACGGAGGCCCGATAACACGTTTTTTTTTTCCGGTGCCCACGAATTTTGGGTCATTACAATACTATCATCAACATGACTTTCACATAGCAAATATACACAACATACCAAAAGATTATTTATACATGTTTACTTAACCAAGTATACCAAAATAAGCCAATTCACATGGCTATACATATAACCAAAACAACGTAAGACATATAGGCCACATTATCCAAAACATATATACATGCCATTTAACCTCAAAATATAAAGTCCAAAATACCAAAATGAGTATTTGATAGTGTGATGCAATCTCTGAAGACTTCTGAATCGAGAGAGCTTCCAAAATACTATAAAACATGAACAAATAAACAAAGTAAGTAATTAAGCTTAGTAAGTTCGTAATTCATAGAATAAAACTTACCATAGAGCCACTAATTTAGGTAAATAAACCAAAACATAACTCAATTTAATTTGACCAAAGCCTATCATACAATCCATAATCATGTTAGTCATATGTTCACATAAAACTAGAAACCATCTATGAATTCATTAATTAATTGGATTCCATGTACATGTGACATTAATGCTATGATTCCATATCTCAAATACCAATCATTTCCATTTGAATATTTGTACTTGTTCATATTGAACTTGTATAATCCCGTAATAACACTATACCTATTGAACCATCTAGAATATCATAGGATACGCGAGTGGTACACACGAGGTGTACTGAACGGTAAACCGTCAATTCTTATACATGTATGCTCATACGAGCGATAAACGGTAAGTTCATCCGAGCTGAATATCAGTAAGCTCCTCTAAGTTGAATAACGATAAGCTCTTACGAGCTAAGAATCAGTAAGCTCATACGAGCTGTGGTAAGTCCGCAACACATGCAGGATCTCAACCAAAATCGGTAACCCTAATGACATGACATGCCATTTGTATCTTACGAATTTCTAGTGCTCAAATGGGGTCCGATATTTATAGTACTATATTAGTTATGCATTCCATATTTATACACCATAATTTTTAAATTTACATACATATAATTCAATTGAATTATATAAATACACAATGTGATTATACGAACTTACCTCGAATTAATACGGAGTAAGTCGGCCGTTCAATCCACTACTTTTTCTTTTCCCCAGTTTAAATCTGAACGTGGATTTTCTTGATCTATATAATATCAAATTTAAGTAATTTAATAATTATTCTATTCAATTCGGTCCAATTTCATAATATGAAAAAATTACCATTTTGCCCCTAACATTTGACTTCTTTACAATTTATTCCCTAGGCTCGTAAAAATGAAATTCATGCAATTTCATCTATACACAAGCCTAGCCAATTTTCATATATACCTATATCAGCCCATATATTTCACAATTTCACACATTTAACACATAAATTTCACATTTCTCATTTTAGCCCCCAATTGACAATTTCACTTAAAATCCCTTAACAAAAGTTGTTTATTAAACAACCAAGATTCATTTTCTTCCATTATACTTCAAGAACAACAAAAATGCTCTCATGGAAAAACCCTATACTTTCAATCATATTGCAAATTAGTCCCCTATTTAGCTAGCTTATGCTATTTCGATCTCGAAAACATAAAAATCAACAAAAACGGGTCAAAGAATAACTTACATGCAAGGGAACTAAGTGGCTGAAATTTTAAGCTTCAAAAACCCCTATTTTTCTGCAATTTTCGTGGAGAAGAAAATGAACACTATTGTCTTCTTTTTGTTTTATTTTTTTATCAATAAAATCACCAAATATCAACCTAACTTTGACAATTTCATGATTTTACTCCATGTACATCCACTAACTCAATTAGTGGTCTAATTACTCAATAAGGACCTCTACTTTAAAGTTATATAGCTATTTGACACCTTTAACTAATAGAACGCATCTTTCGCACTTTATGCGATTTAGTCCTATTTCACAAATTGAGTATACAAATAGTAAAATTTCTTAACAAAATTTTTATTCCATGATTCTAACACGCTATGGATATTAAAAATATATTCAAATAAATTTTACAACATCAGATTTGTGGTCCCGAAACCACTGTTCTGATTTTACTGAAAACAGGCCGTTACACTTCTCATCCTCCTCCTCCTCCTCCTCCTCTTCCTCTTCTTCTTCTTTTTCTTTCTCTCTTCTTATTCTGTTGCATAAACCTTAAATTGGTGCTGAAGGGGCTGTTTAAATTAGTGCTAATCGACCAACTGGACGATTAATAACACTAAGCAAGCTGTCATCTGCCATGTCATTTTGCCGTTACGTTTATAACAGAAAACGGTAAAAATGATTGTTTTGTTATTTTTCTAAAGATGAGTGACTGAAATGAAACCAATATGACTGTTTTATCAACTATCCCAAAGTTGAGTGACTGTTGGTGTAATTTACCTTTTCCTTTTCATAGTAATGGTCAGAACCAAATCAGTCAACAAGATAAAAGCTAGTCAAATTTGTTAATTTCCTTCAAATATCTATATATAACATTTAGATTTATTTATATTAGTTAACATGCTATTGAGAATGATTTTATTTTTTTGGTTTAGTCCATAGAATATATATATATATATTCTTTTACTTAGTTGGGAGAATAAAAAATAACTTAATAGTATCTTTTATTAAATTATGTTAAGAGTGACTAAATTATAAATTTATTAATAATTGAGTGACTAAATTATAAAATTATTAAATAATTTCATGACCGAATTGTAGATTAGCCATCTCCACATCTAACATCGGTTAGAAACTTAATAGGCTAGGACCAATTTGTAACTTTCAAATAGTTTAGTTATCAATTTGTAATTTTTTTGAAGTTAAGTGGCTAAACTGTAAATTTACTAATAGTTTAGTGACATTAGATTTAGTTTACCCATTATTCTTCTATTAGAAAAAGTACCATCGAAGCTCGTACAAATTGAATTACATTTTGTCTCACTACTAAAAAATGAGCAAATTAAATCATGTAGATTAAATTAAAGTAAATTGGCTAATTTGTTAAAATTTTCATTTATTTCTATTGTTAAGTACTAACGAGGTTAAGTAGCAATCAGCGATAAACGACGTGCAATGTGTAACTCTTGCTAGCCTAACAATATTTTTAAAATTAAATATTTTTTTTTATAATTATTTAAAGAATCACATTCAAAATGAATCCCAACATATGATTGTCAGACTTGAATAAACCCGAACAACCATTTGTCCAAATTTATTTCGAGTTTGTTTCTTAAATTATTAAAAATTATAAATAAATATTAAAACTTTTAGAAATTATAAAAATTATATATACACATATAGCGTGTTTTTAAAAAATCTAATATATATTGAATGAAAGGCAAGAATTTATTAAGGAAATAAACGACACCGTACAACAAAATAAAAACCAAAAAACAAATACAACGGAAGGAAACAAACCCACCCTAAAGAAACAAGGAAACAAACAGAAAGGAACACAAAAATCCCAACCGCCTCTCCGAATATGCAAAGGAAAATAGAAGCTCTCAACACCAACACCCGATGCTAGTAAAAAGAGTAAAATGAATAGTCAGCACCACCGACTAGACCAGCATCCTGCCTACCGCACCCGACCAACTAATGAGAAAATAGGCGCCGACAAAAGAGAAGGTTGAAGCGAGTGCCCTAGCCGGCAAACACCCCACCTGCAAACCAACCAGGCACGGTCCACCACAGCCTCGCGCACCATCGACCAGATCGAAGCCCAACACCCCAGTGCCGCAAATGCGCTAGACCACAAGGGAAGCCAGAACAGAGCGCAAGGCCTCTGCACACAAGATGTTTCACACCCGTTCCACACCGGGGACACATTCGACGTAAGGGTAATAGGGTTGCTCACTTGATGGCCAGAGAGGGTTTCACTCGTGGTTGTGATGCTTAGTGGGTGGAGGATGGCCCGCCGATGATACTAGACATTGTGGAAGAAGAGAGGGTGGGCGGTTGGAGTGCCCAACTCTAGCTATTGAGCGAGGGTGAGGGTTTCGGGTGGTGGGGCCAACGGTTAGAACGCGTGGTGCAATGGTTGGGCAAAAATCGACAGGGAGGTCTCAATCTTCTGTTTTTCTCACATCCGATGATGGGGATTTGGATCCACAAGAGGGGTCTCAACACCCGTTCCACACCGGGGACACATCAAATCCCCCCGTAGCCGACGAAGGAACATATTTGACTTAGAGGGCACAAAATTTCGTAGGAATTTCCAAACTGTAATCTTAATTTTCGTTGGAGCATGTAATTACCAAAGTTGTTTGTACATAGTTCTAGTGTCCAAACTCACGACATTGTACTGATTGTCGTCGGAACCAGGAAAACCACGTAGAAGAAGCTGATAACCACTCTGAACCGAATACTATACATATGTTTCTTAATAAGTTGATTTTTTTTAAGTAAACGAAAGACCGATATTTCTAAAAGAGTGTATGCGAGGAAATTAAAAATAACATACAATAAATAATAAAATATAAAGTCTGAAATTAATATTAATGACATATATGTCATATGAATAAAATTATAACAAAAAATTAGTTTAAATTTGTGACTAAAAAGAAAATTTAAATAGATAAATACATCAAATTTAGAATATTAAATGCAACATAATTATTTATTATGATATTATCATTTTTCTTAAGTTGATATGAAATTAATTTGTGACATTAACTCAATCAACGACATTATCAATATAATAATATTAAAATGTATAAAAGTATCAAAATAAAACTTTAACTAAAATAGTAAAGAAAAGATTTTATAGATGTTAAGGACACGTCTTTAAAACTCAACATTTGCAACTTTTTTTATTGGTTGTTTTAAATGAAAAAGTAAAAATATTTTCCTAATAATATAACTTATTTAAATATGTAAAGGATATTCTAATAATTAACTTGATTGAATTAGTTTATTTTTAATCATTTGTAAATTTATTGGATAATATATTTTTATGGACATGTTTTTATCAACAAAGCTTCTCATGTAAGAACAAAAGACTAGGTCCTGGGTTGGATGCCTAGACAGCCTCACCTATAAACAAACATATGTTGGCTAGCTTTTAGACTAAATATGAAAGAAGAACAACTTGAATACAAACAATTATATTATTCATGACCATTTAAACTAACCAAACTGGATTCTTTTACACCCCCAGATAAAGAACTCAATGTTGACATAATCAAATGCCCTCAACTATGAACGCTATTCATTCCCATTACTTCTGCTGTTATAATGCATCATATTTGAAATACTTTGCTGCTTTTGAAGTTGGAACATGGCAGCAACAAAGCCAGTAAAGTTATCAGGATGACTAAAATGGCAGTCCTCGGTGAGAATACAGATTGCAAACATTTTGGTGGTTCCTCCGACTTCCATTTCTTGGTCGAGATCCCACCGATGCTATGTTGGATGATATCTGCTTTAGTTCTCGTCAATCTGATTCTCCGGTTTGCTCCGCCCTGGAGAAGGGATACACGGTGGGTAGTGGTGGCTATCATAGGCAAAATCTCAGGTGTTGAGGCTGACAATGAAGTTTCATCAAGCCTGATTATATCATCTTTCAGTATCTCAGCGAAGAAATCTTCTTCATCATCAGAATCCTGTAAATTTTAAGCAAAAAAACATGATTATATTCGCGTTCATATGCACTATGATTATGAATTAAAACCAGCAACCTCGTTGATTTTAACAACCTTCTTAAGTGTAGAAGACTCTGTTGGTGCAACTTCATTGGAAAGCTTTTGCTCGGATTCGGATGCCGAATCGATTTGCTCTATAGAATGAGAATCGTTACTGCTAGTAGCCTTCTTTGAATAGAATTCAATTGCCTTGTCCCCTTCGGAGATTCCAGTTAGATCAGTTCCACCATCTGAGGTAGCATGGTTGCTGTCATGCACGATTGACAACTCCCTGTGATTCCGAGCAGCCCGATTCGAATTGTTATTCAGACGAAACTCGCTGTTCTTCCTAAGACGGCATACCACTAGGGAATCCTAAAAATCGCCAACAGCAAAAAAGAAAAACACTGTCAATGACTAACATGAGCAATTATTGTTCATATGTTAGTATTAAAAGAGAATTAGTAACCTGGGATTTTCCTTTCATGCAATATTCATGCATGATCCATTCGGTCCTTTCCCCTTTCGGAGCACGACCTGTGTGGAAGACGAGAGTCCTCTTCGTGCCGATCACATTCGAACCGGACTTCACATTACGTTCTTTCCCTGTAGCTTTCCAATAACCCTGTTCGGTTGCCCGTCTACTTTGTGAACCATTTGGGTACTTCCTTCCTCGAGCACAAAAGAAAAACCATTCATTATCTGACTTTATGATGGACTTAGCTGATACAGGGAAAAAAAACACCAGAAATCACACCACCGAATATATAACAAGAACAAAGTGGAATCCTCCAGGCATGTATTACTAAAACCTAAATGCAATAGCATCATGTATAATATCATTATAAGAAATTAGAGAATTAAAATGGGCAGTTAACCTGGCAAGTCCCAAGGCTCATATCTGCAAATTTCAATCTCAGGAATGACCTCAACACATTTGTCATAACCATCCAGTTTCTTTTTCAAGTAATAAGAAATGAGCTCAACATCAGTTGGTGAAAATCTAAACCCTGGAAACATTGAAGAGGCCTGAATAGACATTTGGGTTTCTCTTGAAACCCCTTCACCTGCCATCATGATCCAACCGAAACACAAACTTGTCCTTGTTCCTTGTTCTTTTTCTTCTTTATTTGGTGTAAAGAAGAAACAAGTGTTTTGTTTGGCTTGGCTTTTGGTTGGGTTTGCTTGGAGGAAAGGGATGGATGATACGTTAAAAGTTGTGCTTTGCTTTGCTTTTGCTGCTGGGTTTGGTTTTTTGAAGTTGGAAACTTGGTTATTTTTGTTTCTCAGTTTTTGCGTATGGAAGGGGAAGTGATGTGATGTGATGTCGGATTGTGGGACCAGTGAAGGACAGATTGTTTTGACAGTTGGTACGGACCTGTATCGTCACGTGGCGTTGCGTTACGTTTGAGGCTAGGGATATAATAATAGTATCGTACCATTAGAGTACTTGATTAGACCTCCATCACCGTGTTTAAGGGTTCATCAACTCAACTTGAGCTTTACTCGTTGGTTGTCTCGTCTTCCACCGCTCTCCTCATTCCTCAAGGTTCTTCCATTGCTTAATCCCTTTGTTTAGGATTTATTTTGAACACTGATATTTTTTCTTCTTCACTAACATCTTCTGTAGTTGCATTCAACTCTCAACTGAGGGATAACGGTTTAGGTTTGAAAAATCCAACCATAATCTCAAAAGCATCGAATTAAACCCAATTTTATTACTTCAAATCGGTTCAATTCATCATTTCTAGAAATTTTAAAATTATTTTTTACTATTTTATATAAAATATTTATTTTTTATGTCATAAAAATAATAAATAAATAAAAAGAATTCAATTCAGTTCCTATAATAAAACCAAAAACCAAATAATAACCAAACCAAAACTGATTTTTTTTTTTAATTTAATAAAACTAAACTAAATACAATTCGAACTGACTTTTGGTTTTCTCGATTTTTTACTCTAAATAATGTCAAAACTCTCAAAAAATGATTTTTCAGAAAACTTAGTTTTAAAAGACTTCGAATTCTTTACTACCGACCCAATCATAACAATATGATTTTCACCTTCTATCAAATGCAAGTTTTACAAGGCTTGATGACAAAATTGGTTATATATTTAAGCACATGTAAACCCTTTTTTGTTATAATTAAAGTTAACAGGATTAATTTCTGATTCCAACATTGATAACTCAATGTCACCCCACAACCTGACGGACCGCTCTTTGCTGAGGTTTACAAGGGTGGCGACACCTCCAACCTTAACATTGGAGCTACCGTGGTTCAAAGCTTCAGCCGTTTTCTATGACACCTCTGCTACTTCTTATAACGGTGGAGAGGAGTTGGTTGAATTTTATATGTGATTTACCTAGCCTGAGACATGAGGTTGTTCAAAGATCCCTAGATGTCTTAAAGCAAATCAATAATAAATCATTTAATCATCTTGCATTGCACATACTAATGATCAATTGTCAAACTAAGGTAGTATCCTTTTGAGTTGGACAGACCCACCTATTTTCTACATCTGCCAACTGAGAGAAAGCAATGCACAGCAAAACTCAACCTAAAACTGCAGGGCAAGAGGAAAGAAGATATAAAAATAGGATTATCATGAAATGAATTTTTCCTGTTGCTCTTGAAGAATTTTTGCCGAAGACTTGGCATCTATGTATAGCTTGCTTACTTCCTCAAGATCCGCCTAAAAACGAATACATAATAACGGATTTACATTTACTCCTTGCATTGATGATAAGTAAACAATCATGAAAAACAGCTTCTTCTGAATATTTAATTACCTTGCATATGTTGTCTCGACCATTCATTTTTGCCACAATGCTAGCAGGTGATAACAGTTGCACTGCATGCCTGAAGAAACAGTAACATGTAAGTATGCTTCAAGTTGGAAAAGTGCAACTGATAGTGGGGTAAATCTATATTTTAAACCTGACCTTAAAGATGTGCTTTGTCCAATCTCTCCGAGGAACGCCAGACTTTCTTCATCCACAACCAGTTCTTCCACCTGTGCACGGATGGCTAAAATCTGCATACACCAAATAAGTTAAAATTTTGGCTGGGTTTTCCTTTGATGCTTGCCACAAGTAACAAAATGCCGATGTCAAAAATTACATATAACCAGGCCTTAACCTGTATCATTTCAGAAGGACCATAAATCTGTGTGCGGATGATCACCAATCTGTCCAATAAGTCAACAGGTATGCCATGAGGACTATTCATATCAGTACCCCTGCAAAAATGCATATTCATTTTTCACAAACTAGAATCAAACCAATCAGGCAATGCATAAGCAATGTAGAATATATTATAAAATATAAAAATTGACATAAGTTCCATCTTCATGTCAAAAAAGAAATCATGTTGTAGAAGATATTCAACATTATGCAAGGAAAATGAACATGTAAAAACTATGCCAACCCAAAAATATAACAGCTGACATGAAATTTATCTTCAGGTATTCCCAGAAAAAAACAATCTTGCAGAAGATGACTCATTTTGATTCTTAAATTTCAAGCCTGGGACATTTATGCTAACCCTATCACTGTTCCTCAATTATGAGAGCCTAAATTCTGTATGAACATCTCAATTTTGTATCACATTTATGTTTCAACCTACCACTGCCCCTCAATTATGAGAGCCTAAATTCTGAATATATACAAGAAAAAATTGTCCCCAATAACCAAATCCCTTTAGGGATGATATTATTGTTGCATCAAGCTATTTCTGCATGCTATGATTTATAGAAAACAAGACTAAACCAATGACATTGTTTCACTAGGATCTGAAGTACTGAAACTAAGTCTAGATGATTAGAATAATAGCTCATCTTGTATTTGAGTTAAAGTTATATAGATGTAATTAAAAGAACAGACGATAAACCAAAAATTCATACGGCTCAGAAACAATTTTCATTACCTTACGTTACATATTCCTCTATTTGTAGCAAAAATTACTATTGGAGATAGTGAGCTCTCTAAAGCACGATTCAAGTATGAAAAACACTCCATGTCCAGCATATGAACCTGCAAATCATGACTTGGAAAGCATAAGCAAGCCTGATGTGCAAATGTGCTTAACATGTGCACAGGTCATGATAAATATCTTCGATCTAAATATATGCATGCACATAAACAGAAAATATATATTGTATCCTTGCATCTAAGGACATGTATCATAAGCAGGAAAGAACTCAACCTCATCAATGAATAGAACTCCTGGGACAAGCTCTGCCACACCTTCATCAATATACCGGTTAACAACCTGGCACAAATAGCATTGTCATTTCAATCAAAAGGCATGCCATTTTTCTAGCAAAGAATTTAGCCTAGAGGCCAAGTTCAAAATCCAAATCATAAGCTTAAACCAACTTGAATAACCAATCCATATGACTCTTAATGTCGCGTCCATGCAGGATAGCTATAGCTTCTAGGGAGCATAAAATAAGCCACCAACTAGCTGAAGAGAGTTAAAAAGTAAGATTTAAACCATTAGGATTTGAGGATTTACTCAAATAAGAAGAGATGAAGACAACATAAACCTATTATGGGAAACCATGGCAGGTAATGAAATTCAATCACATTAAATTTGCATCAATTCATCTGTTTCACCCTGGAGTTGTTCAATATTATGATTGGGGTGCAGAATGAGGCAAATCTCAATCTTTTCAATAAAGGCATATTGTTTTTTCTTTGCTTTTAAAATATTATGATCCTACCATTTTCTAAACCACATAAAAAATACAAGCAAAATTCTAAAAACTTAACAAGAAAAATAAGATACATATAGAGTTAAGAGAAGTTTTGCAGGGCTCCTACTAATGGCTATTGCCCACAGAAAGTATAGCATTGGTAAAAGACTACTCCCACAGATTGTCCACAAAAAAATCATCATATAGGTGGATGCCAAATGTGTTTGGAAAATAATACCTTATTTATTTCTTGTCGTAATTTGTCAGTGATTTCTGTCTTCCTGGGCTTCATCATCTGACCCATTAAAGACAAAATGTCTTGGCCCCCTTGAGGTCGTGCGTTAGCAGCATCCAAATCATGTAATGTTACATCCTGGTGGTGAAGAAAATAGAAAGTTTCTTTTTGTTTTTTAATGAATTTCAGCATGGGTAGAAAACCAATAAATTTAGAACCAGAGAAAGGGAAATGACACCGAGCCCACCAAAGCATATTTGTAACATATTAGGCAAATGCAGAAGGCATCAAATTCATAGATTTGTTTTCCATTGTTTCTTCATCGAGTGGGTTGCAACTCTTAAGCAAACAAATAACAGTTTGTAATTGGCAAATTGTTGGTAAGAAAATTCATAAAAGAATCCTCACTTCTCATATGAAATCAAAGGGACGACGATAATGGTCATTAATATATACAAACAAGACTTGTTGACAAAGTAGGAAAATGTCCAAGCCCATCAGTATAAAAATATAAGCAGAAACAAGTCTTCAAGGCCAAACAGAATATATTACAGAATATATGCCAAGGGAACTACAGGGAAAAGCATAATATCAGTAGCGTCAAACCTGCACAATCTCCTTCTTTTTGTGAACTTCTCCTTTGGGAAGCGGCACATATTCTTCAGCTTCAAGGTCAAATTCTGTGGCAAAAGCATCACTTCTGCCCACCCTTTTAACGGCTCCACTATTTGCTTCAATATATATAACATCTCCAACAGCTACCTGCCAGTCAAATTAAAAACCTCACAAGATTTCAAATCGAAGCCAAAACTCTTAGGCAGATAAAAAACATAAACGTCGAAAGGTCCCTAAGGAAAGAGACAAATATTTTAATATGCTATAGTGCCTCATTCAGTTTAGAAAAAGCCAGAAAATAAAAACTTCAACAATCTTTTCCACATAATAATGCAGAGAAACTTAAAGGCTTACCTTTTCTTTAATCAAGGCATCATAAATTGTAGGGTCCAACTTCAGTTGCTTTGTTCCTTTGACAGTTTTCAATCCAATAATTACGTGGCTAATGCTTTTACCATAACCACCTGTTACGCTCTCTGTTTCTTCAGGAGAGAGTTCAGTAACCTGAAACATGAACAGCCAGGATTCAGGGTTTATCCCAGCAGTCCAAAGAGAAAACAATCAAATAAAATCAGGGACAAGGAACTGCCATTAGGTGTAACTTACCTCTCCTTCATAGACCTCTTTATTTTCCTTGATGCGTAGACCAATAGCCCGTCGGAAATTTTCCATCAAAATTTCAGTTTTCTTTACTTCTGAAGAGTATACTTCAGATCCAACCATTGGACAGAATGGAACCTGAAAATAATGTAAGAGGAATACATATAGAAAAAAATTGTCAATCCCTCCAAAAGAACTGGCATACAATAATGCAAATTTCAAATACATTCAAAAATAAAGGGAAAAGACAAGGAGAACCTTGCTCCCAAGCTCTTGGGAAATTCCTAAGGCCAAAGCTGTTTTCCCAGTACCGGGAGGCCCAGCCAGCAAAAGTGCACGGCCAGCCATCTTTTTTTGCCTTATCATATCCACCACAAGACCAGCTGCTTCCCTTGCCTCTGCTTGCCCCACAAAACCTGCAGCCAAAGGAACGGCACTTCCAGTGGGCTGGTAAACAAAGGAAAAGAAATGCTCATAAAGATTAGAAATTGGTCAAAAAAGTAAGCATAGATTTCAATTTTTCCAGTAAAAACAACAAGTGAATGAAAGCAAAAAATATGGTTCAGAATATATAAGCAGATTACTATGTTCTATCAATGAAACTTCATAGTGAAAATACATGAAAAAAAAACACTTATTCAACTCACATATGCATTGAAAACTCATACAATTAACAAAAATCTACGCCTCAAAAGCCGTCCAATTCTTTCCATAGTCCGTAATTGAGAATTAGTTGGTTCAATATTTATTATCTCCATTTCTGGACAACAAATCTCCAGTAATTGAATTAACAGTTAACTATTTAAGGTTAAAACCCTAAAACCAAGAAAAGGTAAATTTCCATGGCTCAAAAAAAAAAAGAAAAAAGAAAACTTCAAAATGCTGACAATTACAACAATATTGCAGAAATACACTAAAATGCAAAACATTTAAGCTCAGAAAAAGAAAAATTAAAAAGGGGAGGAAGGAATGAAGAGAATACATCGAGACCAAGGCCTTTGATGTGAGTATGAGTAGCGATTCTTTGCTTTTTGGCCGTTGATTGAACCTCTTCTATCTTCATTTTATCCATCTATTTGGATTTTTTGGTTTGATCGTAGAGAAGAAAAAGGAAGAAGCTTGAAAGCTTGAGGAGCGCTAGTGGCAGCAAAGAAACCTGGGTTTTTCGTCAAGAAATAAAGGTGAGGTTTTTCTTAAACCCTTCTCCATTTTAAGTAATGAAATGTTTAATGCGCTAAGTGGATTTCTTTCCTTTTTTCTTTCAATAGCATTTAAAATATAATATATTCTTTTTATAAATTTTAATCACTTACTTTACAATCATCGGGCAAAGATCTCAATAATACCAAAAAAAAATTATCGGACAGTATAAGTTTCAAGAAAATTGACCGGAAAGTGCAATTTCCCCAAAAATCGCGTCCACGTCAGCGCGTTTTTGGGGGAAAGCGGCCTAAAGCGCGTCCTTGAGGGAGCGCTTTTGGCCACCTCAGCACAAACGCTTCCACGAGGGCGCGCTTTTGCTGACGTGGCCAAAAGCGCTCCCCCAGGGACGCGCTTTAGGCCGCTTTCCCCCAAAAGCGCGCTGACGTGGACGCGTTTTTGGGGCCGTCCACTTGCAATGTGAAAAATGAAATAAGTTTTTGGGCAGTAGTCTTCGGCAAAATAATTTTGAGGAGACGTTTCAGAACAAACTGTGGCCAAAAACGCTTCCACGTGGACGCGCTTTTGCTACAGTGGTATCGGGCACAATTATTTTGAGGAGACGTTGCAGAACAAACCATGACCGAAAACGCTCCCACGTGGACTTTCTTTTGCTACAGTGGTCTCCGGCAAAATTATTTTGAGGAGACGTTTCTGAACAAACAGTGGCCAAAAACGCTCCCACGTGGACGCGCTTTTGCTACAGTGCTCTCCGGCAAAATTAGGCTATAAATCAGCCAAATTTCATTCTCAGTTGGCAGAAACCAAATTCAAGCAAAAGGAAAAAAAAATTGAAAATGAGTGAACGTATTAATGCTGTTATTTACTACGATGGTGAAGTGCGAGACACCGAAAATGGTGTTGTTTTCTTATCGGAGAACACAGCGCGATTGAGCTTTAATCAGAACGTCGATTTGGTAGAACTTCGCAAAAGAATTAGGCGTAAAATATTCGAAACAACGCTAATGAAAGTTCAGTCTATTAAGTATAGATTTTTCGGTTCGGTTGATCCGGTGAGATATGACTCATTCGACATCAAAGGTCCTCGGAGCCTTGAGGCAATGGTTCAGACTGATCTTGCCAGTGGTTCACCCTATATCGAGGTATATGTAGAATTTTCATCTCCAAGTGATCTGGCTGCGACCTCAACATCTAGTATCGTTCGAGGGGAATACACGACCCCAAGTCGACACTCTGTAAGTGGGAGGCAAAACACAGAAGTGCCCGTGTGCGATCGTAGTATGGAAAACATAACCCCTGCACGACACTCGGTTGGTGGATGGGACATGCATATCCGTCAGTCGACGTCCGATGATAGAAATACGTATTGGAGGACGTCGTCAACTTCTAGTGGTTGGCAATCCACATACGATTGGAATCTGTACGAAAGATGTTTAAGGAGGGATGATGTACTCCCGACGACATCCACCGGTGAGGGGCCCTCGTTTGTTGCAGGTTATGGAGGGTCGGACGATGAATCCGATGTGGATCCACCTCGGGAGCCAGGGCCCGACGGTGCAGAAGTTGGATTATTTTCTGAACCGGAGCCCGTTCCAATTGTACCTGAAGACGTTGAGGGCGGTTCAGACGAAGAAGAAGAAGATCCGCTATTCAGGGCATACTCACCTCCAGCGCACATGCATAATGTCGATCTATCTCAAGATGATGCATTGGAGTTTCCTGAACTACCACACCGGAGGCGTGACCGTACAAATTCTTCGTTGGATTCGGACCAATTAGAAGTTGGTAACCAGTTTTCCAACAAGAATACTTTTCTTGGTGCATTGAAACAATACAGCATCAGGAACGGGGTTAACTACACTATGGTTAAATCAAACCTCGATAGGTACGAGGCGAAGTGTGCAGTGCAAGGCGACACATGTTCATGGAAAATCATGGCGTCGTTGAGGAAAAGGACAGGGATGTGGGAGGTGAAAAAGTACAAAGGTCCGCATACATGTCTTACCGGTACAGTACCACTATGTGTTCAATGATTTCGAATAACACTAATATTATGTAATGTTGCATTATTTAACGTACTTCGTTGACAGGTGTAACACAAGATCATCCGATGACGGATTCAGACATGTTGGCTGATTTAATAATCCCGACGGTGAAGGCCGATCCCAAAACTACAGTGCCGGCCTTAATTGGCAATATTCGTAGCCAAATGGGGTACACGCCCTCTTACAGAAAGGCTTGGATAGCCAAGCAGAAGGCGTTGGAAAAGTTGCACGGTCGATGGGACGCTTCATATAATGAAGTGTGGCAGTGGTGTCAGGTGTTGGAGATGTATGTCCCAGGCAGCACAACGGACCTTGAAACGGAACCGGCGTACTACAACGATCGTCTGCTCCGTGGATGCGCAATGTTCAAGCGCCTGTTCTGGACATTTAAGCAATACCGAGATGCTTTTACATATTGCAAGCCATTGGTACAAATTGACGGTACCTTCATGTATGGTAGATATACGCATCGGCTATTGCTAGCTGTGGCACAAGACGGCTGTGGGAGAATCCTTCCAATTGCGTTCGCAATAACACCAGGGGAGTCAGCTGATGACTGGGACTTCTTCCTATCTAGGTTAAGGAGGTATGTCTGCCCTCAACCTGACATATGCATTATATCGGATCGGGGCCCTGGAATACTTGCGGC
This sequence comes from Gossypium australe, assembly GCA_005393395.2. Lineage (NCBI taxonomy): Eukaryota > Viridiplantae > Streptophyta > Magnoliopsida > Malvales > Malvaceae > Gossypium > Gossypium australe. Next base: position 24,615,778 of record CM016622.1, read on the forward strand.
AATAGAACGACAGGGAAGCATGTGGCATCGCACACACCATCGATATTGCCTGAGGCATGTTTCATCCAACTACTATGGGCAACACCGATCTAAAAGACAGAAACGGCAAGTGACCGATATGGGTATGAAATATCTATTAATATAATTTCTTTTGAAATTTTCAATGTATTCGCAATTGAATAGTGGTATGTAATATTCGCTATCAACGTATATTGGCAGGGTACGAGATCAATAAAGACCGTTTTCACGAGATGTTGGCCAGTTTGGCGCAGATAACGCCAAAGACACAGAGTACCTGTGCAATATTCCTTTTGAACAGTGGACACAAGCATATGACGGCGGCCTACGATATGGGCATATGACCACAAACCTTGCCGAATGCATAAATTCTATTCTGAAAGGAACCCGTCATCTGCCGATTACAGCAGTTGTGCGAGAGACATATTTTCGGTTAGCGGCACTATTTCCGAAGAGAGCAGCGAGTTATAGAGGGCAAATGGAAGGAGGCCATGTATGGAACCCGAAGGTCTTGCAAGAAATCAACCGTGGGAAGGCACGGGCGAACACCATGCACACAGTGTGTCACGATCGTGACAACCTATGGTTTCGTGTCACGGAGTTTGACAGACCGAACCAAGGTATTGTTGGCGGGCATTATCGTGTACACTTGACAAATAGGACATGCGACTGTGGGATATTTGATGCACTTCGTTACCCATGTGCTCATGTACTTGCGGCTTGTCATAATCTTCGTATTGACCCCATGAGCTATGTCGACGAAGTCTACAAATTAGAAAACATGTACAACGTGTGGAGACACGTATTCCCACCAGTCCTAGATGAACGTAAGTGGCCATCAGTATCGTTTGCACCATATAAGCTGTTGCCGGATAGAGAATTGAGGCGCAAACCAAAAGGTCGACCTTCCTCGACTAGAATACGCAACAATATGGATATCCGAGAACCGACCAACCAAGGTCGGCGGTGCGGGTGGTGTAGGAACCCGGGCCATACATCTTGCTCGTGTCCAAGTCGGACTAGTTAACCGTGTTCTTAGCTTGTTTGTCTCTTGCTGGCTATTTAATTTATTAAATTGCAAAAAATGAAAATTAAATTACAAAAGAAATAACATTAAACTCAATTTTATTAAATATAAAAAAAATTTATATTGCAAAAAACTAAATTATCAATGAAAACTTCTTATTTATTAAATATATTAAAACTAAATTACAATAAAATAAAAAATAAAAAACAATTTCTTATTTTATTACATATATTAAAATTAAATTACAATAAAAAACTTAAACGATTTCTATTTTATTAAAGATATTAAAATTAAATTACAATAAAAAAAATTAAACAACTATTATTTTATTAAATATATTAAAACTAAATTAAAAAAATATAGAATAAAAAATAATTTTTATTGTATTAAAAAAATCAAATTAAATTACATACAAAAAAATACACAACTTCTATTTTAGTGAAGATATTAAAATTAAATTACAATAAAAATTAAACAACTATTATTTTATTAAATATATTAAAACTAAATTAAAAAAATATAGAATAAAAAATAAATTTTTATTGTATTAAAAAAATCAAATTAAATTACATACAAAAAATACACAACTTCTATTTTAGTGAAGATATTAAAATTAAATTACAATAAAAAATTAAACAACTATTATTTTATTAAATATATTAAAACTAAATTAAAAAATATAGAATAAAAATAAATTTTATTGTATTAAAAAAATCAAATTAAATTACATACAAAAAAATACACAACTTCTATTTTAGTGAAGATATTAAAATTAAATTACAATAAAAAATTAAACAACTATTATTTTATTAATATATTAAAACTAAATTAAAAAAATATAGAATAAAAAATAAATTTTTATTGTATTAAAAAAATCAAATTAAATTACATACAAAAAATACACAACTTCTATTTTAGTGAAGATATTAAAATTAAATTACAATAAAAAATTAAACAACTATTATTTTATTAAATATATTAAAACTAAATTAAAAAAATATAGAATAAAAAATAAATTTTTATTGTATTAAAAAAATCAAATTAAATTACATACAAAAAAATACACAACTTCTATTTTAGTGAAGATATTAAAATTAAATTACAATAAAAAATTAAACAACTATTATTTATTAAATATATTAAATCTAAATTAAAAAAATAAAAAATAAAAAATAAATTTTTATTGTATTAAAAAAAATCAAATTAAATTACATACAAAAAAATACACAACTTCTATTTTAGTGAAGATATTAAAATTAAATTACAAATACAAATAAAAAACAACTTTTTTATTCAAAAATAAAAAATTTATTACAATTTAAAAAATAAAAAAGCCCATCCTAATCAATGTTGATGCCGGTGGGAACCAGTGCCACAGGAGGGCGGTCGGCGGTTACGCGCTGGATTCCTCCTTCTTCTAGCTTCCGGCGGGGGTCGTGGAACCTCAGGCGGGGAATCGGGTTCCTCCGGCAGTGGGTCTGGTTCTGGGTGTTGCGATGATGACCCACCTTGATAAAATAATGACCCCGGAGGTGTTTGCATAAACCACGGCGGGGGTGACTGCATCCCGTACGGTGAAGGAGCCTGGTAGAAAGAACTGCTCCCCGAGGGCGCCTCCTCTAATCCCACACCCGACGTCGGCCTCACGATCGGCTGGCTAACGGGAGTTGTCGGGAACGGACTCGAACCCGGCCATGCATTCCAACCTGGGGTGGGACTAGGAAAAGGAAACATATATGGGTTAGGAGGATACATATAAGGAGCAGGGTACGCACCTGGCATAAACTGTGGACGCTGTGATGTCGGTGTTGTTAGCTGAACTGATGGGCCCGGTGATTGTGTAGGCGCTGTTGATGGGCCCGGTGACTGTGTAGGCGCTGTTGCTGGGCCCGGTAACTGTGTAGGCGCTGTTGCTGGGCCCGTCTCATCACCCCTTCTCCTTGAATGTAAAGGGGCCCGACGTTCCCTTCGCTCTCGAATTTGCCGTCGCCTCTCTTCATCCGACAACAGATACGGCTTGCCATGGATTCTAAACCATGGCATGTACTCCGGCACGCACGCTAACTCAGGAACTATGATCGGTTCCCGGTTAGGTAAAAAGTCATACCGGTTCACCCACGTCTCGATATGTTCTGACCAAAATCTTGGCCAATCCGTGTGCTGCTGCCGTAAGTCCACTTTGTGCTCATCATCAAGCACCTCAGGAGGCACGGGAATCGGTTGCCGGCATCCAAATTGCCGCAGAACCCGATCTGACTGGTGCATCTCCACGGTTGAGTAGGTGATTAGCGGGACCTTAACGTGCCAACTGTTCGGATTTTGAAGGAACTCCTCCGAAATTACTGCCCGAATTTCGGGATCCTCGTACGGTGTCCATTGAAACTATATTAACATTACCAAAATATTAGTTATATACATAATACTAGATACTACATACGAAATACTCAATTATAATAACGAAATTCGACACTTACTTGTGATTCCGACCGTTGTTCCAATAGGAGCCGTATATCCTCAAGCGAGTTAGGTATTCCAACATGACTCGTCGGATGGTTCCACCTAATTAAATAAACTTTTAGCATGCAATTATACTATAAATCTACGACATAATTGTAAAATAAAATATTAAATTTACCTCGTTATCAGTGGGAATGAATATGGCTGGTCGAGTCGAGGACGTAAAAATGGAAATCGAAACCATGCCCATGACTGCAGTAGTGATAGGCAACCTCCGATTTTTGCTTTACTCGGCAGCGTCGCCCCGCACATCTCCCGGTACAACCTCGATAGCACGGCAGACCCCCAACTTAATTCACCGGCTGCTCTGAAATCAACAAGTTTCAGGAGCCATATCAGGTGGACGAGGTTTCTAGAGAGGTCCGGCATCAGATAGCCTCCAATTATCTGAAGAATGTATGCCCGCGCATACCGTATTCTTTCTTCTTCGGTCGAACCTTCATTCGGCTGCGGGAATGCGTCTCGTAACCAACCCATATCGATCCGAGCTCCTTGAATTTTATCCGGAATGGCACCCAGAATCTCGTAGCATACGGCCATCCAATCGAGAGATGTTACGGACCCGGTGACTACCGACCCGTCCACCGGTAATCCCAACTGTAACTGCACATCTTCTAAGGTGATGGTACACTCTCCGCATGGCAGATGGAAAGTGTGCGTCTCGGGTCTCCACCTCTCTATCAACGCGCTGATCAAAGGCGGGTCCAACTTGAACCCCCGGCCTATTGTGGCCACGTGCCAAAAACCTGCTTCCCGCAGGTAATTCTCGATCAATGGCGATGGGGGACCAGGCATGTTGCGAAAATAACATTGCAACACCCGATCTATAGACTGTTTAACAAATTATAAAATTCAAAATTAATTAAAATTACATAATTAAAAAAATTTAATAATATTGAAAAATTAACATTCAAACTTACCATTTTCATTTGCTCGACGGCAATGTGCTTGTTGTCTAGGCGACGTAATTCCCCGGCCATTGTACTCCGATAAAGAATTTTCAAATTTCCCAAAAAATAGATATATTAAAAAAATTATAAAGGGCTTTTTCGTAAATAGTAAAGGACTATTTTGAAATTTAAGTGTAAATTTCAAGGACTTTGAGAGAAACTTGAGAGAAAATTGAGAGCAAATTGAGAGAATAATGAGAAAGGATTGAAGTGTGAAAAAAATGAAGGGTTGGGGGGGTATTTATAGTTTTTTTTCTGACCGTTGGGGGGCCAACGGTCAAAAAACAATTTGACCGTTGCACGGCCTAAAGCGCGTCCCTGGGGGAGCGCTTTTGGCCACGTCAGCAAAAGCGCGCCCTCGTGGAAGCGTTTTTGCTGAGGTGGCCAAAAGCGCTGCCCCAGGGACGCGCTTTAGGCCGTTCCCCCCAAAATCGCGCTGACGTGGACGCCTTTTTTGGGGAAATTGCACTTTCCGGTCAATTTTCTTGAAACCTATACTGTCCGGTAATTTTTTATTTTTTTGGTATTATTCAGATATTTGCCCACAATCATCTCTCAACCAAACCCTAATTACGGGGAGAAAATGTTAACATTGCCAACAAAGGATTGAAGTCAGTACTTCACTCAATTAAATCCGAGTATTATTGTTCCAAATATTTTATTTAAATATTAAAAATATAATTTTGTGTTTCCAGATTTTAATTTTATTAATTAATATATATATAAATTTATTTTTATTTTTAAATAAAAAATTATGAGCTAAATAGTGTAACTCACTTAATGCTTAAACTTTTAAAATTTTAAAAATTTGAAATTAAAGATATTTTGTAACAAATACGAATATTTGACAATTTGAAAAAAAAAAAAACATGATATGTATGATTCTTTTTTATAGGAATATTAATTAAGTTACAATGTAATGAATTACGTGAGAATATGTAATAGAAAAGCTTAAACATAATAAAATAATTATTATTATTTAAAGACTAATAGTAAACCAAGTATACTGTGATTATTTATCAACCATTGGCCTATTATGTTGGAATAAATTTGAACAATTTATAAGCCAAATAGTCGGAGAAAGTCATCCAAATTTCACAATGAAATCTAAGATTGCAATGAATTATACATATATCACATCAAACTCACTACAATTGAAATTAATAAAGATGTGCATGTACAAATTATAATGTTTCCTATTTATTTAATTCTTTTGCTCCTTCAAACACAAAATTTATTAAAAATTAGAGGTGTTCAAATTTCGGTTAAAACCTAATTAACTGATCGAACTGATTTAATTTGGTTAATCAGTCAGTTAATTGATCTAATTCGGTCGAAGGTTAGTTAATGATTTTTTAACCGTTCAGTTATCGGTTAATTCAATACAAAATCGGGTAATTAACTGAACTTAATAATTAATAATACAAATTATTTGTAGTTTTAATTCGGTTAAATAAGCATTATCAAAAAAAATTGATATGTTTTATACTTGTTTTAACAAAAAAAAATTAATTTTGTTAACGATTAAACGATTAAAAAGTTTAATCAATTTAATTAATACTAGTTTGATTCAATTAACTATTCAGTTAACCGCAGTTGAAGTAAAAGTTGCCTAAGATGAGAGGGTTGGTAGTTCTTGCTCCTCCAAATTCCGGCCTCTCCTTGTGGCATCTTTCCCTACATCAAAGATAGAAGAAATAAAAATATACATCATTAATCAAATACACAAATAACTTGAGAATTTGAGCAAAATATAATGATTAATGAGACTCATCAAAATATTTACCCCGAGATTAAATAAAAACCATGGCTAAATCATAAATAATACAAATATTTATCAAGTGATTAGACCTACCTCGAGTTTAAAATTGTTAAGAGTGCTGGATTTAGAAAATGCTCCAATACCCAGTGAGTTTGGACATTTATTTAATTTAAGATATCTCAACTGACGGTGCTCCCAAAGTCCATAGGTAAACTTTTTAACTTGCAGTCCTTATTCCCTAAGTATACTAAAATTGAGAAGCTTCCAGTGAAGATGCAAAATTTGAGGCATTTAAGTGCAACCTATTTGGCAAAGAGTGAACTGAATAACAACCTTATGAAATTTTCGAGCTTAGCTGTACTCCCAAATATTTGTATGATAATGGGTTTGCAAGTTGTATTCATAATCTGAACAACAAGCGTCTTGTTACTTCAAGAAATGGAACAATTCAAGGCTTGGGCTTGATGAATTGAGAGAAGCCGATGAGGACATTTTGTGCTTCCTTATTCAAAGAATGGAACGCCTTCCATCACTTATGGCCACAAGCTGCACTTCAGATGGATGCTCTTTTATCCGCTCCTCCTTACCTTGAGAGGCTTAGTCTAGGTGGGAAATTGGGAAAAGTGCCATATTGCTTTAACACCTTACTCAACCTCAAATGCTTGAACCTACAGTTGTCTGAACTGGAGGAAGATGTAGTTTCTCACATCCGGGCATTGCCTAGTTTGTTGCAACTTGATCTTTGGAATAATACATTTGTGGGTGAGCGCTTATGTTTGGTTGAAGAGTCCAAAAAGCTTCAGTATTTATATTGACGCAAACTCCTTCAGCTAAAAGCGATTGTGATAGAGAATGATGCGGTGCTTGACCTTAAAGAACCGGCTGCCTTGAGATGCAAGGAGTTGAGGCGATTGCCATACATCTAACCCATTTGGAGGTGGTGCGACTGTATGATGTTTCGAGTGAGTTGGTGGAGAGTATATGTGGAAATGGACTTTGTGTTAAATGTATAATTATAACCAGGATTATTCATATATATGATTTTTCTAAGGCATGCAATTAGGGGTGTTCAGTCGATTAACCGACTCGAAATAACATTAACCGAATTAACCGACCTTTCAAAATTTTTAACCGTTAACCGAACCAAAATTTTTTCAAAAAAATTCACCGAACTGAAATTTTTTTGGTTAATTCGGCCGGTTAACCGAATTAACCGAAAATTATATGTTTTTTTTGGTTAAAAATTAACCGAATTAACCGAATTACCCGAATTAACCGAATTAACCGAAATGAATCACTACATAATTAAAAAGATTACATAATTTTAGTTTTAGAATTTTATTTTTATTTATTAAATTATTTGTAATTTTTATGATTGGGTTGGATTGGGCAATTGGGTTGGGTTGGATATTTGAGTTTGGATTGGGTTTAGGTAAATAGTGGGCCTATTTATATATTATAATTTTATTTATTAATTTTTTCGGTTAAACCGAAAAAATTCAGTTAACCGACCGGTTTCGAACCGAATTAACTGTTAACCGAAAAATTACAAAATAATTAACCGACTCCCAACCGAAAAAATTTGGTTAACCGATCGATTAACCGAATTCGGTCGGTTAACCGAATTTTTTCGATTTTACCTGAATTTTGTACACCCCTACATGCAATTTGTGTTGTTTGATTGAATATTGTGTTATCCATATATTTGTTAAAAGAAAAAAAATACAGTGAATATACAACTTGAAGTTTTATTAATATTTGACTTTTTAGAGGGAAATTTGTCGAAATAATTTTAAAAAATAAATTATTAGTGAAATTATTAGCGAAAATGGATCATTTTCTACGATAAACCATAATATCACCTGACATAATGATGACGTCGCCTAGAAAATTGCCTCCAATCAATAACAAATTATTTTATTAGAAAAAATAAACAAGTTTTAAAGTGGTGTCATTAACATGCCCATATTTATCTAAAAAATATTCCAATTTTCATATTTTAAAGATATTAGACCATACAAAAAGTTGAATAATCAAATTGCACAAAATACTCTTCAACAAAATTTGTTTGAAGAGTTTCCATTTGCATTCAAATTTGGGTAAAGTGCCAGAATATACCAAAATTTTAAAAAATTTACGGAAAAGGATCCTAAAAAAATTATTTATCGGAAATGGTCATTTCCCCCCAAAACGCGTCCACGTCAGCGCGTTTTGGGGGGATGCAAGGTTAAAGCGCGTCCATGAGGGAGCGCTTTTGCCCTGCAATGGTAAAAAAAACCTATAAATACCCCACCCTTTTATTTTTTTCACACAAAAGTCCTTACTCATATTTTCTCTCAAATTTCTCTCAACTTTCTCTCAAATTCCTCTCAAATTTCACAATAGTCCTTTAATATTTACAAAAAAGCCCTTTTTTAATTTTTTTTTGAAATATATTTTTTTAATAATTTAAAATATTCGATAGTATTAGCAATGGCTGGAGAATTAATTAGTCTCGACAATAAGCACATCTTCGTTGATCAAATGACAATGGTAAGTTTTAATTTTAATTTTAATTTTTTCAATACTATTTTATATTTTTTATGTTTACGCAATTTTAATTAAAATTTATTTTATAATTTTTTAAACAGTCTGTAGATCGGGTGTAGCAGTGCTGTATTTGCAACATGCCTGGTCCGCCATCGCTGTTGATCGAGAATTACTTGCGGGAAGCGGGTTTTTGGCACGTGGCCACGATAGGCCGGGGGTGCAAGTTGGAGCTGAAATTAATCAGTGCGTTGATTGAGAGGTGGAGACCCGAGATGCACACTTTCCATTTTCCATGCGGAGAGTGTACTATCACTCTAGAAGACATGCATTTGCAATTAGGATTGCCTGTGGATGGGTAAGTAGTCACCGGGTCCGCAACTTCTGGCGATTGGGGAGCCGTATGCTACGAGCTTTTGGGTGCTATTCCGGATAACATTTACGGAGGTCGGATCGAGATGGGTTGGTTACGAGACACATTCCCGGAGCCGGATAATGGTTCGATTGAAATAGAAAGAATACGGTATGCTCGGGCATACATTATTAAGATGATCGGAGGCTATTTGATGCCGGACTTGTCACGAAACCTCGTACATCTGAGATGGCTGCTGAAACTCGTTGATTTTAAAGCAGCCGGTGAATTGAGTTGGGGGTCTGCCGTGCTTACAAAATTGTATCGGGAGATGTGCGGGGCGACGCGACCGAATAAAGCGAAAATCAGAGGTTGCCTATCACTACTGCCATCATGGCACGATTTCGCTTTTCATTTTTACGTCCTCGAGTGGAAGGCCCACATACATTCCCACTCATAACGAGGTAAATTTAATATTAGATTGTACAATTATTACGTAGATTTAAAATATAATTGTATGCTAAAAATTTATTTAATTAGGTGGAACCATTTGGCGAGTTATGTTGGAATACCTACATCGGTTGAAGATATACAGCTTCTATTAGAGCAACATCGGAAGCACAAGTAAGTATTAAATAAAAATATATTTTTGTAATAAAATAGTCGTTTCGTATTTCGTATTTCGTATTTAGTATTTGGTATTTAGTATTTAGTACTTAATATTTAGTATATAACTAGTATTTTTATCATGTTAATTTAGTTTGAGTGGACACCATACGAGGATCCGTCAATTCGGGCAGTAATTCCAGATGAGTTCTTTCAAAATCCGAATGTTTGGTATGTGAAGGTCCCATTGATCAACTATGCCACCGTGGAGATGCACCAATCAGATCGGGTTCTGCATCAATTTGGATTCCGATAACCGATTCCCGTGGCACCTAAGGTGCTCGATGATGAGCACAAAGTTGACTTACGGTAGTTGCATACGGATTGGTCAAGATTTTGGTCAGCGTATATCTAAATGTGGGAGAACCGGTATGATTATATACCTACTCGGGAACCGATCATCGTTCCTGAGTTAGCGTGTGTGTCGGAATACATGCCATGGTTTAGGATCCATGGCAAGCCGTATTTATTGTCGGAAGAGGAGAGGCGACGGCAACTTTGTGAACAAAGGGAACGACGGGGCCCTTTAAATCCAATGAGAAGGGGTGATGAGACGGGACCATCAACAGCGCCGACACAACCATCGAGCCCATCAACAGCACCCACACAGCCATCAGGCCCAACACTTCAGCCGACAACACCCACATCACAGCCTTTTCAGATTATGCCAGGTGCGTACCCTAACCCTTATATATATTCTAACCCATATATGTTTCCTTTTCCCAGTCCCACGGCAGGTTGGAATGCATGGCCCGGTTCGAGTCAGTTCCCGCCTACTCCGACCGGCCAGCCGATCTATAGGCCGTCGTCGCACGAGGGATCGCACGAGGCGCCATCAGGGAGCTCTTTTTTTATCAATCTCTTTCACCTTATGGGATTCAAACACCTCCACCATGGACGATGCAAACACCTCCCCAGTCAATATTTTATCAAGATGGGTCATCCTCCCAACACCCACAACCAGACCCCATGCCGGATGAAGAAGAATCTCCGTCTGAGGTTCCACAACCCCCGCCGGAAGCTAGAAGAAGGAGGAATCCAGCGCGTAATCGTCGACCACCCCCATGTGGCACTGATGCCGACCGACACCGACATTGATTCTGACCGCCATTATTTTATTTTTTATTGTAATATTTTTTATACCTTTAATAAAATAAAATTTGTTTTTTTTATTTTTAATTGTAAATTATTTTTATATCTTTAATAAAATGAAAGTTTTTTTTTTTTTTTGTAATTTTATTTTTAAATATTAAATAAAATAAAAGTTGTTTATTTTTTATTGTAATTTAATTTTTATATCTTTAATAAAATGAAAGTTGTTTTCTATTTTTTTTGTAATTTTATTTTTAAATATTAAATAAAATAAAAGTTGTTTATTTTTTTATTGTTATCTAATTTTTATATCTTTAATAAAATGAAAGTTGCTTTTAATTTTTTTTGTGATTTAATTTTTAAATATTAAATAAAATGAAAGTTATTTTTATTTTTTTGTAATTTAATTTTTATATCAATAAGATGAAAGTTGTTTTTTATTTTGTAATTTAATTTTTATATCTTTAATAAAATGAAAGTTGTTTTTTATTTTGTAATTTTATTTTTATATATGAAAGTTGTTTTTTATTTTGGAATTTAATTTTTATATCTTTAAAAAAATGAAAGTTATTTTTTTGTAATTTAATTTTTATATCTTTAATAAAATAAAAGTTGTTTTTTATTTTTTTAAATTCATTTATTTTTTATATCCTAAATAAAATAAAAGTTCTAACTTATTTTTTATTGTAATTTATTTTTGTTTTTTATATATAGAAATTAATAAGAAATGGATGAATTAGGACTAAATTGAATAAGTGAAAAAGTATGACGGGTTAATTTGTAATTTTATCATGATGGATGTTGATTCAATGTATGAATTTTGAATAATCGTAAGGGGCAAAATAAGCATTTAGCAAGAAAGATAATTTTGAAGAGTAATGATGATCCGTATATTTTAGATTAATTGAATAATCTTTTTTTGTTTTGCAACTTAGTCTTTCTACAAACTTTCACCATTTTCATCAAGAAATTAAAAGAAATTTCAATGCCCCCAATAGACAAAAAATGATAAGTAGACTATCAACTATTTCGATTTGGACACGAGCGAGATGTATGGCCTAGGTTCCTACACCATCCGCATAACTTCCGTTGGTTGGTTGGTTCTCGGATATCCATATTGTTGCGTATTATAGTCGAGCAAGGTCGGCCCTTTGGTTTGCGACGCAATTCTCTATCCGGTAACAACTTATACGGAGCAAGCGATACAGACGGCCACTTATGTTCATTCGGGACTGGTGGAAATACGTGTCTCCACACGTTGTACATGTATTCTATTTTATACACTTCGTCGACATAGCTCATGGGATCCAGACGGAGATTCTGACAAGCCGTAATTACATGAGCGCATGGATAACGAAGTGCATCAAATATCCCACAGTCGCAGGTCCTATTTCTCAAATGTACACGATATTGCCCGCCAACAACACCTTGGTTCGGTCTGTCAAACTCCGTCACACGAAAACATAGGTTGTCGCGATCGTGACACACTATGTGCATGGTGTTGGCCCTTGCCTTCCCCTTGTTAATTTCTCGCAATACCTTCGCGCACCATACATGGCCTCATTGCATTTGACCTTTATAACTCGCTGCTCACTTCGAAAATAGTGCCGTTAAACGAAAATATGTCTCCCGCACAACAGATGTTATCGGTAAATGTCCGTTCCTATTAGAACAGAATTTATGCATTTGGCCAGGTTTAAGGTCATATGACCATATCATAGGCTGCCATCATATGCTTGTGTCCATTGTTCGAAAGGTATGTTGCATAGGTAGTTTGCGCCTTCTTCGTTAACTGAGCGCAAACTCGCCAACATCTCATGAAAACGGTCCTTATTAATCTCGTACCCTGCAAATACAAGTTGATAGCGAATATTACATACCACTCTTCAATTAAGAATAAATTGAATATTAGGTTGGGGGCAGACATGCCTCCTTAACCTAGATAGAAAGAAATCCCAGTCATCAGCTGACTCCCCCGGTGTTATTGCAAACGCAATTGGAAGGATTCTCCCACTGCCATCCTGTGCCACAACTAGCAATAGTCGATATGTATATCTACCATACATAAAGGTACCGTCAATTTGTACCAGTGGCTTGCAGTATAGAAATGCGTCTCGCCATTGTTTAAATGTCCAGAACAGATGCTTGAACACTTGGCATCCACGGAGCAATCGATCGTTGTAGTACGCCGGTTCCATTTCAAGGTCTGTTATGCTGCCTGGGATATATCTCTCCAGCACCTGACACCACTGCCACACTTCATTATATGAAGCATCCCACCGACCATGCAACTTTTCCAACGCCTTTTGCTTAGCTATCCAAGTCTTCCGGTAAGAGGGCGTGTACCCCAATTGGCTACGAATATTGCCAATTAAGGCCGGCACTGTAGTCTTCGGATCCGCCTTTCACCATCGATATTATTAAGTCAACCAACATCTCTGAATCTATCTTCTGGTGATCTTGTGAAACACCTGTCAACGAAGTACTTTAAATAATGCAAAATTACGTAATATCAATACTATTCAAAAACCTTGAACACCTAGTGATACTGTACCGGCAAGACATGTATGTGGACTTTTGTACTTTTTAATCTCCCACAAGCCTGTCCTTTTCCTCAACGAAGCCATGATCTTCCATGAACATGTACCGTTTTGCACTGCATACTTGGCCTCGTACTTATCGAGTTTGGATTTAACCACATTGTAGTTAACCTCGTTCTTGATGCTATATTGTTTCAATGCACCAAGAAAAGTATCCTTGTTGGAAAACTCTTGCCCAACTTCTAATTCTCCCGAATCCAACGACAAACTTGTACAGTCACGCATTCTGTGTGGTAGTTCAGGAAACTTCAATGCATCGTCTTGAGATAGATCGACATTATGCATGTGGGCTGGATGCGAGTACGCCCTGAATCGCGGATCTTCTTCTTCGTCATCTGAACCGCCTTCAACATCTTCAGGTACGGTTGGAACAGGCTCCGGTTCAGAAAATAATGCAACTTCTGCACCATCGGGGCCGGGCTCTTGAGGTGGATCCACATCGGACTCATCATCCGACCTACCATCATCTGCAACGAACGAAGGCCCCTCGCCGGTGGATGTCGTGGGGAGTACATTATCGCTTCTTAAACAACCTTCGTAACGGTCCCAATCATATGTGAATTGCCAACCACTAGAAGTTGATTACGTTCCCCAATACGTATTTCTAGCATCGAACGTCGAAGGAAAGATATGCATGTCCCATCTACCAATTGAGTGTCGTGCAGGGGTTGTGTTTTCCATACTACTACCAAACACGGGTACCTCCGTATTCTGCCTCCCACTAATAGAGTGTCGGATTGGGGTCGTGTATTCCCTTCGAACAGTAGTAAATGTTGAAGTCAAAGGAAGATCACTTGGTGATGAAAATTCTACATATACCTCAAGATAGGATGATCCACTGGCAAGATGAGTCTCCACCATTGCCTCCAAGCTCCTAGGACATTTGATGTCGAATGAGTCATATCTCACGGGATCAACCGAAGCACAAAATCTATACTTAATAGACTGAACTTTCATTGGCGTTGTTCCGAAGATTTTACGCCTAATTCTTTTGCGAAGTTCTGTCAAATCTATGTTTCGGTTAAAAACCAGTCGCGCTGTGTTCTCCGATAAAAAAATAACACCATTTTTGGTGTCACAAACCTCACCATCGTAGTAAATAACAACACTAATACGTTCACTCATCTTCAGTTTCTATTTTACTTTTGCCTCAATTTCTATTATATAACCTGAGAATGAAATTTCGCTCATTTATAGTCTAAGAATTGCCAGAGACTATTGTAGCAAAAGAGCGTCCACGTAGGAGCTTTTTTCGGTACTCTTGCTGACAGTGCATCCTGCTTGAAGCGTTTTGGTCACTATTTGTTCAGAAACGTCTTCTCAAGATTATTTTGCTGGATACTACTGTAGCAAAAGAGCGTCCACGTGAGAGCTTTTTTCGGTACTCTTACTGACAGTGCATCCTGCTTGAAGCATTTTGGTCACTATTTGTTCAGAAACATTTTCTCAAGATTATTTTGCCGGAGACTACTGTAGCAAAAGAGCGTCCACGTGGGAGCTTTTTTCGGTACTCTTGCTGATAGTGCATCCTGCTTGAAACATTTTGGTCACTATTTGTTCAGAAAAGTCTTCTTAAGATTATTTTCCTGGAGACTACTGTAGCAAAAGAGCGTCCACGTGGGAGCTTTTTTCGGTACTCTTGCTGATAGTGCATCCTGCTTGAAACATTTTGGTCACTATTTGTTCAGAAAAGTCTTCTCAAAATTATTTTCCCGGAGACTACTGTAGCAAAAGAGCATCCACGTGGGAGCTTTTTTCGGTACTCTTACTGACAGTGCATCCTGTTTGAAGCGTTTTGGTCACTACTTGTTCAAAAACGTCTTCTCAAAATTATTTTGCCAGATACTACTGTAAAAAAATTTAAATAATTTTCTTTTTGATGATATATTTTTCCCAAAACTCTAAACCCTAAACTGTTTTAATTAACTAACTCTAAAATCTAATTCATTAATTTTCTCCTGAATACCTTCAAACCCTAAAACCCTAAAACCCTAAACCCTAAACCACTAAAAACAACTGAAAAAACCCATCGGGGCAAAAGCTCGTCCACGAGGGAGCGCTTCTGCCACATCATCAAAGCGCGCCCTCAAGGACGCGTTTTTTACTGATGTGGCAAAAATGCTCCCTCGTGGACGCGCTTTTGCCCTGCATCCCTCAAAATGTGCTGACGTGGACGCGTTTTAGGGAAAAATGACCATTTCCGGTAAATAATTTTTTTAGGGTCCTTTTCCGTAAATTTTTTAAAATTTCAGTATATTCTAATATATTGACCCCCAAATTTGGTATTTGTGGTAGATAGACATTATGTATTTATTTCAGATTTTGCAGGCAAATGAAAAACAAAAAGCATGGAATCCATTTCCGAGGTTGAAGCAAAAAGCCAAATCCTTGATGCCACCAACCTACTGCTAGTCTTCAACGGCAGCTGCTGAGCTAAGTATGATGTGAAACAAATGACCCCCTTTTTAAGATTTTGGGTTAAATCTGGATTTTGGTCCTTTTACCATTATCAAATTTGTGATATAGTTTTTTTTAATTCAATCCTCTTACATTTATAATATAATTAATCCAATTAACTATTCTAATTAAAAACAAATATTTCAATTGATGATGGCGTCGACATACTTTTTTTACTAGAAAGGATGCTTTTAGTAAAAATAAAAGGGAGCATTTTAATTAAAATAATTAATAAATTTAATTATTTAAACTAAACAATGACACTGTAATAATGGACCAAATTATATTATATTAAATTAAAATTAAAATTTTATTTTTAAATTTAAACGGACCAAAACTAATAATTGGTAATTTTTTTTATCTCATAGTGTTTCTCCATTTCTCTCTTGTACTAACTAATGGAATCCTCGTTAACACTAATCTTCAGCTAAAATTTGTTTAGCATTTTTGTTAACGTAATTTTTTAATTAAAATTACGTTTTATTATAACAATAATAATAACTTACAAAAATCATAATTTACAATCCAAATAAAAGGTAAATAATTTGTGATTTATATGAAAAGTGAAAAGATATTCAATTTAAACTTTTTTTTAAGTTCAAAAATTTTAACAAAAATATTAAATTAAGGATGTGTTTCATAAATTAAAAAATTAAGTATTAAATTTTCACTGTTAAAATTTTACATGCAAAATTTATATTAAATTTTTTGATAAATTAGTATATATAAATAGGAATATAATTATATTGTTTAATAAAAATAAATATTGATTTTAAAATATTATTTAATTTTAAATTTTAATCATATTAATATAATATTTTATATTGTTATAAATAATTTAGATAAAAGATACCTATGATAATTTTATTTTTTATAAAAAATAGTAATTTATTTTAAAATTTTAATAAAATAAAATCTAACTTAATATTTTCTACAAAATTTTCCATAAATAAAAAGTTGAAGTTAAATGATTTATTATTTATAATAATGATGTGGTATTATAAATAATAAGAATTTTAAAAAAATCATTTTCCATGCATTTATTATGTATAATCTCACTGCTAAGCTGACAATTCAGCGACATGATGGAATCAGCTCCACTCCATTAAACAAACACCAAAAAGAAAGATAAACCCCAAATTCTCATTTTTACTCTATCCAAACCCTAGATTCAATCGTCGTCCATCTTCCCTCCGATGGCCAATTCAAAGAAACCGGGCGGTCTCCGCGAGATGCTGGAATCGATGTACTCCGTCATCGCTCTGCTCTTCATTTTAGTAGCCTGCGTCGAACTCTGCGATGCCGCCGCTGCCGTCGATGTCTACCGTCTAATTCAATACGACATGTCTGGTTCACCTTTCGGATCTCGATTCGCCGCCCTCAACCATCACGCCGCCTCCTTGCATTTCCCTCCCGGTGTCGATCTTTCCAGAACCGTTCTCATCATTCCTCTACGTGAACTGAATATCACTTTCGTTCGAGGTTCACTTTCATTTCATCAATTTAACTTCTCTCTATTTTTAGTTCTTTATTTTAATTTCCTTTATTTATTTTTGTTGGCAGAATATATCAATCAAAAAAAGCCGTTGGGAGGATTGTTAGTTTTGCTTCCTGAAGTACTTAGCTTTAAAACTGGAGGGAATAAGCAAGTTCATGAAAAAGAGAAAATGAAAAATTTATTGGCAGAGCTCGAGCGATTGCTTGTACATTCAAATATACCTGTGAGTATATAGAGACATATTAATATCTCTATTTTGATATAAGTTTCAGATCAATTTTGCAGTAGTTACTTTGTATTGAGATTGAAGTCTCCTTGTTGCCAACCTAATTTTCTGCAAGATCTGAACTCTGTTAATCTGACAGTTCACAAGTATTGCTTTTTGTTGCTTGAGACTGAATCGTGTTTAATGTCTTTTCCTTTATGTTATAATTCATTAACTTCACAATTGGCATGTTCTAATTGTGTTGCGATATTTTTGGGCCCTTATTTACTGATAGGAATTGTATTAATGACTTTCCCTTCATGTTGTCATCACCTTTTGACTTAATGCATTTCTTTTTTGTGTAAATCATATATGTTACTGGATCGTTGTTATTTACACTGACATTTTCATCTTTATCGAATTCAATTTATACCTTGTTTGAATTATTCAGCTTTTGTTCCAAAAAACCTGCTGAGTCTAAAAGATTTAGGTTCCACATTCATGATCCATGCTTCCATCTTGAAAGAATGCCTGTAGTCTGTTATCAAGTAATTGAATGATTGGCAAATAGCATAAACCATGAAATTTCTTCTGACACATGCTTATTGATAACTTAGACACCAATAAATATTTAGGATTTGAGCCTACTTTTTTATTGCTATTCTTGCATCTTCAGTAAGACTTTTTCTTCGGAAAGTATTTATACTATGGTATATACTTAGGCCTCATCCTCATTGGTTTCCTGAAGCACACCATCAATCTGTGTTCCACTTGTGCTTAGCTAGGGCAAACACTTTTACTACTCTATTTTTAAGTTCTCGTATGATTTTTAGAATTGAAATCCAGCTAATAAGGTTTTTTTGATTCCAAACTTAGTATTTGCTACTTGTCATTTATAGGGGAAAAACTGCCGGAAAAGAGAGAAAAATTTTCTACTACTCTCCTCTTGATTCTCTTTTGTCTACTTTATGCTTCACATTCTTAACTTTATTGTGGGATTTTTCTACTGCAGTATCCTGTCTATTTTGCTTTTGAGAACGATGAAATTGATACTGTGTTGGCTGATATGAAGAAGAATGATTTGATGGGTCAGCCTGCTACTGCAACTACTGGCGGGTCAGTTGATAGCTTTCTGTTATCATTTCAAAAATTGGGTTCTCTTGTTCTTAAAAGCTTGTCCCGTGATCTGTTCAGTTTGTTTTCTCATGAGTGGTTTTCATGACACTTTTACCTCAACTGGAAAAGCACATGCTTCTGATCTGCCAGTTATTTCTCTGGGAAGGTGGAAAGGGTTTTGCAAAATGAAATAAATGTTTTTTTGGTTTTCTCTTGTAATAAGCTTTCTTTTGAAACTGTTTCAGCAAAAGTCTACGGGGACATGACACTATCAAATTGTTCTGTAAGGATGCCCATTTGGTATTAGGAAATGGGTCTAATCTGCTTTTATTGAGCGAGAGAACATATTACCCCCTGTTTTTAATTAAGTTAGAATGATCATTTTCTGAGGTGAAGGTGAAAACAAGCAATGCACTTGTGAATGAAATGGGGGTCCTACATTAATCTTTCTGCATTTTTCCTGGTTTAATCTTTCTATTGTTTCTTTTACCATGTTTGTTTATTTATGAATAAACATGACTTTACCTCTAATGTTTGTTTGCCCTTTCGTATTCTCTGGCTCATTTCTCTGTTGAGATTGGTAAGAAAATAATCCTGTTTTGTAATTATTCACATCATTTTCAACTCTTATTGTGTAATAATTGCAGATACAAGTTTGTTATCCCAACAGCAGAACCTAAGAAAGTTGCATCTCCCACAATGACTAATATTCAGGTGTGTGTCAAGTTTTACTCTTCCAAGTGTAGGAAACGAGTTGTAACTGGTTACACTCACATAGTTTGTTTTAAGCATATGAAAAAAACCCCTTTTATTTTATTCGAACTGTTGAGGCTGAGGTCAAGTTCAGTGTTGTTAAGGCATGTGCCTAGGTGCACCTGGAGCCTTTGTCTTAGCACCAGACAACACGAATGCCTCAGATCCTTTCAGACAAGACATATTTGATCAAGCACACGCCTATTGTGTAATTGTGTTTTTTTAAGTCAATAGTTGGTAGAAGTCTGCATGATTGTAATTCTCTCTACTATTATTTATTTTCAGATTTTTTATTAACTATACCTTTACTAGTATGAAAGGGATGATATCAAACTCTCAACTTCTTGATGTTTGAGTGTTAAACAACAAACGTGGGACCAAAAAGAAGCCATGTATATTGACCAACAAAAAATAAGAAAGTTTGGTATGTTTTATAAGATAAAGTGGACCTCTTTTTAGATTTTGATGTCACGATTACATATCTTAAGCTTATCCTTTTATATATATATACATGGGCAAGTACAAAAACACATACATATTGCATCTTACATCTCTCTGGTGAGCCCTTTTTTTGTGCCTTGCATCTCAGCCAATGTAACGGTTCTAACCCCTAGAGTCTGCCTTGTGGCCTTAACATACTCGCCAAGATAGAAGTAGTGATGTAAAAGATAGAACCTTATTGACTTCTTCCCCCTCCCCCCCCCCCTTTTTTTTTTTGGGGGGGGGGGGAATCAGTGGGTCTTGAAAGTTTCATGGTTTCCTTTTCATGCATTTCATGCCCCATGTTCATGTTATGTTTTTGTTTAGGAAGTTGTTTTAATATCAGATATTGGTATGTTTAAAATCTCTTGTGCTAGTTTTTACTTACTGCATGTGTTTTCGAGGAATCTTAAATATGCTATTAGTGGTGATTGCTACAAGTTTTCATTCTGATAGTTCTGCTCTGTTACAACAGGGGTGGTTGTCTGGATTAAAAACTGATGGAGATGCAAATCAACTTCCAACCATTGCTATTGTGGCATCTTATGATACATTTGGGGCTGCTCCTGTACGTACATTATAAAATTTAGTAAAGAAAATCATCTTCGATTATCGAAATGAACGTGTGAATTTTTTTATACATGTAGGCATTATCGGTGGGAAGTGACAGCAATGGAAGTGGCATTGTGGCTCTTCTTGAAATAGCAAGGTTATTCTCTGTTCTCTACTCAAATCCTAAGACAAGAGGAAGGTACAATTTACTTTTTGGCCTGACATCTGGCGGACCATATAACTACAATGGGACTCAGAAGGTGATTAGTCTTCCTTAGTGAACAGACTTTTGTTATCTCTCTCAAAAGGCTTGTATATCTTTTTGGTTAGCTACTTCTGCTATCAATTTTGGTTATCATGATTATATAAGTATCATATATGGTGCAGTGGCTTCGGAGTTTTGATCAACGTTTACGTGAGAGTATCGACTATGCTATTTGCTTAAATAGTATTGGTTCTTGGGATAATGAATTGTGGATTCATGTGTCCAAGCCTCCAGAGAATGCCTACATCAAGCAAATTTTTGAGGTAAGCTGGTAACATCCAGCAAAATAGGTTTTGAAGGCATTAAATGATATTTTCTTTTCATGCTTGATAATCTAATACATAATGTTTATTGAAGGGTTTATCTAATGTAGCAGAGGAGTTGGACCTCAAAGTTGGCCTGAAGCACAAGAAAATAAACATTTCCAATCCTCGAGTAAGTTGATATATGCATGTTTCAATGTTTGATCCATCTTTGGGTACCATTTTCCTGAACTTATTTTTAATGTGTTGATCAGTATATTTTATTGTCAATTTCATCTATGAGGAACCTAAGAAATATAAATGAATTTATTTTTGTGGTTAATTATATCCCCCCCCCCCCAAAAAAAAGGAAAGGGAAAAGAAAAAAAGAATTTATTTTTGTGGTTTCTACCATGTAGCAGTAATCCCTTTGTCCTTTATAATCTTTTTTTTTGTTCAATCCTTTGTCCTTTATAATCATGTGGCCTATTTGGGGAGAATATATTTTCTGGACAATGTTTAACTTGAAATAAATGTGTTAAATCTGTTCTTTTTCCTGTTTCTGGTAACATTAGACTTTACAACATGACACACATGAAGGTGCACTAGATATATTTATGAGGACATTCTGTGCATAAATATAAGAATGCTCTGTGTGCTTTGCGTTTCTGCTGTTTATAATAGGTAATAAAGCAGTTGAGCTGCTGTAGGTAGCATGGGAGCATGAACAGTTCTCAAGGCTGAGAGTCACTGCTGCCACTCTTTCTGAACTTTCTGTCACACCAGAACTCCTAGAAAGCACTGGTGGTCTGTTTGATACCAGGTCATATTTTCAAATCTAAGCCCTTATTAATCCAATTTTCTGTTGTGTGCGCATGTTTGTGTGTTTGAGACTAGTTGCTGAGAGCATGATTCTTTTTGCAGACAATACGTAAATGAAACTGCAATTGTTAGAGGTGTGAAGCTAGTTGCTGAAAGTCTTGCGGTAAGATCATATGATTTGCTAGTATGTTTTAATTATATAGTGTAAATTAATTACAATTATCTCAGTAGGGTAGTAATAGTATTATGTATATTTTGATTATTTTTGAGATTTTAGTCTTTTGGACTTAGGAGTTAAGGGCCAAATATACTCTTGTAAGGTAGTTGAATTGGGGGATGCTCATGTCAGAAGAGGAAGGGGAAAGACCAAAGGAAGCATGTGTGGAAAGTATGAAAAGAACCATTCTTTTACTGGTCATAATTCTATATAGAGAACCTGACCAACTAGTCAGGAAAGGCTGTGTGTTGGTGGCTGCTGTTTTGTTATTTCATATGTATAGTAAGAGTATGTTGATAGTTGTTAATTTGTGTGTGAAGACATTAAGCTTTAATAATTTGCTTAGCATGGCCATGTACTTTGTGTTCAAAATTGTCTTTCCTCTTTTTGCAGAGGCATATCTATGGCCATCAGGGAAAAAATATCCAAATTTTTGCAGATGAGAGCAGTTTGGCTGTCAATCCTGCCTATATACGATCTTGGCTGGATGTTTTATCACAAACACCTCGAGTAGCTCCATTTCTTTCAAAGGATGACCCTTTTGTCATGGCATTGAAAAAGGTTCATGCTCTAATCTTTTTCTTTGATCTTGTTTCTTTCTATAAGATTATGATTTGCACTTTTAAGGATTTTATGATTTTCCTTGAGAGTTGAATTTAGGTTAAAAGAATCAAAATGAAGGGAAAACAAAAATATGATAATTAAGATGCAGGGATTGTCGATGTCTTTGGTAAATACTTTTTTTGATGATAGGAACCCTTGCTTTATGAAGAATAGTTGCATGTGCCATTAGTCAAAAGCAGAATTAAAGAAGAAAGTATTTGTATTTCAACCTAGATCACTTCAGAACTTTTACTTTCTTCTACCAGTTTGATAAACTTTCATGTATCTCTGTTGGTAAATATAACTGAACAAGCTTTTGGATAGGGATTTAGGGTAAATGGTGAAGACACCGGAATGACTTGCTTTGTACTTTCTATCACTTTCAGTTCTGACTGCTTTTTGTTATGCTCAATGGCAGGAGTTAGCTGGTCATGTTGATGAAGTGAATGTGCAACATGAGACTCTTGAAGGGATTTTTACTTTCTATGATTCGACTAGCGCTAGGCTTAACATATATCAGGTATTTACCATGGTTACTTCCAAGTTCCAACTGGTGAATATTTCATTTTTTTTTCTGAGTTGTGCTACCTCTTTCTAATGATTGAATTAACTCTTATTTAATTATGTATTGGGAAAGGGGGGGGGGTGTTGTTAATACCCTGGACCACTGACAGATTGATTGAGACTGCATAATGACCGGTTTAAATGTGTTGTCACAGGTTGCTAGTGTAACCTTTGACTTGCTGTTACTCCTTGTGTTGGGATCTTATTTGATAGTGCTCTTCAGTTTTCTTGTCATCACAACTAGGGTAAACTTTTCGCTATTAAGAAAATCTTAACATTTATGTTAATGCTATATGCATATATTCACCTTTTTTACTACTTGTGTTTAGAACCAAAAGGACAACATTTATTTTAAAATGAAATGCTAATCCGATGACAATGCTGTTCTACAGGGTCTTGATGATCTAATCAGTTTATTTCGCCGACCCCCTTCTCGAAAGCTGAAAACTGCTTGATCACTTATAAGCAAAAATGCATGGTATGACTGATTTTCCGATGTAGCATAAACTGAAATTTCTGAGGTTCTCAGGTTGTTCTCATTAATGATTTTGCTAGTTTAGTTATACGAGGGATTGTTTTAAATGTTAGCTCCAAAACAGATGGTAGACGTTTATTTTTTCCAAAAATGAAATCAATCCAAATGTTGGAAATTTTTGGTCAGATCTATTCGAATGGTGAAATTTCAGAGAAATTAATAAGGGTTCTGCGTAAATGGTGCAAAACTATCTGCAGGGTGAAGACATTTGTTGCCATGCATTTGATGGTGATTGAGATTTGGGGTTGATGGTATTTGAATTGGATTCTATGGTTGGTCCATGACCCTTGGACACTGAAGGTGTGCTTGGGGTGATTTCATAGTTACTACTGGGTGGATTAAATGCTTTGCTTATGCAATTTCATCCTTTACACGTACATATTACATGGTATTTTTGGGGGGATTTTAAGGTTAGAACATGAGATGCTATTCTAAATTAGGAATCAAAATTGGGTGGAATAATAGGTTTAGGCCCTTATGAGTTTGAGATTATGGGTGCCTTGAACAAGCTCCGCTGACTTAATAAAATTGTTAGAAATCTACCACCCAACCTTCTTCATTCAGTTGAGTCTTACATTTTCATCTGTACTTAGGTGGGGCTTCCTAATCGTTGTCAAGCTCAGAGTTTGAAAGCATAATTAAGTTTGGAATCAAGAATGAAAATCAAACTTGTTTTTAGTAGATAAATTTGCTTAATCAAATGAATTGTTATGCTTCGATATACAAGTTGACTTTTCTTTCTTTTTTTTTTTTTTTTTTTGTTCGAACATAATATTTCATTGAACCAAGAACTGGTCGAGTGAGGGGTTAGACTGGTGACATGTGATTTGTTTGGAATTGGTTAATTGGTTGAGTTGGGTTAAAATTGGTTGAACTTGAATTGCTTTTATTTATTTATTAAAAATACTTTTAATTTGATAAAATTCGACCAATCGAATTAAAAATAAGTGGTTAAAACCACCCGTTAGATTTTGAAATCCTGTTTATTCTCTCTTTTATTCAATACAAACTAAATCGACTGTCGAATAAGACTACTGATACAATCTAATACCAGAATTTGTTGTCAAATAAGACTATTGATACAATCTAACACAAGAATTTGTTGCAAGATTAGTGAGTCAATAGTCACGTGCTTCATTTGGGTATGATCAGATTCTTACTGACATACAAAACATTTAGTGTCATTGATATATACCTAGTTCATGCTACATGTGACCTTAGATACAACATTGACAACCGCTTTAAACTCAGCCCCGGCGGATTATTGTGCCGTTTTTTTGAAGACCAGCTGATTGGATTCAGTGTTAGGCTTTTGTGTCTTAGTCATCAATTATTGGAAGGGTGAAATTGATTCATTATCTTTATGTTGGTATGTTCTCAATAGTTTTGCAAGTACAAGTAAATATGGCTAATTTTACTTATGTTAAACTAATGAAAAGTTGCATAAAGATTGTTTTGTATGCGGACTTTTTCTAGTAGATGATCTAGAAGTCCATAGTTCATGGAGTCACGGCAAGCAATTGACTCATGTTATGATTATAATGTTATCTAAAGTCCTAGAGAGGGAGATAATTTGCATTGACTATTAAAGTAGGAGTAAATCTAAGTAGAGACATAGATGTGTCAATATGGGACTTTAAAGTAGGTGAACTTTAACAGTTAGAAGTTAATTTTGTTTTTATAGTTTAGCGATAAAAAAAAAGTTAATAATTTTATATTTGATGGTAAACTATATGAATAGTCATCGGCCCAACCAGCAACCAGAGTCGTATGCATTATATGAACAGAAAGCAAGCGACCGGGATCATTCAATACGACAGTATGAACACGATACCAAGGCAAACCCATGGAAATACCCCTTTATCAACGAAAAATAGACACTATGTAACTTTATTGCATTGGAATACTTCCCCTTTTCGGTGGATTCTTTCGGAGAAATGATTAACATTTGTTCTATTCCATTAGTAATTAAGGGAAGAATTCGGCTCAGAAGAAAAAAGAGAGAGTGTCTCTATTTTATATTTAACATTATGGGTAAATTATACCCAAAGTCACTAAATTATTAGTAAATTTATGATTTTTTTCATTCAACTTCAAAAAGTTACAAAATGGTTGTTGAACTTTCGAAAGTTTCCATTTAAGTCATTGGGCCATTAAAATCGCTTTTGTATGCCTTTCTGTAACAATCGAAAGCTCTCATTCCTCTTCTCTTCTACGGTTTAATTTTTTTTCATGAAACAACTTTAAACGTCAGAGATCTAGAAACTAAAATTTAAACAACTTTCTCCTCCAATCCCAACATTGATCGTCAAAACGACTTGGATCTAATGTATATTTTTCTACTCATTGATGGTACAGATCCACCATACCAATCGCCGAATCGTTGCTTGGAGCTCACTAGCTAGACTTTTTATTTAAAAAAAAAACTTAATAGCTCAATAATTTAAATAACAACTTTCTAATAGTTCAATAACTTAAATGAAAACTTTCGAATAGTTTAGGGACTATTTTGTAACCTTTTGAAATTGAGTGACCAAAACGTAAACTTGTTAATAGTTTAGTAACATCGAGTGTAGTTTACCCTAACATTATTCACACACTAGTGTCACTGGCTGCAGTTCAAAGCCCATGATCATCGCACCAAATGCATTCGAGGAGGTTTATTGTGTAGATGGGGATCATTTGGCCCGCAAGAATTGGCCCGATTCGGTAACCTGTTGGAGAAGCCTGTCAGATTGAAGCCTAGTTTGCTCGATAATGAAGATATGACAACTTAGGCTATTTTGGTAACTAATCTTAGAAGATTGATAGAATCATATATTGTAAAGATTAGATTAGATTTGATATGACATATCTTATAAATCCCTAAAATCAAGGGATATAGTTAATCTCGTCTGACCTGGGGAGCTCAACTATAAATAGAGAGCCTCGCCTCATTTGTACTCACTCCATTCATTGTTTCATTATTCTTTGTGAATAAGAGAATATTGAGAGCATTTACTCAAACACATTGTGTGCGCTCTTTATGTTGTTCTTTGCAAGCTTCTTTTGGCATAAATTGCTTCCGTTCTACAAATTGGTGCCTTGGAGGAGTTCTTTAAGGAATCCTCACTTAAGTAAAGGCTGACTTACGAAAGACCTAGTCCCGTGACAAGCAGGTTTATAATGATCCAGTCAGTGTAAGCTAATGCAACTAATACATGTTGGAAGTTTTATCAATGCGTATAAACAGTATCTGCATCCGCCTTGAATTCATTGTGTATATTAATTTTAAAATTTGAATTCGAATATCATTCGAATCTGCAATACCTAAACTCGTAAAAAGCAGTCAAATATCGTTAGGTATCCTGAATTCTCATCCTTAGTACAATAGCCAATATGGCCGGAACCAGTGCGGAATTAACTGCATTGGGTGGAATGCAAATCAAATCAACACACCCAAGGAAGTTGCGGACATTTTCAAGTACGTCATTCAATGAAGCTAGATTTCAGATTTTGGTTCAAAATAAAGCAAACCGAAAAATTGAGCCTATTGGTGACCTAGGCCATGCCACATTTAAGGTTTGTGAAAGAAAACCAATTTTTATGATTTCTTACTAGATTAGATTTTGGGATTATGGCTTTGTATAAATTCTGTTCTCAGTTCAAATAAATGAGAGTCTTAATTTTTGAAGTAAAATCTAGAATTAAAGGTTTTGATGGGTTTTAGAAAAATAATGTTAAGGTTTAGAAAAGTTGCCCAATCACATTTCATAAACCTTAGTTTATAAATAAAATGGGTTTTTATGTAGTTTAAAGCAAGTTCATGTGGGTTTGTGATGGTATGGTCTATATACAAGGATGTTCGAAACTCAAAATATGTTTTGGTGAAATTTTATGACCTCTTCGTAATTTTTCTTTTTATTGGATGGAATTTGGGAAATTTTGACTAGTTATTATTTTTATCATGTTAATATTTGTACTTACGGTTGATGGATAATAATTGAATAAGCATGCTATGTTTATAAAAAAGTGAGCAAGAAAGGGTTCTGAAACAAAACGCATGTTCTCTATCAATGGTCCTTAGGTGAAAGCATGGTGATGCCTCGACCCGATTTTCCCATGGTCAGAGTAGGTGCTTATTGATGTCGATACACCAAGAAAATTTCTTGGATACAACAACAAATTCATGTATATTTCTATTAAAGATTGCCCCGTGGTAACTTTAATAATACATAAGATGTTTTTCATTAAGTTAATGTTACACACTCGAAATTGATTTAATTATTACTCTTTATAGAACTTTGTTAAGTTAAATTGATGGTCGAAATAACCATTTATTAATATGCGTAGTTTCTTTATGTGATTATAGATTCACGTATTAATTAGATAAATTATATTGTTATTACTATTTGCGTTATTGATGGAAAGAGTCTAACAACATTGCTTGAGCTATGTGCATGTTCTTTGTAGAAGCACCAGAAAGAGCTATATGATTGTTTTGAATGCACGTTGGGTCATGTTGTCTGAAACACAACGGTGCATGAGCTATTCAATGGTAGCCTTCGAGGGAACTCTTGCATTTGGATGTGTTGTGTAGTTTCCATTTGTTCCTTTCATTCAAGAAAACTACATTTATGATCGATTGTCTAATGATTCAAAACTGATGAACGCACTTCAAATTTCTACAAACCATGCAGATGCAGCTAGTCAACCTAATAAAATAGATGAATATACAGAAGCATATAACCAAAAAAGATGATATTGGATGCTAAGCTAATAATGCATTTTATTGACTTGGAATTTAGTTCAAGCACATCTAATCGTTCGATGTTTTGTTCTCAGTAGATAAGAATTGTTCTATCTATTTTCACCAAGGCTACAACGAGGGAGAAAGAGGCCAATATTGTGCTCAATTACACCACGGTCTACACAGCCAGCGTGCTACTACTGTTTGTTCTTTTTAAAGTTTTGGGGGACTAGTCTATGATTAAATCTGTTGCCTTGCCTTTGCTTCTGCTGCTACTGCCGGTTTCTATGAGATAACAGACCATGGAATCTACGTCATCCCCAAATATGCTATAAGCTTCATTTGCCTGCAAATAACTGAATCCCATTGACAGTAGTAATTGCATGCCACTGCTGAGAACACTATCCTGCAAACCATGCTCTTTTGAGCTCTCCAGTTTGGTTTCACTGCCTGATGGCCCTGTCCCTGTTCCTGTCCACAAAAAATTCAGAAGAATGTTCATATTCATGAAAGACAATCAATATGATGTTTTGAAATCTCTAGAATACTCACTAGCTCCAGACGATGATGGTTCAGCAGTTGAAGTAGACGATTCTTTATGGCCCACTTGTGGCTTAAACTTGTCACTGGCAAGGTATTCAGCTCGAGATGCTTCCATAACCATTCGCTCAATTTCCTTCTCAGTAAGTTCAAGATCAGAGTAAAATCGACCCTCAGCCAGGAGTGCCTGTTGGTATACAAAGTTGAAGCAAGATTCTGTTAGTTACAATAGCCTCCTAGACACACAGTAAAAAACTAATCTCAAACTATCGAAAACTACTTGCATTGTCTATCTGCTGGTCTTGTTGAGATTTAATAGCGGCCTTGACTTGATCCTTGTCCACATTTGCCTGCACAGCCGAACACAGTCGATACCATAAATCCAATTTGTGATTCTAATTCATTCAAACTCCATATTCAAATTGAAAATATTCTGCCATTGAAGCCTTGCATACGAATTCAGTTCCATAGCATGACCGAAAGCAATAAGCATGTTCTAACCAAGAAACAAAGAACCAAGAAAGCAGAAAAAGAAAACATGTGAAAGGAATTTAGACACACCCCTCGAAGACAGCTAAATCCAAGCCCAGCACCAACTGTCAAACGACGAGGATCAACAAGGGAGTTGTAATGATTCCCATGATGGTAGCTCAGCCTTATGGGAGGTGTGTCGGTATTATAGCTTCCATGAAATATGTTGATAGGTTCTGCATCAAATAATATTTTTGTCCGTAGAAGGTAAGATGGAAGAACACAAAACTACAAAAAATCAATCATCAAAACCATCAGTTGAGCATCACCTATGCTGTAGGAATAGATATGGATAGGTCTGTTATACATTTCAGATAACGCTTGAATCTCCACGTTGTTCCCATAGACCTGTATCCAAGATAAAAGAACAGATGCTTTCAAAACATTTAAATAGACAATGCACCTAACCCCGTAAAAGGAAATGGATTAGACAAAGGGAAATGGATTAGCAAACAAAATGGTGATGGGAGAATCAAGATATTACTTTGGCAGAGAAGAATGCATCATCTAGAAGGTTACTTGACTCAACATTTTTGAATTCATCAAATAGAGTGCTAGCAGTCTTGGATATGGACTAAAAAGTTCAAAATAAAATATCCATATCACCATTATCAACGGAACCAAGGATGAGCCATAACCCTCATGCAAATTTCAAAAACAAATAATGATATGCTCTCAAGTATGAACATTAAGTTAGTCCACAATCAATTATAATGCCTCTGCATACCTTATCTCTTCTTTTCCTCTTACAATAAGATGTAAAACCTTCTGTTATAAACTGAGAAAAGTGATCCCTCTCTCGCTCCTGGATGAACCATTAAAGATAAGCATTCATCGCAAAAAATAATCAGAATCATGCTACTCAAACACCACAAAATTAATGTGATTGAAGCACCAAAAATAATGCACATTGTAATCAAGAAAGCTAGGAATTATCTACACTTCAAAACAAATAAAAAATGTACAGTCGTCCGAAATAAAAAATATACATCATGCTCCTTTTTAGTCACATCCAAAATTTTAATCTGATTCAAATATTAAAAAAGAGAACAAGATCATCCTTTGTTCTACAATTATCCCTAGAACCAAGTTACATTTGATGCATCAGCATGGGGTTTACTGAAGTGGACAAAACATGCAGGCAACCAATTATCTGAGTTTGACAGGTTACAGAGATTCAACTAACAAGCTTAACAGGAACTAGAAGAGTGCTTAGGCTTTGTTTACCATTGAGGTTGAAAAGCACTTTTCAACCTAAACCATGGTTTCAAACAAAAAAGTTTGGTAAACGAGCAGCTTTTTAAACCAAACCTTGATTTTAATCTAGGATTTTAACCCAAGCCAAAAAGTCAAAATTTTTAGCTTTTGGCTTTTGGAGAAGTGTTTTTCAATGAAATTACCAACCCCTGATTAAATCTTATACTTTACAAAATCATGTCTACAAAAATAGGCATTTTATCTCCCCCAAAGCACTGTTGACAGTAATGGTAAATACTATCAAAATTTTCAAATGCACTGTTCTAGAGCACTTTTCAACCTCAATGGTAAACTAGCCCTTACTAGCGCTTAGAAGAGGAATATACCAAAGACATTGCAACTGCATGTCGATAATTCCATTTGCTTTCAATCATCCCTAACAGCCTAAGATTTAGTCTTACTCATTGGACAAAGATAACAAAGATGAATACTAGTTACAGAACTGTGTTACTGTAAATATTAAAAAAAAAAAATTGTTGCTACAACTCTACAACACCTCTGTCATGTAATTATGCTCAAAACTCTAAGCTAACTAATGACGATAGTTCTATTTATATACTATCAGAATTTACTGCTCAGGATTTGATACTTGAGGAAAACAGGAACATTCAGCCTTCATTTTACGATGTTAATTTTGGAATCCCAGATTAATGACAGTCTATTCCTCTTTCCATATTTTAGGATTCGCTATTCATCTCCTGCATCCAGAAAATGTGAAGCGAAAATCTACTTATGTTGCAACTAACCAAACGTGAATATCACAAGTAAACAATTCATTAGAAACTCCAACTCTCTAATCAACTCTAGAGAAGGCGTCGGTAGCTAATAATTCATGGTTTTCCATTTCTAAGAGAATTTTCCCCCAACTGTTTCATTCAATTTGAGATTAGCATGCCACAGAGTGACTGTCTAGCACCTATAATAAAAGTAATAGAATCTTATGGCAAGTAATTTAAAAATCAAGATTCAGGTAAGAGATATACATACCATGTAATCAATGCACATTTGTCGAATTAAATCATAAGCTTCAGAGTCCCCATACACTTGATCAGCAACAGCACGGAAGAGGCAGTTCCCATCTTCTAGCATCCGTTTAACTTCTAAGCCTTTTGCTCGTCTGATATCTATTTCGAATTGGCGTTCTCTTTCCTGGACCAGATGCAATAAACCAGTTTCAAAGGTGAATCTGATGTCGAAAATCAAACCACAAAACTAGGCATTAACTTCAGCTCATATCTCTTCAAAAAGAACAATAAGTGTACAGAACATTTCATTCAAACATAACATCATAAATTACAAGTTCAATATTCAATATAAGAAAACATGGCTTATCTACAACAAAATTGAAAAATGCACACAGAAGTAGCAACCTATTATATACAAAACTTAGGAAACTGATGTCAACTGGGGCAGTCTTACAAGAAGAAAAAAAACATGGTACGATAGCATATAATTATATCAGATTTTCCCATGCCAGTGATATGAGAATTTCCGAAAAAGATGATATGTAGATAATCTACACGAAACACAATAAGGATTTGATTATTCAGAATAACTTACTGCATCATCGTAGGAGGATACAAAGCATGGATTCTGCTCATCAGCACTATTGTAACCCTCACTCTCACCATGAGATCTAGGAGAAGATGGACGTGACCCAGACGGTGATGTCCTTGTTGAAACAGTGGGCCAGGCAACAGCTCTTCTAGATGATCCAGCACGAACAGGATTTGAGCTTCCCGAGGCAAATCTTCTTGAATTCGAATTAGTTGCTGAAGGTTTAGGAGGTGGAACAGGCGGTGGAACAGGCGGTGGAGGCGGATATGAACTTCCATTTCCTAAAGGTAAGGGATCATTGCTTGAACCTTCAGTTTCAGCCGTAACTTTTTTTGAAATCCTCAACCCACCCAAATCATTCATTACATCGCACGGACCTGAGGCATCAAGAGTGTTCACTTGTTCACCCTCAGCAAGTGCATCACTTGAAGTTATGTTCCGATCATTACGCAAGTTTTCTGGCAAAGGATCATTACTTTCTGTGGCCTTATTTTCATTACTGTAACACACTAAAATTTCATCCGAAGCAATTTGTTCCTGCACTTCCTCACTAACTTCATCATCTCTTGAAGCTGGTGGAACCTGAAGGGAAGAAACTTGTGGCTCTGCCCGAGAAGAAGATGGCCCAGGCAAAGAAGAAGATCGGCTTGGATTTGAAGAAGAGCTGCCAGTGGAACCTCGTTGAACCAAAATGCGAGTCATTGCTTTTGATGATAATTATTCTCAATGAGAAGCACTAGCCCTAATTCTTCCTTTCCAAAACCCCCTAAATTTAGAGACCGAGACTCATAGTTTTGTCTCGTTTTCTTGCCTTGGGCGCGGTAATGCCAATCCCTTGGCTGAAGGATTTCTTCCAGCCCAGCACGTTTGCCTCCTCACGAAACAATCTCTGCATTCCCCTGACAATTCTCATGAGACCCAGACCTCGTACTTTAAACAATAAAACCCTCAAAGTACTCGATATTTTATACCCAGAAAAAATTCCCCAAAATTCACCTTCACTAGCCCAAGCTGCAATCAACAACCACGCAAATTTCCAAGAAAAAAAAATATCAACCAAAACATGAAAACTATATCTACCAAAACCTTGTTTGATTCTCAAGAAAAGGTAGGAAACGGCTAAAAATGATCTTAATAACCACAAACCCTCTCTATCATCCTATCATATATATAATTAATAAAAAAAATTCTCTACAATTAAATTACTGATAATTTCCTACCATTTCTCAGCAATCAACCAAGCATACAAAAAAGGGTAACAAAATAACACAAAAATCAAGCAAATATCAAAACCCAAAAGAACCAATCCCCGATCAAGAAAGTCCCAGAAATAAAAACCAATCAATAAATCGAAATCAAAATAAAAAGGAAAAGAAAAAAAAACTCACCTTTAAACAGAGAGAGAAAAGGTTTTGGAAACCCAGTTTAGATCTGCAAGAGAAGAAAAAAAAAGATGGGTATTTTATCTATTTTCTGGGTTAGGGTTTTTGTTTAGAAGAAAGGCAACAAGGCAAATAAAAGAGATAAGTCGGAAGGCAAAGGAGAGTATTTAAAGACAGAAAAAAGAAAATAAAGAAAAGAAGAAAAGAATTGAGAAAAGTCGCTTTATAAAGAGAAAATGGGAGGCTGGCTGCTTTTTAAACGTCGACGACGGGGTGGCTCGTCGCCGAGAAGCTGACACGTGGGGAGTAGGCCGGTGGAGCAGGTGTGGGATTTGTACATCAGGGGATTAAATTGAGGAGTGTGACGTGGCCGTCTTTAATTGGGTGAGAAGGATAGTACTTTGTTGTTTTCTCAGTTTGCTTTATGAGACTTTATTCCTTGCTTTACTGCCCCTCAAGCTAAGACCATGCTAAGGTCCTTTGTTTGTAGCCATTTTAGTTAGGGTGTGTTTGTTTGACGTATTTGATTTTCTAGAAAATATTTTTCTTATTTTCTAGTGTTTGATTGTCTGAAAATCTTTTCCATTTAGAAAATATTTTTCAAATCATGCATAAAATCTCTTACATTTTGGGAAATTGTCTTACCGTTTTAATTTTTGTAAGACATTTTCCCGTGCTCCTCCTTCATCCAGGTATGGTCCCTTTTGATGCTGCTGTTCATCTTCCATTCTTCATCTTCTAGTCAGTCGCATATCTTCTTTTCTAAGGCTGCTATTTCATTTCTCTCTTCCTCTCTTTCTCTCTTTCTCATGCAAATCTCTTTCTCCCTTTCTCAGACATTTTCAAAAATCCTTGCTTGCAGACACAACTTATACAGCAACCTTTCGCATTGCAGTTAAACTCGAAGAAAGGAAAGAGAGAAAAAAGATAATAATAAAATGAAAAGAGTTTTGCGGCAAGGAAGCATCCCAGATTCCGCCAAATTCAGGCAGTGGATAGGAAACTGAGATTAAGTGCTAATTGCTTTTGCCTTTACTTTTTATTTTTATTCTTTTGGATTTTAATCATTTGATTAGCAGTTATTTATGAATGAGTAGCTTATATATGTATATGGTAACTCCCCCGGGCTGTTTCATAATTTCATTTTATTATTGAAGTGGCGCATGGTGGGTTCTTTGGTGGTTGTTGTTGTTGTCGTCTAGGTGTTTGTTAAATGAACCTAATTGTTTCCTACCATCGATACTGCTTAGCTTTTGGGGTGTTTTGTTGTTGGAGTTAGTAGTAGTAATGTCACAGAAAAGGCCCCAGGAGGATGGTAAGGCCCCTGTAGTAATGTCTGAAGGGAACAGTCCTGGTCAAGATAAACGGAGAACGGTTCCAACCTTGAGAAAGTATTCCCCTTCCCTTTCTTGTTTTCCTATTCTTGCTTATATTTTGAAACAAATTGGGTTTTCCTGTTTAATATGATTGAAGTTCAGAATGGATGAGTGATATTTTTACTGGGTTTATTACCTGCTTACCAAAGTTCTTGATTAAATATGTCTTCCCAATTTGTAAAATGATTAAAATTCTCTGCAAATCTTGAAACTAATTAGAGAACTGAATTACACTTTTAATTTTTCACTTAATTGATTGTCGATTGCTCCTTGGACTTTATTTTCTTGCAATTTGTTGTAGTGGACATCCATGAGCTTTCATCAGGGTTATGGGTTTTTTCTATTGAATGATATGTTAGGAGAGTGAGAGATGTTCTAAAGCTGTTATGGCGGATATACATGCTTTTTCAATACATCTGAGGAGGCAAACATATTTGGCTATTTTACTATAGAGTGTTGAGTTGCCATTAGCTTTTATTCAAAACAAAGTTGCTACATAATTTTGACAACTAAAAATATGAGAAAAGAAATGGTTTGCATGGTCCTAGAAGTAGTTTTGGTGCTTTTGGTGTTGGTAATAGAGAAATATTCCTCGAATACGTTTTCATTCTCTATGTAGATGAATCTTACCTGTGATTAGTTGATGTATGTGATAATTGGTAATAATAATCGATGTAAAATTATGCATTATTTATTCAGTTTCTTTAGGCTGCTAATCTATTTGTAAATTATGCCAGTGTGGTTCAGGAGGTGATGAAGTTGCAGTCTGTCCAAAATTTGCTGGAGCCAGTTTTGGAGCCATTGATTCGTAGGGTGGTATGTTTCTTCCTTTGATCATGTTATTTCTTCACTTCTGTATTCTGTTTTTTCAGCTCTTTTTTCAATTAAAACGTCGTTAGGTTTTCTCATTTAACCATGAAATTTAAAGTGTACATTGATACTATATGCCCTTTATTTTCTATTCAGTCCATTCCTTCAGATTGCTTTCAAATATTTGAAGTTTTAATATTTTATACTGAAAAAATAGTAAAAAGAAATTGGCCCTCTAAAAACTTATAATTGGGTCTTTTCTTTATCTCATCCACCCAATATAAAATCCCTGGCTCACCCCTAGTAAGAATAGGGGATGGTGCCTCTCAATAATTGAAATCATAAAACTACCATGTCCCATGTCCTTTACTGCCTACTGACAATTACTTTATCAGCATCCTATGTTTGAATCTTGATTCAACTCTAAGTCTGTTTTATAGACTGTCTTAAATGCTTTTCAATTCATTCAACAAATTATCTCTGCTTATTCAGTCAACTGTTTTATGCATCTTTGTAATCGTTTGGAGCATGAATTTTTCTTTTTTTTGCTTCTGTGGGTGGACAACTGGACATGCTGTCAAGTAGGGTTGTATTTTTATTTATTCTGACATTTTTGCTATTTCTTTGTAAATGCCCTTGTCATGGTGTCTGGCATCTAATTTCAAAGCTTTTTCAGGAAAATGGAGCAAAAACTGGTATTTCATATCTATTTGTTGCAAGCTCCCATATCTTTTACTGGTGGCTTGCTGCACAATACTTTTTAAAAAGTAATTAAATATATTAAGAATTGGATGTAAATTACCAATCCTCTGTTTTGTAGGTCAAAGAAGAAGTTGAATTGGCTCTTAGAAAGCATTTGAATAATATGAAAAGGTGTGAATTCAATTCAAAGAAGGAAGAAAAAAAGTATGAATTAGAAATATTTTCTTCCAGAGCTGTGTTAACTTGTTTGTTTATAATAAACCACATGGTAACGCTCCTTGTTTGTTTTAAGGAATGGTGGGAAGGAGGTAAATTCCTCCGAGTCAAGAAGCTTACAACTCCAATTCTTAAATAATCTCTCCCTTCTTGTGTTCACTGGAGCTCGAATCGAGGCAGAAGATTGTTCTACCATAAAAGTGGCTATAGTTGATGCTCTTACTGGACAAATAGTTACCTCTTGTCCGGAGTCTTCTGCCAAAGTGGAAGTTGTAGTCTTCTGCCAAATAATTTGGCTTCAAAAATTCTCTCAAGTTTGAATTGATACTTTTATTTGGTGTCATATTAGTTATGCACTTGGACAATGTTGTTGTTATTATGTGGTGTACTATTAATTATACATTTGGATAATATTATTAATTTCTAGTATCAATTGTGGTTTGGAAGCTAATTTATAATTATTCAATCCTTATTTTTTATTTTTTTAACACAATTACAAATAATTTGTTTGACTTTGGTTGTTTTCAATTTATGACAGTTAATATTGTAGCTTAATAATTGAGTATTATTATATATTTAATTTAATTTAATTTGATTTATTTATAAATAAATCATTGTAATATATGTAAAAACAATTTAAAATATAAAAATTTATTAATATGTATATATGTAAAAACAACTTTTACGGAAAATATTTTCAAGAAATCTGCCAAACAACAGAAAATATTTTACACAGATTCATCCAAATACCAGAAAATATTTTCAGTAAATCATTTTTCCAGAAATCATTTTCCGAAAAACATTTTACTGGCAAACAAACGAACCCTTATTTTAATTATCTCAATTTATTTTACTTTTGTGGATGATAAATTTACGTATTCAAATTCATTTTTATTTTATTTTTAAAATTTTTATTAAAAATATTTTTATATTTACTAAATACAAATACTTAATTATTTAGTTTTTAGATATAAAATTTAATTAATCTGAATCCAATTTAGGATAATAATATTGTATTTAATGTGAATAATAAATCAAATTCGTAGTTATTATATTGTATTGTATTATAGTGTTGAATCGTGAATTAGGTTTGAAATATATTAATCGTACTTCTATAGTATTGATTCCCAAAGTCTTTAATCCTTTTAGCATACCTTAGTTGTGACCAATAAGCTTATGCTCGGTGCTATACAAAATTATTTCTAAAGTTATTTTCAATAGATTTCAAGGTGTGTCGGATCACTGTATAGATGAAGCTCAAAAGTGCTTTCATTCTAGGAAGGCTTATTTATGATAATATTCTTATAGCATATTAAGTCTTATGCTCCCTAAAAGATAAGTATACGGAGGATAAATGTAAAGGAGCCTTTGCATTGAAGTTGGATATGAGTAAGTGACACAAGATTATCAAATAATGTGCAAGCACACACAGTCATCAACATGTAATAAAGTAGTAAGTATAGAGTTATTGTAACACCCCTAACCCGAAACCGTCACCGGATTAGGGTTAAGAGGCATTACCGGACAATAGGATCATTTCACAACTCATTTACGACACAAAGTCAATCATCATCATAATACATCAAACATAAACAATTAGTCCCTTATTAAGGCGTATAAGACCTTAAACACATGCTAGAGAGGGATCGGGACTAAACTGAAACACATACAGAAACTTCATGGAAATTTAAAACTTTTTTAAGTTGTAGGGGATACACGCCCGTGGGGGTAGGCCGTGTGCCTCCCACGGCTGCTAAACACACCCGTGTGTCCTCCCCGTGGTCGAAACTGACCTTTGCTTCATGGCCACCAAGCACGCACGTGTACTTTGACCGTTGTCGATCCAGTCAAAACCACACGGCTACCAGGCACGTCCGTGTGCCGTGGCCGTGTGCTCTTAGGCCATATACTGACTTACGCCCACGGTCACTAGGCATGCCCGTGTGCCACAACCGTGTGGCAAAAATAGGCCATTTGCAAGGCCAAAATGCCACCCACATGGGTCAATCCTACAAGCACATTTGAGCATATTTATACACATAATTTGGCAACCAATTTCATGTCCAATAATCATCATATCATCACATATAATCTCATTTCTAAGCATGCCATTTTATACAACCAAATTACATGTAAATCTAGGTATAAATCATCCATAATTTCACTAAATCACTAAGGCATTAATTCATCATTGAACTCACCATTTATAAGCTAATTCATTACCATCATGCTATATCAAAATATGCACCAAATACCATATTCACTCATGCACATTACCAACATTTAGCTAGCCCTATCACATGGCTATTAACACATCTCAAATATGAGTCCAAACAACTAGCCTATACATTTCATATTTCAACTATGTACATCTTTCCAAAAGTACCAAAATAGAATGCCGATAATGTGATTGAGATTCTGACGATTCCCGGATCCGAGCTAGTTTTACTGACACTGTAAAGCAGAGAAACAAATCACACAGTAAGCTTTATAAAGCTTAGTAAGTTCGTAACATAAAACATTAAACTAAACCATCACATAGATCAATTCTCTCATATTCATACCATATCATCCACAGCTAAAATTATTCATTCATCCATTCATAGCTTTATCTATAAACTCATCAACCACAAAGGTTCAATACATACCTTAGCTAACACGTAGTTATTCAATTTCCAAGCTACTCAATGCTTGATATTACAAGTCGATCATCCTCTGATATTCTTTCAATTTAATCGCACACTCAGTGCCATATACATGGTCGATACATATTAGTCATCACACACTTAGTGCCTAATCTTTCAACCGATTTATCTCGGTATCGCGCACACAGTGCTATGTCAAGTAACCGAAGCTTTCATAACATCGCACACACAGTGCTATTCATTTCTGTTTCAATTTCAATTTTGCACACTTAGTGCCATCAACTAAATCTTGCACATAACATTTCGATTTCATACACATATACACATTCATTTCATAATGTTAAACCATATCTTAATAACATGTATTATATTTGAACTTATCTCGGGCGTCAAACTATCAATATGGTCGATTAATGAGCACTTTATCTTTGCCTTGATCTCGATCCGAACCTCTCCTCTCTTGGTCTTGCATTTGTATCAAAAGCTAGCCGAAACCTAGCTTTGTTTTCTCTCCTTTCTTTCCTTCAAAATTCAGTAATGTGGATGAACAAATGCCGCTATCTATTTCTTTTGTTTTATTATAAAATGTATTAATATACATTTTACCATATTATCATTTTTATTAACATAAAAGACAAATTAACAATAAGGTTATTATGTCATTTAACTAGCCACTAACTTGTAAATGGTTTATTAACAACATAAGGCCTCCACCTTAAAAAGCCATCAACAAATTGACACTTATGAATCAGCATACAGCTTTTATACCTTATGCAATTAAGTCTTTTTTCATAAATCAGCACACAATCGATAAAATTAACACACAGAATTTTCACACAAGCTATATCACATACTATTCACACAGAAAATATCATTAAAATATTTTTACGACCTCAGATTTGTGGTCTCGAAACCACTGTTCCGACCAGGGTCTAAACCAGGCTGTTACAGTTATTGTCTCCACGGGGACTGTATAAGTTAGGCAAAAATTGTGAAACTATCAATTGACAAGTTGGTGATTGAAATAATTAAAAGTGAATTGAAGTAACTAATTAACCTAATTAAGATTACTAAGTATGTAAGACAAATGAGAATGTTAACACAAAATAATAAGCAGTAAACAATTGAGCAATCCTAGAAAACATGCTCAACATTTTCCACGTCGCCTATACATTTGGGATAATTCACAGATCTTACCAACTCCTTTGGTATAGATTATATTTAGTAGGAAAATATTTGTTAAATATCCTCTAATTCATAATTTTTATTTTAAAAGGTAGATCCAAGAGCCGAAGTCTTTTGTTAAAAGTGGTGTAATCACGTTGTTCATTGTTGAGAGTAGTCAGTAAGTTTCTTGTATTAGTATTTTGTATCCACTCATTACCGAGTATTCGCCAGAAGCCTCACATCACCATACCAACCTATCCTCCTGTGGTGCGCATGGTAGAGGAATACATAAAATCCTATCAACATCTTCTTCATTAAATATAGCTTTAATTAACCCTTCCTTCCAACAATTAGCAGTTTGGTTGATTAAATCCAACACATAATGTAACACCCATTACCTGTGTTCAACGCCGGAATCGGATACGAGACATTACCGAACTTATCTTGCTTAAACATACAACTTTGGGCTATATATTTTCTTTCAAACTTAAAACTTCTTATTCACATTCATAACATCCTTATTATGGGCCTACGAGGCCTTAAACATATATTCGGGATGCCTCGGGGCCAAACTAGAAACTTTCAAACACTTGGAAAATTTTGACATGAA
The DNA here is from genome assembly GCA_005393395.2 of Gossypium australe. Classification (NCBI taxonomy): domain Eukaryota; kingdom Viridiplantae; phylum Streptophyta; class Magnoliopsida; order Malvales; family Malvaceae; genus Gossypium; species Gossypium australe. The sequence continues at coordinate 24,657,119 of CM016622.1, forward strand.
ACAAGGCCACACGCCTGTGTGAAGAGTGGGACACACCCGTGTAGCATATCGTACGCCCGTGTTCCACACCCGTGGTCGACACTGACTTGCATCACATGACCTATCACATGCCCATGTGCTTGAACCGTGGTCGACACTAGACTTGTATCACACAGCCAGTCATACGCCCGTGCCTTTCGACCGTGTGGCGAATTAAATTCCAAATTCAGGTGCAGACCTCGCACGGCTTGGGCACACGCCCATGGCCAAGGCCGTGTCTCCCACACGGCTGAGACACACGGCCGTGTCTCTACCCGTGTGTTTACTACTGAGCATTCTGACTTTGTAAACCTAGCATGCAGGGGACACACGACCAATCAACACGCCCATGGGGCTGGTCGTGTGTTACAGACGGCCTAGACACACGCCGGTGTGTCTACTCGTGTGGACATTTGAAAGGCTATCTACCAAGCCAAATGCCACCCTACGCAGCACCCATACTTATACCAATTCAATCCAACATATATTATGACCATAAAACACTTATAGGGACTCAAAATCAAGTCATCCAATCAAGCATACACTTCATGAATTTCATCATCATTGAATATATATATACTTATCAAATATTGGCCCATTTCCCATGACCACTTACAAAATGAATTAGATGACATTAATAGCCAACACTTTGGCTAACAAATATAATATAACAAAAGAAAACAAATCCTATACATGTCATACTCAAAATAAATCTAAATTTGCTATACCAAGAGTAGTCAATAGTGTGATTTCCAAACTCCGACGTTCCACGAATTCTCGAGCTAACTTGGTAGAACTAGAAGGAAAAGGGAAATGAGAAGGGTAAGCATAAAGCTTAGTAAGTTTGCATGAAAACAAATAGCAACATAAAGCTCATAATGACATTCATCCATGGCATTAGATAAAAACACAAAGTCTTAAGCACTTTGTCATAACTTACTCGTACTTGTTATTATTGAATTAATACCATGTCACACATCGTAAACATTTCTCGTGAATTACTCACAGGTACCTGTATTCACTCAATCACATAGTTTTAGCACTAATCTCATTTCTATTTCAAGCTCAACTATTTATCCCACTAAATCACTTGGGATACTCAAAGGCACGTATTCATTATCATCCACATAAATACAAAGCCAATGCGGTCTTACATGGGGTCACCTCTGAATGCCAATGCCATATCCCAGGTATGGTCTTATACGATTTTCATATTCAATGCCGATGCCATATCCCAGATATGGTCTTATACAGAATCTCAATTCGGTGCCGAGGCCATGTCTCGGTCATGGTCTTACACGGGACCTTATCCATCTCATGTCTCAATGATAGTATTCTCACATTTATTATAGCCCAACTAGGACTTCATCATCACAACTTTCATCATTCTTCTCATTCAACATCATAACTTAATTTCATAGAAATATTATGCATTATTATAATATCAAACAGTCTCAAACATACTAGCATGATGTTGAATTTATCACATACAAACTTACCTCGATTTCAAAATAAGCTAGATTGCCGATCTAGTCCGATACTTTGCCCTTTCCTCGGTCGAGGTTAATTCTTTGTTCTTCTTGATCTATAATAGGAAATTAGCTTATTTAATAATCACATTAACTAATGCATTTCAATAATCATGCTTTCGCAAAATTACTATTTTGCCCTTAGACTTTCACAAAATGACCATTTTACCTCTAGGCTCGAAAATCAATTCTAATCAAATTTCTTTCTTTAACGAGCCTAGGTGAACATTTATTTCTCTTATGGCAGCCATCAAAACTCATTATTTCACACATTTACCACAAATTTCACAACCTTTACAAAGAGGTCCTTTTAGGTGTTTTCATGGAAACACCTTTTACAAATATTGTTTATCTAATAATCAAGACTCATTTTCTTCCATAAAAATGCAGCAAACAACTTAAAATATCACATGGAAAAAATTTAAACTTTTCACCATTTTGCAAGATAGACCGCTCTTTAGAAAGCTTAAGCTTTAAGGGTTCTAAAAGTACAAATATTTTCAAGAAATGATCACTAAAACACTTACTTGTAAGGAGAAGAGTGTGCTAAAATTTTTAAGCTTTCAAACCCCCATTTGCTGCTAATTTTTGGTGGAGAAATGAAGGAGAAAAGATGATATCTTTTCTTTCTTTATTTTAATATAAAATCCCAATTTAGTCCACCTAACACACCTACTTGACCAAATTTTGACCTCTATTGTCCCCTATGGCCGAATAACCTTTATTTATGGGGCTAATTGCCCTTTAAATACCTCCAATTAATATTCTATGCCTATTAGACACCTTTAGCTTGTAATTTTGAACTTTTGCACTTTATGCGATTTAGTTCTTTTTCACGATTAAGCATGAAATCGCTATAATTAAAGTACTAAAATTTTCATGCACTTATATAATCATGCTCTAACTCATAAAATAATATAAAAATAATTTTATCCGACCTCAGATTAGCGATCCCGAGATCACTGTTCCGACTAGCCCCTAAATCATGCTGTTACACATAACATATATGTTGATCGTTTGCTCGTGTTTGGATTTTGAAATCCACAGCATTCGGCACACACGGATCCTCCCAAATCAAGACTTGATTTCTTGATCTGATTCGCCAGCACAAACCCTTATTTAGCAACCCTTTCACCGCTCACACACTTTTCCAGGTATATGAAAGTAAATTGCCTAAGCTAGCACTTAAAAAATCTGATTCTGGATAATATTTAGCCTTTAATGATCTTTCCAATAAATAATTTGGATAACAAGTTAGATGCCAACCTTGCTTTGCTAATAATGTCAAATTAAATTCTGATAGGCATTGAAATCCTAATCCTCCATCCTTTTTCAAATTGCACAAATTCCTCCACTCATGCCAATGAATACCCTACTTGTCATGCCTCTTTTGCCACCAAAATTAGATAAATTAATTTTCTAATTAAAAAATTTTCTAAACCAAATTCTAATCCTGTTAAAGTCATGGTAACTTTACGGTAAATGAATTTATGAGAAAATATATTTAATTTTCATATTCAACGGACTCGCAATGACTAATTAATTTAATTTCATTTTTTGAACTTCAATTATTTGATTGAATAATAATTAAAAAAATTAAATTAACTCTTAAGTCATTTCCATACTTAGTGAGAAAGTAGATTAATTTCTGAATGTGATTCATTTCTTTAACTTTATCGTTTTCATCTATTTATGTTCATTTGATTTTGTATGCAATTCATTTCTAGCTTCAACAAGCTAGCAAAGGGAGTGATTGGACAAACATAATTAGGGCTCAAATGATTTATAATTAAGTTTTAGCTTTTTGCGTATTACTTATAAACTCATTCAGTCATGAATTCATTCCACTATAGTATCGTGACTGCGCTCTCTCTAATTACATATCATTATGAAAGCTACTCGAACAATGCTCGTCCAATGGCCTTATCATAAGTATGCTACCCTCACAAGATATTCTTAATCTCTTTGGGATAAATCTATTCTCCAAATATGATCATATTTTATCTTATGGTAACCATTATATCTTCCTTCATGAAAAGTCAATTACTATCAAATAATAATTAAGTTATGTACCACAAAGGCAAACGACCCATGATCATGTTAATAACATATCACCACTCAACATCCTTGTGAAATTGGCCCATGTAATTTGACCCGATATGATGTATACGATACCCGTAGTGTGTATGATCCCATAGGCTTCCATGTTGATCAATTACAACTTGTATTCAGGTGCCCTATAAAAAATGATGCATATATTGAGTTGCGGAACAACATGCCTTCTCAATTTAGTCAAGAAGAAGTCCCAAGCATCAATGGTTTCTTGTTCAACAATTGCAAAAGCTATTGGATGGATTTCTCAATTATCATCTTGTGCAAAAACCAACAACAATTGATGCTCTTATCTCTCATGCATGAATGTGCTGTCAATTTGAACTAATGGCTTACAATACTAGAATACTTCAATGACTTGAATGTCTAAAAAAGACGATGGAAAATTCTTTTCCCATGGACCATTTGATTTCTATCATATGCAGGTTCCGTTTGTAGACCGATGACAATACTTGGGACGTACTAATTTGGTACCTTCAACCATTTCCACAAATCATTATATGGTTTATCACACCAGTTATGCATATTTTTCATAGCCTTTTATTTTGCAATTCATGCCTCATAGTACGACACAATGTAATCGTACTAACTATGAATATTAGCAATCAAAATCGACAAGAAAATCCTAGGATTCATTTTCACCATAGGTAAGATAATTGCAAAGATCAGGTTAGAATCTAGTTTCAGATGATCTGTAACATACCTGCAACAACATAAGTATTTTGTAACAGCCCGGTTTAGACTCTAGTCGGAACAGTAGTTTTGAGACCACAATTCCGAGGTCAGAAAAATATTTTAATATTATCTTTGGTGTTTATAATATGTGATTGAGCATGTGTGAAAGTTCTGTGTGAAAAGTTTATCGATTGTGTGCTTAATTTGTAAAAAGGACTAAATCGCATAAAATGTAAAAACTGTGTGTTGTTTGTTAAAGTGTTTATTTGTCATGGCTTTCTAAATGAGGAGTCCTTATGTGGTTATTAAACCATTTCATAAGTGAGTGGATGATAATGTACATAAATGGTCATATATTACATGAATTTTAAATGTTTTCATTAAGGGTAAAATGGTAAATTATTTATAAATGTTATTATAGTTAAAATAGAAAGGAATTAAATGGCCATTTTATCATCTTCTTTGGCTGAAAGTTGAAGAAAAAGAAAGAAGGAAAGCTTGTTAGGGATTCGGCTAGTTTTGAGCTTGATTAAAGGTTAGCTTTTGTTAGGTTTTTGATAATTTCTACGTTTTTGTGATCGTTGCTTTGTGCTCTAGCTAGCCCATGCTTTAATTTTAGAATTTGATGGTGATTTTGAGATATGCCATTGATGAATGTTTGAGCTTTGTGATAGTTGGTGATGAAATACGATAGATATGTGAAAGATTAACATACTTTGTCTTTGAAATTTTGGTGAAATTGAGTGATTTGAGCTAAATTGAGAAAAGTGTAAATTGAAGGACTAAAATGTGAAATAAATGAAATGTGCGAACTTGTACGAACATAGAGAGAATTCGGCTAAGCTTATGTGAATAGAAATTTTGTGTATTTTGTGATTTGATGAATTAGGGACTAAAGTGTTGAAATGTGAAAATGTGAGGACTATTTTGTAAAATGCCCTAAATATGTATGTTTGGACTAAATTGAATGAATTGGTGATTGAATGAATTAAATTTGTATATGTATAGACTAAAAAAGGAGAGATTCAGATTGAGATCGAGGCAAAGAAAAAGTGCTCGATTAATCGACCGTTTTGTTACTGCGACTTCCGAGGTAAGTTTGGATATAATACTAGTTGTTAAATTATATTTATGTGATGTGAATTGAATGAAAAAATATATAATTAAAAGATTAGAAATGCTATGTGTAAAATTGAATTAGACGGCACTAAGTGTGCGAAATTAGAAATGAAATAAAAATGAATAGCACTGTGTGTGCGAATCTAAGAAAGCTATGGCTTATTGATTTGGCACTGTGTGTGTGATACCGAGATAAGTCGATTAAAAGAATAGGCACTAAGTGTGCGATGACGAATATGCTTCAGCTATGAATTTGGCACTAAGTGTGCGATTAAAAATGAAGTGGATATCAGAAGTTAATCGGAATGTAACATCGATCATTGATTGGTATGGAAGGTGAAAAACTATGTGTTTGGTAAGGTATTTAATGAACCTTTGTGGTTGATGAAATGATGTATGGAATTATGAATGGTTGAGTGAGTAATTTGGTTATGGATGATATGTCATGAGTAATTGAAGGTTGATCTATGTGATGAATGTATTTGTATAATGAGTTTGCTTTGTTCATTTGAATGTATTATGTTACGAACTTACTAAGCTCTTAAGCTTACTGTGTGATTTGTTTCTCTGTTTTACAGTGTCAGTAAAGCTAGCTCGGATTCGGGGATCGTCAGCATCTCTATCACACTATCGACAATCTATTTTGGGTACTTTTGGAAGATGTATATAGTTGGTATATGGCATGTAAAGGCTAGTAGACATGGTGTATTTTGAGATGTTTGAACCTTGCCATGTGATTTGCCATGTGAATTCAAAGTGTGGATGGTAATTTGGCCTTGGAAATGGCCTATAATTGCTCACATGGTTGGGCACACGGGCATGTGGCTCGATCGTGTCGTTTAAGTTTGCCAAGTGAAACAAGTCAGGCTCGACCACGGGCTGGACACACGGGCGTGTGACTGGCCGTGTGGTGCAAGTCAGTATATATGCCCTGTTTTGGCACGGCTTGGACGCACGGGCGTGTCCTAGGCCATGTGAGGCACACGGCCTACCCACACGGGCGTGTCCTAGGCCATGTGAGGCACACGGCCTACCCACACGGGCGTGTGACCTCTGCAGTTTGGAAAAATCTTTAAATTTTTGAAAAATTACGTAAGTGTTCGGTTTAGTCCTGACCTCTTTTTAACACGTGTTTGAGGTTTCATAGACCTCGTTTAGGGACTATATGTTTATTTTTGAATATGTTTGATTAATGATTGACTTTGTGTTTTGAAATGATTATGAAATGTTCCAATTATTCAGTAATGCCTCTTAACCCTATTCCGGCAACAGTTATGGGTTACAGGTGTTACATATTTCACCATACGTAAGACAACGTCAGCGATCAGGTTAGAATCCAATTCTGGATGATTCTATGACATACCTGTAACAACACAAGTATGTGGATCATTATATTTCTTAATTGTCTAGAACCTCATCTTCTTTCTCACAGATGCCATGATTTTCTACGGAAATCTATTGTTATAAATTGCGCACTTCGCTTCATATTTTTTGGCTCGCAATTTTCTAACATGGAAATTGACCTCATATTTTATGCTATACCACTTCACTGCAACAACAAAAGTATATTTATAGGGAAACTTCATTCCAACTTGTAAATCGCCAAAATTTGTAAACCATCCAGCTTGGACTCCCAAATTGGATCATCATTGTTTTCAAATCCTCTTCGTTCTCAACTCCCTCTTCGTTCTCAGCTTCCTCTTTGTTATCGACCCCAATTGCAAGTCTAGGGTTGGATGTCCCTTCGTTGGGTATGTTTAAGGAGTATATCATCTGTTCTCGTAAACCCTATGTTAAAACTAATGTTACTTGCTGATTGCCTAACAATATAACTTGATGACATACCCGCATAAGTATTTCCAACATAGAACATCAACTTTCAGAAATTGAAATCAAAAGCACTAACGGGATGTCGTGTTGGGGTCTCCAAGTTCAGGTTACCAACTAACCTCGACTATACGCCAAAGTTGAAACGTAACAACACTGTGGAACTACTGCACAATCGTGTGGTTGGACTTTCTGCTTCCTGTTCTCGAAACAAGTTTATTGAAACTGTTCTCGAATTTGGACCACCTTCCTCAACATCGACAAAGTGGACATATAACTCTAGTACAGCATTTTCATTAGAGTAGTGCGTATCCAGCATTGCATCGACATCCATATCACTTTTGAGCTCAAATATATCATATTTAACAAGGTTCAGTGACGTTAGATATCTATATTTCAAGCTTGAAATTATTCTCCGTCTTGAAGTTGACACTTTCCTTCTAATTCTTAATCAAAGCTCGTTCAATTTTATGCTTCGGCTGAAAGCTAATTTTGTAGATTGGGCTAATACAAAAACAACCCCAATATCAGTATTACAAATTTGACCGCCGTAATAAATAAGGGCTGTAATTCGTCTACTCATCTTTGCTTAAAAAACTCATTTCACATGTTTAAAACAAAAACATTATACAGAAGAATAAGTACTCATTATCCAAATTCAAACAACGACACATACTTGAACTAATTTACGTTGTTGGGTCGATTTTTGAACTATAGATTTTTAACATCAACAATTTTCTCCTTTTGCAAATCTCTTTATGAAAACAATCTGCTCTGAATTTAACTATAGATACCTCTCCACAAAATGTCTTCATTTTATAGGAAATTCTACCACCGAATATGAAATATAATTCCAAAATGTTGAAAAAGATTGGATATGATAAGTAAAAAAAAAAAAGACTTCTAACAAGAAGCGTTTTTCTAAAATGTTTTTAAAGAAAAAAGATTGGATGGAATGTGTGAATTTTATCTTGGAATTTCTAAATTTCTGAAATTTTATCTCGGGTTTCTTAATTTTAGGGTTAGGATTTAGGTTTAGGGGTGGTGAAGGTTTTAAGAAACACATCGTAAGGATGCGTTTAGTTGAGACAAAACACCTCCTCCAAAAAAAGCCTATTTCCTTGCATTTCCAAAATAATGGGCCTAAATCACTAATTTTTCTTCAAAATCAGCATTTGTCCTTAAGTTTCCCTTCAATCAGTCCTTCCTCTCTTTTGAGAACCTTAATTGTATTACGTGTATAAAAATTGATTTCTCTGGCTTTCATTTTTATTCATTTTTCGCGTAAATTTTTTAACGTAAACTTTCGTTTTCAATTGAGTGAAAAGAGATATTCAACACATGTTGAAGAAAAATATTTGGGTTACAATGGGAATAGCTTTGATAGTTTTGATGGTGATGATAATTTAGTATAAATTAAAATTTAATAACATATTCAAATTAAAAGTTATAATCAATTCATTCATAAAATTTTAGTATATTTTACATCAAAATTAAGCACTGAATGTGCTTAAAAGGTGATCCAGAGCATTCAAATAATTTCATACATTCCCACAGAAGAAAGAAAGAAAAAGAAAGCATAAAAAATGGTGCACTCATTGATCAAATCTTCCATCACTAAATGACTTGGAGAGCTAGATTTCCCAACATTCGAACCAAAGGAACAGGGCATTTTGACATAATATCAAGCCTGGAAGAACTGGAGGCATGTCCGAACAAAGACAAGCTAAAAGAAGCAAGTTCATGAAGAGACAGCCTTGAAGAGAGGAACCCATGCCAATAATATGGATCCAAATCAAAGAATGCTTCAAAGAAATTCCTTGTTCCCACTAAGTCAAGCTTCAGCAAAGTTTCCATGCCAAAACAGCAAAATTCTCTGCTAAGTCTCCTCTCAATCGGCCACAATCCGTTCCATACTTTATGGTAAAGCGGTCTCCCTCGTATCATCCTCGTTGAACCAAGACATTCTGCAATAGCCTCCGCCACGAGTGGCGCTAACGCCATCGTCCGAGCCACCATGTACCCAGTCGATGGATGGACTACCCCAGAAATCCCACCTATAGCCATTACATTTTGAGGGATTCTAGGGAGAGGACCACCCATTGGAATCAAACACTTCTCATCTTCTATCACTCTCCTAACTCTAATTCCTAGATGCCTAAGCCTTGCTTCCATCCTTCTCTTGATCTCTGAATAAGATAGCACAGGTCGACTAACCAGAGAAGTCTCTTCCAAAAATATTAAGTTCGAATCGAATGGCATTGCATATAGAAACGTTGCTAACTTCGAGTTGTTAACCCGTAAATAAGGTTCGTTTCCTAAATGGGAATCTCTCCAATCCATGAGAACCATCTTATCCAAGTCAAAAGGATGACTATCAACCTCAGCTAAAATACCATGAGCAATTTGATACCCATAGTTCCTAGGTTTATCAAACTCTACGAAACTGCTACTGAAACCGCTAGCATCTACGATTAAGCTCGCCTTAAGCTCACTGCCATCATCGCACTGAATGGTAGACTCGAATTCCTCATGTTTCACTTGCCAAACCTTAGCTTTATGAAATTTAACAGAATTTGAGACACAATTCTCCAACAACTTTGTCTTGAGTATCTTCCTAGAGACCCTACCATAAGGCCGGTCTAAATACTTGGTCTTATGATCATCAATATAGACACAAGTCATAGGCCATATCTTGTCTAGACATTCCACTAGTCCTAAGCTCTCAAACTCATCCACCCACACTCCATAATTATTAGGCCAAAACGAAAGCGGTGAAGGATCCACACAACATACCTTGATTCCGTATTGGGAGACTTGCTCGGCGAGCCGGAGACCACCGGGTCCAGTGCCGATAATGATGACATCGAAGCACGGCCGATCCGAAGGGTTGAACCATGGAAGATCGGAATCTAAGCACCCGGGTTTCGACTCTGGTTTTAAGTGGAGGAAGTTACCAAACCTGCTGGTGTTGATCTCATGATGATGAATCTTCCTTGATGTTGTTAAATGGGGTTTTGAAGAAGGAAGAGAAGCAGTGGGAGAAGGGAAGAGTGGTCGATCCTTGCTGGTTGTAAAAGCTGATAAAACTGGCCCAACCAAGGTTCCCATGAATCGGAGGAAAAGGGAAGTGGATACAGAGAGAAATGAATTGTTTTGTAACGGCTGGAACAAGTGATAAATTTGGCATCTAATGAAGCATGTGATATACAATAGTTTATGTTGTCATGTTTTGGCCTCCATTATAAATGCCACTTACAGATGCTTCATCTGTGAGAGGTTTTTGGTTTTGGAGCATGTGGGTTGGTTAGATAGAGTTGGAAACATGCAGTTTTGTAATGGTTGAATTAGGCAAATAATGGGGCGGCCAAAATTAGGCAAAGGAGAAATACGCGGCGGTGAATGATTGGATGCAAAGCTAGTGCCTTGTCGTTTTCTCATTTTGCTATGTCAGACAGCTTGGACCCTTTCTACTTCCTACTTGAGAAGGTCATCTTTGATAATTTTGGAAGAAAATTTAAAAGAAAGAGAAATTAAAATATTGAATTTAATATATATTTGATATATTACGGAAAGAAAATTAAGTACAAAAAATCACTAAACAGTTTGATAAACATAAATTTCAAATTATAAAAATTATTGTTCTTATTTTTTTTAACATTTTACTTTTACTAAACAAAACCAAATTCTAAATATTTTTAATATAAATACAAAAGAACTGACATAAAATTTATTACAAAATTTAAACAATAACCAAGTAAATGAACTTAAATACTAAAATAAAAATAAAAGATTTTCAGTTGTTGCCATAGTTGTTTATATCCGACCACATTGACTGATTGAATCGAAAATCGATTAAGTTATACATTTAAAAAAATAATTAAATTGTTTAAACCACAGTCGAACTATTTTGAGCCACAGTCGAACTGTGAACCGTCACTAGACCTATCCATGGGTCATGCCCTAACAAAATTCTAGGCTCGGGTCCTGGCCAAAAAATGGGCCTATTTTTTTGTCCAAACTTGACTCGGATTATAAATGCTAAACCCGGGTCTGCCTGGCTCGGCCCGTATTAAAAATTTTTTATATAAAAAATAAAAATATAATACATCAAAGATACTAAAAATATTAAAATAAATATTTCCCAACAAATTGAAAATAAATTTTAAAAAAATCTTTATATGTAAATAACACTAAGACAAGAGTTATACAATATCCAAACAATAACAACAAAATAGTAGCAGCAAAACAGTGGAAAGTAACAACAAAATAGCAGGGTCTTTTTTCCAAATTCGGGCTTGTTACGGGCCAAAAAAACTTACTCGAGGCTTGAAAACAAGCTTTATTTTTTTCCAAACCTATTTATCGTACCTATATTTTTTTTCCCAAACCCTCTCACTTTTCAAGCGGACCTTCGTAACCCTGACTACGGACAGGTTTAACAATGACCGTGTTTTTATGTTTTTGGGCTAATTTTTTCATGGACAGAAAAAAGACGAACCATCTAAATTAAATCAACCAACTCAAATTTAAAAAAAAAAAAAAAGAAGAAGGTAAACTACACCACGGGTCACCTCATTATTGTTTTCTCTTTTTTTTTGTCACTCAATTATCAAAATTTTTTAATTTGGTCACCCAACTAATTAAGAGTGTTTTTTTTTTTTTTGTTCATTTGTGTTAAGTGATGTTAAATCTCTCATAGGAGGGTAACGTGGCAGTTAAAAAGTTAATATAATAATATATTTAGCCCTCAATTTTTACATATTCTATCGATTTAGTCATATTTTTTTAAAAAATAACTCTCAAAATTTACAAAAAGTCTCAATTTGATTCTCAAAATTTACCTTCTACTTTCCCCACGGCCACTACCATCGTTGCCTCCACCTCCACCTTTCTCAAAAAAAAAAAAAAAAACCTTCCTTCTAATTTTCTATTTAAACCTAAATTATCATTAAATAGTAGCATATATTTTCTTAAATATCAATATATAATTTTATTATAAAAACAATGAATATTTCTAAAATATATCTAGCAGTTTTCACCTCTACAGAAAGATCCAATTGTATTAATGCTTCTCAAACCCTTCTACAAAAGGGGCATAATAAACCATATCAAAAACCAACAATTTATGATGTTATATAATAAAACGGGAATATTGAGAGTAAAAGAGAGATGCTTTACTTGAAGTAACAGTAGAGACAACATTGTCGTGGTTGTTGATGGCGGTAGGGTGGCTGGTGGTATTATGCTGGTAGGTGGGCTCGCTAGAAATAGTGGGGTAATAGTCATAATTCATCCCTGTTGTTGGATTCCTTCTTCTTAAAGAGGATTTAAATGTTGATGATGCCACAATTGAAATATTCATGTTACAAATAAACAAAAAAAAAGTGTTTTGAATTAATTATAAAGAGGTCCCTAACTTTAATCAAAAGTAAAAAAATGCCATGTTCAACAATCCGTTAGTGGGTTAACGGATTTTTAATGACAGTGACCAATTCAAACAATTATCTTAATTATAGTGATTAAATTAATAAAAAAAAACTAGAATAACTAAAATCGAAACGATGCTATTTTAGGGTAACTTGTGATATAGGTTACCCAAATCTTAAATACTAAACAAGTTAATTTAGACATTGAGAAAACAATTTTTTTTCCTCCTATCCAAGCTTAATCTCTAACTCGTGAACTACTTCAAATATTATATATAATATCATGATTACGACCTTAAATAACTTTTTTTTATAATAAAATAAATTTCAAATATTGAAATATTATCATTTAGGTGCATATGTAAAAGATTTTAAAAGAATTAAAGTCCCAGTCCAAAAAATTTCTAATTAAAATAGTGAAAATATGCATAAAATTATTTCGAAGAGTATATATATTGATTGGTAAAAGTAAATCATATTAAAATATAATTTTATTAAATATTATAATGATTTAATTTTTCTTTTCTTTCTTATGAGTATAAGAATAAGAATATTAATTCAATAATTGATGTAAATATAGATTTTATTGATTGGAAATGGAAAGGGATAAAATTGAACCAATAGTTAATGAGGTTTTAACTAAAAGTGTTATCAATTCATTATATCAAATTATAAAACCTCTTTAGGGATCAAAATAAAAAATTAGAGAGACCAGATACAAAATTTACTTTAGTTGGCCTTAATTTATTGTTATATTATAGAAAAAAAAAAGTTTAATATATTATTTAGTAACCGAGTTTGATTAATTCAATTTGGTATTTGTATGACAAAAGTTCTATATGTTGGTACTTAAAGATAACAGTGTTAACTTTTTAATATCTAATTTGACTTTTAGAGTTTATTTGATGAAATTTAATTATTAATATTATCATGATTTTGTGTTTAATTTATCAAATATAGCCCGATGAATTTACTTTAATTTAGGTTTTAGGATTTATTTGATGAAAATTAATTGTTAATATTATTAGCTAAATTGTCAATTTTCTTCAAGTGAACTCTAAAACCCAAATTAAACACTAAAAAGTTAACACCGTTATCTTTAGGTACCAAAATGTATATATTTTTTTAAATACAAGTACCAGATTAGATAAAAAATTAATACAAGTACCATATTAAAAAACGTGCCAAATTTAGATACCAAATGATGTATTTTTGTTACGCCATTGAACACATTAATATTATTTTTATAATAAAAATTATTTTGCATATAAATTTGGAACAATTTAATGCTCTTGATGTATTACATTTTTTGGTATTTTCTTTGAAATATAATACAAATAATTTAACGTATATTTTTATATGTTGTTTATCAACTTAATAATTATTTCGAGTTTTCTTGATGTACATTTTCTTTTGCCAATATTGAAGTAGCTTAAAAAAAATAATTTGGAATTGTTTTCTTTTTTATGAATTTTTTTTTACATAAAGCAACATGCTTTATAAAAAGTTATAAGCTGCAAAAACATAATATTTTGTGAAAGAATTCTATGCGTTGGTCTGATGGTTAAGGTGTTCATTGTTTAAAATGTGACTTGAGTTCAAGTCATGTTAGTCCCGTTAATATTTTGCAAAAATGTAATATTGTGTGAAAGAATCTTGTATGTTAACTTGATGGTCAAGGCATTCACCACTCCAAATGTGGTATGAGTTCAAGTTGCGTTGTTAAAATTTTTGTGAAATACACAATTAAATAACAAAATTTATGCACAATATCTATTACGTATATGTAAAAACGATTATTTTTTACAATAATTTAAAAACAGCTCTTAAAAATATTGTGTATATATATGTAATTAATTAAACCTGCCTTATATATGATTAGTAGCCGCTAGCTATGTACGCCTACACAAAAGGCTCCGGTTTCTAAATTTTTTCCATTTTAGAACTCGGTTTAATATTGTAGAATTAATTAGTTAATATTTTATCAAAAACATTAATTAATTTATAGAATCTAAATTACTTTTACAGAATTACGTCAAGTTCTTAAGATATTACCTGATTATGTATTTATTTTAACAGTAAAGATTCTTTTTAGAAAACCCTAGCTAGCTAGGTTAGCCATAAATAGGGGATTAGAAATTAGGTTGTAGACAAAAGCTTTGAAGGTTCCTTTGATTGAATTTCGACATTTCGCTTTCTTCCTAGCTAACAAGCATGGGTACCAAATCTTGGTTTCTGTTTCATAGCATGCAGCCCCTCCTCCCCTTTGCATGGTTTTGTTGGACAGAAATCGGTTAACCGGTATCATAGAATTAGAGAAGTGTTGAACTCGTTTAAACCGGTTGAATCGCTAAAAAAAAATTAATTTAGAAAAACCAATTGAATTGGCTAAAAATCAGTTCAAATCGATGATCCGACGTGATTCATTCTTTTGAAAACCTTATTAGCTTTCTTTCATTGTTGGTTTTATATTCAATGGAGTCGGAAGGCAGATATTAGAGACATTGAACGCATGAAGGAGTGTTGATAGGGGTGCTTCGTGATTTGGTCATGTCGTGGAGAAAATCAACTGAAGCACAAGCAAAGCAGAAGCAGGAGAAACGCATGTTCATGCACCAAATGAAGAGGCTTCACTTTCTTCAACACTTTGGTTCTAAGTAATAATATTATAATGTTTGATTGATTGAATAGAATAATGAAAAGGAATAAATCGTAAATTTATTTGTATTATCAATATATTACAAACTTCGAAAATATTTCACTAAATATTCAATTTTAAAATTATGTTTGAAATAATACAAAATATGATTTAAAAAATAATAATTACTAATTCATGTATAATATTACTTATTAAAAACTTATTTTTAATATTAATAAATAAATTTATAAATATTAATTACACATTATTATTTATGAATAACATCCTTATTTATAAATATTTTCATTATTAATAATTAAATATTAAATATAACAATTTCAATTCCTCTCTCCTCATTATCTTTTATCATTTCCCTCTTCTTTTTTACCGATTGTTTCTTCTTTGCTTTTTATTTTGTTCTTATCCCTATCCATATCTTTTTCTTCTCTCCTTTCACAAACCTTTACAAACCCTGTTTTCCGATAATTTTCCGACGAGTTCACCAGTATTTGCTGTCGTTGACCAATTTCTTTCACTCTCCAAAAACTACCACAAATAGATCTTCATCTTCTCTCTTTGATACTTTTAATTTTTTTTCTCCTAAATCAACCTCTAAAATGGTAACTCTAATTTTAAACAGAAAAAACAAATAAAAAATATCAAAATTTCACTTCTATTTCTACCGGAGATCACCAATTTTTTTTAGATAATTGCATGTTTGTGTTCGAGGAAGATGCTGATTTTATGGTCTTTTTAAGTTTCACTTCTATGTCTCTTCTTATTTTCTGATTACATGTTTGTGTTTGAGAAAGATGTTAATTTTATGGTCTTTTAGAATTCACTTCTATCTCTTCTTATTTTTTAGATAATTGCATGCTGATTTTTATGGTCTTTTTTTCACTTTTATGTCTCTTCTTATTTTTTAGATGATTGCATGTCTATGTTTGAGGAAGATGCTGATTTTTATGGTCTTTTTAAGTTTTTAGTTTTAATTTTTCCGGCAAGTTGTTCTCCGGCATTACTATCTCCGGTGAGAGTTAGTTCCCTCTCCCTACACGGTTTTCACTATTTTAAGTGGGGATAAAATTGTACATTACTTTTATTTTGTTATTCGGTGACACCCGTACTAACCATTCTCAAAGAATTGACTATTACAGCCTTGCAAATAAGAAGGGAATAATAGCCCATTCCGTGGAATGGGATTCATTCCAACACCATAGAGCATGGAATGAGACCCGAATAGGAACCCTATTCAGGTGAACCAAATCTATTTAATAAAAGAAATGAGTGATTTATTCAAAGTTTGTTATTATTATTATTTTTTAGTTTACTAGTACAATTTTAGATACAAGCATATGTAATCACAATACAAAACACGAATCAGAACCTAAACCAAAATTTTAAATCTCACACATGCTTGAATTTGAACTTCGAATAATCTTGGAGAAAACTCACACGTGATTGAACTTATTTCTTAGAGGAATCGAATTAGAATTATTATATTTTTGAATTGAGTTAAAATGTAATTTTATCACTATAAAAGTTTTACAATTTTTGAGGGATTAAACTATAAACTTCCCATTTAAGAGGGGCCAAAATTAAATTTAAAAAAAGGCCTAAATGCATTCTCACCATTTAACTAACTAAAAATTTTGCAATTTCAAAAGAGACTAGAAGAACAACTTTTCAATTTGGGAGAGGGGTAAGGTCATACCTGATGCTCTGCCTCTAGTTAAACTCGAATATGAATGCTCAAAGTTCCAAAACTATTATTATGGTATGAAAACAAATAGTTTAGTGCAAAATAAAAATTAATAGAATATTCGAAGTTGCACTAAATGTGCTTAAAAAGTGGTCCAAAGCATGCAAACAATTCACTATACACTTTACCCCTTTCCTCGGAGGAAGCTATCTAGTGCCAAGTTTAAGTTTAGCATATAATCTTCTTAGTAAAACTTCAAATGACAAATCATCAATTGAGTTGAATCAACTGAAAGTTGTAAGAACCTAAAATTTCAACTAAAGTTCAATCGAATTTCATTTCCAAAACTCTATTCAAGATTTATCTATTAAAAATGAACACGATTCCCATGCTCGATTATTTATCCTCAGGCTCAAATACAAGTTCAAAATTGAAAATTTCAACACTAATTAGAAATAAAAAGCTTCATTAACCTCATGAGCTACTCAATTCAAATATTAAGATACTAGAATTGTCTTCTTTAATACCTTGAAAGCTCAGTACAACTCAATAATGACCTAGTTGAACTCAAGTGCTTTTTTTTCCTGAGTCAAACCCAAATGATACGTGAGCCCATATCTCTCGTTTATCCCCCATCCCCTCCCTTCAATTTCTACCAACACTTCAAACATTAATTAAAGCTTAGCATAATCACATAATTTACAGTTAGAAGTTCCCACTTCATAACTTTCTTAAAACCTCAGCAGCAACATAATACAAAAAGAACATCGTAAAATTCGATTCCATTTACAACCTAATTGCATTTCTACTACAATGCAACGTACATTCTGCAAGTAAGTAATGGAGAGGTCTTAAATAAACCAAGAAGTAAGTAACATGGATCGATAGAGAGAGAGATTGAGAGAGGTGCAAGGAAAAAGGAAAATATAAAGACACCAGAACTAAATTCATTGAACAGTTGATTGTGTGAAGAACAAAATATTATGATTGTTACAACAGGCAGTTTTCATCGAACCCCAAAAATAAATAGTAGACACAATTGAGCGGGTATAGAGACTATGTTGCCAAAAATACCTAGAAACCTCCATTGGGAAGCCAAGGAGCCTCCAAAGGTACAAACTTGCACAAAAATGTTGAAGATAAATGCGTACCTCAGCAGAAATTTAGATCAGTAAGACTGCCACTCAAGATCTGCAAGAAGGTAGAGTGATGCCTCCGCAGCAAGCAGCTATTATTATGTACAGTAACAGAACAATCAAGCATGTCAACAGTGCCCTGTACACACAGACATGTAAGTTTCCTCATGTGGAACTGAATATGTTCCTAAGAACCGAGTAGTTTCAACTATAATATCAAATTAAAATGATTCACGAAATTAATTTAAGATATTAAAATGATTTCTATTGACATGCATGTATGATAACAGCTGATAATGGCAAACTAGCAATACAGTCTGACAAGTTTTTCACACAAGTTACGAGTAGCCTAGGAATAGGGAACATCAGTTACAACTCCATTCCGACGCTTTCCTCAATTTTTCATGTCATCCCTTATAAGCAGGTTTTGTACACAGTACTTTATCAAAAAAAAAAAAAAAAAGGTTTTGTACACAGTACATGAATTAGAAGAATCAGAAACTTGAAGACTTTGATTAAACACAATTGAGCAAAGTTTCTTAAGCTCAGTGGCAGAACAAAAGGCCTATATAAAATAACTCTAGAAGGCATATTCAAATCTAGCCAGTTATCTCTCTCTTGAATTTTCATTGTTTTGCAAGTCTATAACAACTAGTTTTTTCCCCCTTTTGCTATGTTCTATTTATGTCTTTCATTCTCCCGTTGGTTCCCTTCCTTGGATGTGGGCAGCCAAAGTCAATATTTTTGTTCCAAGATTGTAGCTAATAGGAATTAATAAAGGCTAAAATACTAAGAAGACCCACATTTTCACTTTTCTTAAGCAAGTCCCCTATACTTTTATTTTACAGTATCCAAACAAGCCCTTATCCTTTGATTTATACCTACATAAGCCCTTATTCCAAATAGAAGGTTGATTTATGTTAGGGGTTTATTTAGGTATCAATTCAAGGTTATATTTGGGTTCAAAGTACAGGTAAAGGTCTTATTTAGCTGTAAATTAAAGGTTATGAGCTTATTTGGGTATAACTTATGTATAGGGGCTTATGTAGATTAAGTAGTAAAGTTTAGCTGTTTTTTCATTATTTAGCCATTAATAAATGGGCTATTTGTTTGTATTTCCATAAAACAAAATAAGATATATAAAGAATTTAAATTACTCACAAGAGTTTGGCATTTTTCATCCAAAGAGCTTGACGGAGGCGTTTAGATTGTTTCTTGAAATGGAATGCACCATCTTTCATCGTTGCAGTTTTGTCAACAAGAAGTTCAATCCTGTCGCCTCTTTCAAGTATTTTCTCAATGTTTTCCACCATAATTGTACGAATCTGAAATTTAAAAATTAATAACAAATTCAGGGCACAATAGTCACTTGATGTGCTGCCATTCAACTTACAATGTTAATGTCACAGACAATAACAAGCATAAGGATTTTTTTGCAGAGATCCTGATCTAAAGTGTTTTCCCCTTAAAGAACTGGCTAACACTAGTAATGAAACTGGTATATTGTTCGTAAGGTTGAAAAACCTCATTCCAACAGGGTTAGAGATTTGAATTTCAAAGACATTATGCAGTGAAAACAATTGCCGAGGAACTACAATGCAAAGGTAATTAACTTAGCCTGAATAAGAGCAAGTAATTTTGTAACACTCTAAAGAACCCATCCACACATCATGACAGACACCAGATACAAAAAAAAAAAAAAAAAAAAGATTA
This sequence comes from Gossypium australe, assembly GCA_005393395.2. Classification (NCBI taxonomy): domain Eukaryota; kingdom Viridiplantae; phylum Streptophyta; class Magnoliopsida; order Malvales; family Malvaceae; genus Gossypium; species Gossypium australe. Next base: position 24,677,017 of record CM016622.1, read on the forward strand.
GGAAAATCCAAAAGATGAAAAAATAATGAAGTTCCAGCTATAGCAAGATACTTGCCTCACCCACTTCACCTCTAACACGATTGAGAGTATCTGCACTAGGATTATTAGAGAAAAACTCCATTTGTTGATGTAGCACCCGCGAGAATTCATCATTCATTGCATATGCAGGTGCATAATGAGCCACTTTGCCATAGTTTTTCATGAACCTCATGTGAATATCCTCCAAGTACGAAAATGGAATTCTCCCTGCATTGAGGCAGGGTAATTAATAGTGACTCATAAAGGATATCTTCTGTTTCTTTTACTTTTATCAATGAGATAAAGCTGTATACAAATTAATATCCATATTTTAAATGATAAAATCAAGCCAAACCCCCAACCCCCCAAAAGGAAACACATTAAATTTTTTGCAAAAAACAGTAAAGTAATCCATAGTAATGAAACTGCTCATAAGCTTAATGTACAAAGCGATTGTTATAATGATACAGAAATTATTAGAACTTCTATGAAAGGAAAATAGGATAAATAAAATAGAATAACATGCCAATTTTTATCTCCATAATGGGGGAAAAAAGGAATGAAAAAACTACTAATCCAAAATGAAAGCAAAGGAGAAATTTGATGATTTTGAATGGAATTGTTCAAAGCTATTCTTCGAGAATACCCCAATGTTAGCTTCAAATAGAAGTTGTTAGTTGCGTCAAATGTATCTAATCTGAACCTAAGGTGTTGGAAATGGATCCATGAGAGAATATATGAATAATTTAGTGTTTTAAGGGCAATAGAATTAACTATATATATATATATATATATATATATATATATTAAATTCATGTGATTAACAGTGATTCTCTAGCTACTGATTAAGCACCAAAAACGAACCCTAAACTCTAAAAGAAAGAAATCAAAATCCCTTTCACTACTTCAATTGTCGACATTTAGAAACTCGTAACAGAGCTCGAGAAGATGTAGAATTTTAGAAATGATGAAGTAAAAGAATCGTACTTCCGAAGTTATCGTTAGCCATACAGAGGAAACAAAGGCCATCGGATCTAAGGATATGAAAGATATAACGATCTTGCGAGAAGCATAATCTCGAATCAGCCTCCTCCGGAAGTTTCTCCAGCACCCTCCGTGCCACCGCCCCAGCGTTCCCCGTCACGGCGCTAAACTCCGCTAGAACCACCGTGCCTCGAGCCACCACCGCGTAAAGGATCGCCATCGAGAATTTTTTTTTCCTTTTTTGTTAATTTATTTTTCTTTTGCTTCAGAAAGTAAAAATTGTTTAATTATTTATGAAAACAGTTAAGATAAAATTCATACTAATTACATTTTAATAATTCTTTCTTCTCCTTTTGTCGTTGAAACCAAGCATGTATCATAATTTTGGTTTAGCTAACTTTCTTTTGTTACCTAAATTTTAGTACATTTTCTAATTGATGTTAAAAGAAATAAGGATAATATAATTTTTTACCACCAAATTTTGTAATACGTATAACATTTTGGGTAAATTACTAATATAATCACTTTTATTTATCTCATGTTATATTTTAATCACTGAGTCGTTAATTGCCATTGACGGTGTAACGAGTGACTTCTTGCCATCAAGATGTAACAATGAGTGCAACGATTCGAGTTAAGAGGCGAAGGTTCCGAGGGGCGGGACAACCTGATAGTGAGATTAGTCGGGAAAAAGCCAAGGCGTCAAGAGATTTCAAAAGCGAATAAAGTCAGTGCCATTCCGAAGGTGCAATGAGGGCATTACGAGAATGAGTGGAGGGAGAAGGCCAATGTGCAGAGTTCGTGACCATTGCACAAGATGCATCCCATGGAGGTTTATCGATTAGATGGAGATCATTTGACCCACGAGAATTAGCCCGATTCAAAAAGTTGTTGGACAAGCTTGTTAGACTGAAACATGGTTAGCCCAATACTGTAGATATGGAAACATAGGCTACCTTGGTAAATATGAGAACTAATATTAGAAGATTGAGGGAAATCATATCTTATAAGATTAGATTATATTTGATATTGTAATCTTGTAAATCTCTTGATTTAAGGGATAGACTTAATCTCGTCTGTCGATGTAACTTGATTTAGACCGTTGATTTTGGAGGAGCTCAACTATAAATAAAGAGTGTCCCTCACTTATAAATCATCCATTGTATAGAGTAATAGAATTCTTTGATAGTATTTACTTAAACACCTCTCGTGCATTGTTTTGTGTGGCTATTATGTTCATTAAGACTTCTTTTGTTTGTGTTGCTTTCGCTATATAAATTGGTGCCTTGGAGGAATTCTTTTGTGAATCCTCAATTGTTTGGTGATTAGGCTGACTTAGGTGTACTTGCATCGAAAAGATCGCATAAGGCTGCATGGATTACAAGACTAAAGTTCTAGTCCCGTGACACAAGTATGTGGAAGTCAAAAATATTTTATTCAATTGCATCTGTTGAAGGCTTGGCTCCACCAATTAAGTTAAGCGTTATAATGTTGTATAGACCGACTTTTCACTAGCATCTCATCTACATAGACTTCCACAGACAACCCATGTGATTCTTAAAGATGTGAAAACATTATGACAAATCAATAAGTTTCAACTTCAATTACTAAAAACAAAGTTATCATTAAGGTCCATGTGTTTTTTGGTCGTAGCATAAAAAGGTGTCCATGAAGCTCATAAGTTGGTACCTTATAAAAGTCTCAACCGATCTATTAATGGAGGAGAGTGAACATTAATTTTTGGGAAAAGCTTTGTTTAAGTTGGTAAAATTTATACACATTCACCACTTCCCTTTTTTTCTAACCATAACAATGTTGACTAACCATTTAGGGTATCTTATATCATGGATAAATCCTACTGCAAGTAGCTTGTTTGTTTTTTCTCAGATTGCAAAGATTCGCTTCGAGGCAAATCTGTGCTTATTTTGGCATATTAGTGTTATTTCAGGATTGACATTGAGTGAGTAGTGAATAATGGCATTCATGTATAATCTTGCCATATTTATTGCAAGTACCATGCAAAAATGTTAATGTTATTTAGGAGAAAGGCAGACCTGGGGGTTGACTGCTTTGCTTATGTTCACTATGAGGTCGAGATTTGTTGGCTAAGTTAAAGATCTTCTATTTTGTTAGTTGATTGAGCTCTTGGTTGCACGTCTTCCTAGTGATTAAGGTTTTTTAAAGTTAAGGGCAACATTAAATGAGGCTGCAAGTTAGATGGAAATTGTTAGATTTTCCAAGATGTTTTCCTGCGACCTTATTCTAATTCTAGGGAACATGTTGTAGCTATTTGTAAGCAATCAACTGCCTCTGTTGGCTTCGTTGGTCTGGTGAAATTGAAAGGAACATAACATGAGTGTAGGATGGTTAACGAGGGTCGTAAGATGTCACACTATTGCTAGAGGTGAATGGCATTGTATGGGGGTAAGTCGTTAAGTATTGGAAGGGGATTTAGAAGGTTTTGGTAACATAAACAAGTAAGGCTTATAGTCAAGCTTATAAGGGTAGCATTGGGGAAAGGAATGTTAGCTTTAAGGGTGTGATCCATGGTTCTTTTCTCAATGTTTATAGGTGATGTCAAATATTAACGATTTGAAAATTAATGCACTTATGAGATAAAAAGAATTCTATAAATGTGCCAAAGTATGTGTTATAGGATGTTTTCAGATATTTAAATTAAAAGAAATGAAATGGGCTAAGAAAAGTAATAATAAGACAAAAGAGAAGATGCTTTTAAGGTCGTCATTTGCATGAGAGTGAGTGGAGATTAAGTTGTCCCTTACATATGATTGATTAAGATATATATCTGTGATCGACGATACTATACCTCTAACCCTTTTGTTTGTTCATCTTACCATTCAACTTAAGGAGTTAATAAGTATTTGCCAACCCTAATTGGAAATTTATAAAGTATGGGTCTTCAGGATTGTTGGTTACTTAGAGTGTGAGGCTTGCTTGATGAGCTAGATGAGCTAGTATAATAAAAGTCGTATCATAAAATAGACTGCTAAATTCTTATTTTTTTTTTTTTTTTACAAATATATGTGGTATAAACTTGTTTAGATAAGTTGCAAGCTGTTTTATAAAACTGTACAAGTTACAAGAAAGGGTATTCATACAAGTCCTTAAGTTTGTGTTTTGTGTAAGTAAACTAACTATACAAGTTACAACAAAGGGAATTCATACCCATGATTATTCACAAAGGAGCTTCCTTGTTCATTGAAAAACTTGGATTGGGGGTCCATGGAATTATCATCTCCCATTTTCAAATCATGAATGCTGGACCTTTTCTTGTTTTTTTCATTGACGGAGTTGAGACGAAGAAAATACTTCTGTGCATGGCTCGCTACTTGAGTTGGCGTTCTTGAAACGACGGCGTTTCTTGATATGCTCCTCCAATCTCCTTTCCCATACTTTTGGAGTCCAATCAGAAATAGTCTATCCAATAATAGTAACAAAAAAAATTACTATTTTTCCTTTTTCTTCATAAAAGTTTAACTTGAAAATTTTTAATTTTGAAAAATTATAATATATCTTTAAGTTATATTTTAAAAAAAGAAAACAGGATATGTGGCAAATTTTACTATGTACCTAAGAGAGTAACCCTCTATTATACTCAATGGTGGCGGAGCGTAGTAGAGACTAAGGGTGTTCAATCGGTTAACTGACCTGAACTATCATTAATCGAATTAACCGATCCTTTTAAACTCTTAACCATTAATTAAACCGATTTTTTTTAAATTAACCGAACCAAATGTAAACTAATTAACCGAATTAACTGACTGATTAATTTATACTTCCAAAAATTAACCAAACTGACCGACCCCGATCGAATACTTATATATTATACTATTATTTATTAAATTCGGTTAATTTGGTTAACCAACCAATTTCGAACCGAATTAACTGTTAACCGACCTCCGACCGAATTAATCCGGTTAATCAATCAATTAACCGAATTCGATCGATTAACCGAATTTGATCGGTTAACCGAATTAATTCGATTTTACCCGAAATTTGAACACCCCTAATAGAGACTCAGGGGACCATGGCCCCCTAAAATAGTAAATTTTCAAATTAAATCCTTTATAATTTATAAAATTTTAAATTAGTAATAATAAAATTACACTTTGCTCCCTCTAAAAATAATAAAAATTGATTTAACCCTTTAAAAAATATAAATATATAGACTATTAAAATAATGAAATTACATTTTTACTATCGTAAAAATATACAATTTAATTCTATCCTTCCAAAAAAAAATTTCTAGCTCTGCCACTATGCTAAATTCAATGTAAATTAGTTTGATATATTTAATCTCTCTAATTTTTAACATGTCCAAATAATTAACATATTTAACTAGTTAATTAAAATGTTGACATTGATTTTTTCTTTTAAAAAAAAAATCTATTTACTTATAATGTTGACTTGAATTTTTTTTTTTTGTCTTAAATGCTAACATGAACTTTTTTCTCTTTCTTTTTTGTCTTAAAGGTGTTTTTATCTTTTTAACTAAAAAGATTACTATATAGTTGACTTTCGAAATTGTTCAAAAATATTTGGTTGATATCTAAATTTTTTATTGAGTTCAGTTGGTATTTGAATTTGTATTTTATCACATATTTTGGTACCTTCACACTAACATCATTAATTTGTGCTAACGTAACACTGACAACTAACCACACAATAACACGTAGTAATCTCTCATTATGACATATGTCAAATATAACTACAAAACACTAAAAATATTTAAAAATATATAAATTAAGAAAAAAACTATTTTTTTATATCAAGAATGAACCTGGACATATGACTATCTAGGTTTAGATACTAGTTGTCCAGATTCATTCAAGTTACATTTTTATTAATTTTATATGTTTTTTATATTATTAGTTTAAACTTAAAAAATTTTAAATTTTAAAATATAAAAATTAATAAAAAAATATAAAATATTTTTCACATCAAATGAACCAAAACAACCATTTGTCTCCATTTATTATTGATGTGTTTTTAGTAATTTTATATGTTTTATTTTTTTTATAAAATAGTGGTTTCTGTGTTATTGCTATTTTGAAACATATATAAATATAAAAATATAATATAAATTTATAAAAATTTTAAATATAAAAAATAAAATTATAAATATATATAATTACTGAAAAAAAACTGCATCTAGAGTCACCTGGACAAATGGTTGTCTGAATTTATTTGAAAAAAACTACATCTAGAATCACCGGCACAAATGGTTGTCTGAATTTATTTGAATATAGTCAAAACATTAGTCTAGATTCATTCTTTATGTAAAACTTATTATTATTTTTTATCAAATAATAATAATAATAATAATAATAATAATAATGATAATAAAGCACAATATTTTATAAAAAAATTAAAAATATATATATACTAAAATCACATTTAGAATAAACCCATTCCCACATTTCATTCAAGGAATATTTTTTATTAATTTATATATTTTTAAAGACTTAAAAAAATTATTTATGTTTGTCATGTGCATAATTAGAGGTTATCACGTGTTATCGTGTGATTGGTTGGTAATGTCATATCATTATAAACATACAATGTTAGTATGGAAATACTAAAGTCTACGACGGAATACAAGTTCAAGTACCAACTAAATTCAAAAAATAATTTAAATACTAACTAGATATTTTTGAATAAGTTTAGGTAGTAAATTGCATATTAACCCGAAATACTTAAGAATGTTAAACTTTTTGGGCATTATAGAAATAAAAGGAACAAATGACCAGAGACGAGAGTATAGGGACTAAATGTTAATTTTGACCATAGTTGAGGGAGCAAAAGCAAAAATAGATCATTTAGGTAAATAATTCTAGGTTCTAACCTGTGTTCTTCTTCGGTCCAAGGGACTCCTTTCCTTCTTTCGCTTTCCCGTTCCTTTCCTTTGGATCCAACCCAAACTTGGCTCCTACCTGACTCGTTAACCCAACTCGCTGATTCCAACTCACCCTCATAACTCGGCAATTCGACTCTTCCTGACTCAATCTCCAAAACATCATGCTCCAAATCCTCGTAATGTCTCCGAACATCCGCCGCCGACTTCCCCGGAACTTGGGCAGCGATTTTTTCCCACCGGTCGGACGATTCGTCGTTGGAGAACATAACCAAAGCTCGCTCGAACAGCTTATCTTGGTGCCAAGACCAGGCCGAGGAAGCATCATCGTTGGTTCGGATCATAATTGTAAATTGAAATTTGAGTGTGTATTGTCTGAGAAAATTGATGCTTGTTTGGATTGGGGGTGAGTGGGTGTTTTATAAGATATGAATCTGATTTTGATTTTGATTTTCTTTTTGTTTTTTAGTTTTGGATTACGTTAACTTTCGGCTATCTTTGACTAAAAACCAATTGATCTGATGAGATGAGATCATGTTAAACACGTTTCGCCATTATTTTTCTCCCTTTTGATACTAAAATGATTCTCAATTAAATTTAATATATTTCTTTATTTTTATTTTTATCTGTAAAATGTAAACTCTTTATTACTTCATCAATAACTGAAGCTGTTTTGTCATATGTCGGTGGGAAAATCTTTTTTATTAAAAGTTTCCAATTGATTCCGCTATTTTCTGATTGTTAATGGCGGAAAGTTTTAAAAGGCTGCTCTCTTTCTTTTTTTTTTTTCTTCAATTTAGCATTTCTTAAAATAATCGGAATGATCTGTTAGTTGCTTAAACAACTTTTGAGATTTCATTTTTTATGTGATTGATTTAAAAAATAATGTTTAATTGATACTATTATTAATCGATTTTGTTAAACCAAAATATGTGTATCAAAACATAATATTTATATTTTCAGAATTTATTCTTTAAAAATTTACTAAAACTATTTGGTTTTTATTATATTTAAAAAACAATCAATGAGGTATTCGCTCCATTGACAATGGTGGAGATTTTGGATATTAAGTATCCATGTTCGAGATTTATCATGCACAATTTTATGTGTGGGTCTCCGAGTCTCATTGTATACTGTTGTCATTAGTCTAGATTTGTATCCGTTTTTAGTTGATGTAATAGTTTGATTTCACGATGTGATTACTCAGACTATCCGTTTGTAATAGTTTGATAGTTGTGGTTATCATTCAAAAAAAAAAAACAACAACACTTGACTAGAAGTGGAGTGAACTAAATTTTAATTGGATAAAGTATATTATTAGTCATTTAACTATTAGTAAATTTTCTTTTATCATCCAACTATGAAATGTTACAAAATAATCACCCAATTATTTAATTTTTTTTCACTAGATCTTTAATGGTTGTAGCTTTTAAAATTGACATAATAGCTACTTTAACCCTCAACTTTTGTACATTGAATCAATTTAGTCTTAATTCTAAGAAATCTAATACTCAAACATTTATGTATTATGTAATTTGGTCGAAACACCCAAAAATCTAAAATAATAATTTTTATATTTTCTCATTCTTTTAAAATTAACCCTCAAAATAACAACTAAAAGCAAACCTACAGAAAAAAAAATACCATATTACACAATGCGTAAATGTTGAGGGTTACTTTTTAGAATCAAGATTAAATAGTTATAATTTATAAATGTTGAGAGTTAAAATTACTATTATGTTGATTTTAAAAGTTGTTACCGTTAATCAGCAAGTGACCAAAAAAATAATATTAAAAATTAAATAATTAATTTCTAACTTTTTTATATTTGAATGACAAAAAAAAATACTACTAACATAATTTACCCATTTTAATGTTATAGTATTACAAGTGCATACTTTAGAACAAATTGGTGCAATGGAATATTCTGGACTGCCATGCAACACCACATTTTTAATTAGTTAGTTCAAGTTGGTTGTTTCAAAGTTAGTAAGATATTTTATTTTGGGTGTTGTAGAATATAAGGTTAATTAGTTGTAAGTCTTAGCCACTTTTGTAGACTCTTATCTTTTTAAGATCAACTATTAAATAATTTTTGTGGAATGGAAGAGATTCTAAATTCATTCTTATCCGATTAAGGATCATGAGAGAAGAGACAAATCAACTGATTCTGGTTGGTTGAATATTTTTATTTTTATTTTTTTTTAATTCTTGATTATCATTTCAACAATTTCAAATTTATTTATTTTTAGATTACAATGTGTATAAGATATCTGAATAATTTCATTTTAATTTATCCTTCCAATCCAATAAAATATTGCAATTGGATTGTTGTATATCTAAGGTGGGCTTGGATGAGTGGTGCGTTTACCTGTTGTTAGTGTAAAACAGAGGTGGCGGTGAGATTAGATGCTGTAACGTAGGACAAATAGTAAGCTAAATGCACCGCACTACACCCCACCACCCATCTAAACCCACTCTTAGTATTATGTGTAGGATAGATAGATGTTGTCTGATAAACTAAAACATTAAGTTCCGAAAAAATTAGAGTTGAAATTTTAAATACTGAATTTAAGTTATAAAACCGTTTTAATATATTACTACAAATTAATTACAAAATATAATTAGATTGTTTGATAAATATAACTTATAAATTATAAAACAATATATTCTACATTTTATCTTTAATTTTAAAATATTTCATCTTATTCTAAACAAAATTCTAATTTTAAACATAATTTTTATAGGATAATATAATGTTAAAATAAATACAATAAAATTGAATTAATTGAAAATATTCCCTATTAAGTAATAAGTAGCTCTTATCTACTTATTATTTCCACATTTTTTTTTGGATTATCAAACATGTGTAAAAATTTAAATAATTTAAAATATTAATTTTTAATTGATTTAATTTTCTCAATGGTTTATCAAACAAATCCTTAGTTGAATTTAATTAATTTAACGTGAGTTGAATTAATCTAGTTAGACTTGTAATAATTGACTTTTATCGAAGTTATTAATATAATTAAGGGTTAATGTATACGGAAGTATTTAAATTTGACAATTTATATCTACTTAATAAAAAAATTTTACACTACTATAAGCTAATATACTCCCCCTTCAATAAAATCGTCTTTAAATTTTAGTATTTTTTTAAAATACAACATATTTTATTGTTACACTCATTACTTACTAATTATAAGTGATAAAATTTTTTATTCATCCATAATAACTCAAATCTCCACGAAAAAGTTTTAATTTCTAAAGACATTATTGAAGCTGCTGCTACCATGTCCCATCATTTTAACACCTGATTTTATCTGTTAATAAATGCCAATTAGTTCTGGCCAAAGGCCAATAAATAAAAGAAAAGAAAAGAAAAGAAATGCCAATTAGAGACTATGCTTTGGAAGATGAAAGTTGCAAAACTGCAGAGTCTGTCTGACAAAAAACTTGCTTAAGACTGAGATAATCCTACAAACCAATGTTGCTTCTTAATGTAATGTTGTTTAAACTAATCAATGCAACTTTTTATTCTCAAAATTAAAACAAAATTATATAATCAATTACATTGACATTTATGTAATATAATATAATATATATATATATATATATATATATTTATTAATACGCAGCCATCACTCAACTTAAGCAACCCAGGTAGCTCTTGTATAAACTCGATTATGAGTTCGAGACCCCTCAATTTCGAAAGTTGGACGGAAAAGTGGGAGAGTTGAAATAAAAATATAAGTTTAAAAAATAAGTTTCGATAAAAGTAAAGCCTATTTTTTAAACGAGTCAAGTTTCGGGTAAAATTTTAATGTTTTTAGTGTATTTCATTTAGAGGTGCTCATGGGTCGGCTTGGGCCTACGCAAGGTACTTAGACCACTTTTTTGCCCAAGCCCGACCCGATTTAAGAAAAGTAAACCCGATCCCGATCCCGATCCAGCCTACTTATATTTTCTTTTTTTAGATTAATTTTTATTTAAAATATAATACACTAAATGCACTAAAAAAAGTTAAAATAAACTTTTTTTAACACATTAAAAGTTATTTATAATAAAAAAACACCACTATAAATATAATACATGTTTTACTATATTAAAAAATAAATATAATAAATAATTTATTGTATTAAATATAAATTTTAAATTTTTATATTTGGTTTGGGTTAATTTTTTTTTAGGTCATAGGTAATGAGTTTAATTGTTATTGGAGTAGTGATTTAATATAAATATAAATATAAATTATTATTTAACATCTATAATTAATATAATATTGTTTTATAACATAATATTCGGGTCTGGTTCATGCCAAAAAATTGCCCAAGGCTCGGCCTATATAGAAAACAGGCCTTACATTTTACCCAAGCCCATTTTTTAAGCATCGAATTTTGTCCAAACTCTCTTATTTTCGGGTGAGCCTTTGGGCTTGGGCGTGTGGCCCGACTCATGAGCAGGTTTAATTTGATGTGTTATATTTTCACATTTGTTTTTATATAAAAATAATATAAAAATTTAATATGGACAAGTTAGGCTCGAATTTAGCATTTTTTATCTGGGTTGGGTTTGGGCAAAATTTTGGAACCATTTTTTAAGTCGGGACCATGTCTAAAAAATAGACCTAAACATTTATATTGGCTCGGACTGACCCATGATTAGTTCTACTAGTGTACCATTTCTTCTCTAATTTTAATTACAAACCTTCAAAATCTAAGAGCCCATAACAATAAGAACGCGGTGATTAGTAGTAAACACTTTAAGAGGAAAACCCTTATTTTCAATTATAGATAGGGATATTTACATTTCGGTTAAAATTAAATTAACTGATTGAACTGGTCTAATTAGTTAATCGGTCGGTAGCCGAATTTAGTTCGGTCGAAGGTCAATTAATGATTTTTTGAAATTTTGGCTATCGATTAGATCAGTTTGAAATCGGGTAATTAACTAAATTAACCAATTAACCGAAATATTTGTGTTTTCACCTCCATTATTTGTAATGTCTTATTTGTTGTTTTCACCTCCATTTAAAATTTTTTGAACTATTAAATAAAAGAAAATGAAAATTATTTTAACCAAAAGACAAAAACATATAAATTTCGGTTAATTTAGTTAACCCATTGAATTAACTAAAATATTTCAATTCAGTTAATGTATTTGAAAAAAAAATTGATTGGATAAACGGTTAAAATTTTTTACATTTTAATTAATTCAATTCAGATATTAACCCACCGTTTCAACAGAAAGATGTAGAGTAAGTTTTGACTTAATATGTCCGTATCGATTGTTGTAATGGCACTGGACATTCATTTAGGCTCTGTTTGTTTTACTAAAAATGACTTCCGAAAAATGATTTCTGAAAAATGATCTACTTTTTTGAAAAAGTTAATAATTTCTAGTGTTTGGATGAATTTGTTTAAAATATTTTCCGTTGTTTGGTAAATTTCTTAATAATATTGTATAAAAGTTAATTTCAATTAAACAAACATACATTTGAGATTTTCTTTTTTTTTTATTGTTTAATTGAATTTATTTTTATCTATAATTTTATATTTTACATTGTTTTTGCATATATTAAAAATATTATGTTAAATTCAGATTCCATGACTACTAAGTGAGTATTTTTTATTTAAAAATGTGACATCAATAAAATTGACAAAAAAATTAACGATGTCAACAATTGGACTTGATTTTCAAATTTGAAAAGTAAAGGAACTAAATTCTTGAAAATAAAAGTACAAAGACTAAATTACAAATCTATGAAGTGTACATAGATTTATGACATATTTTAACCTTTATACTACAAAACATTTATTATTAATATATTTAATTGTAATATATATTTATTATTAAAATATTAATATTGAATATTTTCAATAATATGTGAATAATATTATTTAAAATTATTATTTTAAAATTTATTATTAAAATAAAATTGAAATATTAAATAATTTATTAAAATAATAAATTATATTTATTATATGACTAAATATAAATAATTAAATATGTATGTTTAATAATATTGAAAATATAGTATTTTATATATTTTAAAAATAAAAATAAAATTTATTATCAATATAATAATATTAAGCTTGATTTAAGTTAATTTTTATATAAAAATAAAATTATCTATAGATAGGCTCTTTTCCAGAAAATGATTTACGTTTTTCAAAAGGGTAAATTATTTTATAGAAAAAATGACTTATTTTACCTTGACCTGTAAATCATTTTCCGTTGACCAAACTATTTTCTATAAAACAAACACAAGAAAATACAAAAAATATTTTTCATAAAATCTTTTACGTGTAAACAAACGGACCATTAGTTTTTCCGCTCCTCAAAGTGTTGTATTACTTTTTTTTAGAAGACTTGCTTGCTACCTTCGGCTTAGAAACCACCTTTGTCACGGGATATATTTTTTCTTTGACTTATTTGATTGGGCTGATGACTCCCACTTCACTTGAAAGGCCTTTTTTTCATCCTTGTCTTGTGCTTGTAAAGAACCCATTAGATCATCAAAGATAAGTCAATAGCAGCTACTACATGTTCAGACATTGGAGTCAAACTCCTCAATAACTTGATTCAACAATCTTTTGACTAGTTTCCTCTCCAAAAGACCTCATTTGATTCATAATTGTAGACATTTGATAACACTCTAGAATGACATGTTTTTATGTGCTAATTGTATATTAATTTTGAATGTGATTCTACTAATTTGGGCTATTTATGGACTTTTATCTCGTAGGGACTAAATTGGAGACCAATGCAAAATTGAGGGCCAAAATTGTGAAATTAAAGATAAAAATGGACCAATGTGCAACAAAGGGAAAAGATGGTGCCAAAAGTGCAAACATGGAGGGCAGAGGGATTGAAATGCAAAAAAGAAGAGACTTTGCTTTATCAAACTCCATTTTTTATTATATTAGGATAATTAATGTTAGGATAATTATCTAGGATTATTTAATTTCTTTATTTATCTCTATTTATCTTTAATTAAATTGTAATTATCTTTGGGAGTTTGAGTAGGACTAGTCCATCTACCTTAAGCACTATAAATAGGGGATGGAGTGACTCATTTTGGTGGTTCATCTTTTTCTGTACACTCCTCTCCCATAAGTCTATTGTGCTTCCTTTATTTTTCTTTCAATAAAAATTCCCTTTTCCATACTTATATATTTATTTATTTTTTCACCACAAATATGAGCCACTAAAATCCATCTAGCCGAAGGTTGTCAAATTCCCCCCCAAAAAAAAGGTTCTTGAGGCTTGGAACCCGCGCTTAACTTTCTCACCCAGGTATTCATCGTTTCTCCGCATTACGAGGCTGACGCTTCCGTCCAAGTCCCTTTAAAAGTAACCCTTTCAACTTATGCAAAGACGGCCGCTTTGTGTGTTTTGGGAGGATTGCACCGTCGGTTCGTGAGCTTACTGCGTCAGAGGTTAGCGAGCCCAAGAGACAAAATGGCGTGGGATTCGCCGTTGAGAAACGTTGATCTAGCGTAAATGACTCCACAAGAGCAATAGCAGGCTAGAGTCAGGCTCCCTAAATTCGTAAGGTAAAACTCTTGGAGTTGGTGGTCGTAGGCGTCCTCTTCCACTATAACTGGCTTACTTGGGCAGAGAAGGGTCATTCAAAAGCTGAAGATTGAACTCAAGGAGGAACGAGACAACCGGAGGCTAGAATCTCGCCAAATAAGAAAACTCACTCTTCATTAAACTCTTTTATTTTCCTTTTTATTTTCGCAATTTACTTTCACGATTTTAATTCATTTTATATTCTGTTTTATTCCAAACCGAAATTATTAATTCTATTTTTTTTATTTTCCCAGGATCGCAGGTTTTCTTGGGCACGATTCTGCCCAGGATCTCAAGAAACAGGCATTTGTATAATCTGATCCCTATGGATTCGACCCTACTTACCCTTTACTATTATTTTCGTTATTTTACAGGGAGTAGGACATATTTTGGTGCATTCAACGATGCATCAACATTTTAACAACAACAAAATCTTGGACGAATTAACCATCACTCATAAAATTATGTTGTAGTTGTCGTAACCATCCTTTTTTGAAAAGGCGGGAATCGGACTTGGATTTTGAAAATATAAAAAACGGGAGTCGCCACCGATCTTTTATTAGGTGCGATCGGGCCACCTATAAAATATTTTGGTCTACGAGTTTCGAAAAAGTGGGCTCGGGAGTCGGTTACGTGCAAGGAAGGATTAGCACCCTCGTCACGCCCAAAATTGGTACCGAATTGATCAATTAATGTCCTTACGTCGAAAGTTGAGAATTGTGAAAATGGGTTTTAAAAATATGATCCCCTTAAAAAATAATCGAATTTTCTCGAATTAAGTATCAAGCTTTTCTTATTCCGAAGGAATAAAATATCACATCCAATACTTTAGGACACGATAATTCAAATCCTCGAATCCAAGATGAATATTGCCTCGTTTAGAAAATCTTATCTCGAAATAACGGAATGTCATATCCAGTAAGTTAGGACACAACATATCGAATTCTCGAAAGTAAGTTTTTATTTTTATTAGAAAACTTTTTATTTTAAAAGATATTTCGTTATTTAGGTTAGACGAGAAAAATCGAAACCTAGTAAGTTAAAGCACGATTTTCCCGAATTTCTAAATACGAAATGTTGCCTTTACGAAAGAAATAAATTTTGCATTGGATAAAACAGAGCACGAATTGGTAACAAAATGCAGGAAATGAGGTACAATGCTAGCAAGCATACAGAACACATATGTTAAATACAACGATGATAATAAGAAGAAAATAAAAATACGATGAGTAAAACTGATATGCTAAAAAGGATAATAAACAGATAATAGTAGTATGTATATACAAGCAATAGTACTATAATAGTAACATAGGAAGAATAATAACATAATAGTATAATAATAAAATAATAGTATAGTAATAATAATAATAATAAGTATATACATGCAGCTAATAATAATAATAACAATAATAATAATAATAATAATAATAATAATAATAATAATAATAATAATAATAATAATAATAATACAAAATATGTACAAAGTAAATAACATAACTATAGTAATAATACTAAAATAATAATAATAGTAAATGTAATAATGATAATAACAAGGGTATGAAATATATATATACTAATATAATTATAATAGTAATAAAAATATAATGATAATAGTATAATAATAAATATGTACAATATAATGATAATATAAATATAACGATAATGTAATAAAGGACTAAGAAGATTACAAAATAATTAAAAGGGGTCAAATCGCATTTGAAACGAAAGTTTGGGGGTTAATTAGAAATAAAATAAGAGGAATGGGGGGTATTTTGCAAAACGCGTAAGAGCCAAGGGGTTTAAAGGGGAATTTTCCCACATTCGTAAAACGCAGCGCTTAATTCGGGATTAAAATGAACACAGATTGAAATTGAAGGGAAAATTTAAAATAAAAGGGAAACTCGATTGCGAAAATATGGAAAGACGGAGAGACCAAAAGGGAAATTAGCCCAATTGACGAAACACGCGGATCCTAGGCGGGTCGGGTCAACACGCGGATCCAGGGGAACGGGACGACGTCGTTTTGGGCGTGAAGGGCAGCCCCCAAAACGGCGTCGTTTTGTTGTGTTATTTAAAGGCCAAAAATCTGAAAAATTCATTCCCCACCCCTTTTTTAAAAAAAAAACTAACTTCTTTTCTCTCTTCTCTGCAGGTGGGTGATTTTCGGTGGGGGGGCTTAGTCCGGTGACCGTCGCCGACGCCGCCGCGCTCGCGGTGGCCGGAAAAGGTAAATTCTTCCCCTTTTTTTTTTAGTATACGTATATATATATGATTTTTGATAAAAAAAATAGAGAATTCAAGTGTATATATAGACAGATTCGAAAGAAAGAAAATAATGAAATAAAATGAACCACCTCTTTTTTGATTTTGTTACTTTTGCGAATATTTTTTCCTTCTTTGATTGATTGCCAAAAACAAAAAAAAAGGTCCTCGATACATTGATTTTAGTTGGCTTTTATAGCCGAATAGGAAATAAAAGGAAAACACATTGCCCATTCGCTGTCGTGGCTTGTTTGCTGTCCTCGTTTGTCTTTTTCGCAGGTATGGGGCGCGAGTGGAGAAGGCGTGATGCTGGTAGTGGCGAGCGGCAGTGGAGGTAGCATGCGCGAAGGTGGTACGCACATGGCCAGAGGAGAAGTCGAGCGGCGCAGGGGGGGAAGGCTAGGGTTCCAGAAACCCTAGCCAAAAAATTTTAATTTTGGGCTATTTGGGCCACTGCTTGTTGGGCTGCAACAAAAATTTTATTTGTTTGGGCTTTATCAGACCTTGTAAATGGGCCTTATTGGCCCGGGCAAATTTGGGCTATGACAGCTGCCCCTCTTTGCTCATTGTCGTGTAACGAGAATAGAGCAAAGACATAAAGAAGGCCAAAATTTGTCCGGGTCCACTGAGTTTGGACTTCGTACAGCTTCGAACTTCACTGTAACTCTTTGCTTCGATTCATTCTGCTGAGGGTTTGGGGTGATAAGAGTTCAGAAGGAAGAGGTCCGCAACTTGGTTCTTCTTGCTGAAACTTCTTGAAAACGAACGGTGATAGGAATTCAGAAGAGACCTATAACTCAGGCCTTCTTGCTGAAACTTCTCGAAAACGAACAGTGATAGGAATTCAGAAGAGACCTACAACTCGGGTTTTCTTGCTGAAACTTCTCGAAAACGAACGGTGATGGGAATCCAGAAGAGAACTACAACTCGGGTCTTCTTACTGAAAACTTCTTGAAAACGAACAATGATAGGAATCCAGAAGAGACCCGCAACTCGGGCTCTTTTACTGAAAACTTCTTGAGAACGAACAGTGATAAGTCTGAACTTTCAACTTGCTTTCCTGCAACCCTCAGGAAGACTTCAATCTTTGAACTGCTTTGCTGGAGCAAGATCCGAATTTCGACGTGGTGGTGCCCCTTTTGAAGGACCTGTCGCGTAGAATATGCTTGTACGTATGCAAATAACGAGGATGCTATGATCGAGATGGCTCAAATGCTCCTAACTATACGTGTCATTTACATGAATGCTGAATGTTATGATAATTTTTTTTTTCTAGCGTAAAAATAACTAGGATGTAATGGTCGCAGTAAATCGAATGCTCCTAACTGGATGAATGCGTGAGAAGGGCCCCCATTTATGGTTTAGGTTCTCGTTGCTCATAGAAGATTCTATCACTAGCGCATTACGATTTGTGGCTGACGTAGGGAAAAAGGAAAAACGAGCTTGACCTGCTGTGATTTCATTGTCTCTTCCATTGTACTCTCTGTGACATAAAGTTCATACCTTTCACTACCACATCAGGGGAGTAGCATTTGTCTTCTTCCAATGTTTCTAAACCTTAGGTGGAATGAATTTCGAACAAAAGTCATGCTTCAAGACCCTGTATTGTTTAGAGACTTTCAGAATAATATGTAGGACGCCTTTATGAAAGTATTATTAGTTCTGAAATCGTTATTTCATTATAAAATGCCTAGGAGGGATTGGGAGTACAACCCGAAATAAAACAGGTCAAATCAAACTGGCAAATGCAATCAAGGAAGTAGTTCATTGAAATAAAATAATTACGAATTACAAAGATGGGCAGAATAGAAATTAGGTGCCCCAGATATCGCAGCCTAGGCTTCTCCGCCTGAGTATTTGGAAGATCATTTTGAGTTTGATACGTGCTTTAGGAGATCTTGAGTATTTTGTTGATGCCTCAAGACGCGGCATACCCCCTCCTTGTCCATTTCAGTGCAGCGAGATTTTCTTCATAGTTGAAGTCGCCTTTTCAGGTTTTCGACTCAAATTCCCTTTGGTCTCAAAGTGCCCTTCGCGGGTTTTCGCCTTGGCCTCTCCCCCTTTTTTTTTTTTTCTTGGGAATCAAGGTGTCCTTGGTGGTTTCTTGTCTTAGCTTGTTCAAGCGAAGTACCTTTTGACTGAATCTGAGTTCACGGGGTTGGGCAAGCTTTTCTCATCCATTTCCGTTAGGATCAGTGCGCCTCCGGAGAAAGCCTTTTTCACCACGTACGGTCCTTCCCAATTCGGCATCCATTTCCCTCTGAAATCCTTTTGTATGGGGAGGATCTTTTTCAGTACCAGGTCTCCCTCGTGAAACTCTCTTGGGCGAACCCTTTTGTTGTAGGCTCGCATCATGCGCTTTTGATACATCTGACCGTGACGAATAGCCTTTAGCCTCTTTTCTTCGATTAGGTTCAATTGATCGTATCGAGCCTGAATCCACTCAGCTTCATCCAGCTTTACTTCTGTTAAAACTCGAAGAGAAGGTATTTCCACCTCAATGGGTAGGACTGCCTCCATCCCGTAAACCAGTGAGAAGGGTGTTGCCCCGGTAGAGGTTCTGACGGATGTCCGATAAGCATAAAGAGCAAATGGTAATTTCTCATGCCAATCCTTGTAAGTCTCTGTCATCTTTCCCACTATCTTTTTGATATTCTTATTCGCTGCTTCCACTGCCCAGTTCATTTTTGGACGGTATGGGGATGAGTTATGATGTTTAATGTTGAATTGACGACAAACATCTGCTATCGTACTATTGTTCAAATTCAACGCATTATCTGATATGATCCTTTCGGGCATCCCATATCGACAAATGATTTCCTTCTTTAAAAACCGACTAACCGTCGATTTAGTGACGTTAGCGTATGAGGCCGCTTCTACCCATTTCGTGAAATAATCAATGACTACGAAGACGAATCTGTGTCCGTTTGACGCTTTTGGTGAGATTGGTCCGATAACATCCATGCCCCACATGGAAAAGGGCCATGGGGAAGTCATAACGTGTAGGGGGGACGGAGGCACATGGATCTTATCTCCATAGATCTGGCATTTATGACATCTCTTGGCATAGTCGATACAGTCTCTTTCCATGGCGGACCAGTAATATCCAAATCTCATTATTTGCCTGGCCATTGTGAATCCGTTAGCGTGCGTTCCACAAACGCCCTCATGGACTTCCTCTAGGATCATCTTGGCTTCTAAGGCATCGACGCATCTCAACAGCACTTGATCTTTTCCTTTTTTGTACAAGATGTCTCCATCCAAAACATATTCAAGAGCCAATCTCCTGAGTGTCCTTTTCTCATTCTCAGTTGCATGATTTGGGTATTCGCGATCTCTCACATATCGCAATATGTCTTGGTACCAGGGGTGCTCGTCCTTTTCTTCTTCTACGTTGCAGCAGTAAGCTGGGGCTCCGTAAATACTTATTTGAATAGGCTTTACATCTTCTTGCTTACTCGTTTTAAGCATAGAGGCTAAAGTAGCCAAAGCATCTGCCGTCTGGTTCTCTTCTCGTGGGAGATAACTAAAGGTGATATCGTCAAACTCCTCGATTAATCCCATGACTATCCTTCAATAGTTGATCAATTTGGGGTCTCTTGTTTCCCATTCGCCCCTTAATTGGTAGATCACTAATGCGGAGTCTCCATATACCTCCAGCGTTTTAACTCTACGTTCTATAGCAGCGTGGAGTCCCATGATACAGGCTTCGTATTCTGCCATATTGTTTGTACAATCAAAATCTAGCCTGACTGTGAACGGGTAGTGATCTCCTTTTGGGGATACCAAGACTGTCCCAATCCCGTTTCCTATGGCGTTTGATGCTCCATCGAAATGCAATTTCCAAAGGCAATTTTCCGCGGTGTCCTTTTCCGCAGCTGCCACATACATTAGATCCTCATTGGGGAAATCAAAATTCAACGGCTCGTAATCATCTAAGGCTCTGCTAGCTAGAAAGTCGGCTATCGCGCTCCCTTTTATAGCTTTCTGGCTCACATATACAATATCAAATTCAGACAGTAGGATTTGCCATCTAGCCATCCTTCCATTCAGAGCGGTCGCCTCCATCATGTATTTTAGGGGGTCTAACTTCGAGATTAGCCAAGTCGTGTGATATAGCATGTATTGTCTCAATCTCTGGGTCGCCCAAATCAACGCACAACACAATTTTTCAATCGGTGAATATCTCATTTCACACTCAGTGAATTTCTTACTGAGATAGTATATCGCCTTCTCCTTTCTTCCTGTATCGTCATGTTGTCCTAGCACACATCCCATAGAGTGATCAAGCACTGTTAGATATAGGATTAATGGCTTATCAGGGCGTGGAGGTGACAGTACTGGAGGGTTTGACAAGTACTGTTTGACCCTGTCGAAAGCTTCCTGACATTCATCATTCCATATGCCGGGGTTATGTTTCTTCAAAAGACGGAATATGGGATCGCATTTCTCAGTTAGCTGTGAGATAAACCGAGCGATATAATTCAGTCTGCCGAGGAAACCTCGAACCTCTTTCTGAGTGCGCGGCGGGGGTAATTCTTGTATAGCCCGGACCTTGTCCGAGTCGATTTCGATCCCCTTCTTGCTGACTATGAAGCCTAACAGCTTGCCAGATCTAGCTCCAAAAGTACATTTCGTAGGATTGAGTTTCAATTGGAACTTTCTCAGTCTCAGAAATAGTTTCTGCAAAACTTGTATGTGTTCTTCCTCCGTTCTAGACTTCGCAATCATGTCATCCACATAAACCTCAATCTCTGTATGCATCATATCATGGAACAAGGTCACCATGGCCCTTTGATAAGTAGCTCCTGTATTTTTCAATCCAAAAGGCATTAATTTATAACAGAATGTGCCCCACAGTGTTATGAAGGTAGTCTTTCCCATGTCTTCAGGGTGCATTTTTATCTGATTGTATCCGGAGAAGCCATCCATGAAGGAAAATAGTGAAAAGCCTGCCGTATTGTCTACTAGAGTATCAATATGAGGCAAAGGAAAGTTATCCTTTGGGCTAGCCTTGTTGAGGTCTCTATAATCCACACACATCCGTACCTTTCCGCCCTTTTTCGGGACAGGCACGATATTGGCTACCCATTCTGAGTATTTGATTTCTTGCAGGAATCCAGCGTCGAACTGCTTTTGGACCTCTTCCTTTATTTTCAGTACTATATCTGGTCTCATCCTTCGGAGTTTCTGCTGAACTGGCTTGCAATCCCTCCTTATGGGTAAGCGATGTACTGCGATATCGGTGCTTAAACCAGGCATATCTTCATAAGACCATGCGAAGACGTCCTTGAATTCTTGCAGCAGTTTGATAAGATTCTGCCTTGTTTCCCCGGCTATACATGTCCCAATGTTTACCGCTTTTCCTTCTTCTAACATCACAGTCTCTACTGTCTCCTTATGGGGCCGAATCTGTCTCTCCTCCTGCTCTTCCATTCTTAACCAATCAGAAGACAAGTCATCGTCCGTGTCATCTTCAAAGTCCTGTAGTTCTCCTAGGCACATGTCTTGCTCAAAAGGATACTTCGAATCTGAGGCAGCGTTGCTCAAGTCGTTGACATCCGGGGACCTGTTGTAGTTTAAGAAAATACGGGTGGAATGAATGAATTTTGTGAATGAACAGTTGTATGTATGGTAATGCTGAAAAATGACTGGAGAACAAAGAGAGGAAATGTTTGCTTCGAAAAATGCATTTTATTGATATAACGATACGTAAACATGCGCATATTTCACAAAAGAAATCTTGTTGCTCTTAGGCTCGGAGCAACAAGTGTGTCCTGAACATTACTCTGAAGGAGCCCTAAATACTACAGGGATTTCTTCCGCAGTCCAATTGTTCAAGGTGTTTTCCGATTTATAAGGCTGGATATTTGGCAAGACTCCTCCACCAACCACTTCCTCAGATAGGGCACTAATATAGACATTGCCTAACATTGCCGCGATGTCCTTTCCTTTCGGTGTCCCCTGCTCAGAGTGGATTACCCCTCCCGACACAAAGGTCTTGGATATGTGCGGGATTATCATGGGTTCCCACTTGGTTTCCTTCCCACTCAAACGGGTGAGTCTTCTTTCCCGTCTCTTTTCTAACTCCTCCTTCTTTTACCTTGCGTCTGGTCTGAATCCCAGGCCAAAATGATTCTGTTTCTCTCTCAGTATTGGAGCCGCTATTCTCCCCTGAAGGTATTTTCCAAGCCCTCTTCCCGGTAAAGCACCCTTTCCCACGGTCATTTTCAAACCCATCCTTGTGGTGCTCGAGATTTTTGGCTTCCAGATCTTGTTTCCTTCCATGACAAAGGTTGCGTTCACGAACTGGAGAGATCGGAACGAGCATTCCGTTGCCTCGTCGTTCGTCTCCAAGTAAGGCATGTCACTGGTCACGGTGGCAATGATGTCCTCCTCAGCTTTTATCGTTATCAGTCGGCCATCCACTATTAACTTTACTTTTTGATGTAGTGATGAAGGTACTGCCCCGGCTGAATGTATACATGGTCTCCCCAATAGGCAGTTGTAGGAAGGTTCGATATCCATGACCAAAAAATCTATTTCATAAATAGTTGGGCCAATCAGTAAGGGTACCTCAATCCTCCCCATGACCCTTCTTTGAGTCCCGTCAAAGGCTCTTACCACACTTCGGCATTCCTTCATGTACGAACTATCCACCGGTAATCTGTTGAGGGTGGATAAGGGTAACACATTTAACGCAGACCCGTTGTCTATCAAGACCCCCGGCAATGTGTGCCCCTTGCATTTAGCGGTAACATGTAATGCCTTGGTGGACCCTCTACCACCTGGGGGTATTTCATCATCATTAAAATGAATGAAGTTGTCCGCGCTGATATGGCCGATCAACCGATCCAACTTATTAACCGAGATGTCACTAGTGACGTAGGTTTCGTTTAAAACTTTCATTAGTGCGTTCCTGTGTACTTCTGAGCATTGGAGCAAAGTCAATACAGATATGCGTGCCGGCTGTTTGTGTAGCTGTTCTACCACACAATACTCACTATGTTTTAGAAACTTCAGGAACTCTTTAGCCTCTTCCTCAGTCACTGGCTCCTTGATCCTCGACTCGGGTTCAGCTGGCTTTCCCTTTTCTTGTTCCACCATTGGAGCTTTCCCCTTTATTAAGTCGTAGCGTCTCCCGCTTCGAGTATGGAAGCCTTCATTTGAATCCTCCTTCGTCACATTAGCCGAGCTCTTTGTGACCTCTACATTACACTCGTAGTTCCAGGGAACTTCCTTGCTATCTTTGTAAGTGAATGCAGCGGGTTTCTGTATTATCACCTTCGGCGTTACCCGTGTTCCTATCTCATTGCTAGCTGGACTCTCCTTTACAGAGACTACTACCTCACACCCATGATTCTGAGAAGCCTCCCTATTGTCTTCAACGGCCACGGGCCTCCGTATAACCACTCTCGGTGCTACCCGCATATGCTCCTATCTTCTGTGCCTTCCTCATAAAATTCAACTTCTTTATTGTTTATTAGGTTCTGCACTAGAGCTCTGAATTCTCTGCAAGTCTGAATCTCATGTCCCAACTCTTGGTGGTGCTCACAATAGTTTGTGAGTTCCCCTTGACTTTCTTCCGCAACAACCAATCCATGCTTGACCATTTCTTTCCAGACCCGTCTCAGGGGAGTCTTGACCTCTGCAATGCTTGTTTTGATCCTTCTTTCCGAACTTTCGCTGATTGCTTTAATTCCGCCCTTGGCGTGATTAGGTAAAGGATTTGTTACTTTTGGCATGTCATCCAACTCGACCACACCCATGTTGATAAATTTCTCTACCAATTTCTTGAAAGCCAGACAGTTCTCTATTGAGTGCCCGTGATTCCTGCATGGTATTCACACTGGGCGTTCGAGTCGTACCACTTGGGGTACGGAGGTTGCATCGGTTTGAGATGGAAAGGGGACACAATATGTGCATCGAACAGGGTTTGATACATTTCCTTATACGTCATCGAAATCAGTGTGAATTGGGGCTTCTCATTATCTTGTCTTGAGGTGCCGGGTTCTTTCTTGGGTAGCCCTTGTTGCCCCGCGGTCGTTGCTTTTGGCTGATTTATGGTGATTGACCTCGGGTGCCCTAAGCTCGTATTATTCACCTCACTTTCTTTCCTTCTTGGGGGCATTCTTTTGGCACTCTCCCCCGTCTCGATCCCTCCGCTTTTCATAATATTTTCAATCATTTCTCCAGTAGTTACGATGTCCGAGAAACTCCGGGTTGCGCTTCCTATCATATGCATGAGGAATGGGGCTTTCAACGTGCGGATAAAGAGCAGTGTGGTTTCTTTCTCCATGAGCGGTGGCTGGAACTGAATGGCAACCTCTCTCCATCTCTGTGCATATTGCCTAAAGCTTTCGTTCCCTTTTTTTTCCATATTCTGCAGAGTGATCCTATCAGGGGTCATGTCCGTTACGTGACTGTATTGCTCCAAGAATGCTTGAGCCAAATCATCCCATGACCCAATTTTGGCACGACTCAATTGATTGTACCACCTAGCTGCTGCTCCTATCAGGCTGTCTTGGAAACAATGGATCAGTAGCGGGTCATTATTAGTGTAGCCCGTCATCCTTCTACAGAACATAGTGATGTGGGCCTCTGGGCAGCTTGTCCCATTGTACTTTTCGAACTCCGGCATCTTAAAATTGTAAGGGAGCACCAAGTCGGGGACTAAGCTTAGGTCATTGGCCTTTATTCCCCGACGTTTACCGGCATTTTCCAGGGCTTTGAATCTCTCCTCTACCCATTTTGGCAGTTCTTGTTTTGCCTTTTCAGCCATCTCATCCAGATCTGGGACACCGGAACTGACCAGATTTTCTCCCGGGTTAGTGCCCGAACCTGTCGGGAGGTGTGTCGGTGTTGTGGTTTCAGCATGATATTGTGGCCTGATAGTGACAGACGCCCTTTGGGGATGCGCATCTTGTGGTGTTTGGGCCTCTGGTGGGGGAAGGGCGAGATTATCACTGTCGTTCCCTGAGCTAGTGGCAATGCCTCGTTCTTTAGACAGCAATTGTATTATTTGGTCCACCATTTTGTCCTGGGATTTTTGCATTTGCTCCATCATGTCCTTCTGGGTTTTGGCCAATTGCTCTTGTAGTTGCGCATGTTCTTTTATTTGATCCTGGATTTCTTTCTGCATTTGTTCTAGTTTTTCCATCTTTTGATCCATTATTCTCGTTTTTCCCCTCGTACCGTAGTGATGTTCCAGGGTAACTGCCATAATTTTAGGGTCCTTTTGTGAGATTCGATGTATGATGCAATGTAATGCAAATGCGTGGTATGAATGCAACGAGAAGGCATCGATTCTGATCAACTTCATTTTAGAAGACTTTATTAGAAGGCAAGATCCTTTACATAAAACGGATTACAAATATGCTTTGGCCCTTAAGCCCAAAGTTTTGATTCTTCTAAGTAAAGAAGTCAGCTCTTGGTTACGATCTGCCGGTAGCTCGTATTTCATGCTTACAATCTCAGCTTGAGACGCCAGGGCCTGTAGGTGATCAGCCACTTCTCGAATCTGAACTATCGCTTTGCCCATGAGGTAGTCTCGATCTCTAACTTGCCTGTGGGAATAGTCAAGCTCCTCCTTCCATTGCCCTTCTCTTGCTTCCAAAAGATTAATTCGGAGCTCGCAGCCATGTAATGTTGTCTCTAATCCTTCAATCTTTCCCTTCATTTCTTCGATTTTGTTTAGACTCAACTTCAACTCGGTTTCTGAATTGCGACCTTGGTAGTGATGTAGGGACCGTCCAAGTTCAGCCACCTTAGCTTTTAATCCTTTCTTTTCTTTGTGGCTCTCTGCAATATCCTTTTTCAGGATCTTATTTTGTGTTTGTATTTCCTGGAACTTTTTCTCCCAACTGCTAGCTTTGGTTTTTTCCTCTTGAATCTCGCGTCGCCATTGCTCCGGAGTTTTTCCTAATCCCGCGTTTCTTATTGTCAGACGCATCTTCTTATACTCCACCTTCAGATCATCTCGGTCTTCCTCTATTTTCTCTTTTTCCTTTCTTAACCTCTCAGCTTCCGACTTTTGTCCATCTACGTCTAACTTGAGGAGCATCTTCTCTTCTTCTAGCCTCTCTATTTTTCTTTCAAGTTCCGCACTCATCCTTTCGAAATCCCGTTTCATAATCTCCAGTTCTAATGGGGCTACTCGCAAACACTCCTCTCTTGACCGGGCACCCTCGGGATTTGGTTCAGGGATGTTGTCATTGATCCTTCTAGCCCTCCATTTTCTATATTCCGAGGTCGCCATCGGGCCTATGGATAGTCTCTTCATTCTATGAATCTGATTCCAGGCACTAGAGATCTCTTTAACCTTTTTCTTATAGCTCCCCCCTTCGTATGAGAACTCACATTGAGCCAACCCATATGTCGTTGGCACGAACTGTCTTGAATTGTATTGTCTTAGGACCAGCAGAGGAGCATATGCAGTGGCACCCCAAATTCCCAATAGAGGAACCCAGTCGAAGCTCCCACACCGATAAAGGATTTCGTCGGTAATCAACCACGGGACCTTCCACCCGATGTCATCTTCTTGAAGATTTTGGAATAGCGCGATCCAACTTTCTTCGGACACATTCTCTTTTCTAGGTGTAGCTGCTATTTCTTCTAACGGGGAGTAGTTCTTTGTTATAAATCGATAGGATACTTTCTCCATTTTCCAGAAGTGACTGTGGAACCAAGCCGATAATAGCTGCGCGCATCCGATAAACCGGCCTTCACCCATTCTCCTACATACGTTCAAGGACCTGAACGTTTCAGCTAAGATGGCAGGTACAGGTGTGGCCCCTTTGTCTAATCGGCTGAATAGATCAATAACTGCTTCGTCGATGTGCCTCAAGGCTTTTGGAAAGATTATCAGACCGTAAACACACAGAGCAAAGACGTCAATCCTTTTCTTTGCATCGGGATGCGCCAAGATCAAGTCTCTCAAATATATCCAGGGTATGCATTTACCTCCGCCTTTCTTTTGCATTCTGGCCGAGACCCATTGTTCGCTCATTCCGGTGATGCTCATCAATTTCTTCACTAAGGTTGGGCCGTTAACTGCTTTGGAATAGGCTTTGTCAACTTGAATTCTTGGGCAGCGTAACAAGGCCGTATATTCTTCTACCGTGGGAACTAGATCCACCTTCCCAAAGGAGAAACAGCTATAAGTAGCATTCCAGAACTGGGTCATTGCTCGGAATAAGTGCTTATCTATTTTGACGTCAATCAGGTAAGTCAGGTCACCGTAAGTGCCATAGAACAGCTGCTTCGTCTCGTTATCCCACAGGGTCCAAATTTCTTTCAACTCTTGGAGCTCGTTCTGAGTGACACTGATATTGGTGAAATCCCGTAGTTCTGACACATACCCCTCAACTAAGCTATCCCCTTTTTCTATTTGGCACTGCTCTGACCATGTGTGGACGGCCGCATTGTCTTCCACTTTATCAAGGAATTTGCTTTCCATAACCAGCTTTCTAACACAGAAACTGACCGTGAATCGATGCCTCTTAAAATATGAAACGATATGCACACAGAGAATAAAACGCAGGAAGTTAGTACCATGGAATACAAAGCGAGTGAAATAAACAAACACCTATATGGGTAGCTACTAAGGTTTGACATAGTTTTAGCTCGGGGTGGATTCTTAGGCTCTTTACATGTGGTTGGGTTCTAAAGTTCATGGTACCCGAATCAGCAGATTCCTCGATCCTCACCCATTATAGGCTCATATAGACCGAGTTCGATTCAGGGGAATACATTTCCCTATGGCCATGCGAAAGTGAAAACTTCACGAAGACATAGGTACGGATGTATCCCGAAAGCAGTCCACTAGCCCATGCGAAGGTGAAAACCTCACGAAGGCATAGCTTCTCGCTCCCACTCAAGGGTGTGACCCGAATGGTCATGCAGATATGAATGCAGAAATATCAACATTATTGCAATCCAGCACCCACAAAATTGAAAATCGAGATCAAATGAAAACGATCATTTTTATTGATTTTTAAAACACTCAAACGAATTGGAATAAAAAGCCTCCTCATCTCGAAACATCAAGAAGCCATATCCAGTAAGTTAGGACACAGCATGCTGAATTCTCGAGAGTAAGATAGGACACAATTAAGATCATTGTTATTTTGAAAATTCTTACCTCGAAGTAACGAGATGTCATACCCAGTGAGTTAGGGCACGACACTTTGTATTCTCGAGGATAAGTTTTTTTACTTCAAATCGAGAGAAGAATGATTTTTGAAAATGATTTTCCAAATTTTGACAAAAGGACAAAAAGTAATCAATTTTATGGCCTGACTCTCGAAAAGTCCCCAGTGGAGTCGCCAAGCTGTCGTAACCATCCTTTTTTGAAAAGGCGGGAATCGGACTTGGGTTTTGAAAATATAAAAAACGGAAGTCGCCACCGATCTTTTATTAGGTGCGATCGGGCCACCTATAAAATATTTTGGTCTACGAGTTTCGAAAAAGTGGGCTCGGGAGTCGGTTACGTGCAAGGAAGGATTAGCACCCTCGTCACGCCCAAAATTGGTACCGAATTGATCAATTAATGTCCTTACGTCGAAAGTTGAGAATTGTGAAAATGGGTTTTAAAAATATGATCCCCTTAAAAAATAATCGAATTTTCTCGAATTAAGTATCAAGCTTTTCTTATTCCGAAGGAATAAAATATCACATCCAATACTTTAGAACACGATAATTCAAATCCTCGAATCCAAGATGAATATTGCCTCGTTTAGAAAATCTTATCTCGAAATAACGGAATGCCATATCCAGTAAGTTAGGACACAACATATCGAATTCTCGAAAATAAGTTTTTATTTTTATTAGAAAACTTTTTATTTTAAAAGATATTTCGTTATTTAGGTTAGACGAGAAAAATCGAAACCTAGTAAGTTAAAGCACGATTTTCCCGAATTTCTAAATACGAAATGTTGCCTTTACGAAAGAAATAAATTTTGCATTGGATAAAACAGAGCACGAATTGGTAACAAAATGCAGGAAATGAGGTACAATGCTAGCAAGCATACAGAACACATATGTTAAATACAACGATGATAATAAGACGAAAATAAAAATATGATGAGTAAAACTGATATGCTAAAAAGGATAATAAACAGATAATAGTAGTATGTATATACAAGCAATAGTACTATAATAGTAACATAGGAAGAATAATAACATAATAGTATAATAATAAAATAATAGTATAGTAATAATAATAATATATAGCAGCTAATAATAATAATAACAATAATAATAATAATAATAATAATAATAATAATAATAATAATAATAATAATAATAATAATAATAATAATAATAATAATAACTATAGTAAATAATAACTAAAATAATAATAATAATAGTAAATGTAATAATGATAATAACAAGGGTATGAAATATATATAATATACTAATATAATTATAATAGTAATAAAAATATAATGATAATAGTATAATAATAAATATGTACAATATAATGATAATATAAATATAACGATAATGTAATAAATGACTAAGAAGATTACAAAATAATTAAAAGGGGTCAAATCACATTTGAAACGAAAGTTTGGGGGTTAATTAGAAATAAAATAAGAGGAATGGGGGGTATTTTGCAAAAAGCGTAAGAGCCAAGGGGTTTAAAGGGGAATTTTCCCACATTCGTAAAACGCAGCGCTTAATTCGGGATTAAAATGAACACAGATTGAAATTGAAGGGAAAATTTAAAATAAAAGGGAAACTCGATTGCGAAAATATGGAAAGACGGAGGGACCAAAAGGGAAATTAGCCCAATTGACGAAACACGCGGATCCTAGGCGGGTCGGGTCAACACGCGGATCTAGGGGAACGAGATGACGTCGTTTTGGGCGTGAAGGGCAGCCCCCAAAACGGCGTCGTTTTGTTGTGTTATTTAAAGGCCAAAAATCTGAAAAATTCATTCCCCACCCCTTTTTTAAAAAAAAAACTAACTTCTTTTCTCTCTTCTCTGCAGGTGGGTGATTTCCGGTGGGGGGGCTTAGTCCGGTGACCGTCGCCGACGCCGCCGCGCCGGCCACCGCTCGCGGTGGCCGGAAAAGGTAAATTCTTCCCCTTTTTTTTTTAGTATACGTATATATATATGATTTTTGATAAAAAAAAATAGAGAATTCAAGTGTATATATAGACAGATTTGAAAGAAAGAAAATAATGAAATAAAATGAACCACCTCTTTTTTGATTTTGTTACTTTTGCGAATATTTTTTCCTTCTTTGATTGATTGCCAAAAACAAAAAAAAAAAAAGGTCCTCGATACATTGATTTTAGTTGGCTTTTATAGCCGAATAGGAAATAAAAGGAAAACACATTGCCCATTCGCTGTCGTGGCTTGTTTGTTGTCCTCGTTTGTCTTTTTCGCAGGTATGGGGCGCGAGTGGAGAAGGCGTGATGCTGGTAGTGGCGAGCGGCAGTGGAGGTAGTGTAACACCCCTTACCCGAGACCGTTGCCGGAGTCGAGCACGAGGTATTACTAGACTTAACTTACTAGTTCTGGGTATAAAAATTGAAACTGTCCGTCTGCGTCATGTTTACTAAATTAATTATAACTTGAGCTATGAAACTCGAAATCTAGATCCGTAAATTTTCTTTGAAACTAGACTCATATACCTTCTTACTGTAATTTTTACATAATTTTTGGTATGGCCAATCAATACCAGAGTTTTCTTAAAGTTTCCCCTGTTTTACTATTTGACTATTCTGACCTCTCTTCACTACGAATCAAATTACTCTTAGTACAGAATTCATATGACCTTCTTATTTATTTCATTTGAAAATAGACTCATTCAGGATTCTAAACATATAAAGTTAAACCCCTAATTATTTTTCTCCATTTTTTTTATGATTTTTCCAAGTCAGAACAGGGGAACCTGAATTTATTCTGAACCAGTCTTACAAAAATATAAATATCTCAAATTACAGAATTCCTTTGCTTTCCTTGTTTCTTTCATATGAAAATAGACTCAATAAGCTTTAATTATATATCTCATGCACAACCTAATTCAATTTCTACTATTTTTGGTGATTTTTCAAAATCACGTCACTGCTGCTGTCCAACTATTTCCCTGCATATAATTACATAATTTCTTTAAAATAACTATCAACTAGGCATTTCATAACCTCCAAAGCATGTTCTTAATTAACCATTTTAATGGCTAATTATTACCAAACATTTACAAGTCCATAATAAACCATATCATAAGGTCACACACATAAAATGGCTAAGTCTCTATACATGCCATAACTTAAAACGTTAAAGTCACAAAATACCAATATAATCCTTTGATAGTGTGTAACGATCTCCGACGTCCTTTCGATCCCCGAGTTGGCTTGTAATACTATAAAAAAAAATAAAGAATAGGTGTAAGCATAAAGCTTAGTAAGTTTACATGTAAATAGATAACAACATTCTTAGTGAATTATCTTATATTTTTCTTGTCAAGATCACTTAAGCTTTTAACTCAATATACTTAAAACTTGTATACTTGCCTTACCTTTTAACATGAATTTATCTTACCTTACCTTTTTAGCTTGAACTTGCCTTACCTTTACTTTAGAATACTCCTTGAATTTTCCCGTTGAACCACTTGGAATACTAAGGATACGCGGGTACCTTTCCTTATGAAACTTAACCATTGCCATGTCTTGACATGGTCTTACGTGGTATCCTTGCCTTATGAACTCACCAATGCCATGCCTTGGCATGGTCTTACATGGGACCTTTGCCTTATAGTAACATATCAATGCCATGTCTTGACATGGTCTTACATGATTTCCTTAAACCCTAATGTCATGACATTTGTATCCTACACATTCCTAAGGTTCAACCGGAGCTTTCTGAGATAGTTTTTCCATCAATTCATACTTGAGTCTTTAAATAATAAATTTACAGAATAAATATGTAAATGCTGGAATTTAACAATATTAAATGTAAAATAATAGAATATTGCATTTATTTACTGCAAACTTACCTCGAAACGAAATACGATCAACTATATTGATTTAATCCTCTATCTTTTTCTTTCCTCGATCTAACTCTGGATTTCGTTCTTCTTGATCTATAATAGAAAATTTAGCTTATTTAATACTCACATTCATCAAAACAGTCCTTAACTCTTAACTTTGGCAAAATTACAATTTTGCCCCTAAACTTTTACATATTTACACATTTGCCCCAAAGCTCGGAAATTAAACTTTATCCCTTATTCTTATGTTTTATGGCATGCTGATCATTTTTCCCTTCTATGGCAACATCAAATTCTCACTCTAACTTGTACTTATGAACATTAGGTATTTTTACCGATTAAGCCGTTTTACTCGTTTTCACTTAAAATCACTAAGCAAAAGTTGTTTAACATAATTTTAGACTTCATATTCTATCATAAAACATCAAAATAAACACATTTCACCTATGGGTATTTTTCTAAATATGAACCCTAGAATAAATTATTAATAGAATAAGCTAAATCGAGCTACCGGGGCTTCAAAAATGTAAAGAACATTAAAAACGGGGCTTGGAATCACTTACTATGGAGCTTGGAAGCTTGAAACAAACCCTAGCTATGGTGAACACTTGAAAATTCGGCCTAATGAAGAAGATGAGCATATTTTGCCATCTTTTTCCCTTTTAATTCATTTTATTACCAAATGACTAAATTACCCTTCATTAAAAACTTTGGTTCTTTCTTCCTATATATGTCCATTTTTGTCCATGAAAATATAATGGTCTAATTGCCATTTAAGGACTCCTACTTCAAACCCCCATTTTAATCAAGTACTCTATAAATTAGAACCCCTATTTAGCAACTTTTGCAAACAAGTCCTAATAGGCAATTTAAGCATGAAATTAATAAAATTTCTTATCAATACTCTAACACATGTATTTAATCACTCAATAAATCATAATAATTAATCATAATAAACTTTTATAGCAATTAGATACCTCTAGCTTCTAGAACTCAAGTTTTTCACTTTTATAATTTAGTCCTTTTGACTAAATTGAGTGCTCAAACACCAAAATTTTCGAACGAAATTTTTACGAAACCATTTCATAAAGTTGTAGATCATAAAAATATAAAAATATTAAGTTAATTTTTTTTTATCGGATTTGTGGTCCCGAAACCACTATTCCGACTAGGCTCAAAATCGGGTTGCTACAGGTAGCATGCGCGAAGGTGGTACGCACATGGCCAGAGGAGAAGTCGAGCGGCGCAGGGGGGGAAGGCTAGGGTTCCAGAAACCCTAGCCAAAAAATTTTAATTTTGGGCTATTTGGGCCACTGCTTGTTGGGCTGCAACAAAAATTTTATTTGTTTGGGCTTTATCAGACCTTGTAAATGGGCCTTATTGGCCCGGGCAAATTTGGGCTATGACAGTAGTGATAGCATAGAAAAGCAATAATAAATTAAAGAAACAATCGAACCATTTTTTTTCATATAAATGATGGGTATAACCAACACAACAAAATCTAAAAAATTATAAATAAAAAAACAAATCCATTTTACACAAGCTTCAGTGACAGATATCTCGACAAAAGAACTATGGGATTTCTACGAAAGAAAAAAACAAAAGCCTATTTTACACAAAATGATCTCCTTAGAACTTGCTTATTAGTTGTATTGTTCCTTTGGTCTACAAGTATGAACAAGCAAATCTGCTACTTACCAAGTTCGTTTGTTCATGCTCTTCGGTTATATGTGCCGAAAGGGGCTGATTGCCTACTTATATTTCATTAAGTTGTTCCCATCCTATGGCATGTTCTTCAAGATTGTTAACCAACTCCCAAAACTCATCTTCACTAGCCTCGGCTGGATTATAGTGGTCTCCTCCAGCATGTGAAGTACCTGAGGCTCCCCCGGATGTTGTTGCAGCATTGTTGTGTGCTTCTAGTGGGCGTCTATCGAATGCTCGAGAGCTGCTCGATGCAACATAGACGCGACACAAACTGAATTCATGTCTCAACTACATTAAAAAATGGTAAACAAGCAAACGATGATTAGAAAATAAAGTTAAAAGTGAATTTAGTTTTAAAATATAAATCTTCATATGTTCACCTTAGGAGGAGCAGCCACATATGGGTCGGACAGTGCTTCGATGGCTCTATATTCATTCATCTTCCATTTGGTTTTCCTCCCATTTGGGGCTTTTCCCTTGTAAAAGACCATTGTTTTTTTCATCCCGATCACTCGATCGTCCGACGAGTAGACAAAGCCGGGAGACCCCGTCGCCTTCCAATATCCCGAAGCTGTAGTTCGGCTAGCTCTTCCCCCACGAGCTTCCCTCTCTTGTCTTGGTGTAAAGTAAAACCATTGCTCCACGTCTCCTTTACAAAGCTCCCCAGCAAGCTCTGCAACCATAAACAAAAAAAGGTTACCTACTTACAGTGGGATTCATCATGTTGGTGTGATCAGTGAAGAAAGTGTGTATATATATACTTGGAAGGTCCCATGGCTCAAGGTCGTAAAAAATGTTGAGGACTGGGATAACCAGGTGCATATCTTGTCTCGTGCCTTGTAACTGGTTACGTAGGTAGAAGGAAACCAACTCTTCTTCCGTCGGAAAGAAGCGAAAACCGATGTCCACCGCCATCTCTGACCGGTACGTAGCTGATCTATACGTGTTGTGTGTTGGAATTAATGAGTTTTCCATGTAAATGAAATTGGTTTAAATAGCTTGCTAGCCGAGTAACTTTGGAAAAAGAAGCTGCGGATTCCACACGGTTACAGCCAACATATTGTTCTTTTATATCCTATGATAAAAACTTCACTCGTCTTGTACGGATTCAAGTTATCCTATGAAAATCTGATGTTGAAGCAGTCAAAGGTCAATTTAAGACAGATCATCCATTAGTTTCTAATAATTAAAAGTCAACTGCTGGGAGTCTTATGCAGTTCATCTAGTAGGAAAAAAAAAAAAAACAATTAACAATCCCTATTGGCCATGACGCACAATCCATGAGTTCAAATTGGACTGTGCGCAGTGATTTAATTAATAATAAAAAAAACAATTTAATTAAAGACAAAATTAAAAGTTAACTACTAATTTTTTCTAAAATCAGGACAATGAATTAGTAATTATGTGTAGAAAAACTAAAATAAGATTATAAAATTTAAGAAAATCAAATTTAAAAAAATTAGCTTAAAAGAGCTGAAATTAAATATTGAAATTTGTTTCATTAAAAAAATATAGGAAAGGTCAAAAATAATTTTTAATTAACCAAAGGCTAAATACACAATTTAACCTTTTTGAAGAGGACACACTCTAAAAACACTGAAAAAAAATTTTAAGTACCAAAATAGATATTTTCAAAATATATGTAACTTATTAAAAGATATGATAAAATACGTAAGCTAAATATGATGTTATCTTTTGTAGGCTTTTCTTTCTTCTTTCTTAATTCCAGGTGCTAAATCATAAAAAAAAAAAAAAATTAAACATTAAGGGCCAAAATCTAGAATCCCTCAATGTATGTTTTTTTTATATATGTTATATGAATATATAAATATAATTTTTTGTGTTTATATAATTACACAATTTAAAATAAATAAGTTGTAAAATTTATGAATAATTTTTATGATAAATTATAAATTAGCAAGAGACTTTTAGTAACTAATGTAAAGTTCTGGGTTTTTTTTCCATGTATGTCAGTTGCATGGTATCTTAGCTACACCCTTCCAAATGATCAATCTACTTTGTCTTGTGTATCTTGATCATGGATATTAATGGTTATTAGAATAAATATGGAGGATATTAATGGTTTTCTCTTTCCTGGCACTTCACAGGCTCCTTTGTTATTCGTTGATACTAGTGATTTTTTTTACTCTTGGGCCAACTCGAGAGATTCTACCATCTTTGACACAGGACATACTCCTTTGGTCGATAATCTTGTCAATCCAAATTCTAGTGTGGGTGCTGTTGGAGAAAACAGAGGATAGAAGACCAAAGATTATATTTAACTAAGGAATTGATTTGATATTAATGAGGCATTGTGGGACTTGGTGGAGCAAGGATATGAAGTCAAAGTCCGAATCGAATGTAGAAGAAGAACTGAAGAAGCAATTGAAGGAGAATACAAAGAAGAATGCGACAACTTTGCGATTTATTCTACAAGGGGCGAGTAAATCCATCTACCACACGCCCACTTAATTTGTAATTTTCATTTGAGTCTTTAAACTTCTCGAGCTTCTCCAATGACACAGGCTTCATAAGAACATCCGCAAGCTGTTCGTTGGTCCCCACGAACTTCAAGCAAATTTCTCTTTTTGTGGAAAGAATGCATGTAAACTGCATTTATTTTTCTCATTTATTGCCATGCATCAACATGGTTTTATATACTACATATAGCGTAAGAAAAGAAGGTACTAACTAACTAACAGACTGCTAACAACTACTAACTAACTTAACTCTATATTACTAACAGCCCCCTCAAGCTGGAGAATGTATGGAAAGCATGCCCAGCTTGGACAGCAAAAGTCGAAAAGGAACAGTAGCAAGGGGCTTGGTAAAAATGTCAGCGAGTTGATCCGTGGAAGAATAAGGGAGCAATTTGATAACACCGGATTGAACCTTTTCACGCACGAGGTGACAGTCAATTTCGATGTGTTTGGTACGTTCATGAAATGTGGGATTGGCAGCAAGTTAAAGAGTAGAGTTATTATCACAGAATAAGGCAGTAGGAGCCGAAAAAGGTATGTGGAGATCACGCAAAAGAAATCGAAGCCACTGAACTTCACAAGCAGTAGAAGCAAGTGCACAATATTCGGCCTCTGAGGAAGAACGAGACACAGTGGTTTGCTTCTTGGCTTTCCAATTGATGAGAGATTCACCATAGAACATACAATATCCTGTCACTGAGCGTCGAGTCAAGGGGCAGCCAGCCCAATCAGCATCACTAAAAGCTTTTAAAACAGGCGAGGAAGAAGCAGAAAAGAAAAGACCAGAGTCAGGGCAGCCTTTCAAGTAACGAAGAACACGATGAGCAGCTTGAAGATGAGTAACAGAAGGCTGGTCCAGGAACTGACTTAATTGTTAAACTGCGAAAGCAATATCCGGGCGAGTGGACACCAAATACAAAAGTCTGCCAATAAGTTTCCGGAAGAGAGTGTTATCGGGAAGTAAATCTGCAGAGGCATTGCGAGGGAGTTTAGTAATCATGGGAATTAGAACAGACTTGCAATCGGAAAAACCAAAGTCAGACAAGAGGTCAAGAGCATATTTGCGCTGACAAAGATGAATTCCAGCAGAGTTACGAGCAACCTCAATACCAAGAAAGTATTTCAAAACACCCAAGTCTTTTATACGAAATGTAGAGTCCAGAAAAGCTTTGACCCGTGCTATCTCATCCAAGTTGTCACCAGCCAAGATAACATCATCAACATAGACAAGCAAAACAGTGAAAGAAACAACAGCCTTTTTAACAAATAATGAGAAGTCAGAACCGGACTGAACATATCCAAGAGAAAGAAGAGCAGAGGTAAGCTTAGAGAACCACTGGCGACTGGCTTGTTTGAGACCATATAATGACTTCTATAATTTACAAACCTTAGTAGGCAATGATGAAGAGAAACCAGGAGGTAAAACCATGTAAACTTCTTCATGTAAATCACCATGCAAGAAGGCATTATTAACATCGAGTTGATGCAAATGCCAATTCTTTGAGGCAACAACAGCAAGCAACAATCGAACAGTTGTGATCTTAGCCACAGGGGAAAAAGTATCAAAATAATCAACACCCTCAGTTTGTGTAAACCCCTTTGCAACCAAACGAGCTTTGTAACGTTCAATGGAACCATCAGCTCTATGTTTAATTCGATAAACCCATTTACACCCGATTGCATTCTTGCCTGGAGGTAAATCCATGATGATCTAAGTGTTATTTTGTTCAAGAGCTGAAATTTCAGCCTGCATTGCTTCTATCCAATGTGAGTGCTTACTAGCTTGTAAATAAGTTGTGGGAACAGAAGAAGCAGTAATAGCAAAGGTGAAATGCAAATGGGATGGGGAAATGTTGGAGTAGGTGGAGAACATCGAAGATGATTGGTAACAACCTTGTTGAAAGGACAATGGTATTGATCCAAGTAGAAAGGCGGTTTTCGAATACGAGATGGTCGAGAGGAGGGGATAGAAGGTATAGGTGTAATAATAGGTTGGGGAAGGACTTGTTGTTGAGGAGGTGGTGGAATGTGGGGTTGAAAAGGTAAATCGTAAGTTGTGGATGGGTCAAAGCTTAGTTTAGGGGTGGGGGAAGGAGACTGTTGGTGAGAAAAAGGGAAAACGGACTCATGAAAAAGGACATTCCTAGAAACAAATATGTCATGAGTCAACAAATTAAAAAGAATATAACCTTTGACATGAGGTTGAAACCCAAGGAAGATGCATGCCCGAGCTCGAGGGTCAAATTTATGACGATGAGCAGTCAGAGTGGTAGCATAACTAAGGCAACCAAAGACACGCAAAGACTGGAAATCAGGCTTGGCTTGGTAAAGCTTGTCATAGGGAGTAAGATTGTTCAAGAGAGGTGTTGGGGTTCGATTAATAAGAAAAACGGCATGAAAAACAGCATGACCCCAAAAGTGTCGAGGTAAGTGTGAATGAAATAAAAGAGCACGTGAGACATTAAGAATGTGCTGATGTTTTCGTTCAACAAGACCATTTTATTGTGGGGTTTCAACACAAGAAGTTTGATGAATAATTCCTTTGGAAGCATAGAAAGTTGGAATATCAAACTCACGGCCATTATCAGATCGAAAAACTTTAATTTTGGAAGAAAATTGAGTTTCAACAAGGGTACAAAAATTCTGAATATGAGTACGAGCTTCGGATTTTGTTTTCAAAAGAATAATCCAAGTGAAATGACTAAAGTCATCAACAATGGTTAGAAAATAACGATGACCAGTGATGGAAACAACATCAATTGGACCCCAAATATCAACATGAACAAGATCAAATTTGTTATTGGAAATAGAAGTTCGTACAGGAAAAGAAATTTCTTTTGTTTAGCCAAATGGCAAACTTTACAATCTAAAATATTTGCTATGGACAAAAAAGGAATATAAGAAGAAAGTAATTTGAGTCTAGAATCAGAAAGATGACCAAGACGATGGTGCCAAAGTTGAGAGGAAGTAGTGGTAGTAGTCAAAGCAGTTTGAACAGGAATAGAAAAAGTTTGAGCTGGTGTATCCAAGATGTAAAGGCCATGAACAACATTAGCTGTACCAATCATCTTCAAAGAGGGAAGGGCCTGCAGAGAACAATGAGTTTTGTAAAAAGTCAATGAACAAGCTAAAGTGGCAGTAAGCTTAGTGACAGATAAAAGATTGAAGGCAAAATGGGGAACATAAAGAACATTTGTAAGGTAAAGATTGTCACTAAAAATAATAGTACCAGAAAAACGAGAACAAACCTTCGTGCCATTAGGAAGAGTAATATGCACAGGGGAAATAGGAACAAAAGAAGCAAATAAAGATAAAGAATGGGTAATATGATCAGTGGCACCTGCGTCGATAATCCAATGATGGGATTGCAAATGAATTGAATTACCTGTAGAAGGGGAAGATGTTTGGTGTGAAGAAGATGCAGTGTTGGTAACAGAAGGTGGGGAGGTAAAATGTGAGGATGGGAGCAATGCGAGTAACTGTTGTAACTGCTCTTGAGTCAAATTAACACAAGGATCATTTGACAAGGGAGCAACAGACTGTGGAGGGTTTAAAGATTGTGTGACACTATCATCAACAACATTGTTCGCACGAGAAGTCTGACCACGAGACTTGTAACCAGGTGGATAACCATGCTTCTCATAGCATGTTTCAATTGTATGCCTGGATTTGCCATAAAAGGTGCATTGGTGAGAATCAACAGAAGATTTGGCCTGAGATTTCTTAGAAGAAGGTAGGTGACGCATTGTATTACTGACAAATACTTGTGAAGATCCTGTATTAAGGTGGCGCTCCTGTTGAATTACCATAGAAAAAGCCTTATTGATCGTAGGTAAAGGATCAATAAGCATGATCTGAGAACGGACACCATCAAACCAAGTGTGAAGGCCCTTAAGAAATCGAATAACATAATCGTTGTCATGATACCGCTGAAGAGTAGAGAAAACACCACATGAACATGGTGTGGAACAGGAACAAGTAGGAAGATGTCGAAAATTCAACAACTCATCCCATAACATTTTTAACTCAGTGAAATAATCTGTTACCGAACGATCATCCTGCTTGAAGGAAGAAATCTCTTCTTGAAGATCAGAAATGCGAAAAATATCTCCCTGAGAAAAACGTTCACGGAGATCGCGCCAAATACTAAAGGCAAAATCAAGCCAAAGAATGCTATTCATGATCGAGGGCGAGATGGAATGATGCAACCAAGAAATCACCATGGTGTTACATCTCTCCCAAGCCGGATAAAGAGGATCCGTTTTGAGTGGAACTGTGATCGTACCATCAACAAATTGAAGCTTGTTCTTGGATAAAAGTGCCAGCTTCATCGCCCGAGACCAAGAATGATAATTGCTGCTGGATAATGCAGGAGAAACTAGAACCAAAGCTGGATTTTCATTTGGGTGAAGGTAATAAGGACTGGAAGGAAGGACAGAATCATGGAAAGCCATAGAGATGAAAGAAACTGATGCAAAAGAAACGAAGTGATTGAGAAACAAGAAAGAAAAAAATTGTTATACATCTGATACCATGTGGAAAGAATGCATGTAAACTACATTTATTTTTCTCATTTATTGCCATGCATCAAAATGGTTTTATATACTACATACAGCGTAAGAAAAGAAGGTACTAACTAACTAACAGACTGCTAATAGCTACTAACTAACTTAACTCTATATTACTAACACTTTTGTTCACCAAATCTCGAATGAAATGATGACGGAGTTCAATGTGCTTACTTCGGGCATTACGAATTGGATTCTTTATCATCGTGATTGTCAACATATTATCACAGAATATGGTAGTCGGAACCTCTTCTTTCTGCTGTAGATTAGTTCTCATCAGTCATCTCTCCACCATCTTCTTGCTGCAACTTCTCATTAAGTGCCATTGGCGTAGGCACCAGTTTACAATTCGACATCTAAAACTTCTTCAATAGGTCCTCCACATACTTTTCTTGCAAAATAAAAATCTCGCCACTTGGTTGCTTGACTTGAAAACCGAGAAAATACTTCATAAGGTCGAGATCAGACATCTCGATCTCTTCTATCATGGCTCTTTTAAAATCTTCAACCATCTTCATATCGTTTCCCACATAGATCACATCATCAACATAAAGAACTATTTGAAAGCTCCGGTTTACTCCAATCTTCACATAGAGGGATGGCTCGCTCAAGCATGACAGCTTGGAGACCTTGAAACACCTTAGAGCTTGTCCATGCTGATATATGTGCTTTAATACTCATAATGCTCTTATATGGGCTTGTCCAATGCGGCATAGCCCTTTTCTATAAGGCCTTACGAGTAGAATATCAGTGTATCCACCGCAATTATGTCATTGGTAAGCCAGAATGAAACTAAGAGGATAATTATGATAGGAGGTTGTAAGGAAAAGTGAGACTCCGCAAGGATGGTGTTTGTCTTGAATCCACCAAAATTAGTGGAATGGTCATAAGTCGGCCAAGTATCAATCACTTAATGATCAATCCTCCATTAAAGAAAGGTAGAAGTCGAACAAGGAGTAGTGCATTTGATTCTTTTCTGTTTAACATCCCATGCAAGATATGGTCTATTTTCGAGTATTTTGGTAAAGAAACTATGCCCGTTTGAACTTACAAGGGTTTTGACCTGCGGATGCAGGATTTGCGAGATAAGGATCATCGTCAGGTAGTGTCATGCACATAGGAAGGGGTACCTTAGAGGCTTCGCCTTGAGGATTAAATATGTTGTAACTAAACGGTTTCCCCAGAGTCTGAAAATCTTGTGATAGTAAACTTTTAATTTAATTTATTATTTTTTGTTGTAAGTGTATTCATTTATGAGTATTAAAGTTCGTCCTTTAAATAGTTAAGTTTAAAATTTATGTATAAGTCCAAACTAGGTCTAATTGTTATACTCTATACCTGGATTTGGTAAGTGGGTCAGGTGAGGGTGTTACATAAAAGATTAGAGTCATAATTACAAAGGAAACAAGAGACAAATAAGGTAAAAAGTAGGTATAGTGGGGGGCTGTCAATTTCTTCTTGTTTTTAAAATTTGTTTTTTCTTAATTCTCATTCATCCTCTCTTTCTTCGTTTTTGGTTTCCTTGTCTTTCTTGCATTTATCTGCTCATTTCAAACCTTCCTTAATAGACATATTTCCTTAATAGCCAAACACAATAAAAGTACCATGGAGGCCTTTGTATTAGGAGCCAAATTGTATTTTACCCTTTACTTAAAAAATGAAAAAATTAGTCTTTGTACGTTAAATCAAAGAGCAACTTGGTTCTTTCTATTAAAAATTTCATCAATTTTTATTGTTAAGAATTGACATGGTTATCGAAATTACAAATAGTTACTCATGTCATCCCAATGTACCTTATGTTGATGTACAATGACCAATTTTTCATAATAGAAACAGATTGAATTTTTAACAGAAGGACTAGTTTGCTATTTTAATCTAATTTACACGAATTAATTTGCCCATTCTTTTTAGTAGAGGGGACAAAATGTGATCTAACTCCTAGTACAAGAGCATCCATGGTACTTTTACTTGCCAAACATTTATGTGTAGTAGATTTATTTTCTTATTATTTATTTATATATTTGCTTTTGTTTATCATAAAATAGGGCAAAACATAATAATAAAGGGAAGAAGAATAAATTTTATAGCTTTTTTCTTTATCTATTGTAATAACTTCATTAAAACTTTATTTTTTTGTGAAAAACTTCATTAAAACTTTAATTCTCACTATATTTTCCAATTAACTCGTAATAGAAATATTAATTAACATAGTTTACTCTTTATATCTTGGCTTTAAAAAGAGTAAATGAATTATTTAAACCAAAACTAAGATTCATTAAAATTGTACTATAATCAATGAGGTTGTATTATCTAATTAACTTATAATTGAAAATTTTAAGT
This sequence comes from Gossypium australe, assembly GCA_005393395.2. Classification (NCBI taxonomy): domain Eukaryota; kingdom Viridiplantae; phylum Streptophyta; class Magnoliopsida; order Malvales; family Malvaceae; genus Gossypium; species Gossypium australe. The sequence continues at coordinate 24,720,830 of CM016622.1, forward strand.
AACATTATTTGCCATGTTGGAGTCTTATATTTTAATATGAGTGAGTGAATCATTTAAATTTAATTTAGGATTCATATAATATATGTTTTTTATCCTTTCAATTTTATTAGAATTTATACTTTCATAAAGAGGCAGTGGTATTCAATTAACTCATAATCGAAATACTAACAAACATTGTTTACCTTATTGGAGTTTTAGATTTTAAAATGAGTGAATGAATCATTTAAATTAAATCCAAGATTCATATAAAATATATATTCTTATTCTTACAATTTCAATTTCAATTTGTATGATCCTTAATAAGGTCGTCTTATCTTGTTAACTCATAATTGAAATATTAATTAATTATTGTTTACCATTAATCATTTTAATAATATCATTTTTTAAATTAATTATGAATGCTAATATACAAAGATTATTTTTTGAGCAAGTTGAGTGAACTTTACAAATTAGTAGAATAAAATTTAAAGACTGTGTAATCAAAGAAGAATATCAAAGCAAACCTTGAAAAACAATTAAAATTTCTAACACATACTCTGAGACTATATTGACCAATTTCTAACTTATTTCCCTATCTGTCTGAAGTAGTTTCTAACTCATATTTCAGTATCAAGCTTTTAGTGTTTTTCCCTCCATAGTAGAATCTTGATGTTTGATTGTAACCAAATTTTATGACTCTCAAACATTTCGTGACCTTTCACCAAATTTAGCAGAGGATGCAGTATGGTTAACCTTACGGACATAATCTAAGCCCTTTTAAAATTACATATGTTGTGTTGATTTTTTTAGCAAATGGTAATTCATTTCGAAGACATGCCAAACACCACCATTGACAAATTCAAGATCGCATAGTACTTACAGAAAAAAACAAAAAAAAAGCCCAATAATGACCTAGACAAAATGAAACAAATGCCAATCCAAAAAAAAAAAAAAAAGCCCTAGAGTAGTCCCAAAATCAATGGCCCAACAATATTAAAAGAACAATCATCCAACCGCACAAAGTACCAACTTTTGCACCTCCTATCCACCACTTCCATGCAAAATGGAGATGCATGGTTTGTTTGCCATCAATCCTCGATTGAAAGTTGTACTATGAATTGAGCTAAACCACCAAGAGCCTTTCAATGTGTTGGTAGTGCTAGGAAGTGGGGGAGCAAATAGATGCATCTTCATTGGCTACCTAACAGTAGGAGATGACCCTTCCTCAACTTCTAGAACAATATTATCAATTTTAGCACCAACAACGATAGGTATAGTGCCTTACCAACACTACAATTACCACAAAGTGGCAGGATGATAGTATTGTCCCCATTTATAGAGAGGTAAAAAGAGTTTAAAAATCTTACAACAACAATGGTAATGCCAGAGACTGTCCCACTCAAAGGCTCAACTAGAATAAGGTTTCCTAGCTCATAAGCATAGACGGTTCTAGATCTCTTTAGAATTCAAAGATATTATTGCTAGGTAAATTCATCTCAAGTAAAACTTCCTCACTTCAGGTTAGACTAAAAGCACTTTTAAAAAACTCCTTATCTTCTTTTCTTTCCCATTTAGTTCAACCTCTCATACTAGTGAAATGCGCTTCTTTTTTAATCTAAAGGAAACTTTTACAATGCTTGTATTTTGCTCGTTCTTCTATGTAGAGAAGGAGAAGAGAAAATGAGAAGAATATGATGGTCATGATAGGAAAGGAGAAGAATCCTCGTTCCTTCATGCACATAAGCTTATATAGTAGGTCAGCCCTTGTCTGGTAGTGTTGCATGGCGATCTATGTAGGGCCTTACGTAAGTGTGTGGATAGTCAGGTGTCAATGTCATTACAGGTCATTTGTTGCCTTCGTACATGTTACATGATCTCGCTTGTGTTGTAGGTTGTCCTGCTCTAACACTTTTGTCCTTGAAGCTATATGAGACAATTAAGCTGAGGTTGTTCCACAAAAGGTGCATTACGAGGATATGCAAAAAAATCAATAATTTACACCGGAATGCCACTTTTATTTGCAGGGGTGTGCTATTGTCACTACACCAAAATGCCACTATCACTTGCACCGTAGTGTCACTATCACTTGCGCGAACAAAAATGTCCTAATGCCATACCATTTATATCCTACTAATTCTCATTTTGTCCACATGGGAATTTAAATATTTATTTTCACTACATTTTCTCAACAAATAAAAGCAATTCAAACTTTACTCTTTTTACGATTTAGTTCTTATCTATATAGAAACCAACAATCATCAAATTTCATTTAACATTTATTTTTTCAACACTTAACACTTCACTTAATAGTTTATCTTATTATCTATTTTACTTATCAAATTTTATACACTTTACAATTTAGTCCTTTTTTCTCCAAATTCACTAGAAAAGCTATTTAATTTATTATAATAATTCATCTTCACTTTCAAATAAATTTCATAATACACATAAACATTTTCTTATATCAATAAATCTCATAAATGCTACTAAACTAAATAAACAAATTTTCACTTATATTTTTAATTAGGTAAAGTAAAATTTTTGAAGTACTTGCTATTTAATTCTTGGATGGGTTTCTTCATTCTTCCTTCACTCTTTTGTCACTTCTTTGCCTTTTATCTTCAACTTGTTGCTCGCATTTCTTCTCTTTCTCTTCATTAACATAACACACGTACACAATATTTAATATCAAACAACAAACAATAATCACATACTATTTCCATGAGTTTTTTTATGAACTAAACATAAAATCCTTAAGAAAACTTCATCATCCTTACCTTGAATCCATATTCAAATCCTTAACTTCTCTTTTCTTTTTTCTCAAATATATACTCAAGCTAACTTTACAAGAAGCATCGTGTTGTTCTTTTGATTTCAATAAAAATCTATGGAAGAAATTTGAAATTTTGAGCTTGAAATGGTTGATAACAGTGGAAAAAGGACCAAAATAAAATAAAATGAAAGTTGGCTAAAATGAGCATGAGAGAGACATGGGAGAAAAGATGAAGATGATGATGAAAGACTTTTTCTACATCTTTCTATTTAATTTTGTATTTTAATTTATTAATAATATTTAATTAAAAAGAATCTAATCATCAAACCACATACCATTTCAATCTCATCCACAACTTATTGTACTTTCTTGATTAAATTGCACTTCTAGTCCTTTTTTTTTCTCATTCATCTAATCTAATCATTTCTTTTATATATATATTATATATATATATATTAATTTTCACACTTTTGTCTAACACTTCTCACACATTTATGATTTACCTACTTCAAAAATTCTAATATGTATACAATCCAAGATGACCTCATCTCAAGGGGTGTTAGGGATGTTACACATTCACCCAATAATAACACATTTCATGTTTATTAATATAACAAATATCATGTTTGTTACCCTATTTTCATATTAATAACTTCAATTCATTCCTTATCTTAATGGATGCTCAACAACACTTAATTATGTCTCCATAAGCTCTAATCCATCATTAATCAAGCTTGGAAACCTCATTCTCATCATTCAACATTTTCCATACATAAAAAATAATCAAAATATTAACATATAATCTTTCCATGCTTTCTCAAAGCAACCCATAACAAAAATCAAACTAATGGTGTAGGAAGCCTTTTCTTACCTTATTAAACCTTTGTCCTTCAATCTTCATTTTTTCACACAAAAACCCATGAAACCCTATTTTGAAAATTGAGAGATCGATGGTGGAAATGGATTTAGGTGGGTAATGAAAATTTTGGCAGAAGATGGAGAAATGAGAGAGGAAATGAAGGAGAGAAAAATGGCAGCAATGGCTACTGCTAGTGGCGGGAAAAGAAGGGAAAATAAGGTTGATGGGGTTCTCATGATTCACTTGTAACCTTTATTATAAAACCATGGATGATGAAAATTATATTTTACCCCTTTTTTGATAAAATTGGGAAATCTACGATTGAGTCTCTCAACTTTCTAATCTTTCCAATTTGGTCTCAAAAGTAATTTCTACTGTATTAATTCATATTCTCATGTCAAATAGAAAGTAAAAGCCCTTATTTTCTTTTTTGGCCAAATTTACATTTTAGTCTTCAGACTTTTCAAAATTTGTGATTTAGTCATTTCATCACATTTTCACCTCTAAAATTCTTTCATTAAATCCCATATCCAAAATCCAAAATCATTTTATCTTCATGATTTTTTTTTTTTGACAAAAATTTTCAGATTTCTCAATAATTCATTATATCTGCTACCAGAATAGTGCCACGTGTCAAATCGAAAATTTGGGACGTTACTTATCTAATGCATTTTCAAATACGGATAAAGAATATAGCTTAGGTTAGGATTTTTCATTATCAGTAAGCGCATTATACGAAATTGAGACACTCTGTGGGTGAAAATTAATTAAAAATTAAAAAATGATTTATTATATAGTTACAAAATTAGGATTTTTTTATAGTTAAAAAATTAGTGCTTAAAAATAAGATTAAAAAAATAGTGTTGTAAAAAAGAGGTAATTTTCATTTTTGGATAACCCAAAAAAAAATAGTTTTGTTTTCCTTAGAACTTGAATTTGAAGCTTTATTATAGAAGTAGAGATAAAGTAGTTAATTTATATCATTTCTCAAACAAATCAATTACATAAGTACTTTTAAATTCATTTAATGTCATTTTCCGGTATCTAAGAAAATCATATATTAAATTTTAATTTTTTTTATATTTACATAAATTTACACATAACATCAACTCAATCATCTGCATAGAATAATATGGTGTAGTAGTTAATGTATTACCAAAATGGTTGAGGAATTGTTGTTGGCCATGGTGAGAAGACAAAAGCCAGCAATTGATGAGAGTAAAAGTTCCTATGAACTACATCTAGTTTCCTTGTCCCCAGGTTATAGGAAACCAAGCAACCTCCATATCCCAGATACACAATATTAAATTCATGAGGGTGGAGTGCCAATGGGAAGATATAGAAATTATCTTTGGGTATAAATTCGTTTACTTCATCAATCCAAGAACCACTGAACTTAATCCTGTACTCCAAACACCATCGTTGAGCATCATAATCCGACAGCACCCACACGCGTAGATCACGTGGTCCGAAACAAGTATCCGTCACCTCGAAGTACCGGAAACGACCGCGAGACACCCCTAGGAGGGAGAGATGCTCGCTTTGTTTGTCATCGGGCAAGTTCATTAGATGGAGTCGAGTGTTGGTTCCATTGTGGGGATCGTATGTAATAATTTTGCTATGGCGGAACTCAAGCCAATGTAAACTCCCATTGTAGTGCACAACGGGGGAATCTGTTTTGATATAATAGTCCAGAACAGGGCAATTTACAATCGAGCAATGCCATTTCCCGGTCTCGGAGGAGAAAGTTTCCAATCGTAAAGTACTGGACGGTCCGTAATTGGCAGTCGGAAACCGTATCACTTCATAGTGGTCATCTTTGCAAATGAAACCAACTGCAACTGATTTTATTGCTTTAGGTGGTTTAGGAAGAGCAATCCATTGTTGAATAAGTGGGTTGCAGATGTAGTAAGTTTTTTGCCAGTAAAAGGTTTCACAACATAGTAATAAACCATTGCTTGATGCCAGGATCTTTATTGGGCAATCATGTTTAGAATACGGAAGGAAGTTTAATAAAAAGCCTGGGGATAAGAAATCCTGGGATTGTTTCAGGGCGATTCGGGTATCGATCATACTCGATGGAACGATGCGTACTTCGTATAAGTAACGGAAAAGAAGGTTCCATGGTTGAGATGTGGATAAAGATGTGTTGATTCTGGTGGAATAAAGACGAGCAAAAAAGGGGTCAGAAATGAGGATGAACCATCGCTTGGAGACGCATTTGAACTTGAAGATGTGTTTAACCGGTAGGCGTTGAAGGATCTCGGTTAAAAGCCAATCGGGAATGTTGGAATCATCGATTAAAATTTGCTGTTGTAATGCTTTTTGGGAAGTTTCTGCCATGGTGATCATCACAAAGAATCAGCTTGAAAATGTGTGATTACCCAGCAGCGAAAAGAGCTTCATTTGAAGTCTGACTTATGATCATCGTCATGAACATTTATTTCTTGAGAATCTAGTTTAAGAATAGAAGCAAAGAATGGTTGTTGATGGTTACCAGGTTAGTGGTTGATGTTTGATGAAATGACTGCTACAGAATGGTATCCTTCCCATCCTTTGAACTAAAATTTTAATGGTCTTATCAATCACACTCCTCCTGTCCCTAGTCTCTAATTCTAGCTTCCTTAAATATAGGGTTCCCTGAACTACGGGGTACGAAGATACCCAAAGTGCTACTAATACACGATATTTTATGTGGACCATTCATATTAGAATTTCCAGTGTTATTAGAATTAAATCGATAGTACATAATTAAAAATAGAGTAAATCATTTGAAATTGAACCCAAAATCAAACAAATTTTTCAGCTAATTATGAATTTGTGTTCAAAATTTTTTATTTATATTGACCAATGATTTAACTAAAAATTAATCTTCTGATCAGTACCATCACTATTTCAGTTCTTACAACATTGAAAATTTCAACTAAAAAGTGGAGAGAGTCCAAAATGGCCTTTGCTTGCTGGCCAAGTCATTAGGTAAGACTTGAAAAAAATTGAAAACCAACTCCCAAAAATACCAATTAAACTTCATTTTAAGGTGGTGGCTGAATTAAGGTTGAAACAAAACAACTCATTCATGATTGTCCTCTAATGTTTTAGTAGTTGCCCTTCTGATCAAGATGTTATCGACCCAAGCAAGCAAACAGATCAAACTAAAATATTTTATGTAAATTCCTGCAATTGAATATCACAGCACTGTCATACAAAGGAAAGAAGGGCATTAGACTACCAAAACAGCCTTCATCCGAGTACCTCGGGTTATCTTTAGTTTGTCGTTGTGGTTCCTTTCTAGATGAATGCATTGACAAGCCCACAGGTCATTTATCCATATAAGTACAACTTAGATGACTAAAATCCAATTGTATAGATGAAATAGGGACTCTGAGAATTGTCAGTGTTAGGAATTAGTATGATTAACTATTAATCATGCGGAAAACTAAAACCCATGCCCAAGATCCATTATTTGACATGTAATGAATATAACAAGAAATAGTTAGAAATTATACCTTTGTCACGTGAAACCAATTCCCAAAGGTACACTTTAAGACGGAGGACCTCAAGCGAAGTCCCTCTATTGAAAGTCCACCCTGCAACGATTCACGAACGTCCCGAGTACTAGTTCGTAGTTGTAGGAACGATTCCTAAAACTATCTTGTGTGCACAATGTCGAAACCGTCCCTTTTTTTGAAAGAGGCCGGGAATCGGACTTGGTTTTTGAAACTAAAAACGGGAGTCGCCACCGACCTTTTATTAGGTGTGATCGGATCACCTTGGTTTTAATAAAACATTTCGGTTTATCAAAATGGGGCTTTTGATTTACGAATATTCGAGAAAACAGGTTCGGGAGTCGGTTACGTGTGAGGAAGGATTAGCACCCTCACAACGCCCAAAATCGGTACCAAATTGATTAATCAAAGTCCTAATGTCGAAAAGTTTGGAAAGATTTTGAAGTTTTATTTTATTTTTTTTAACAACTTGATTGAATATCGAGTTTCCTTTGTTTCGAAGGAATAGAGTCTCACATCCAGCACGATTGGACACGATAATCTAAGTCCTTGGATTCAAGATCGTCTCTGAAATTCTCCAAGCACACATTTTTGAAATTTTGGAAAGGGTATTTGCTCATTCGGTCATAAAAAAGAAAACACCCAGCACGCTTGGATATGATCTTTTCGAGCTTCCAAACACGCAAATATCACCTTATTTAAAAATAGAAACAAAATTTGAAAGGATATCCATTTGTTCGGTCAAACAAAAAGTCACATCTAGCACGATTGGGCACGAATTTTTGAATTCCCAAACTCATGAACATTACCTTTGTGAAAACCCATTTTTTATGAATAAAAGAAACATAATAAAAGATAAAATGTTGAATTGCGATGAAACGACAAAAGCGAGAAATTAGCAAAACATGATAATAAAAGGTGCAATAATAAAACAAAAATAAAAAGATAACATTAAAATAATAACAATGAATAAAAACTAAAAGATGTTAGTGGCTATAGAAATAATGGTAAATATAATAATAATAATAATGATGCAAAATATGTACAATATAATAATATATAATAATAATAATAATAATAATAATAATAATAATAATAATAATAATAATAATAATAATGATGATGATGATGATAATGCGAAATATGTACAAAAAAATAATATAAGTATAGTAGTAATAATAATAATAATATTACGCAATATATACAATATACTAATATGACTATAGTAATAATAATAAAAATAATGATACAAAATTATATATAATATGATAATATAATATAGTTATAATAATGATAATGATAACAATAGTAATATAGTGATAATAATAATAGTGGTAATAATAGTATGGTAAATATAGTAATAATAATAATAATAATAATAATAATAATGATGATAATAATAATAATAATAATAATAATAATAATGAAGAAAAAGGACTAAATTAAAAGATGAATGAAACTTAGGATCTAAATTTAAAACAAATAAAACGAATTAGGGTTTGATCGGGCGCGCGCGAAAGTAAAGGGGACTATTCGGGAAATTATCCCAAGAGTCCATGTGCTGCGTTTTGCACAGGACTAATTTGGAACGGGAGAGAACTCATTGGGGCAATTTTGAAAATAGCAAAAACTGAATTTAAAAGGGAGTAAAACACGAAAGGACTTTTAGCGCAATTATACCATCGAAGGGAAAAACACGCGGATCCTGACTCGGGTCGGGTCATACGCGCGGGTTGGGGGGACAAACGGCGTCGTTTTGGGTATTTTGAGGAGGGTGCCAAAACGCACCGTTTTGCCTCTATATATAAAGTCAATTTTTTTTTATTTCTTCATTTCTCCTCTCTGCTTTCAAAAAAAGGAGGCTGATTCTCTCTTTTCTCTGCAGGCCTGAGAGAGGGGAGGGGGTCCCGGCAAGGCGCCGCCGCGGATACCGTCGCAGGCCACCGCGTGCGGTGGTCGGAAAAGTAAGATTTCTCCCTTTTTTTGTTTTGTTTTTTTTATATAAGTATATATAAGTATATATTTCTTGATTAGGTAATAAATAAAAAGGAATCGAAATGACGAAATAAAAAAGGGCGAAATCACCTTCGAATTTTTCCGATCTGACTTTTATGCGTTTCGGATTCTTCTTCGTTTTATCTTTACTGTTATTTTTGCGTTTTTTGAATCTATCTTTCGTTGATCGAAGAAGCAAAAAAACCCCCCTTTTTTACAGATCTATCTTCATTTTTTATAACCGATCATTGAAGAAGAAAAACAAAATAAAATACAATAGTTTTTGCGTTGTGCTCTCCTTTTCTTTTTTTATTGCAGGTGGTGGAGCCGATGGTGGCCGACAGAGGGACGTGGTGCTGGTGGCGAGTGGAGTTGCAGCGCGCGGCGCTCCTCAGGAGCTAGGGTTTCCCTAAAACCCTAAAAATATGGGTCTTTTGGGCCCTCTTTTTTGTTTTGTTTTGGGCTGGATTGTTGGGCTTGGGTTTTGGGTCTTAGTAGAGGGCCAGGACAAATTGGGCCTTCTACAGCTGCCCCTCTTTGCACGTTGTCGTGTAACGGGAACAGAGCAAAGACATAAAGAAGGCCCAGATTTGTCAGGACCCATCGAGTCTTGTCTTCTTTGGTGCTTTTCTTTGCCAGGTAGCTTCAAACCTCATTGTCTTGTTGCTTTGATCTACTCCACTGCCACTTCCGAGAGGTAGGGCTTGTGGCTTCAATCCATTTTATTGTTCTGTCGAGTCTTCCGGGAGATAACATTCGCAATCTTCAACCTGTTCCACCGCTGGTCAGTGGTAATAGGACGATCTTCAACTCAATCCACCGCTGGTTAGTGGCAATAGGACAATCTTCGACTACTCCACTATTGGTCAGTGGCAATAGGATAATCTTCGATTTATTCCACTACTGGTCAGTGGCAATAGGATAATCTTCGATTTATTCCACTACTGGTCAGTGGCAATAGGATAAACTTCAATCTATTCCACTACTGGTCAATGGCAATAGAATAATCTTCAACCTCTTCCACCGCTGTTCAGTGGCAACAGGACAATCTTCAACCCGTTCCACCGTTGTTCGGTGGCAATAGGATAATCCTTATCTGAACTTTTCAATTTGCTTCCTTCAAGAAGACTTCAATCTTCAGTCTGCTCCACTACTATCTCTAGGGAACGAAATCTGAACTTTTTAAATTGCTTCCTTACTATTTTCAGGAAGACTTCAATCTTCAATCTGCTCCACTATCATCTCTAGGGAACAAAATCTGAACTTTTTAAATTGCTTCCTTACTATTTTCAGGAAGACTTCAATCTTCAGCCTGCTCCACTACTATCTCTAAGGAACAAAATCTGAACTTTTTAAATTGCTTCCTTACTATTTTTAGGAAGACTTCAATCTTCAATCTGCTCCACTACTATCTCTAGGGAACAAAATCTGAACTTTTCAATTTGCTTCCTTCAGGAAGACTTCAATCTTCAGTCTGCTTCACTACTATCTCTAGGGAACGAAATCTGAACTTTTCACTGTTCTTTGAGGAACATGTCCTGTAGAATGTGCTTATGCTTAAATAAATGATGAGGATGCTATGATCGGAATGACCCAAATGCTCCTAACTACATGTGCTATGGATGACATTTACCTGAATGCAGAATGTCATGAGAATGATAAATTTTTCACAGTGATTAAGATGCAATGATCAGAATGAATCGAATGCCCTCATGAATGACATTTGTATGAATGCAGAATGTCAGGAGAATGATTTTTTTTTACCACGATTAGGATGCAATCGAGTGCCCCTAAATAGATGTTGCAGAATGCCATGAGAATGATTTTTGTACAATGATTAGGATGCAATGATCAGGATGAATCAAATGCTCCTAACTAAATGTGTTTTGCATGAATGAGAATGATCCCTTTCTAACAGTTTAAGGTGCTCATCGCTCATTGTTTATCAGGGCTATATCACTGATGTCTTATGCTGCGATCTTGTTCGGCTAGCGTTCATGACAGAAAACCCAGAAGACCCAACAGATTTGCCCCGCTGTGATTTTAAGGTTCATCTCATTGTGACCTAGGGGTATATGATCTGAATTCTTTCATTCGTCCCACTGTGACTCCAAAACGCAGGATCAATTTGATCTGTTACACCATTCGCTGGGTATAATGACCAGATGTCTGTGCCTGATATTTGAATGGATGCGAAGTATCATTTTTCCTTCCCCGAGAATGATCTCCTAGTGTACCTGGGTTGGCATTACTTGTCGAGATTGTATCATCGATGAAGTGGCTCGTCCTTTGTTCGACCAATAAAATGTTTAAAGAGATGGTCATCTTTCTCCAATATTTCCAAACCTTAGGCTGAATAAGTTCTGAACAATAGTCCTGTTTCAAGTCCTTGTATTATTCAGAAGCTTTCAGAGTAATATGCAAAACTCCTTTTATGAAAGTATTATTAGTCCACAAGTCATTATTTCAATGCAAAATGCTTGAAAAGATCGTAATGATGGACGAAATGGAAATTTATTGGGAGCACAGCTCGAAACAAACAAGTTAACCAAAGCTGGCAAATGCAATGCAAAAGAGATTTTATTTAGTGTTTATTTTAAAAAACAAAGATAGCAAGGGTAAAATGGAAACTAGGTGCCCCAGATATCGCAGCTTGAGCTTCTCTGCTCAAACTTCTTGAGGACCATTTTAAACTCAATATGTGTTTAGGGGATCCGGAGTACTTTGTCGATGCTCCAAGACGTAACATTCCCTTTCATTGTTACTTCAAGTGTGGCGAGACTGCTGCATGCTCCATTTTGATCAAAATTTGAGCTGCCCTTTTCGGGTTTTCAACTCAAACCCACCATTGGTCTTAAAGCGCCCTTTGCGGGTTTTCGCCTTTGACCTCTCCTTTTTCTTTCTTATTATTTTTTGAAAATTTCCCCCCTTTTTTTTTTTTGGAGCTTTTCGTACTGACATAGTATTTGCTGATTGTAGACTTCGTGACATCGGCATATGAAGCGACTTTCGCCATTTTAGAGAAGTAACCGACATCCACGAAAATGAATCGTTATTGGCCAAAAGTTTTCGATAAGACGGGCTTGATAACATCTATGCCCCTACATATAGGAAAAATGTAAGTCTTGTCTTCCTCAATTTGGCAATTATGGCATAACTGATGCAATTTCCTATTTTTGGTAAATCAATAGCTCGAGCCTCTTGATTGGCCTAGTCAGGGTAGCAACATTGGCATGAGATCTTCAAATACCCTTATGGACTTCTTCTGAGATTTCTTTAGCTTTGACCGCATACTCGTGCCTCAGTAGTCCCAGCGTATCTTAACGTGGTCATACGAAGATATCTTTGAACTCTTGGAGATAACTCAATGATACCCGCTGTAAGCCAAACTTCTATCTTCATTTCCTTCGTAGTGTTTTCTGACACTTAGAATCTGCCATCCTTAACAAATCAGGAAATAAGTTATAATCTTTGTCATCTCCAAAGTCCTCAGATCCCACTAGGCACATATCTCACTAAAAGGAGAGTTGGTAATAGCGTCCCACATGTCATTGATATCTGGGGATCCATTGTGGGTATAAAGGTAGAAAATCAAAAGGGTGATTACTCGCATGACATGAAAATGAAACAATGCATAGTATGAAATGTAAGGAATGAAAATAAAGATGCATTCTATTGAAACAACAATTTTGGACACAAGCCTATTTCACAAAAGGACTCTTATTGCCTATAGGTTTAAAGCAACAAGCATGTTTTGAATATTACTCTAGATTAGCTCTAAAAGTACAGGGATCTCTTCCACAATCCTATTATTCAAAACATTCCCTAATATGCGAAGGCTTAGAACTTTGTTCCCCAATTCCCTTTTCGCTTTTGATTTCTTCAAGGGGTTGCAACTTTCTCTTCTCCTCCTTCTTATTTACTGTTTCTCCAAGTGGTTGGGTGTTGATAAATTATCGACATCCACAACTCCCATTTTAATGAGCCTTTCAACCAGCTTTGTAAACGTAGTACAATTTTTCGATTGAGTGGCCTTTTATCCCTGCATGGTACTCGCATTGGGCATTCTCATTATACCATTTTGGGAACGGAGGTTGCAACAGTTTCAAATGAAATGGGGACACCACGTGCGCACCAAACAGACTTTGGTATAGCTCTTTATACGTTTTTCGGATTGGCGTAAATTGGAGCTTTTCAGAATTTTGCTTTGTGTCCGACTCCTGTCTCATCGACTCTTGTTGCCCCTTAGTAACTGCTCTTGAGTACCCTTTGTTGTATGTACTCGTATTATTCACCTCATCATCCTTTCTCCTATGAGTAGCCCTTTTGGTAGCTTCCCCCGCTTCTATCTTGCCGCACCTAACCGCGTGTTCTATCCTTTCTCCGCACCTCACAATTTCTGAAAAATCTATCATAGAACTCCCCAACATGTGATTGATGAAAGGAGCTTTCAAAGTATGGATGAAGAGTGTGGCTGTTTCTTCCTCTAAAAGAGGCGGCTGAACCTGCGTGGCTACCTCTCTCCATCGTTGAGCATATTGCCTGAAGCTTTCGCTTGGCCTTTTCTCCATAGTTTGGAGAGTGACTCTGTCGGGAGCTATGTCTGTTATGTAGCCGTAATGTTTCATGAAGGCCTGGGCCAAGTCCTTCCATGTCTTGATTTGGGTACTACTGAACCGATCGTACCATTTGGCCGCAGACCCAACCAGACTGTCCTGAAAGCAGTGAATTAATAATTTTTCATTATTGACGTGTCCCGCCATTCGTCGACTGAACATCTTCAGGTGTGCTTCAGGGCAGCTAGTCCCGTTGTACTTTTCAAAATCCGGAGTCTTGAACTTTGGTGGAAGTACTAAGTTTGGGACCAGACTTAGCTCTTTGATATCAATTCCGCAACGAGTTTCAGTCTTTTCTATCGCTTTGACTCTCTCCTCCAACCATCTGTAGCGATCTTCCATCTGCCTTGAGGGTTCAGCTTTCACTCTTTCTTTCTCCATTTCATCAAAATCCGGTACCATAGGGTCAATAGGGTCATCTCCCGGGTTGGATCCTGAGCCTACTTGGAAATTCATGGGGGATCCAATGTTAGCTTGCCCTTGTTGAGGCCTAATCGTGACGGATGGCCTTCGGGGATATTCTTCGTGCTGTGAAGGCACTTGCGGCAGGGTAGATCCCGAAGGAATATCTTCATTCTCCCCTCCAGTAATAGCCATGGGGCTTTTTCCTCTCTCCATAAATCTGTTCAACAGTTGGGTCATTTGAGTTATCTGAGACCTCATGTCCCTCTGGGATTCCGCCATGTCTTGCTGGATCTTGGCTAACTGTTCTTGCACCTGTGCTTGCACCTGGTCCTGCACTTCTTTCTGGAACTGCTCTAGTCTCTGATCCATTTTCTTTGTCTTAGTGCGGGTGTCGTACGGATGTTCAGCTTCCAGGTTTCCCCTTTCTTTTTTTCTTCTTCCTCACTGTTATGATTTCAGTGTATTAGACTCTCTCTATGCATGTGACATGATGTAAATGTATACGATGCTAATGCAAATGCATGAAATGAATGCGAAAAAGAAAGAGAGGCGTTGATAATGATTCAATTTTATTTAGAAAGCTTTTTAAGAAAATAAAGCTCTTTACATAAAATGGATTATAAATACGGCTTTGTCCTTATAGTCCAAGTACAAACAATAATCCTCTTTTTCGTAATCGGATGTTTATGGACGTGCCCCTCGAATTTTCTCAATAGACGTCTCTTCTAGCTCTTTGTTGCTTGGTCCAGACCAAACCTCTTAGCTCACTTATTGAGACATGATGACTCCCGAATAGTACATGTTGGCTTGAATCTTCAGATAAAGTCTTACATTATTCTGTGTACTATTCAGCCCTCTCTCGTTGTTTACTTGGACTATGTATAAACGATCGTATTATATTCCACTTTATCAAGAAAGTCATTTTTCGTGACAAACTTTCTAACTCAGTAATCGAATATGAATCAACACCTCCTTTCTATGATGATGCAATGCAATGCAATCAAAACAGAGGAAAGCACGTTAGGAGAAACAAACAGACACAAAAGAAACACGTTAGTGCATGAGAAATAATCAAACACAAAACACCTATTTAGGCGAACACTAGGAGTTTGGCGTGGCACTATCTAGGCTAGGCTCCTAGGTCTTTCTACATGTGGTTCAGTTCTAACGGAAGGGTACCCGAACCAGCAGATTCCTCGGTCTTCACCCATTATAGGCTCATGCGGACCGAGTTCGGTTCAGGCAGATACATTTCCCTATGGCCATGCGGAGGTGAAAACCTCACGAAGACATAGGTACGGATGTATCCCGGAAGCAGTCCCCTAGCCCATGCGGAGGTGAAAACCTCACGAAGGCATAGTTTCTCACTCCCACTTAAGGATGTGACCACGACGGTCATGCAAACATGAATGCAGAGATATCCTATGAGACTCGACATTATTGCAATAATAGTGCCAGCAAATGCATCAAAAGAGACATGATTTTTCAAAATGATTTTCCAAATTTTCGACAAAAGGACAAGGAATAATCAACTTTACGGCCTGACTCTCTTATTAAGTCCCCACTGGAGTCGCCAAGCTGTCGAAACCGTCCCTTTTTTGAAAGAGGCCGGGAATCGGACTTGGTTTTTGAAACTAAAAACGGGAGTCGCCATCGACCTTTTATTAGGTGTGATCGGATCACCTTGGTTTTAATAAAACATTTCGGTTTATCAAAATGGGGCTTTTGATCTACGAATATTCGAGAAAACAGGTTCGGGAGTCAGTTACATGTGAGGAAGGATTAGCACCCTCACAACGCCCAAAATCGGTACCAAATTGATTAATCAATGTCCTAATGTCGAAAAATTTGGAAAGATTTTGAAGTTTTATTTTATTTTATTTTAACAACTTGATTGCATATCGAGTTTCCTTTGTTTCGAAGGAATAGAGTCTCATATCCAGCACGATTGGACACGATAATCTAAGTCCTTGGATTCAAGATCGTCTCCGAAATTCTCCAAGAACACATTTTTGAAATTTTGAAAAGGGTATTTGCTCATTCGGTCATAAAAAAGAAAACATCCAGCACGCTTGGATACGATCTTTTCGAGCTTCCAAACACGCAAATATCACCTTATTTAAAAATAGAAACAAAATTTGAAAGGATATCCATTTGTTCGGTCAAACAAAAAGTCACACCTAGCACGATTGGGCACGAATTTTTGAATTCCCAAACTCATGAACATTATCTTTGTGAAAACCCATTTTTTATGAATAAAAGAAACATAATAAAAGATAAAATGTTGAATTGCGATGAAACGACGAAAGCGAGAAATTAGCAAAACATGATAATAAAAGGTGCAATAATAAAACAAAAATAAAAAGATAACATTAAAATAATAACAATGAATAAAAACTAAAAGATGTTAGTGGCTATAGAAATAATGGTAAATATAATAATAATAATAATAATAATGCAAAATATGTACAATATAATATATAGTAATAATAATAATAATAATAATAATAGTATAGTAATAATAATAATGATGATGATGATAATGCGAAATATGTACAAAATAATAATATAAGTATAGTAGTAATAATAATAATAATATTACGCAATATATACAATATACTAATATAACTATAGTAATAATAATAAAAATAATGATACAAAATTATATATAATATGATAATATAATATAGTTATAATAATGATAATGATAACAATAGTAATATAGTGATAGTAATAATAGTGGTAATAATAGTATGGTAAATATAGTAATAATAATAATAATAATAATAATAATAATAATAATAATAATAATAATAATAATAATAATAATAATAATAATAAGAAAAGGACTAAATTAAAAGATGAATGAAACTTAGGATCTAAATTTAAAACAAATAAAACGAATTAGGGTTTGACCGGGCGCGCGCGAAAGTAAAGGGGACTATTCGGGAAATTATCCCAAGAGTCCATGTGCTGCGTTTTGCGCAGGACTAATTTGGAACGGGAGAGAACTCATTGGGGCAATTTTGAAAATAGCAAAAACTGAATTTAAAAGGGAGTAAAACACGAAAGGACTTTTAGCGCAATTATACCATCGAAGGGAAAAACACGCGGATCCTGACTCGGGTCGGGTCATATGCGCGGGTTGGGGGGACAAACGGCGTCGTTTTGGGTATTTTGAGGAGGGTGCCAAAACGCACCGTTTTGCCTCTATATATAAAGTCAATTTTTTTTTATTTCTTCATTTCTCCTCTCTGCTTTCAAAAAAAGGGGGCTGATTCTCTCTTTTCTCTGCAGGCCCGAGAGAGGGGAGGGGGTTCCGGCAAGGCGCCGCCGCGGATACCGTCGCCGGCCACTGCGTGCGGTGGCCGAAAAAGTAAGATTTCTCCCTTTTTTTGTTTTGTTTTTTTATATAAGTATATATATGTATATATATCTTGATTAGGTAATAAATAAAAAGGAATCGAAATGACGAAATAAAAAAAGGGCGAAATCACCTTCGAATTTTTCTGATCTGACTTTTATGTGTTTCGGATTCTTCTTCGTTTTATCTTTACTGTTATTTTTGCGTTTTTTGAATCTGTCTTTCGTTGATCGAAGAAGCAAAAAAACCCCCCTTTTTTACAGATCTATCTTCGATTTTTATAACCGATCCTTGAGGAAGAAAAACAAAATAAAATACAATAGTTTTTGCGTTGTGCTCTCCTTTTCTTTTTTTATTGCAGGTGGTGGAGCCGATGGTGGCCGATAGAGGGACGTGGTGCTGGTGGCTAATGGAGTTGCAGTGCGCGGCGCTCCTCAGGAGCTAGGGTTTCCCGAAAACCTTAAAAATATGGGTCTTTTGGGCCCTCTTTTTTGTTTTATTTTGGGCTGGATTGTTGGGCTCGGGTTTTGGGTCTTAGTAGAGGGCCAGGACAAATTGGGCCTTCTACACACAATTCTTTGTGTTTTGATCTAAGTGTTTGTGTAATACTTGCGTGAATGAAATATATGAGCACACATCAAAACACTTGCTCCCATTTTCTCTTTTTAAACGTCTGCCAGCAAAAGCAACAGAAGAAAAGCAATTTTTTTTTAATTCTAACTTTTCAGTTATACTAAGCAATCAATGCTAGAGCATTAGTGGGTATAATGACCCATTATTGAGGGAGTTACAAATCTCCCATAATAACCCCAATAATAACACTTAAATAACTGAAAATTCTACCCATATCTTATGTATATTTGACTGAAATTTCAGCTATGATTAAGCCTCATAAACACCACTAATGAGCATTACTAAGGGGTGTTACATAACATTTATATACATCCCTTTTAATACACCATACACTTAGTCTAATTAAACTCTTTTAATTAGATACATACATATTATCTAGTCCCGCCAGACTAATTGTACACAATAATTAGTCTTAACTAATTTCACACACAAAATGATATTCACATTGCATTAGGTGTGACCCAATAGGATTAATCGATATTGAGCTCGGACCGTTATCAAATAACGCTCCGGTGATGTTTAGAGGTTTCTAGTAAAACATAAACATTACCCAAATCGATTAACTTAACGTCTCATGGTACACCTACAAGTAACGTATTATGACTTAGTAAAATATCCATTTGATTATTGAACATTTTTAACAATCTCCCACCTGTTCAAAAAACAAGTATAATAGTGCTATAGGACGCCTCCCACTAGCTCAACTTGTTTCAACAAGTTGTGAATCTAAAATCCTTGTCAGTTACTATCTCATTTAGACATAAGGTAAGAAATTCTGTAATCCTTATATAGTCTAAACATTTCTCGGATTCTAAGACGAACTGGAAAGACAAATGATTATCCCCATAATCCATTTGAGCATGGCCATGCATTTACAGTTCCGACTCTCCGAGTGGCCTGAGATATAAACCCTAAAGAAGGTTTGACAATCCCATCTTGTCCCTCCTCTATCTGTCATGTAATTCATAACACTCCCGAGCATAGCCTTTATAGTCCCCTTTTACGGCATGACGTTTGACTATGTCAAGAATATTAATTCTCACATACAGAATCAGTGAGAAACTCAGGTCAAAGAATTCTATTTACTAGTCATTTTGAGTTATTCTTATGACAACATGTTCTTAAAGAATACTTAAAACGGGTCATGTCCAAATAGAAATACTCCTATTCCTATCAACGTGATTAACTAGACATCCAATGTCCCTATGATCTAAGAACGAGATCATCAGCTAATCAACATTTTAACCATTAAGGGTAATTAGCGTCCATCTCAATTACCTGGTTAGCGACAAAAATGTAATCTAAGTTATCTAGTTCACATTATAGGGTTCAATTACTAGATCAAATCTAATAACCTATATAGAAATTCTAGAATACATTTTGGACATTACTTGACTCTAAACCACAATCAAGTAATAATAAAGTTCTTAACTTTTATAGATAATCATAAAATGTATATTACATTCCAACAAAATAAATATACAAGTATCCAATATACTAAAACATACAACTTATTCAGCAATAAGTCTAATTCCCATCTCTGCTACGTGCAACTCATGCCTGTGCTAAGACAATGGTTTAGTCAATGGATCTGCTACATTATAATCCGTGTCAATCTCACATACTTTCACGTCGCCCCTGCCTATGATCTCTCGTATCATGTGAAACTTCCGGAGCACATGTTTGGATTTCTGATGCGCCATAGGCTCCTTTGCTTGGACAATTGCGCCATCATTATCACATAATAATTGAATTGGTCCAGCAACACTGGGGACCACACCAAGCTCAGAAATGAAGTTCCTTATCCAAACTGCTTCCTTTGCTGCTTCAGACGCAGCAATGTACTCCGCTTCGGTTGTAGAATCTACAATCGTGCTTTGCTTGAAACTCTTCCAACTAACAGCACCTCCATTTAGAGTAAAGATGTAACCCGACTGAGATCGAAAGTCATCTTTATCTGTCTGAAAACTAGCATCTGTGTAACCCTTTACACATAGCTCAGGCATCCCTCCAAAAACCAAGGACTTATCCTTAGTTCTGTTAAGATACTTCAGGATGTTCTTGACGGCCTTCCAATGGTCAATACCAGGATAGGACTGGAATCTGCTCGTCATACTCAAAGCACATGAGACATCTGGCCTAGTACAAATCATGACATACATGATAGAGCCTATAGCTGAAGCATATGGAACTCTACTCATCTTTTCTAGCTCATCAGGAGTCGAGGGACTCTGCTTCTTGCTAAGATAAGTGCCATGTAACATGGGTAGGTAACCTCTCTTAGAGTTTACCATGTTGAACCTTTCAAGAACCTTATCAATATAAGTTCTTTGACTCAGTCCAATCATCCGTTTTGATTTATCCCTATAGATACGAATGCCCAAAATGTATTGTGCCTCTCCAAGGTCTTTCATAGAGAAACAACTACTTAGCCAAGCCTTTACAGACTCGAGCATCGGTATATTGTTTCCTACAATTAGAATGTCATCCACATACAATACTAGAAAACAAATGGAACTCCCACTAACTTTCTTGTATACACAAGACTCCTCGGGGTTCCTGATGAAACCAAACTGTTTGATTCATCATCAAAACGAATATTCCAACTGCGGGATGCTTGCTTCAGTCCATAAATGGATTTAAGAAGCCTGTATACCTTCCTAGGGCAACTAGGATCCACAAAACCCTCAGGTTGTGTCATATACACCTCCTCTTCTAAATACCCATTTAGAAATGCGGTTTTGACATCCATTTGCCAAATCTCGTAGTCATAATACGAGGCTATCGCTAGGATAATCCGAATGGATTTAAGCATGGCTACTGGCGAGAAGGTTTCGTCATAGTCAATACCATGAACTTGCGTAAAACCTTTTGCAACCAGTCTAGCCTTATAGACAACTGCTTTACCTTCCATGTCAGTCTTTATCTTATAAATCCATTTGCACTTGATAGGTCTAGCACCTTCGGGCAAGTCAATCAAGTTCTAAACTTGATTGTCGTACATGGATTCCATTTTGGATTTCATGGCTCCAAGCCATTTTTCAGAGTCTGAACTCTCCATAGCTGCCTTGTAGGTAGTAGGTTCCTCTTTATCTAATAAGAAGATTTCATAACCTTCATGAACTAAGTAACCCTCTAAAGGATCTCTCCTAGGAGGTTTACTTTCCCTACTACTCCTACGAATATGGACATCCACAACTGGAGGAGTTACTTCTTCCTCAGCTCCCATTAAAGAAGTGATCTCTACTCCCACTCCTACTGTAGAAGTGTTTTGTGGTTGCTCATCTTGAGGAACAACTTCTTCAAGATGAATATTTCTCCCACTTGACTTTTCAGAAAGACACTCTCTTTCTAAAAAGACACCTTCGCGAGCCACAAACACTTTCTGCTCGCCAGGGTTGTAGAAATAATACCCTTTAGTCTCCTTTGGGTAACCCACAAAGACGACCTTATCGGATCTGGGTTCAAGCTTGTTCTGTTGTAAACGTTTTACATAAGCTTGACAACCCCAAACCCTAAGAAAAGACAACTTAGGAACCTTTCCTGTCCATAACTCATATGGAGTCTTCTCGACAGCTTTAGATGGAGTACGGTTAAGAACATGAGCAGCGGTAAGAAGTGCAAAACCCCAGAAGGAAACTGGAAGATCGACTAAACTCATCATACACCGAATCATATCTAATAAAGTTCAGTTCCTCCTTTCAGACACGCCATTCAGTTGAGGCGTTCCTGGAGAAGACCATTGTGAAACTATTCCACAACTCCTAAGATGATCAATAAATTCTTGACTCAGATATTCGCCACCTCGATCAGATCTTAGTGCCTTAATCGTCTTGCCAAGCTGATTCTGTACTTCATATTGAAACTCTTTAAACTTTTCAAAAGCTTCAGACTTATGTTTCATTAAGTAGACATAACCATATCTACTTAAATCATCAGTAAAAGTAATGAAGTACGCATACCCTCCCCGAGCCAAGATATTCATTGGGCCACATACATCAGAATGTATGATTCCCAACAAATTTTTAGCCCTTTCACTAGTTCCAGTAAATGGTGACTTAGTCATTTTGCCACTTAAACAAGATTCGCAAGTCTCATATGACTCAAAGTCAAATGAGTCTAATAATCCATCCTTGTGGAGTTTTAGAATGTGTTTCTCGTTTATGTGTCCTAAACAACAATGCCAAAGGTATGTTTTGTTTGAATCTTTTGATTTTAGTCGTTTCGCATTGTCTACATGATAGTTTGTTTTGTCCAAGTTAAGTAAGTAAAGACCATTCATGCAATGGGTAACTCCATAACAAATGTCACTTTTGTAAATAGAAAAAGAACCATTCTTTATTACAAAAGTAAAACCTTCAGAATCAAGACAAGAAATGGAAATTAAATTTCTATTAATTGAAGGAACATGATAACAATTATTGAGTTCCAAATACAATCCAGAAGGTAAAGACAAAACATAATTTCCTACGGCTAGTGCAGCTACTTTAGCTCCATTTCCAACGCGTAGGTCCACTTCGCCCTTCGCAAGGTCCCTCTTATTCTGTAGTCCTTGTACATTTGAACAAATTTGAAAACCGCATCCGGTATCCAATACCCATGAATTAGAGGAAGCAAAGTTAATTTCTATCATATAGCTACCTGAGGTAGTTGCGACATTTCCCTCCTTCTTGTCCTTTAAGTACTTAGGACAATTCCTTTTCCAATGCCCCTTTTTCTTGCAATAGACGCATTCTTAGTCCGGAGTGGCTCTGGGCTTAGTCTTGGCCTTGGTAACAACCTTGCCCTTGCCTTGACTAGTAGAAGGCTTCTTTGCCTTGGCCTTCTTCTTGAAGGCACCCTTCGCCTTCCTCACCATAAGAACATCCTTCTTAGGCTCGGGAGGATGAGTCCTTTCAGCAGTCTGGAGTAATCCATGAAGTTCACCCATGCTCTTATTAAGAGAGTTCATATGGTAGTTTTGAATAAAATTACCAAAACCATCATGGAGTGATTGAAAAATCAAGTCAACGGCTAACTCTTCACTAATCTCAACCCCAAATCGTTGCAAGTTCTCAATATGACTCTTCATTTTGAGAACGTGCGGTCCAACTGGATCGCCTTTCTTGAGTTGGCTGGCCAGAGTGGCTTTGAGTTCTTCAAAGCGCTCAACTCTAGCATGTTTCCCAAACATGGCTTGGAGTTGAGCCATATTGTCAAAAGCATCCTTGTCCTCGAATTGTTTTTGCAAATCGGGGACCATGGATGCCAACATCAAACATGTGACATCATTAGATTTCTCTAGTGCGGATTCATAATCCGCTTTTGCTTGATCAGACTCGGTAAGGGCGGGCTTTTCGGGAACAGGAATATCAAGCACCTCTAGCTTGTGCTCATGCCTAAGAACTATTCTTAGGTTTCGTGACCAGTCGATAAAGTTCAATCCATTTAATTTGTCCTTTTCTAGTATAGACCTAATGCCGAAACTAGAAACATTGTTTGAAGAGTTGTTTGCCATTTACAAAAGAAGTAATAAAAGCATATGAGATTATATTTATATGATTATCTTGAATAAATCCAATTTATTCCACTAAATTAATATAAAATATCCCTTATTAATCTAGTGACACCAAGACCCACTCCCACTAATTTTAAGCAAGCTTTGGCTTGACACCTAAAACAAGTGTTTGTGCGCAAAGAACTCTTTCTTAATAATTGAATTATCCTTGGTTTGACTAACTAGATAACCCTTTATCTAAAAGTCACTTGCCTCTAAGTGCCAACCCTTGACCTACTTAGTTGAGTTTAACCATTTTTCACCTACTTCTTATTTTAGGATAAAAAGTGGGCACCTCGCTTTGGCGAAACCTACCCAACTAATGATCTTAAGCTTCGTAGTGTTACTAAGTGGAAAGGCAAAATACTCAATATTATTTAGGGACCTAGATTGTTTTTATAAACTCTAACCATTATGTGAACTATGTGAGTTTGAGTCATAAACTAACAACCTAAACATGCAATCATTCAAATAAACATCCATCCAATGCAAAAATTTAAATGAAAGTAAATTAAAGAGTTTGGTTCCTAGTATGGCCCTTACACCTAATAGATCACATCTATTACATAAAATCTTGAGTCATTACATTTCTTGGCTTGACTTGAATCTCCATTCTTGGCCACCATCTCCATGTTTGACCATCACATTTGATGCTTGATCACCATCTCCATGGATTACAATATTTTACATTTTGAAATAAAATAAACTAAATAACTAAATTTATTTAATTATTACATTAAAAATGGCGGTATGCAAACCGTAAACCATGGGCCATACTAGTTACCTCAAAAAAAAAATTGCATAACAGTTATACATCCACCCACTTGATATCTTCAAGTGGCCCATACAATTTAAACAATTTAAAATATAAAATTTACATAAACAATATATAAATTAATTACCATGAATAATAATCTAATTTTTATATTTTTAATTTGCAAAAAAAAAAAAAGAATCAAGATCCAATTGAAATTAAAAGAACCATCTTTTCTCTTGAACTATCTCACGCAAAGACAACAAAGTCCAACTTTTGGCCTTCCTTTTGCTTGCATAGAAACTCCTTTCTAACAAAAGAATACTGTAAATCAACAGAAAAGACATTCTTTTCCTTTACTCACTGTGACATGCCAACCATTTGACACAAGCAATTAACCATTTGACTCTTGCCATCACACGCATGAGTACAACAACAAAATCAACATTAAGAGACTTGATCTTGTTGTCATTGAAGTATCGAAAAGCTAAATAATATCAAATTCTAACAATTTTCTAATTAAATAAAATTCCTAAAATTTGGTTAACTGTTAACCAAAATTCTTAGAAATTTAATTAACCATATTATTTAGACAATATCTAGGAAATTACTAAAACAATTCTAAATTACAAAGTTCAAAACTTTGTGATTAAAATCAATTTTAATAACCCCTCCCCAAAGTTCTTAACTTTGTTAGCAAATTAAAAATAGACATGGAATTACACTCTTACATATTGGTATGCAAACTAACTAAATTATGTCCAAAACATGCCAAATAATTTAGGACTGATACCACTGTTAAGAATTAGTATGATTAACTATTAATCATGCGGAAAACTAAAACCCATGCCCAAGATCCATTATTTGACATGTAATGAATATAACAAGAAATAGTTAGAAATTATACCTTTGTCACGTGAAACCAATTCCTAAAGGTACACTTTAAGACGGAGGACCACAAGCGAAATCCCTCTATTGAAAGTCCACCCTGCAACGATTCACGAACGTCCCGAGTACTAGCTCGTAGTTGTAGGAACGATTCCTAAAACTATCTTGTGTGCACAATTCTTTGTGTTTTGATCTAAGTGTTTGTGTAATACTTGCGTGAATGAAATATATGAGCACACATCAAAACACTTGCTCCCATATTCTCTTTTTAAACGTCTGCCAGCAAAAGTAACAGAAGAAAAGCAATTTTTTTTTTAATTCTAACTTTTCAGTTATACTAAGCAATCAATGCTAGAGCATTAGTGGGTATAATGACCCATTATTGAGGGAGTTACAAATCTCCCATAATAACCCCAATAATAACACTTAAATAACTGAAAATTCTGCCCATATCTTATGTATATTTGACTGAAATTTCGGCTATGATTAAGCCTCATAAACACCACTAATGAGCATTACTAAGGGGTGTTACATAACATTTATATACATCCCTTTTAATACACCATACACTTAGTCTAATTAAACTCTTTTAATTAGATACATACATATTATCTAGTCCAGCCAGAATAATTGTACACAATAATTAGTCTTAACTAATTTCACACACAAAATGATATTCACATTGCATTTGTGACCCAATAGGATTAATCAATATTGAGCTCGGACCGTTATCAAATAACGCTCCGGTGACGTTTAGAGGTTTCTAGTAAAACATAAACATTACCCAAATCGATTAACTTAACGTCTCATAGTACACATACAAGTAACGTATTATGACTTAGTAAAATATCCACTTGATTATTGAACATTTTTAACAGTCAAAACGTCCATGGTCATATTCAAGTATTTAAATTATCTTAATCCTCGCATTATGTTTACTGTGATTGCAGATTTGACGGATGTTTTTGCGATAATTGTAGTTGTAAATTGTCTTCTCATTTTTGCACAACTCATTGCAAAGTTTAATAATTATACTTCTATTTTTTTAAAGATTGTAGATGAATTATATGATTTTTAAATGGATTTAATATTTTAACAAATTTTATATTAAAATATTTTTATTTATTTATTTATAAGTTAAATTGATGTATTTATATAATAATAATAATAATAATAATAATAATAATAATAATAATAATAATAATACTTGAAATACATAATTTTCTTTAAAATCTTATATTATTTAAATTATTCACAAATATATATATTTTGAAGCTAAAAATATATTTTATTTTATTTATATAAATACAAATCTAACTAATGAAATTTAAATATACAAACAAATATATAAAAACAACTTATTTAAATGGTTAATTATGTTATTAGTCTTTGTACTTTAAGAAAGTTGTAAGTTTAATCCATGTACTTTTATTTGATCAATTTTATCCTTGTACTTTTCGAGTTAGTCACTTTCAATTCTTATACTTTTCAAAATTTGATTAGCTAAACTCAATTACTAGTCTTGTACTATGCGTACAGTTACATAATTAGTCCATTCTCTCCAAGTGGATCATTCTACATCTGATTAGTGAGTAATATATAAAAATAATAAGCTAACATAATATTACACATATGATAATATGTTTTGACACATTAAATTTTAGAAATACCATAACTATTTAAAGAGGTCTGAAATTTTAACATTTGAAAGCCATGACATTTGCAAAGTACATGGACTGATGGCAGAATTTAAACCTTTGTTTTCTTATCTAGACTACAGAATCCCCCCCCCCCCCCTCAAACTAAACGTGTAGCAATAGGTATAGCCTTTATTATAGCATTTTTCATTTTATATTTGTCTCTATCTTCTCTTATAACAGATTAACATCATCTTCCTCATCCATCCCTCCCTTTCATCTCTGAAAATAAAAAATTTCACAGAAACAGTAAGAAATCAAAGGTCTGGGTTAGTAAAAAGGGTAATAGCGGGCCGGTTTTGCCGCTTTTCTCCGTTATGACGCTATTTGAATCCCTGGCCACACCCTAATCACAGATTCCAGAAAAATAGGAAGTTATCAATACAACTTTAAACAATTAAATTGAAAAAAATTAATGATGTCTTGGAGTATGTATCTAATAATAAGGTAATCACCTTAGACCCAAAGGACTATACTTCGCAAATCCTTTATCCTTTGTCTTCCATTGAGGATCAAGAAACATAAGCATAGTTTTATTTATGAGCCATCAATGGAAACAACATTCTTTTCATCAAATCTATTAGCTTTCGAATGTCAATTCTTGCAGTCAAACACTTATTAAAGTGAACAGTACTAGCCCAACATAAAAGTTAAATTGAGTTGCACCTGTAAATTTCAACTTCTATAGAACTTGATGAGCAATCTTGTGAGATGAATTAACACGCCATGCCCTTGGCATATTTTAAGCAAGGAATTAAACAAACAAGGGATACTAGAGAGTTCAAAAGTTGATGACCGACACACAGACTAGCACCTTACTTTCTAAAAATGAATACATCTATTCAAATGACTTTATCCATTTACTCCATGGCTACGGCCAAAGCACTATCCTACATGAAGAAGCTACTCCTAATGCAACTAAAAAGTGTTGATGCATGACCAATCATGACCAGTGAAAGTCCACATGAAAATATCTTTAAGTTTGGCACCTGTATTGATTTCAGCCAAGCTCCATAGTACATAATCATGACATTTACAGCTATAAATTATTCTATCCTCTTCATTATCCATTCTTACAATTCTACTTCAGTTTTGTTACCAAGGTTAAGACCTATTCAAGTTCCATTCAATAGTTAACAGATATGAGTTCTTAGACAGCAACTCAAAAGCTTAGCCAACAGCTTTTTAATTTTTCCTTATTAGATAATAATAAAATGGTGGCTTCCTATTTCAGTTTCAGTTAACACTGGCATCAAAATAGACCAAAATTTAACCATGCACAACTAAGCCAACCTACCATCATCATTCCAGAGTCCTTCACACTAGTAACTTATGAACAATAAAACCTTCTAACAGCTTACACCCAACAAGCTAAGTCAAAGCTATCAAGCCACCAATAAAAACCAAGCATTCCACAATAATACCTCACCACATTCAACCAAAAACGATAGAACACAAACTCCCTGGCTCCAAGCGTTCATCATCCCGGGCAGTATAGAACCTTTTACACTAGCAAGTAGCAACATATTGTGAACAACAAATCTTCCAACATTGTAAACCCAATTAGAGAAGTTCAAAACTATCAGTCCATCAACAAAAGAGAAAACCAAGCATTCGACAATAATACATCAATACATTCAACCCGAAACTAAACCACAAATTCCCAGCTCGCAATCATCATCCAAACAATACAAGCCCCTTCACACTAGCAAGTGATGATCAATAAACCAGCAAACATCTTCAACCCAACAAGAGAAGTTTAAAGCTATCATGCCACCATGGAAGCCAAAACCAAGCATTCTACAATAACACCTTGCAGCTTTCAAACGAACACTGGACCACTACTTGCTTAGCACCAGAAGGTGCTATTATGCATAAAGCAATTTACTTGGACACAATACGGAACGACGTAGTAGAATGTAGACCACCCTCGATAGCAATAAAATTAGTGAAGAACTTCCATTCTTTAATTTAGCAAAGATTAATTAGACGAATTTGCATATGCATAAAGCAGTTTACTTTCAAGTTTCTAAGTTCTAACATTATTAACACCTCTAAATTTCTTTATTCTATTTGCTTAATATATATTTTTTTCATATAACCAGAAAAACTAAACCACATAACAAAGACTTAAATTACATAACAAAATAATCAAATTTTGATTACATTAATCGAATACTTAATACTTTGCCATATCCAACAGTCAATAATCAAACCCCCAAAATGAATATTCAAAGAAAAACCAAAACACAAGTTTCTTCCTCAATTAATCAAGAAACCCAGTTTGTCTCCAAACAGCATTCCTCACCTGCCTTAGATCCCTTCCTTTTAGGGTTCTCCCCACGCCTTCGAGCACTGAACAAGCCAACATAGGGGACTGGGCTAAGCTCTTGGCCACAATCTCATGCGGTGGCAACATTTCCCCTTCTTCCTCCAGCTCCATGTCGTAATCGTCGTCAAAATCTTGCTTTTTCCTCATCGGTTTCGCCAGCATGGGCACATTAACCGGTGCCGATTGATGAAACCTTCCTAAAGAAGAAGATGAAGACGAAATGACGGGGATTCGTTCTTGCGGCGGTTTCGGAATCGAAGGAATTGAACGAGCAGAGGAAGATGCCGAAGCGACAGAGGAGGAAGAGGAGGCCGAAGTAGAAATCGAGGGCTTTTGGTAGAAATGGGATTGCGGACGTGAAGGGTCGCGGATGGCGGCGAGGATTCCGAAGTTTTCGGAGTGAGGGAAAGATTTATGGTTAAAGGGAGTGGAGGAAGGAGATGTTTTTTGGTGGTGGAAATTGGAGAGGCCACCGGCAGAACTGGAGCCATTGGAGTTGTCGGAGAAGTCACCAGATGAGAAGATATCATCTTCATTGAGCTCTTCAATGACGGCGGAAGAGTGGGAAAGGTGGTTGGACGGAGGTGCATGGGGGTAAACGCCTAGGAAACGATCGATTGATTGGGATTTGGGGTTGCGGAAGCGGGAAGGTCCATTGATTTCCATCGTGGGTCGGGTCCGGTGGTTTCTCGTAGATTCGTGGCGGCGGTTGCGTTTACATTTAAAAGAGAGTTTCTATTTTTTTTTAAATTGTTATTTTCAGCTTGTGATATGAAAGCGAGAGTGACATGAAAAATAATAATTAATATTATGCATTTTTTCAATAAATATTAGGTAATTTTAAGCGATAAATACGACGCTCACTTTTAATAATAATAATAAATACGACACTCACTTTAATTTGAGATAAATCAGATGACTTAAGCATATTGTGATGTGGATTTTTGAAAATCTAAAAATAGATTATAGAGTTTTTAGTTTATGACTTGTAAAAAATATATATTAAAAAATTAATATATTATGGCAATATCATGTTGTAAATAAAATAAAATTTATGTGGCACAGTTTATTTGTTGCTATTTGCTGCATTAATATGATAATAACGGTAATTAATAGGTTTTATTAAAGAAAATCTTTTATGATATTTATTTCCATTTTGGAATAAAAAATTTTAATCAAAGGTAATTAAATATTATTATATTTATTGAATAAAAGATGAAAGAAATCGAAAGATTGAACCCAAACAAATTAAAGAGAATAGATTATATGAAACTGTGATTCTACGTCATCCTTATCTTTTTTAATATGAGAATAACAAATCAGATTTTTTCTCTTAATTATTTTTTATCCTTATTTGAAGATTTTAGTTACAAAGATTTTCATATATTCTGTAATGTTTATTTAACTTACTTTCTTTATTTAAAATAAAGGAAAAATAAATATAATATTATAAAAAAGTAAATTTTAACAATTTTAATATTTAAAATAAATTAAGTTAATAATGTATATAATAATAATCTACAAAAAGTATTAATAATGTTATTTAAATTATAATAAATTAAGATTCAAGCCAAGATGATTTTTTTTTTTAATATTAAATATTTTTAAGATTAAATAAAATTAATATAACTAATCCTAGATTTGTTATATAATTTCAAAAATATATTGAATTGCATTACTTTTTTATTATTTTGAAGAAATGCATTAATGTTATAAAGATTATTATAAAGATATGCACAATCAATATGTGTATTGTACAGAAATACGAAGAGTTAAAAATTATGGTGTTTTAGGTAATGTATTTTTTTTTTAAATATCATATGATTTGATATGATAAAAATATCTCCACAATAATTTTTTTTTTCAGTTAAGTTGAGGCTCGGTTGGAAGATGGTATAGACTTAATAAACCTGTATAGTTTTGGAAAAAAAATATTGAATTAGTTAATGTAAAATATCAGAAATCAATTAAATTGCACGCTAAAATTAATTAAATTGATCATACATATGTGTAAATTGAAGTAATCAAATCCAACTTCTTAAGACAATAAACATCCACAATAACTGAAGGAAGCGGTTTCATACGAGGGTGTGTGGCGAGAGCTTAACAAATATTGATAGGTGCTAGAAGAGGTGTTCAAAGTTGAGTGATAGTTTGAATATTAGAGTTTAGCTATTTATATACTTTCTTGGTGGATCCCTTAATAGTGCAATTGTTGAGCTAGTCATGCATTAGGTAGTGATTAGGATGTGACTCTTGCAAAAGGATCTTGCATTGTTTGGAATGTGAAAGGTGAAGGTCCACATATTGCATGCAAAGTTGTGTTGTCTTAGTAGTGGTCATATGATTAGCCTTTGATTTAATACACCGGGGATCTTTTATGTTTGGTTTTTCCTTTGGATACATAATTGAGAATATCTCTTAAGCAAATTGGTATATACTTTGTGTTAGGTTTTTGCTTTGGATGTAGCAGTTAGTTGAGGGTATCTTTTAGGTAAAATTATCAAGTGAAGCAAGGTGGATTCCAAGCTTTCTTAGTGTTAGACTCAACAATTACTATCTAGATAAGGGAAAGATCATGAGGTGACATTTATCGAGACTAGAATTATTTAAGTTATATGTGAAATATTTGTTATTTTACATGTTGAAGTATCATTCTCCATTAAAAACGCTAAAATTAAAATAACCAAATCGAACTTGTTAATAACATTTCACAACAAATAGCATTAAAAGGTAATGAAAATTCTGATATAATTTCAAAGTGATAGAAAGTAAATGACTGAAGAATGTTAATAAAATGTTTGGTGATGGTGGTTGGAGAAGGCATACATTTATAGTGCTAAGAGCCATAGGTTATTCTAAGGTTGAGATCAAAGAAATATTTGGAAGTATTTAACTAGAGAAACAAATGTAATCCTCCTTTTGATGATGATAGAAGAGACATGAAGCATGGCATGGGCATACCTAATATGTTACAGTTGGATGTGATATGATTAGACTAAACATAATTGTGTTTTGTTTAAAGGAATTGGCACTAGGACTTCAAGAAGTATCATGATTTGAGATGAGCTTGTCATGAATGGATCTCTTTTTGGGTCAAGTGAGTTTAGAGGACACGAGTGAGGTGAACGATCTATTGGCAGCCTCCTATTCTAGGTGAGGCAAAGTTTTTATGTATAACAAGAAGCATTTATGAATTAATGATCAAAGTTAGATCGAGTAGTAAAAAAAACATGATACCCTTTTAAATAAGGTTTTGGTTTTCGAATATTATGAATTAAAAAACAAATTTATTAGAATTTTTTTGGTTCATGATCTAATTTAGATCAATCTCAAAATAAGTAAAGGGTTAGGGTAATGACAAATAGATAAAGGAAGTATTTTTGTATGAAAGAACAAGTCATCTATAGAGTTTATATTTGGCTTAATGCTTAGGTTCGCCTTAGATTTATATTTGTTTTTCTACATTGGTGCCTAAATTTATTTTTTTTGTTTCACTTTAACATTTAAACAATTATTTCGTCACTCAATTTAGTCTAATTTTTGTAACGATATTAGAAAACTCGATTAATACGTGACACCAATTAAAATGTGTCATGTGATAATCCAATTATTTAGAAGACCAGCGTAGCATTCATGTTTTATTTAAATTAAAATATAAAAATTAAAAATATAAAAAAAGATAACATTTTTAGAAAATGCACCATCAACTTTGACTAATGTTGACATTTATTGATCAGTGTTATTTATAAAATTTTATGTTTATATAAAATTATATATATTTGAAATTATTTTTAAAAAACTATTACAAGTTTTCTACAACTTATACTTCTGGAGTTCTTTTTTCAATTTCGAAATTAAAACTTTTTCAAAATTTTAATTCCTACCAATTATATCGTGCTGAGTTAAAAATTTTAAATATTGTTTTGAATTTTTAGAATCTTTTATATATTCTGGTTGTTTTGTAAAAAAAAATATTTTTAAAAATTTATTGTAATTTTTCTATATATATATATATTTAATTTGTAATTTTCAAATTTTAACTAATTTTGTCTTTTTAATATTTTATATATTATTTTGAAATTTTAGAATTTACATTTGTAAATTTTTTAGTTTTTTTAATTTAATTTTCTTTTGAATTATTTATATGTTATATATAATTTTTAATTTTCTAATTAATATAATTTACATAATATAAAAATAAAAGAAGACGACGTGACATGTTGTAATAGTAGATATGTTTTTTTTTTTTTTTTAGTATCGTGGATTAAAATGTGTAATGGAATAAAATATTTTAAAAAATGTTTAAATGATCAAAATGAGAAATTTGAAGGGAAAATCAAGCTTTAAGCTTTTATTTTTTTATAAAAAGATTCTTTATATTTTTATATGGGTTAAATGTAATTTACTTCCTAAACTCTTCTAAACTTATCAAGAAGTATTTAGTTGGTACTTAATTTTTTTTGTCCTTAGTTAATATTTTAACTTGTATTATTGTCTCAATTTGTTAACAATGTTAAATTTTTTTAAGGGTTGAACTTATCCACAAATTTATATTTATTAAATTAATTTATATTTTTAAAATATATTTAAATTTTTAATTTATATATACTACGTATCATACTGAAAGGTTGCCATTAGGGGCAGAGCCAAGGGGGCTGGCAGGGGCCCCGGCCCCCTTAAAATGAAAAGTTTCACCTTTAATCATTTTATAATTTTAAAAATTTTAAAATTGTATATGATAAAATTACACTTTGACCTCCCAAGAATGAGAAAAAATTGATTTAATTCTCTAAAAATTATAAATATATAGACTATTAAAATAGTAAAATTTCAATTTTGCTATCATCAAAATATACAACTTTATTTCGGCCCCCCCAAAATTTTTTTTAGCTTCGCCCTTGGTTGCCATGTGTTACTATAAAATTGATCACCAGTGTCACATTAGTACAAATTAATAGTATTAATACGGAAGTATGAATTTGAATAATAGAATAAAAATTTAGCTACCAACTAAGTAAAAGAAATTTAAGTACCAATTAGATAATTTTGAACAAGTACAGGACAAGCAACATATTAATTCTTTTTATATCATGTAACAGGGGATGAGCTTTCCTTGGCCCAATTTAAAATCCCCTAGAAACCCTTCTTTCTAGCTTTCGCACAACAAATTTTCGACTCATCGGTTTCAGTTCAGCTGCTCCGTAAGCAATTTCTCTCTTACTCCGTTGTCACTTGGTCTTTTTTTCTCTCTTAGATCATTTAATCCAAGATATGGGCATTTTTTTTTGCGACATAATTTTTTTGTCTATTTATAATTTAATCTGATAAATTGTGTAATCTCGGTTTAATCCTTGCGGGACTTCACTCTGTAGGATTAGTGAAATGAAAGCAAAAAGTAGAAATGAAATGGAAATAAACCTGGGTTTTAGTTTAAAATGCTTAGAAATGAAGTTTCCGTGGTTATCTAGAACGTTTTTAGCTTTAACTTTTACATGGTTAAGTCCTTTAGGTTTCCATACCCTGGAGGTTTGATTTGTTTGAGGACATTATTTGATACCTTTGTTTGAAGCTTATGTGATTTTTTAAGTTCCATGAATGCATGGTTATATTGTTTTAATTTGACCATAACCTCCTTGCTTTGAGAAAATTTAGCTCTATGGTGGTAATGTGAGATTTTTGGTTCTATACCCTTTGGTTACCTGATTGTCTATGGTATGCTGATTGTAGTTATTATATAGTGAACTACTATGGCAACCAGAATGGCTGTTAGATACGTTTCTCGTCGGTTCTCGAGTGGGAGTGGGAAGATACTCAGTGAGGAAGAAAAGGCTGCTGAAAATATTTACATCCAGGTATTCATTCTTTTCTGCCTGTTTTCTTCATTTACCATTTGCTTATAAATAACGTTGTTTTGGTGCGAGCTCAGAGTTCGGAGGTTGTGTTAACATTATGATTAATCATTTTTGTTTAAACTACTTTCATTTTGTTTATTTCCTATAGATTTTATTATCTTTCCTAGTTCCGACTAGATTGTTTTTAGGCCTGTGAAGTGTCAAGTTGTTTATTCCATAACAGTATTTTATTCAACTTGGGATTATCAATAAGTTGATGATGGTCATAATATTCTCTAGGAGATAGGTACAGTGAGGTTCAAAGGTCTTGAAATGGGGTCGTCCATTTTTGGCCAAGCAGTGAGAAGAGATATCTAAGGTCTTGGCTCTTGAGTCTTGACACCATAACTTCCTGGCCTAGAATATGTAAAATGTGATGATGGTTATCTTTGTTGTTCTCTTCTTTTTCTCAAACAGAACTAGATAACTTTGCATTTTAGAGGGCATGGATTACTACCTTGGATTGTAAATAATATCTTTGAAAGGGTCTAATATTGGTTTCTGAGTTCACATTCTAGCACTTAAAATGGCAAATATTATAGATTTCATAGTAATCAATGATGCTCAAGGTTTGTACTTCATAATGGTGTATATATGTATATATTTATGTTATGCATCATTGAGGTTTGTGATTAAAAAGTGTTTCTCTCTCTCTTCTGCTTCCTTTCCACTCTATTGCCCCCTTCCTTTGGATCCGTTCTGCTAAATGTCCTTAACCAGTGTATTTAATTATTTCTTCTCTGTTATGACTTGATAATGTATTAAAAAGGCTGTTTTGTTGCAGAAAACTGAGCGAGAGAAATTGGAGAAGCTTGCACGCAAGGTATGTTCTTATCATTGTTATGTTGATCTATCTTGACCTGAACTCTATGGGGTGTGGATTAGATGCTTAAAACAGTTTTTAGATTTTTTTTTCTTTTCAATCCTTATTCAGCCTACATTTTTGTTCCCACAAGATATTATCCAACAGCTAATGATACTTGCACAAACACTTGTTACTTTGCATGCCCGTGCATTGTCCTATACACTCGTACATGTTTGGTGAGTAACTAGGACCCGCAATGGTTTAATGATTAGGGTCATTACTTGTTAGTTATTTGCTTCCCTTTTTCAAATTGTGATGATCATGTGTAGACAGAAAATTTGAGTTTGTGTAAGAAATAGTGGTCAAGCATTCAAAGAACTGTTGAAACATTTCAGGGACCCAAGCCAGAGGAGAAACCGGATGCTGGTTCAGGGGGTCCTGCGACCGATGGTAGCACTACCTCTACATCGGGAGCATCTGCTGAGAAAGTATCAACTGATAAGTTCCGAAACTACGGGGTTCTCGCTGGTGTTGCAACCCTTGGTGCTGCTGTGGGATGGTATCTCAACTCTAAAGACAAGAAGCAAGAGGCCTGAAATGGGGGTTAATGCGATTGGATTCTCTAGGTGGAACATGGCATGAATGGTTTACCCCAATGCACTGTTCGTGTGCAAAGTAACTGAAAAATAAAACAAACTTTGTAAAGCAGCTTATCATGTTTTCTGATAACGTCTGTGTTTGAATCAGTAGTGTTCTTATGTACCTCAATGCCAATCATGGTTTTCTGCATTGTCTTTTAAAGAATCTTTGATGCCAACTGATGTTTTTTTTCTTTTCTAAATAAAGGTATTTGAGACTTCATACCATCAAAAAAGTTGCCTAACATGCTGTCTTTGTTATTTTTGAAAATTGATATACTCTGGCTGCTTCCACCATAAAGCTCCCCTTGATGGTTGCTCATATTTTTATCTGATCTGGCACAATGGATAATATCTTCGGCAAGTGGTGACCTACCCTTTCTTGACGTGCGGATGGGTTACGTTCTCGGTGATAAGGGGTCATTTTATGTAATACCTCGTGATGGTCTGCATTTTGGTTGAAGTGGGTGGGAGAGGTAACACAATCCAAAATGAAGGATATCCAAGGCTTATGGAAATTGAAATAATAGAGCACTTTTTTCCCCTGAAAAACCTCCCTTTGCTTTTTCAAGGTCTAATTTTATCACAATTAAACCAAAATTTTCTTTCTTTTGCTGGAATGGTGATGGTGATATAAGATGTTTATCACCATTAGGTCATATTCTCCCTATAATTTGAGAATTAGGCGTTAGTACTTAATATTTTCAATTTTTTTTGTTTTACTTTTTAATTTAAAAATGTTAATTTAATTATTATCTTGTATTTTTTTGCCAATTTTTGTTAATTTTATATGTTTATTTTTTATCAATTATATATCTTTTCAACAATCTAATCAACATGTTAATGTTGCATTTTGATTTTTAAATTGAAAAAAAAGGATTATCTTTTTTTTTTTCTTGTTAACTTTAAATTTTAATTTTTTATATATAAAGATTATATCTCTAATTTTATCAAAATATATATTTTATTTTATTATATATATGTGAACTTCAAAGGTTGTCAAAAGTGATTGACATAACCATTATTTAAAATTTTAAAATTAACAAAATTATGCAATTTAAATATGTAATTTTATTATTTTATTTCAACTTACAATTATAAATATTTTAAAATAAAGTTCACACTATATTTATCTACTTTAAAATTAATGATTTAAATATGAAATTTTATAATTAATTTATTTAAATTTCAAATTAATATATCTATTTAATTATGTTAAAAATAAATTTAATTAAAATATAGTTGGTTTACTTAAAAATTTAAGTTATTTTTTTTTTGAATAAAATCTGACTGGGCTATATTAAAAATTTAAGTTATTAAATTCTAAAGATTTAAATTAAATTTTTTTGGGTAAATTTTGTCAAAAAAAAATTTAACAGTTATGGTGCATACTGCACACTACACTGGAAAAAGCTAGCGGGACCCAAAATAAGAGCTGGATGGTTGAACTTTTGTGTTGCTCTGTCTGCTTAAGTTTTACTCTACTCGGCGGCTGTGGTTTGAGGATTGAGAATCGAGATAAAAGAAATGGAGAAGGGAAACAGGCAAGTAGTTGTTTCAGCATTGCAATTCGCTTGCACCGACGATGTGCCCACCAATCTCGCCACTGCCGAAAGGTTTCTTTTCTTTTTTACTCCTATTACTTCCCATTTGATTAGATTTTCTGGGTCTTTCATTAATTTCGAATTGTATTCTCTGATCAAACCTATATTCTGGATTTGCTTTGCTACTCTTCCACTTTCATCTGTTAAAAAGTCTCTTCATATTGGTTTTGTGGTTTCTTTTAGTTAATTCTTCCTTTAGTCTCTATTTGATTGAGATTTGGAACTGCGGTGTAAATTGTTTGTTTGATTCTTATATGAGAGTGAGCCTATTTACTATGTGGTGAAGAACCGATAAAAGAAAAACACAGGATATAGAGACTGTTCATGGTTATAAATTGTTTTCAAATTTAATTTGGTTTCATTGGAACTGTCCCAGTTCGAACTTTGTTGGGTTTCTAGGCTAATGTTATTACCTTGGTGTTTTTTCATGCATAGTCACTCTCACGATTCATTTTGAGCAACAGTGAATGCCTCAATTTACTTATAAGCATAAGGCTATATGCTTTTATCTACACAGCTTTGGTGGGAAAACTCTAATTAAATTTCATTAGCTTATTGGCTTAAAGGTAATCATTTTTTGGCATCTGTTTTCCGATACATGCTTTTTTTTTTTTTTTTTTACTGTTTTAAAAGAAAATATTTTAGATGGGACATGTCACTTTAGCTCTTCGTATTTCTTCACCAATTTGGGATATTTGGTATTCACAATCTACAAATTTTAGTATTAGCCTTAATTAGCAATAACTATCACGGTTCTTAATGCTACATTTCCCCTAACCAGTATCTCATCTTTTCTTAGGATACATGTCCATTTTGCCTTATTGTTGTGTTTGATCCTTTCCATTTTGGAGTTTTGCACTTGAACTAAGGAAACTGTTAAAATCTTGATGCTTATTTTCCTCGGTTCTAGGTCTTTTCGTATTTGGTATGTATTCAGAAATTCTTGAATGCCCCAATTGCTTGCATATACTAATCCCATAGATATTGTCTGCTTGCAGTGTCTAACACACACTGTGTGTGTATGTCCTGAGCAGCTTCTGAAGCATATGTATGAGGTCAATGTGTTATTAGGATTTTTTTTTTTCCTACTTGCTTGGAGTTTCAAAACCCCTTTTTGTTAAACCATAGTCATATAAAGCAAACACTTGAACTGTATTGATCTGACTTTCATCTTTGTGTAAGTCACTACTTGTAATTAAGTTGTTTTCTGGCTCCTTTTTTTATTGAATCTGTGCTTTATGCGTGGTGCAAATTTGAGGTTAGTGGAGATGAAAATGTAAAGAAATATTGGCTTATATCCATCAAGAGCTAATTGATGATAACACATTTGAGGAAGTTCAGATGTGAGAGGCAAAGACCTCTAAGTGTTGAATAAGAGAAGTCACTTAGTAGAGGATGCCATGTTGGACAGGGAGGGAAAAAAATAAATGGAGCATGATCATGAAATATTATCCATGCAGCTTTCCTCATGTAGTGGGGCATCGTTTGTTTGGCTGTGGTTGTCTTTTTTTTGTGTGTGTGTGTGTGTAACATACTCTACTTTTACTCTCTAATTTATTGTGATATTTTGCATCATTTCCTCATGCTTTTTGGTAACCTTCTCTTTAGTAACTTAAAATGACTCTCCTCTACACAGGCTAGTTAGGGCTGCTCATGCAAAGGGAGCAAATATCATTCTTATTCAGGTATGTGCTGTTCAATTTTATAAAATTGGTCACTCATAATGTTTTCAGCCTTTTCTTAGAGATGCTCTCTCTCTCTCTCTCTCTCTCTCTCTCTCTTTTCTATTTTTGGGAGGTATTTCAATTATATTGTGTCTAGTAAATGCTTTTTAAGTCTAAACCAAAATTTCTTTTCTTTTGTTTTCTTTTTTTGGCTTTGTTTATTGCTGATGAAATTATTACCACTCCTCAACTCTAATACACCATCTATCTTGCAAAAGCTGAACAATATGCTTGACCGGTTAAAAAAACCAATTGAATGCATGCCATAACTAAATGATGCTAAGTGGCTGGAAAATAAATTGATACAGAAAAGAAAAATGGAAGGAAAAATTCATACCTCTCAAGAGTTAGAACATAGGAACCAGAAACAGATTGTGATGTTAAATGAAAATCAAGATAAATTTGTACATTAACTGCTTTTAATGAAGAACATAATAAACTATATGAGAATTATTTGCACCCAGTAAATTGATGTAGACAGGGATTTTTAAATTAGTTTGGAAAACAGCTTTTGTTAAGGTAGTGTTGCTACTGAGTCTTCTTAATGGACCGGCGATAGCTCCTTAATGCTACAGTTGCGAAATACTGGCTTTCCAAAATGGAAATTTGAACAGTTCATGACTCTAATTTTAGTGTCACTATCTAATTTCTCTCATTTTCTCCAATACATCTGAGGTTCTGTAATTGGTAGTGTAATAGAAGTAAGCTATCCAAATGACTCAATTTTTTTCTACTGATTAATTCCTTCGTATTTGATTTAGTTTAGCTGCTATTCTTGTGTATTTATGTGTCTTCAGGAACTGTTTGAGGGTTATTACTTTTGTCAAGCACAAAGGGAGGATTTCTTTCAGCGTGCTAAGCCTTATAATGATCACCCTACCGTTAAAAGGTAAAAACACTGCCTACTGACTGACTTCTAAAGTGAAGTTGATTGGTTGCACCAATGCCATGTTTTCTCTTAATAAGAACAACTAAACTTGCTTTGAATTGCAGATTCTAGTTATTTACTCAATTCGACTTGTTTTTGTCTACTATACGCTTTCAGGATGCAGGAACTTGCAAAAGAGTTGGGTGTGGTGCTGCCAGTTAGTTTCTTTGAAGAGGCAAACAATGCCCATTATAATTCTGTAGCTATCATTGATGCTGATGGGACTGATCTTGGACTGTATAGGAAATCTCATATACCTGATGGACCAGGTCTGTAGAAAACTTAATGCTTTACACCTTTAATATGATATAATTCATTTTGATTTTGGCTTTGATTATTAAAATTGAGTTTCCACCCTCTTCTTTTAGGATACCAGGAAAAGTTCTACTTTAATCCGGGAGATACGGGCTTTAAGGTAGGTACTTAGTAAAACCTCAGTTCCTCTGAGGCTAACATTTTTCATAAACTTCGAGTTTTTATGTCAATTGTCTTTATTACTTAACATACAGATGCCATTGATAACAGGTTTTTCAGACCAAATTTGCAAAGATTGGAGTTGGTTAGAGCTTCCTTTCCTTTTCCTTTTAGACAATTCTTCTCTTGATATTGTGAAGCCTGCAATTTTTTTACAAAATGTTTCGTCTGTCACTTGAATGAACCAATGTATGGTTACCTTATATTGTTGCCATTACAGTCTCGGTTCTGGGGCTAGAATGTGTTGGCAACATAAATGAATTGCAGAAATGTGTGTTTATTTCATCAATTTACCTGCAAAACCAATATGCGGAAGACAACATAAAGTTATTGCTTGATTTTGCATGTCAGCAATATGTTGGGATCAGTGGTATCCAGAGGCTGCCCGTGCTATGGCTTTGCAAGGTGCTGAGATATTGTTTTACCCTACGGCTATTGGCTCTGAACCACAAGATGAGGGACTTGATTCTCGTGAGCATTGGCAGCGAGTGATGCAAGGGCATGCTGGTGCAAATGTGGTAAGTGAGAATACTGGTGAACTAAAAGTTCCTTTTCAATGTTACTTTTTGTTGCTTTCGTGGTATATTATGATGTGATCTTTGAAATCCAAATTTCCCGTTTACATTTTGAGTACCCTTTCATTTCCTGTGATCTGATAATTATGTTGGCTAGAGACATTATGTATCTGTTGATTGAAATCAAGGGCTTAACCAGCCCGATTATTATTCTGTTATGAAATTTAGAGAGGAAGGGTTGACGATATCATGCTTATATAGGTACCACTGGTAGCTTCTAACCGCATTGGAAAGGAAATAATTGATACAGAGCATGGGAAGAGTCAGATTACGTTCTACGGCAATTCCTTCATAGCAGGTATGAATTTGATGATTCTTTTCTCTTCAGCGATTAGTCATATTATATTCATCAACTTTACTTTGTCCAGAATAAATATCAATATTTCCATTCCAGGACCAACTGGGGAAATTGTTGCAGCTGCTAATGACAAAGATGAAGCAGTTCTCATAGCACAGTTTGATCTTGACAAAATCAAATCCAAAAGAAGTTGCTGGGGTGTGTTTCGTGATCGACGTCCCGATTTATACAAGGTGCTTCTGACATCAGATGGAAGCAAAACTTCATCGTGATTCAGAGCTCCCCTTTTGCTTATCATCACTATGTAGTTGTGGAGATAATCAGTGAGTTCCCTTCCATGCCATGTATTTGTTTGACTGCAAAGAACGAAATGACATATATGTAGGCAAACTTCCATGAATACAAAATTAAGAATATCAATAAGAAGAACCGAAATTCTAATATTTATCAATTATAGGATGCTAACTGGTAACGTTTTGCATCCTGAACCATTTATCTTAGGTCGAACCGGGTGATCCATATGTGTTATAAGTTTGATCCTTCTGCTCTTTTATGATTCTTGGGTTTTTCCCAAGGCATTTTGCCATGGAAGAGGATTTCATGGACGTCACATTTTATAGTTTTTACCTTACATTTAATGGATAATGAATCCCCTTATTTGATATGTTGTTCTACTTTTCTCTTTTTGAACGTCCAAACATTTCCTTGAAAAATATCAGACTGGATCAGTGGGTTGAATCTGCTGAACTTGAATAACTTGATTTAGTGGTTTAAAATTGTAAAACATTAAAGAAAATCAAACTGGATTGTTTTGATTTTTAGGGTATTGGTTTTATACTTTTTAACAGAAAATTAGGTTTTTTTTTAAATTACTAATAGTCACTAAACTTAGGTTAAAATAACAAAACAGTTACTAAATTTTGAAAAGTTACAATTCAGTCTGAATTTTAGAAAAATAGCAAACCAGCCACAAACAACCATTTTCCATTACATCTTTAATGGAAAGCTGACCTGTCATTCAACTGGCCACGTTGGCATAATAGTTGTCATGTTAAATGGCCTCAATTTAAGAACCCTAACTGGGTAGTAGAAGAAGAAGAAGAGAAAAAGAAGAAAAAGACCATGGGGAAGATTTTGCAGCGAAGGTTAGAGATCCCTTGAAAAAAACTAGGGTTTGGCTAGGGACCTTCAATTCGGCTGAAGAAGCTGCTCGAGCCTACGATG
The DNA here is from genome assembly GCA_005393395.2 of Gossypium australe. NCBI lineage: Eukaryota > Viridiplantae > Streptophyta > Magnoliopsida > Malvales > Malvaceae > Gossypium > Gossypium australe. Next base: position 24,764,331 of record CM016622.1, read on the forward strand.
TGGTGGCGATTACCCTCTGTGGAAACAAAGCGAAAATGAATTCCCTTTTAATTCCTCCGATTTCCCTGCTTTGGGAATGGACCGTGATCATCGTCGCAACAACGAAGGCTTTGTCGCCAACGACCACCGGTTACATCAGACGGGCGACAATTATGAAGATTCGGAAGTGAACTCGCAGAGACGGCGAGGAGTAGCATGAGTAGCACGGTGGAGTCATTTAGTGGTCCGAGACCAACCCAATCATCGCGAAACCCATCAGATTTTGAGGCAGTTTTGATACAAAAGATTATTTCAAAGGTTGAAAGATTATCAATACATAAGGTTAAAGTAACTTCTTTTTTTTTTTTTTGCCAAAAATAGTGTTAAATGGTTAAACAGTCTTCTTCTCTTCTTATACTGACCAGCCCAGCCCAGCCCAAATTTCAATCTTCCCTTCTTTTTTCTTTTCTACTCTGTTACTTCCCTTCCCTCTAAATGTTAACTTGATTTTTTATTTTTTAAAAAATTAGTGATTGAGTTGAAAGTTTAATGATTATTAAAGTTGAGTGATTATTATTAACATGTTTTTTAATTATTCAACATTGTTGAATAATCCAATGTACGTAGTCAAACCAGAGGTCCAGCAAATTTTTTAATCCGATTTTTCAACCAAAAAAATCATTGCATTCCAACTTATATTATTTCGGATATTCAACAATGATTAACCAGAGTGGCAGAAGCCACATATGTTTGTCACAAGTTGACCATAAAACATTCGCATATTAATTTATATAAGATAAGGATAAATTATGGATTTAGTGATTTATGTATGATTTAAATTATATTTTACCCACTAAATACTATAAAACAATTATTGATATTATTCATTAACAATTTAATTATTAAACTGTTTAGTGCCATTAACAAACTATTAACAACATTCTTTTATTATTGTTTCCTTCTCCCTTTCATGTAAACTTTTTTTTTTCTTTCTTTCTATTTTTTTACCTGTTATTTTTCTCTCTTATTCTTTCTCCGTTCTCGGCTTCCAAAGGGAGCTTGGCCAACTAAAACTTTAGAAGCCACAAAGATGCTAAAGACAATTAAATGTCCAATGATTAAAATATTATAAATCAATAATGAGTATTTTGTTATAAATTAAAGTTCAGTTACTAAAATATAATTTAAACCAAACATAAGTGATTATTTTTATAGTTTACTTAATTAATAATTAATAATATTTTTATAAAGTTTTAAATGTATATAATATATATTAGTTTAAAATTATGCAATTTTTTAAAAGCATTGTTTTCTTTCCTCTCATATTTCAACTCTGCCTAACAATGAAAAGAAAGAAAATTACTTTTTTCTCTTCTTTCAATTCTTCCTTTCCTACCAAGCACATCTATGAAAAAAAAAGAATATATATTTTTCTACTCTTATAACTTTCTATCTTTTCAATTTTCTTTACATTTTACTAAGTTATGCCAGTAAGATTGCCACTAGTGCAATTGGGAGATGATAGAATATATGCCTTAATGACAATTGGATTGCACTTGGGATATGTGAATTAATAAAGCAAAATCGCATACTAACAAGTAGTATTGCAAGGGTTTTCTTTTGTGTTAGTACAACTAACAAACAAGTTGTTCAAATTGTATATACCTAGATTGAGCTTGGCCCGAACCTAATTCGGCTCGGCCTACAAACAAGTTTGACTAGAGACTAACATATGTTAGGTCTTCATGCATTGGTTGTATGCAACCAATTCTGTAGGTTGAAGTATCTGAGATACACAAGGATAACAATGGATGTATGTTTTGAAAACAAGTTCACCAAACATGACTCACTATGAGGACTCCACTAGATAGAACCATTTAAGTATCTTGAAATAAGCTTTCACATGGCCACTGTACAAAAATTAGCCCTTTGACTTGAGATACCAAGTCATCTTATATGAGGAAAGGTATGTTTTAAATTAACCTTTAGATCTAGATACAATTAATTTCAACCATTGAATCCAAATAAAAAAAAACATAAGGTTGAAATATGCTATTAGTCCCTAAACTTTAATTTGATCAAATTTAGTTCCTATACTTTTTGAATATTTGATCAATTTTAGCCTCTTTTAATTTTCGAATTTTGAAATTTTAGACCAGAACTAAACAGTAGCAATTAAATCATTTTGGTTAAATTTAATTACTAGTCATGTACTATGCACACAGTTGTAGATTTAATTCATATTCTCTTTGTAACACCCCTTACCTAGATTAAATAGATAACCTGAGCAATGGATGCCACATTTAGGCACTAATTCATTGTTTGGGAGAAGTGAAGTAGTACCATCATTGTCACAACTACAAGTTGGGTGTTGTCCTGACAACGCATTTGTAATTTCCAAATTCACTTCTAAACATCTCCAAACACATTCCAATCATTTCCATACATAAATCCATCATTTAAGTCCATGAAAACACCTCAAAAACCAAGTAATTCATCGTATACTCAAAGCATAATTCAATTAAATCCATTAGGCCATCAAAATATTTAAACTACACAAAATGCATTCAGTAACATCATTCTACATAGACTTAAAAATACCTATGTACGTGCCATAAAATAACACCAAAAGTTTGATTTCATACTCTTTTCCAAGACTTGTGAAGTGATGATATGTGTAAATGTCAAACCCTCAATGAAAAGCTTTTAGACAATCCTCTACCTACACGTTGGAAAAATAACGTGTTAAGCTTGTGAAAATTAAGTGCATTAAGAATTAAACTTACTTTTGTAATATTAAATCTATACATGTATGTACAATAAATGTAACATATTAAGTTAGAACTAAATAAACTTCAAAAATTAGGTAACTCAAATGTTCATACCTTATATCACTTACCAATTCACCATTAGATTCACTTCCACTTTATGTTTTGCCCACTATAGACTCAACAGAACTAGTAGGATATGTGAAACTAATACTAAAATCACTAGAATGAATGTGCTTATCACTATAATGCACCGAAGTGCACAGTCGTTGATGTAACACCCCTTAGCTCGTTCCGATCGTTAGGTTCGAGTCACTGGGTGTTACGATCGTTGTCTGAGCAACTACGGGCATTCTTATGCTTTCCGACCAATTAAACATGTAATTCAACATTAAAATTTATTCACAACATGATACATAAACATATTTGGGTCTCAAAAGAGCTTACGAAAGCTCTTTTGCTAACCCGAATATAAAGATGACCAAATTGTAATGTTTTTAAAAGTTCTGGACTGAAGTTAGGACCTTAAGTTTCCTCGCTGTGGCGATGTCATCATACTGAGTCATGTCACGACGTCACTTACTGTCGATCGACATCACGACTTTAAAGACTTATTATCACGATGTTTCCCCTGTTTTTTCCAAAATGCATATTCAGTACCTACATTAAGCAATTCCTATTCATTCCAAACATGTTTTCATCCACATTCAGCAAAAATAAGGTCATTCAACTAAACCAATTAACAACCAATTCACGTATAACTAATCAATCAACCATACAATACCTTATCATCTAATTATTCACCTTTAGCTATATATACATGATCATTACACCTAATCCTACCAAAATGCCTTCAATTTTCAACACAACATAGTCATCTTACCAAGTGAAAGCCACCAATTCAAGAGGATAACATGAATAAGTTAAAACACAACATACTTATCATAAACCTTATCATTTTCAAAACATTTTATTCAACATAACCAATTCAGATGGCTTAATTGATGGCTTAACACGCCAAATTAATCAAAAGCATAATCATCATTCAAACATCATTCAATCATGATAAGAGACCAAAACGGGAGATTTTCTACATATTTGGCACTATGGTATTGATATCTTGGTATAGTTATCAATACTTAACATTTTTCAAATTGTTTTTCAACAAAAAGATTGCCAAAATAGAATTGATACCTGACTAAAGTATTGATACTCTATTCATGGTACCGATACTTTACAAAGGTATCGATACTTTAAACATTTTTATTGTTTTACAAAAAGAAACAGAATTGCAAATTGGTATCAGTACTAAAATTAGTATCGATACTTTATGAAACACCCCAAACCCGGCCCACGAGCCTCGACCCGATTTGGTATGTTCCTCGAGAAAACATTTGAAAATCTGTTGGTTACTTAGGAAAAATTCGAATGGTTTTGAAGAAAAATTTGTTCATATTGGGTTCAATTGAAAACTTTGTTAGTTTTGGAATCAGGGGTTTATTAAGACTTTGCTTTTATTATTAAAAAGACATTTGAATTGATAAAAATTTTATCATACTGAAGTAAATGACATGCATGCATAAAATAGTTCGTACTATGGCCTTATTACATCAAAACAACCCAAAATAAAATGTAAAGTACTTAAATAAAATAAATGTCCAAATAATAAAAATTCGTGCTGAGCATGGCCACCACTAAGCTCCTGCCGACCCGGTCCATCACTGATCATCACCTGAAAAATATTCCCACAACGGGGTGAGTCAAACAGACTCAATGTGTACATTCAATACTAGGTCTTAATGATTCAGGCATATTAAGTCATATACAAACATATCACAATTTACAATTAATGATGCATTCCCAAACCCAAGCCTAGTTACCATCCGCTACACATCACCGGTACCAACCTGTACACCGTGGGGACTACTAAGTCAACCCTCCATCCGCTACACACCATCGAAGGCAGTCGCTGCAGTCGACGTGCTCATCGCCCTTATAATTTTGTGGCATAGCCACCAGATAAAATATTTTGTGCCATGTGACACCACATTCAGATAATGTGACCGAGGCCACCACATTCAGATATCGAGGTATAAACCTCCAGTTCACTTCCCCTTTCTAAATTCACCCATATGCCCTATGTCATACATATCATGTAATATAAAGCTTTATTTCACATTCTTATAGTTTCATATATGTGGCATAACAGATCAAATTATAATCCTAGTAGGAGTAGGAAAACGTACCTGAGTATTTTGTACCATCGCATGGTACCTTAGCCATATTTTTACACTTTCATAATAACATATATAGTAAATTAAAGCCGTAAATCTATCAAGATCTAGTATGGGATACACACCTGATTTACTTAGCAAGTTCACTGAAATCCCGAAACCCGATCTATCGCTTTAGATCTTTAACTCCTTGGTGCCGATTTGCTTACTAATCCAATCCCGAAACGTTGTACTCCCTCTTCCTTGTAATCGGCTTACGATTCTCAAATCCCGAAAACTTATCTCTTGTCTTGAAGATGTCGAAAATACCAAAATAAATTCTTCTTTCATTCAAATTCCAAAAGTTCCTTACAAATGGAAAACATCACATATTTATAGGCCAAGGATAGGTAGCCAAAAGTTTCAATAATTAAAATTTCCATCTCCAATTTTTTGCCGTCCCATATCCTTCTAATAATAGTTAGTTCTATTATTTTATTCATGCCAACAAATCCACTTAGCCGTGCTTCCACTCATCCTTCATGGCCATCCATGCTAAGCTCCACCAAGGTTTGTTGTTTGACTAATTTATTCCACTTTACAAATGCCTTCATATTTGTCTTCATCATGTCATTAATTAATTCAAGGATGGTCAAACCCCCATATCCCATATGTTTTTAAATTAACTTCCTCTCTCTTGCCGTCCACACCCACTAGCCATTCATGCTCCATTTTTCTTTTAATATTTTACAAACACATGCCTTAAGTGTTTTATGATTCATCCCACTATAGTCTTTTGCCGCATGCCCTTGTAAGTGACATATGTTTGATTAAATTATTCCTATCCCAATGTGCTATGCCGTCCATGCACTCACCCATACCTTGGTACCATACACATTTATTTATTCTAAGCCACTCACACAAGTTCAAGCATGCTTCCCTATGCCCCCATATTTTATTCTTTCTCCAAGTTCTATGCCGTCCAACATGATTCACAAAAGACAAAGTTTGCTCATCATCTCATTGCCGTCCATGCATATTGTCATCTCCAATTGACTTTTGTTTATTTAATTCATGCTCTTAAGGCCCTATCAACTTAGCTTCCTTTTAAAACTTAAAACTTAATATTTTCTAAGGCATTTCCTATTATTCTTAGGTTCACAACCATTCATATAAACACATTCATACACACAAAGACATGCTTTCACATTCAATTAAGCAATTATGCATAAGCCCATTTTCTGGATGTTACACTTTATATAAGAAGTATCAGTACCATATCTAGGTACCGATACCAATGATACATGAATGATTTTTCTAAAATTGAAGTTTAAAAGGGGTACCAGTACCTTTTCAAAAGTATCGATACTTGATCTAAAATTTTGAAAACTTTACAATTTGGTCCTTTTTCATGCTAGTGTCTAGAAAAGAGCTTTTGTAAGCTCGATTAAGCTCGAATTTATTGTGTATCATAATGTGAATGTGTTTATGACATGTTTGAATGTTTGATTGCTTTATTTATGGTGTATTTGATTGTAGTTAATTTGGCAACGAATGTGGCATCCTGTTGCTCGGACCCGACGATCAAGTTGGATAAGGGGTGTTATATACACTTAGGTTAAATTAGATAAAGTAAAATTCTTGAGGTATTTACACAAAAAAAGCTTGGATGAGCTTTCTTCTTCTTCCGTTCACTCTTTTGCTATCTCCTTCCCTTTGTCAACACCTTGATGATCACTTATTTTCTCTTTCTCTTCATTAGCATATCACACATACATAAGATTTAATATCAAAACTATGACTAAATATCATTTCCATGCATTTTTACTTAAAATAAACATGTTCATTTCACTAATTCATGAAAATATTACCTTAAACTCTTAGGGTTTCACTTGAACTTAAATTTCTTTCTCCTCCTACATGAAAACCAGTTGCCTCTACATGAAACTAAGCTTATTATGGGAATATTCTATTGATTTTACTAAAAAACTATGAAAAAAATTGAAAAACTCAAACTTGAGATGGTTGAAAATGGTGGGAAAAAAAGACTAAAATGAAAGGAAATAAATGTTTCTTTTATACATATGGTGAGTGGCATGAGAATGAGACAATGATAATGATAATTCTACAAGTTTCCACAATAAAATCTACTTAAATAAATAATTAAAATATTAAAATATAATATAAAAATCTATCCATCATCATTTTAATCTAATGGTCCTAATTCATTCTCAATTTCCAATAGCATCTAATGATTTATATTTCACAAACAAGGATTTCTATCATAACTATTTATTTATAGAATGATCATTCCACCCTTGAATTTTCTCTACAATTCCATCCATGATTCATGATACTCTCTTGGTATAATTACACTTCTAATCTTTCCTTTTTCCCTTCAATTCAATTAATCATTTCTACTTTTAATTTTTACAGTTTTACCCCAACATTTTTCACACTCTTATGATTTAGTCTATACTCCGAATTTATTTCTCACAACACACAAGTCTTTTTAATTCCCTCTAGTATTCAATTATCTTCTCTATTAACACTAATAATTCTTATTTATTTCTCCCAGTGGTTAAACTCAATAATCTACTTACATAGTTTAAATGACAAAAATTACTTAATATATGAAGCATTCCTTAAACCCTAAAAAGATTTATTAGAAATTTAGTAAATAATTTGTAAAAGATTGAAGAATTACTTAATACATAAAATGCTACTTAAAACATAGAAAGGTTTCTTAAAAAAAAAGTAATTCTTCAAAAAAATATTACCTAATACGGTGAAAGTTTTTCTAAAAAAATGAGTAATTTGTAAAAAACTAAAGAATTACTTAATACATAGAATGTAAAAAAAAATCTAAAACATTGAAGGAATACTTAACGCATGAAATATTACTTAAAATATAAAAAGATTTTTAAAAAATTAATTAATTTAACCCACAAAGAGGTTGCACCTCATTATAAGCATATTAAGGAGCTAATGGTATAAACCCCGTTAAATAATTAAATAGCTAATGAAGTCTTGAATCAATTGACAAAATTGAAAGTCTTGAATCTTGAATATCAAATTTGAAACTCACTATGTGCAATATGCGTAGGTCTCTGAATCTCACGATATTGTGGACGATGGGCGTTGAAACTACCAAATATAAATTCCTACGAGAAAATAACACTAAATAGTAATATAGAGCAGTAGGGTCGAATCCACAATGACTGGTTATTCAATTTCGTTTTTTTTCTTGTGACCAGAATTATTATCATAGTACAATCATGCCCACGACCTATGTGTTGCAAGCTGGAAAAAATAAAAAAGGGGGTTTAAGTTGATAGACTAAATAAAATTAATAAATATGTATTGTAATAAAATGAAAACAGATTTGAAATTACAAAAATAAACTTAAGCAAATAAAATATTTTAAAGCTTAACCTGAGCCTCAATACACCTCGAACTTGAACCGATCCTTGAAAGAAGATTTTTCCTTTCAACCGGTAAGTTGGTTATAACGATTAAGGACACCTCAAACCACTAGCTTTTTCTCTTGTAGTTGGTTCCAGTACGACCTGCAAATCGGCCCTTGTCGAGTTTCTAACCACGTGACATGTGCTCGTAATTTAAGACTTCGATAGCCTTGCAATCTAAAAAGTCCAACTCGAATTAACAGCCTCAACCGTGTGGGTCGTTTAAATCCTATCATTATCTCTCTTGATGGAATCCAACTAGCTTTTCCTACCTGAACACACCAATTTGTTCGCGGGATTTTGAATACAACACGGCCGACTCAACTTCCTAACTGTACGCCAAACGATTCCAATCCAACGCGCGCTTTTTGAGTTGAAAGGGAATCAACTTTAAGAGACGAATTTGTACTATCCCATATACCGGAGAGATAACGAATACCGAATTACAAAGTATTTAGTATAGGTTCATATCTCACGATTACTTTCTTGGAGCGATAACCGGACTAAGGCTAAAAAAGAGAGTAGTTAAACATGAAATAAATCATTCTAGATGGTGAATGGAAATGGATTTAATGGGAATTATGGAAGTTGGAGAGGTGAAAGGGCTTGAAAGGCAAATAAGCCAAAATATTGAAAAAATTAAAAGAAAAAGAATAGCAGAATGAAAAGCAACTGACGCGGAGTGAAAGGGAAAAAAAGAATTGATTAATGCCAAAATTCAAGTTTGTTCAGTAGGTTATAGAGTCTATGATTTTGAATTTCCGCAGAACAATTTTATTTCTGATAATGAAAATTTAAATTTAATAGTATTTTATTGGATAATTAATTAAAAATAAATATATTAAAAACACAAATTTATCTTGTTAAGAGTGAGTTTTAATTTATTGATTTTGCAATAATTTAAAATATCTAAAATACAGCAAGATTCTGTCAAAAAAAAAATACAGCAAGAAAAGTAGGTTCTTTTCATATTTATTACATGAAGCAAAATCAACCTTACAAAGTAATTATTCCTCCTTTTATAATGCAATTTGGCTAAATAAACTTGATTAACCTCTGATAGTTAGGAGGCTTGACATTGCTCTTTAGCTTCACCAATTACATCATTGATTAATAATCCTTCTTCCTCAAATCCTTCTTGTTGCATATATTCATCACTTTGCTGCATAAACTGCAGCTTCAACCGCCCATCTTCCCTACATGCATGCAACATTTCTTGTGTAGGAATTCTCACCTGTTTCAGCACAAACCTGCCATCTTGCCTGTATGATTTGAATGATACCCAAGGCTTTCCACAGTTCCCAATACTAGGAATGGGTGGTGGAAATTCTCCTATACTTTTTGATCTTCTTGACCTAATCATCCTCACTTCTCCCTGCCTTTTATCTATTATGCTGCTTCCTGTATCTATCTCCCCTTTGCTGCTTTGCCGCTCTTGTTTCATCTCACCACAGCTCTCCAAATCCATTCCTTTAGTGCACAGTTGCAGGCTCTCAGTGTTTAATGAGTAGCTCTTTTTATGGCCTATGGTCTTTGGGGTGCTTGAGCTTCTCGTGTTTTCACCTTCCCTGGAGTGCTTCAATATTGCGGAAGGAAAGGGTAATTCAGAGTTTTCCTTGAAATGGAGTTCACCAAAGATTTCAGTGACTGAAGATTGCTCAGTAGGTCGAATAGCAGCAGCTGCAGTCATGATTTGTTTACAGGAAGAGAGGGTTCCAAGCAGTGTGGGGCTTTCTGGTTGTAATGTGTGTTCAAATATGTGCTGAAGGCTTCTACAGGCAGCCATGGGCTGGCTCTCCACTGCTAATTGTTTCTCCAAAAAGAGAGAGAGAGAGAAAAAAAAGGAAAAAAAAAAAAAGGAGGAAGCACGTCAGAAAAGAAGGAAATATAAAGAGAATATGAGTTAGTCCTTTGAGAAAGGAGTGTTAAACATTAGAATAATGAGTTGAAAAAATCAAGGGGGAAGATACTATTAATTTGGAGAAAGTTTGTACCTCTTCTAGTGGAGTATAATATGGATGGTTGGTTTATAAGTTGACTCAAATTGGTGGTCGTTATTGTTTTGCTACATGTTGACAGCTATCACAGCATTATTTATTAACTAAAAAACATTTATTTATACAAAAGAGACGGTAATCAGAAAATAAAAGATGTTGGGATTCATTGAACTCTAGAGGTAACTGCATATCAAAATAGAAATGTTAGGGTTATTTAGAAGGTTAAGCAAACAAGTCAATCACACTGAAAAGATACACGAACAACTCAATTTTTTTTTCTCCTTCACAACTTGCAAAATGAACAAACATTCACAGCAATCATGTCAAAGTATCAGTTTAGGGTCCAACAGCTGTTAAGTACCCTTCAACGCCATGCCTCAATACGTTCTATCCTTGAATCTACACGGCTCAAATTGCTTATTACTTTGGTCTTCTCAACACTGTTTGTAATCTGAAGTATCGATTGCAGGCCCCTAATTTTGTTGGATTCTTTGAGACTTGAATTACTTGATTGACCAACATTATTGTTCATTCCAGCATTCACTGGAGCTCCAGGTTTCAGGTGATTAGCTACAATGGCATCTGTTTCAGTGATGGAAGTTTCAACCTCAGCTGAAGTGTCATCAGAATGATCGGCAGCATCAGTGGTTTGCTTCTCGATGGTGGGTATCGGACTGTGATCTTCGGTATTTGGCATCTCGTTGTTTTGACTGTAATTCCTGAAACTTTCATTTAAAGGTTCTTCAGCAAGAAAGGCCAGCTCTTTCTCTTGATTATCCTTTTCAGTATCTTGAATGCAGGAGAGTGAAGCGGTTTGATCTCCATTCTCATCGAAAGGTTCCAGATGGAATGCCGGAGTTGGTTCTATCACTGAATCCTCTCTTTCCCGCAGGGTCCTTAAGATAAGTGTCTTGAGGAAGTTCATCACTTGGACTGCATACATCAATGCAGTCAAAGGATCTGCCATCTGATATTTTAACACAAAATTCAGCAGCACCGGATTGTAAGATGCGGACCACGAATATTAATGTGGGAAATGAAGGCTTTGTTCAAGATGTACTAAGTTTGGATACCCAATGTGGATGCAAACTTTTTCAAATGTAGATTAGATCCATTTTGCTGTATTTAACCAGAGCGGCATATGTAGTGGTGAAATAAACATGTGAAAACTCAAATAAACTCACCTGAGTCATGTTTGGAGCAAAAACCATAGCGATATTACGTGCATTCATCTTGTTTAGATGTTCTTGCTGAACAACATCAGCCATGAGATTGACAGCCCAATCCAGTAGAGCAGATTCTGTTGGGGGTAGAAGTCTTGCGAGCTCAGCACACTGCTCTTCAGTCTGGCATTGCATTACTTGCTCCGAAGATAATGAATCCAAAACTCCAGTGGGAAGTTCTCTGAACCAAGCCTAAGAATAACTAATACCAAATTAGTATATCAGAGTTTCATAAGAGAACAAAAAATGGGTTAATTTAGAAGAAGATGCATGCTTAAAATGACAAGATAAAGTTTACATTTGGGATACATTTTAAAAAATTATGTGCAGTAAGTTCATCTTTTTCATTCAACTTCATATACATCTTCAGGTATAAGTAAAAGAAAGATAAAGTAAGATTAAAATGGCATTTTTGTACCTTGATTAGTCCTGCCAAACAATGTACGTCAATCCCTTCAGGAACAACTCCGCCGTTTAACTGTTCTCTAACATTCTCTTCCTGGCTGTTTTCAGCATTTATTCTGAATATTCCTTCTGCCTGCATGTGGTGAAGTCAATGGTAACAACTCACGGCATAAAACTTAAAAACCTTCAAGAAATCTGTATGAGTTAAAACAAAACTACGAACATGTAAGACAATAAGTTTTGGTCATAATATAATAGAAAATACTGCAAGACTTCTATGTTCTCCAATTTTCATAGATACAGCATATGGAAGAGGGAGGATAGAAAAAAAAAAGAAAGACAACCTGCAAGCCTCCTTGAGCATACAAACGCCTTTGCATTAGCAGGAGTATTGTTGGCACACTGTTACCTCTGGAGTCATAGGATAACTGCATGGATTCTGTGGAAACTCCAAAGACAGTTGCGCTGCCAAAAACGAAATAACAAATTATGACACATAATAATCGAAAGAGATTGTTTTCAGGTGTTAGCCTTCTATACATGCCATGAATATCCTACAACACAATAATTTACATGAAGAAACACCGGTGATGCTGAGTGCTGGCACTATGGAAATTAAGAAGACTACATAATACAATTGCAGAAGTTCCGGTTTCTATAATCAAAAGCACATATTTCAACATTTGGCATGTATGTTTATGGGTGTACATAGCAAATCCAACTTGAACTTTAAAGTTTGCCGCACTAAAGGAATTCCAAGCACTAGAGAACCCGCACTGAGCGTGCCTTTAATCTTTTTCCAATGAATTGCTTTTTTTAATCCTCATAAATCCTGATGTTAAACATATAACCTACAAAGAAGGTAAAAAAGGATAGAACTAACCCTGTATTTCTTTAAATAAACAATAAAGACAGATGCCATATAAGCTCACTGTCCTCTTAATTTGTTAACTTTTCTGAAGGGATAAACCCAACATTAGAAGCATTAGTACTCGTCTATAACAGATATGGAAGAAGTAGAGTGAGAAAAGATCTCAAACATTTGTCGGCAATTGAGTTCTGCAGCAATCTAGAACAGTAAAGCCCAATTACATTAGCTCGTTAAGATGGTTGTACTAAGAAACTATACCCTACATGTTTACCTCCCAGTTCAGACCATTAACTCCATATGGTAAGAAGACAATGAAAAACTGGCAACTCTAATCATTTTGTCGCATCATACAAACAATCCTAAACTTAGACAGAGGCCTTTTCCCCCAAATATAGCTGCCTCTGTGAAATTTCCGCTTGCCCGTTCTTGAATTTACCTAAATTTTGGCTACAGATTTCCTGCTAGCTTAATTACTAGATAGATGCATCTCAGTCTTGATGAAACTTGAGGGAAGAAACCAAAGAGAAAAACATAAGAAATCATCCAGATCTTTGAAATGATTCACCAGAAAACTTAGGAAAGAACAACGACTCAGCCAGATAAGCTACTAGCCAGCCAACCATGAAAAGTTGGAAAACGAGTAGAGAAAATTTGGTTCCTGCATGTCTCACCTAGACAGTTGACCTTTTTAATGCCAGATAATGAAGACTTATTGCTGTAGGAACTTGAGGAGTTGAAAGAGAAGATTCTGATTAGTTTACTTTCAAGAAATTTAACAAAGTGATCCAATTACTCAAAAATCCTCCTCAAAGACATTCCAAGTCAAGTCATACCTGGTATATGTCTATCTAAACCAGGAATAAACTACTTTAAGATTCTCAATGACATATAACTGATTGATATATATATATATATGCATATCATAACATGTATGTGTGTGTATTCACCCCATCAAAAGGATGGAATACCCTTTGTCCATTCATAGTGCCAACATTTTCCTCCAAGGAAAGCATTTTGGTCAAACAGAACAAGCTAATAAGCAAATGTGGTAAAGAACATGTTATCTCACATTCTTCTTCCGAAAACATACAACCAGTTATAGCATTTCTAAGAGATAGGCCAATACAACTCTCCAAAGGAAACGTGAAGTTCAAATAGTTGAGATTTTCAGGAACCATTTCTTTTAATTTAAAAATGGCTTAAATCAAGACAAAAATTTTCCTTCTCTTTTTGTTCTTTTTTCAAATTGTCTAAACCATATTTTATATATATAATCACAGAGCAGCTAGTGGCATTAACCGAAGTTCAACTATTGAAATTCACCATCTTCCGGTGAAACAACTCCACATGCCAGACAAATAGTATCATAGAGAAAACCCCATAATGCAGCAAATGTTGAGACTACAAAGCTAATAGACCCCAAACAAAGCGAAAAGAAAACCAAAACCAGAAGGAACATTTCAATAACTTTTTTGGAAAGAAGAAAGGAAAAGGCGAAACCTTGCACTAGGAGCTCTCCTGGGGACTTCAGGCTCAAACTCGACAGGCAAACCCAAGAAGCCATTGAACCTATCGAAGGTAACATGTGCAACGTGGCGGACATTGGTTGGCGAACCGATCTCCATAGCACAAAGCTCCCTTCTATCAGTACTCTTACAAGCAACTAAAGATTTCCTAAAAAGGGTGACAAGCAAAGCCAACAAAGGCAACTGATCTGTGTCCTCTTTCTGTCTTTCCTTCACCTCTCCCTCTGGGTCACCACCACAGCTTGTTTCATTAACAAACCCATCTCTGTCATGAGTGCAGGCTAAGGATGTTTGGGGACCACACGACAAGGCAGGTTCGGAAGAAGAGGAAGGAGAGGAAGTATTAGTGCTTTGAGGTGAAGGAAAATGGAGCACCTCGGTCATGGCTGGCAATGACAGCAACGTTTCCTGGATTTTTTTATAATATTTTGAAGAAGCCCCAAAAAAGAAGAGATTTTTCTATTGCATTATGAGATTTGAGAAAGAAGGTGGAGTTGGATTGAAGGAAAAGGGAGTATTCTCAAACAATGTGGGACGTGAGAAACATTAACTGAATTCACAAATAAAATATACAACAAGTGAGACTGATTTTTCTTTTATGGGATTTTAACTCTGCAGAAGCAAAATTTGGTGGGAAATTAAGAGAGGGTAATTAATGGGAGTATAAATTGAGGCAACTAAAAGTAGAACAAAATTTGACTTTAGTTGTCCTTCTCTCTTATCATTACTTGGGTCTATACATAGATTAGCCTTATATGGAGATTGATGGCATTTAACCTGATTTCTTGGCTTTTTTATTTGGATCATCTTCTTTCCTGGTTGGTGGGGATTAAACAGGAAAATTAAAGTTTCTCTTAATTTCTTCATAAGTATTCACATTTTCATGTCTTGCTTTCCCTTTCTTTTTTGCATTTAATTTTAAATTTTAGCTAATATAATAATTACACGCATGCTTATAATTTAATCCAAATCTTCCAAATCTACTCCAATTACACTTAATTAAAACACTTAAAAACTGAGGGATGAGTTTAAAATCTAAGTGATAATTTGAGAGGTTTGATAAAATTATAATTGTATATAAATATAAGGATTTCCAATCATTTCATCATAACCATAAGATATTGTTGTTATTACCATGCATATGTTGCTAAGATACAGTGTGTCTGTGTTTTTTTATTATGTTCAGAAAAAGGAAATGGATTGAGTTTGAGTGTCTTTTCCTTTTTCTTCCATACATCAAGCTTTCGGTAAAGAAGGATATCATGTGCATGCATTAAAAATATAAAAAGACAGAGGAAACTTAGATCTTTCTCAAATATGTTTCGAAATTGAGTAATTAAGGATAATATTAATTATATGTAATTTTGATTGGTATAATAATAAATTTAGTTCTTGATATTTATATATTTTGTGTATATATTGTAATCTAAATTTGCTAAATCATGATCAAATCAGAGACATAGATAAGAGGGGCTGGCAAGAGCCTCAGCCTCCCTAAAATGGAAATTTTTTTATTTAAGTCTTTTAAATTTTTTAAAATTTTAAATTAGTAAAAGAAAATTACACTTTGACCCCTTAAAAATTATAAAGTTTACGTAAAAAATTACAATTTAATTTTGGTCCCCGTAAAAAACAATTTTAGCTTCGCCCTTCAATCAAACTAATGGAATATATAAATGTTATTGGCTAAATTTTTTAAATTAAGACCAAATTGATAAAATGTGTAAACTTTCAAGGTTAAATTTATTATTATACCAATAACAAATAGTTACAATTGACAAAAATATTAATGTTGTGATTAATTCTCATTAGTTACACACTTTCGAAATTCTTTGATTTTTTTTGAAAAAGATCGATTTACTCACTATCAAAATTGAGAAGGATTAGATTTGTTTTTTTTTACCAAAATTAACCTATAAAAACTCAAAAAAATGCAAGAAAATTCACTTAAAATGAGTCAAAGCCAACTTTTAACAAAACCACCAAACATCAAAGTTATGATCATCAAAGGAGAGTGCTTAAAAAGATCAAAAAATCAAAGGTAAATAATTAAATCAAATCGATTGGTCAAATTAGTTAAATAGAGAATTGATTGTTCAACTGATTCAATAGGTACCAAAAAATTGGAGGAAGATTGAACCAATATAAAACCAGTCGAATCATATTTAAAATAATTTAAATATTGCATTTAATTTTTTTTTTATATAATATTAGGGGTAAGGGATGAAAATAACACGATTCGAACCATATAAAAGGCGTTGTTTAACAAGAGCTTTAACTAATTTTGAACCAATTGAAACAGGTTCGACCATTGGTCTGATTCTTCAAACATTAATCAAAACAACCATATATCATTTGTTTAAATCTACTTTTGTAGTTTAAAAATGACAAAATTACAACCCAAAATATTGTATTTAATAGTTAATTGCACTAAACATCTCCAAGCTATAACCTTCATTCTAAATTGGCCCCTAAGCTTCAAATCATTTTAATTACATCCCAAACTATTGAGGTTGTATCAATTAGGTCATTCCGTTACTAAATTAATTAATTTAACTGTTAAATGACACATAAGATCTTATGTGACATAATTTAAAATGAAAATTTTAATTGAATATTGTAAAAGTAGATTTTTAAAAATTTTAGTTTGAGATTTTTAAAGTTTTTACAAAAGTTTTGTCATTTACTCTTTTATCCTCTTAGTTTTACTTTATTTTTAGTTTTTTTTTTATGAATTACAATAACAGGGCAAAACCCGAACAACCAACGCGACTAGAGCAACTCAAACCCAGGTCACACCTGAAGCGGTAAACACCTTTGACCATTAGGCCATCACATGGGGTTCTTTTAAATATTTGTGGCAATATTTTATTTTTAAAAAATTTTCTTTTTAAATTTAACTACATAATGTTTGGAGTGTCAATTAACGGTTAAATAAATAATTTTAATAATGAATGAACCTAATTAATATAAATTAATAATTTAGAAATATAACAAAAACATCTTAAAGTTTAAAGATTAATTTAGAATAAAATTCATAGTTTAAAGAAATTTGGTGCAATTAACTTTATACTTAGAAACTATTAATTTGAATTAAAATTCGAAATCTATCCATTTTATAGTAAAGTCAACCCATTAATTTCTTAAAGGCAAATTAGACTCAATATCAAGTCATTATAATTTAAAAAAAAAAATGCTTTTCTGGATTACAAAAATGCTTTTTAAAAAGGTTGTAAAAAATGTTTTTGAAAACTGAGCTTTAAAATTTTAAATATTTAACATTATTATAAAAATATGCTATGAGGAAATTAAAATGTCATTTTTTATTACAGTTAAATGTTAAAATTTTTTATTATTTTTTATTTTCAAAAAACATTAATTTAAATAATATTTAAATTCATTAATGTTATGATATATGGAATATTAACGTTAATTCCTTTTCAATTAAATTTTACACACATTGCAGTATTGTATTGTTTGCAATGTTAAACAAATCCTCTCAATTTACATTATTAAATTAAAATTCTTCGTATACAATTAATAAAATTAAAATTGAATTAAATAATGTCATGATTATTTGAATTGGATTAAATTAGTCAGTTAAATCAAGAATCAATTGAAGTATTAATTTAAAAAAATGTTTTAGATTGATTGAGCTATCAATCAATATAAACCAATAAATTGAATTAAAAAAATAATTCAACCGAATTTTAATTTTTTTATAAATATTTAATAATTTACTTAATCCAACTAATCAAATAAAATGGATAAATAACAAATGACCTAACCGAATTAACTACCAATCCGAGCTATGTGTAAATAACTTTGACCAGACTGATTTTCTCAGATGATTGATTCATAGGGGTTTGAGAAACAAGGTGAAGTTGCAGTTCACCTGGTTCTTGGGGGTTGATTAACATTTGGTGACAGATTCAAATAAATTCATCTATTTGAAAGCATTAATTAATAAAAAGGTAATTATAAATATGGAATATTATGAAGATACGGTATAAATTTAGGGATAAAGTTAGATTATATATGGATTTTAGTTTAATAAATAATATTATAAATGAATTTTGATTTTATATAATTTTTTAATAAAATATTGATTTGATTTAATTTTTACAAATGATTAACATCCATATTAATATACTATCATTTTACATCAATATATTACATACCCAAATAATTATATTTATCCAATACAAAAATAAATTTATATATTTATTTTTTAAATATGTACGATTGAATAAAAATTGATTTTTTATGTATACATTTGAACTACAATCAAAGTTTAATATGTATAATTGCACCACATTAAATACATATAACCAAGCTTTATGTATAATTTTAATATTTATTTCTACAAATTTAAGTTTAAATTTTTATAAAATAAATACACATATTTTAGGAAAAAAGTATTAAAAAAAAGTACATGGCATATTTGAATTAGTTTGTGAAATAAAAAGTTTTCACTACTGTATTAAATATTAACTTTATTACTAATTAGTAAATTTTTTTATTTGATTATTGTGGCTTTTTTATTATTTATCAAAATATATTTTTTGAAAAAAATATATTTTTTTAAAAATTATTTTTCAAAGGTGTACTTCGATTCCTGGTTGAATTCAAAAAAATATCAAATCATAATAGGAGCATGTGTCTGTATGTTAGAAGAAAATGAGTGCAAAGTACAATTAATGGTACTTGTTTGTCTATTTACTCAAGTAATCCATTTAATGCAAAGAAGTCAACAATCATGGAAGTTGGCTTTCTTTCCTATATATACTTTGATCCATTCGTCCAGATTGTTAGATATTTATCCACTAAAAGTTCTTTAACAACGATACATTTTTTAATACTATTGTCGCTTCATCGCACAGGAGAACATACGAGTCTCAAGTCTCTATTGATTAATGAGAATGGATATAAACGACAACATGGAAGTAACTTTTCCAAATTGACTAATGTGATAGAATCAAATTAAAATAATACAATAATTTATGTATACAGTATATCATTATAAAGTGATATTAATTTGATAATATTATTAGTGAACAAATTAAAATTTAATATCTATAAAATTATACAATATCGAAAATTCATAAACCATACATTAAAAAAAAATTGATTTTTAGTTTAAAATTTGTAGATGCGTTTGGTGAGCTACGGTCCTACTGTATATGAGTATATCTACCAAACCAAACTCTTACTGATGGGGCCCTTCTAAGCCGTCCACTTGGATGCAAAATCTAAGGAAAAAATGGTATCTTTTTTAGACGAATTAAGTGTTTGTTAAGCAATAAAATCCAACAAACCCCAATGTTGCTCTTAAATTAGATTGTTTTTTTATGTCTAACGAAGATTCAGCTGTGTTGATTCATGATTGGTGTGAGTTTTTAGGATTTTGAAGATTTAAAGTTTTATGGTGTGTAATTTATATGGAGGTGTTTTTATTA
The DNA here is from genome assembly GCA_005393395.2 of Gossypium australe. NCBI lineage: Eukaryota > Viridiplantae > Streptophyta > Magnoliopsida > Malvales > Malvaceae > Gossypium > Gossypium australe. The sequence goes on from CM016622.1 coordinate 24,784,239, forward strand.
TATTTATTAAGATTAATTAATTTGAGTTGAGTTGATTGTTTAGTTAATTATTGTTGAATTAGATATTCATAATAATTTATTTTAATTGATTAAAAAAAGTGATTATTTGATATATTGTGAGGCATTGGTAGAGTATTTTAGATTCTACAAGTGAATTGAAAGTGTAGCAAGTGTCATATTTATATAATTATTTATTTATTTTTTACTATACCATATAATACACTTGTCGATTCTTCCGTTTTTTATAGTGTATCAAATAATTTTTCTTAAAAAATTATATATATATTGGTATTCTTTTGTTTTTGATGTTAAGCAAATTAACTTTGTATAATTATATAAAATCAAAATTTACATCAATATGAATTTTAATAAAGAAGGTGTAATTTTTCTACTGCTTTTAACTTATAATTAGAACGCTTCGGTTGGTTATTAATTTAATAAATTTAATAAGATGAGGAAAATGTTTATTTATTATATATGTATTACAATGTTAAATATAAAATAATAATAATTAATATAGTTTGAAACTTAAAATTAGAAAGATGAATAAAAACTCTTATACTTCAAGTTTTTTTTTTAAAAAATGTTCCTTCTTTTTGCTAAAAGTAAGTCATGGAAATGACTAAATATTACCAATTGGAATAATCTATTGTCCACTCATATACTAAAACATGCATAAAAAATAATATTTTTACCAAAAGTAGCATAAAGTTTAAACAGTTTAAGCAAATATTAAGTTGAAAAAACAATAGATTTGAATAAAAAAATAATTTCCTTCAAAATATAGGTTGAATTAGAGCTCAACATTTAAGACCAAAACTAAACTTATTTTAAATATTATATAATTTATATCACATAAAAATTATATCAATAATAATATATAATATTATAATATGAAGATTAAAAACATGTTTTCTGTATTTAAAATATCAATAAAAATAAAAATTATTATATATGAAATTAAAATAAAAAATAAAATAAAATAATTATTTACAAATATAAACAAATTTAAATAAAATTTTAAACTCAATTTTGAAATTAACATAAATTATAATAAATATTACATAAACTCTACCCAAATTTAATCCCATAAACACTACTGCCTAACCTAAGGCTATAACATTGTGGAAGCCATTTTCAGCCTTCTTAGTGAACTCTCTTTTATTGGGTAAGTGTTGGTAATAATTACTTTGAAACCTTTTTGGTCGAAAGTTGCCTCTAAAGTTTGAGGAACAGAATGAATCACTGTTTTAGAACAACTTTTGTCATTTGATTCCTTAGATCACTCCCATAATTTCATGTCAATTGTTTTGCTGATGACACTTCCTCGCTGCTAAACAATTAATTTTACTATGATCTCAAACAAGAAGAATAAACTCTACATTAACTATTTTAAAATATTATCATCTTAACCTTGTGAGGCGTTAGACATAACTAAGAGACCCAATAAACCAAAATAGAGAATAACTTGAAGGTTAGAATGGACCATGATATTTGGTATTGGAGTTGGCTCTAAGGTAGTGACGATGTGCCATTAAGAATAACATTTCCTTATTGAAGTGAGGAATATGTCATGGTCCTAAAGAGGAATCATAAATCTCATCTTCGCTTTATACTCTACAATTTGGGAACAAACATTAACTTGATGTTGCTTTAAAACTCAAAAGTTAAGTTTAGGGGATCTTATGCCTATATCGATCACATTGTTGATGGTTGATAAAATTGTGTTACCCTAAAAGGGTCGTCTAAGAGGTGCTAATTAAAGTGGACAATTTATTCTTTGGACAAATTCACTATTTTGAATATAGAGGAAAATAGAATGGTATTTAAAAAGGTAAGATCATTATAAGGATTTGATGAACACAAATTTTAAAATTTTCTCTTCTTTGAAACATAAAAAAAATAATGCTTCTTAATTAGTAATTATAAAAAAAAGAAAAAACAAAAAACCTAATAGCATGTTTGGTTGGGAGGAATGGCCATTCCATATAAAATCTTTAAGATCTAAATATTATGCAGATCAAATCTCTAATATTGTATTGTAAAAAATAGAATGTCGGTAATGGCAATATATCACAAATAAAAGAGAAATAAAAATAAAGAACACTCAAATTTTTACGTGAAAACCCTTTCGGGAAAAAAACCATGGGCAGAGGAGAAGAAAATTCACTATGTTGAATTTGAATAAATACAAGAGGAGGAGACTATGTCTATTTATAGGCTTGTAAAACCATATTCTAATAGGAGTGTAGTAAGATTGAGACACCTTATTCTAATCAATATCAAATAGATGGAGTTTAATAAGGTTTAAAAACGTTATTCTAAAACAAAATAAAATAAATGTAGTTCTATGGATTTTTATTTTATTTTATTTTACCACTGTATTTTATTTAAATAAGGATTCGGGTCACTTAATTCTAACAATCTCCACCTTCACACGAATTCTCAATGAACAAGTTCTTCATCGCGAACTCTCAATGAACAAGTTATTCATCGCAAACTCTCAACGAACAAGTTCTCCACCTTTTCTATAAAACCCCTTAAGGGTTTAACTTCAACAATGAATACTAACCAAGTCTAAGCAATACTCAAACTTGGTTATAGGTGTAACGCCTCGAATTTTTGGGCCTAGATGAATTGGGCTTTGGGTCTCAGAAAATTTTTAAGTGAGCAAGGAAATGACAAATGACATGTTGGCTTTAAGGGTTTAATAAACTTGGAGTGTCTAAGGGTGTTGGAGAAGTGCTGGGTTTGAACTTTGAGGAGAAGGAATTTTTAATTAATTATTAAAGGAACCAGGACGGTGAGTAGTTGGGCTTTTAAATAAAAATAGGGAAAAATGGCATCAAAGAGTCTTGTGGTGGAGTGGCTAAGTGACGCCACTTGGGGTATAGGAAGGTGGCGTTATGGGCTAGCAAGTAGATACTAGGTTCGAATCCTAGCTTAGTATTTTTTTTAAGAAGTTTAATTTTGGCCTTCTAGAAGGTTGGAAGTGGTGTGATGATGGACTCTAAGGAGAGTGATTAGAAGAGAAAATTTAGGAAAAAGATTGGGGAGTTATCGTGGAGAAAAATTAGGAGATGAGATATGTGAAAGAGGTTGAGCCGAATTAGAAATTTGGGGATAGGAAATTCGGCTATAGGCTATAAATAGGTGTCGATTTTGAGGTTCTAGGCTAATGCTAAAATTGTTTTTTCCCTTTAGTAGAATTCCTTATTTTTTTGAGTTGCCAAAACACTTTTTCTCTCTAAGTACTAAGAAGCCGAATTCCTTCTTTGCTTATCGATCTTCCATACTTTTTCTTCTCAAATTCTCTTTTGATTCACCCTTGGTTTTCGCCGATTCCTTCTTCTCTTCTTCTTCTTATTTGTGCCGAATAACCCTTTTCACTATACTAAACTCAAAAGCTGAATACCTCTTGGCCCGATTGCTTATTGGGTAAGTATTCTCTATTTTGGTTTAGGTGTTGGCCGAATTGTCATAGATAGGGAAAGGGGGGACTTCTGTTGGATACAAGTCACCTATTATTCTGTTTTTTAATGATTAAGAATGATGCAGATTTAGGAGATACGCGTGATTAGTGATCAAAGAAAAGCTATTAAGGCTTGGTGTTTAAGGTAAGGTTAAGGTGAGACTTCGGCTTTTTGGTAAGTATTCGATAAGTATATGTGATTAATTTGAGTGACATTGTTTGTAGGATCGTGGCTAAGGAGATCACCGCACGTTTTGTTATCAGGTGTGTACATACACTATACACACACAATGGATTGGGAAATCCCGAAAAGCCGAAATGCCGAAAAGCCAAAAATTTTGGCTGCGGTAGTCTTGTGAGTGCGCGAACACTCGTAAGGGGAAATCGATACGTTATCAGAGACCCCATGAGTGATCTCATGGACTTGGGTCGTGTTTTGGCCAATCGGGCAGAACGAGCAAAATGGGCCCGATGGGCCATAGGTTCAAAATAGGCGAATTTGATGATTTGGTAATAAGTGATGAACTAGTCATGTTGGTTACATGACTTGAAATTGATTTGGGTCAGATGGGCCATATAAATGTGATTTGGGCCTAATGGGCCATACGAATAAGATTGGGCCTGGTAGACCATATGAACGTATGTGAATTTGTTTGGGGCTTTGCAAGGGGTCTTGGGCTTAGTATTTGGTAAATTGCTTAACCTTACATAAAACTTTAATAATTTAATAATTGTGACCGTGGACAAGTCATAAGGTTAAGGTGTGGCAATGGGTATATGCATGTCTAGGATTGGATCTAGGGAGAGCTTGGTACTTAAGCGGTCTTAATGACTCACCTCCTCTTCTCTGGAATCCTGCCTGGTGCATAGTGTCTGTTCACTTTAGCCAACGAGGACTTGATAATGGGCCAAGGTAAGTAATGGACCCATAAGAATGAGAAATGACCGAAATGCCTTTAAGGGTGAAAATGACTAAAATACCCCTATGTGTTGAATGTAAGATTTATGGATGTTACATGTACATTTGCTGCATTCATATGATATTCTGTTTAGGATGCATATGGGTGGGAATTATGGAACGGAGGAAGTATATGAGGATCGCATAGTTGCTTGACAATTGTGGTTCCACCGATGGCTTTTTAAGCCTATTATATGATAAGCAGCTTTGCTGCAATGTTTGGTAGTACCGCAACCGGGCTACCCTTGAAGTGTATCGGATGGGTGGGTCGATTTAGAAATCCCCACAGAAGTGTTTCGGTTGCACGGAGACGATGTGTACCGGATAGATTATTTGGGGAGGGTTTGCACAGCATTGCATGTATGATATTATTATGTTATTATTATTATATGTATGCTATTTGTTTGACGAGGGTCGTACACACTGAGTTTTCGAAAACTCACTCCCTCTTTTATTTTCTCAAGTGATCCTTAGTAGGCGGTTCGACGGATGGAGGGACACGAAGGTGGCCAACTAGCAAGACGATTAGACCTGTTTTTCTTAATATCTAAATTTTAGATTTTAAGTTATTTATTTTAAATTGTAATAAGGTTTTCCATCTAGTTATTATTCCATTACTTTTACTACGCATTGAAATTTTGAAACGAAACCTAAATTTATTTCTTTTAAGCGAATTTCAAGTTTTTGAAAATAATTGTGTTTTAAGATCGAGCTTCCGCTGTCAAAGGAAATTTTTACATAGTAACAAGGAAATGGTTTTTGGCTACACCTCGTTTTAAAAACAAATTGGATTTTACTTAACTTTTCTCTAGAAGGGTTTTCAATAAAAACAAGGTTTTCACAAAAATACTTCAATGTGACACGCCGGATTCGAGCCTAATTTCTAGGTCGGGTTTGGGGTGTTACAATAGGAAGTGACTTAGTCATCATATCTGCAGGATTTTTATGAGTACTAATTTTGCTCACAACAATATCACCACGAGCAATAATGTCACGAACATAATGATACCGAACATCAATGTGTTTTGTTCTCTCATGAAAGATTTGACCTTTTATGAAACATTTGATCTTTGTAAGAAAGATGACACTCTGACTGTTACAAAATACTGTATTGATTTGAAGGTCTTCATTAAGTTCACTAAAGAGTCCCTTCAACCAAATAGTTTCTTTACAAGCCTCAGTAATCGTCATGTACTCAGCTTTAGTGGTAGATGAAGTGACTATAGTTTGCAAAATGACTTTCCAACTGATTGCACAACCTCCGATTGTAAAGGCATAACCTGTGAGAGATCTTCTTCTATCAAGGTCTCCAGCAAAATTAGCAGCAACATACCTAATGACTCCATCTCTAGTTCTTCCAAACTGTAAGCAAACATCAGTAGTACCTTGTAAGTATCTTAAAATCCACTGAACTGCTTTCCAATGTTCTTTACCAAGATTCGCTATGTATCTGCTAACTGCACTGACTGCATATGATAAATCTGGACGTGAACAAACCATAGCATACATGAGAGATCCCACTGCACTAGAGTATGAAACATGTGACATGTACTCAATCTCATCATCTAATTGTGGAGACAAAGCCGATAAAAGTCTGAAATGGGCTGCTAAATGAGTACTAACAGGCTTAGTACTCTGCATATTGAACCTGCAAAGAACTTTCTCAATGTACCCATTCTAACTTAGGTACAATTTACTTGCTTTTCTATCTCTGAGAATCCCCATACCAAGTATCTTCTTTGCTGGTCTCAAATCTTTCATCTCAAATTCTTCACTTAGTTGGGCTTTGACCTTTCTTATCTCTCATTTACCTTTCGCTACTATCAACATGTTATCAACATAAATGAGTAGATACACAGAGGAACCATCACTGTTTTTCTTAAAGTAAACACTGCTGTCAAAGCTACTTCTTTTAAAATCATGAGAAATCATAAAGGAATCAAACTTCTTGTACCACTGTCTTAGTGACTGTTCCAAATCATAAAGGGACTTTTTCAACAAACAAATATAGTCCTCTTTTTCTGAGACTGTAAAACCCTCTGATTGTTCATGTAAATATCCTCCTCAAGTTCTTCATGCAAAAATGCATTTTTTACATCTAACTGCTCGAGCTCCAAATCATGCATGGCCACAATACCAAACAAAGCTCGAATCGAACTATGCTTCATAACTTGGGAGAACACATCCACTCCTGGAATTTGATTGTAACCCTTTGTAACAAGCCTTGCTTTATATCTGGTTCTTCAACTCCTAGAGTCTCTTCTTTCTTTTTAAACACCCATTTACAACAAACAACCTTTTTACCTTTAGAAAGTTTCACAAGATCCCATATTCTGTTTTTGTGGAGTTATTCCATTTCCTCTTGCATAGAAAACATCCAATTTTTTGAGTCTTCACAGCTAACCGCCTCAGAATAATTAGATGGATCTTGCTTTACATCTATATCTGCAGCCACATTTAAAACATAAGCAACTAGATCAGCCTCAGCATACTTTTTTGGAGGTTTAATTTCTCTTCTAGTTCTTTTTTTGGCGATAGAGTATTGTGGTGAAGAAGCAATTCTATTCTAAATTTTTGTACTGGCTTAAGGAGTTGACTCTATTGTAGATTCTGGATTAATCTAATGCTCCACCTGCTTTTGATTTTCTTTATTGGAAGAGTCTTTAAGAGATGAGCTAGGTAGCATAGCAGTTTCAATAAAAACAACATCTCTGCTAATCACAACTTTCCTATTTTTAGGACACCATAACTTATACCTTTTTGCACCAGCTTTATAACCAAGAAAAACAGATTTAATGGATCTCGGTTCCAAATTTTCCATTATCAACATGAGCATGCAGGACACCCAAAGATCTTTAAATCAGAATAGTTAGCAAGATTACCGGATCATACCTCTTGTGGAGTTTTTTTCTCAATGGCAACGGATGAAGATTAGTTGATAAAAAAACATGCAGTAGAAGCTGCTTCGGCCCAAAACGACTTCGGTAAGTTAGCATTCGACAACATACATCGAACTTTATCCATGATCGTTCTGTTCATTCATTCTGCAATGCCGTTTTGTTGTGGAGTATGACGAACTGTCAAGTGTCTTACGATCCCTTCTGACTTGCATAGTTCATTAAACTTATTAGAACAGAACTCTAAGCCATTGTTTGTGTGGATGTGTTTTATTTGCTTTCCTGTCTATTTTTCAATCATATTTTTCCAAGACTTAAATGCGAAAAACATATCGCTTTTCTGCTTCAAGAAGAACGCCTAAACTTTTCTGTAAAAATCATCAATAAAAGTTAGCATATAATTAGCTCCACCTTTCGAAGGCATTCTGGATGGCCCCCATAGATCAGAATGAATATACTCCAACGTCCCTTTCGTGTTATGGATTCCTTTAGTGAATCAAACTCTCTTTTTCCTCTCAAAAACGCAGTGCTCACAGAACTTTAATTTGCAAATTTCTTGCCCATCAAGAAGCCCCCTTTTGCTCAATTCTGTCGTGCCATTCCCACTCATATGCTCTAGGCGCATATGCCAAATTTTAGTAATATCATCATCTGACAAGGAAGAGGAAGCGACATCTGCATCACCAGTAACAGTAGAAACTTGCAAAACATATAATTTGGTAGTCTTTCTCTGCCCTTTCATCACAGCGAGGGAACCTTTGAAAATTTTCAAAACCCAGTTTCAGTTGTGTATATGTACCATTTTGAATCAAGAGTACTCAACGAAATTAAATTTCTCTTCAATTCTGGAACATGTCGCACGTCACTAAGTGTTCTGCTAACTCCGTCAAACATCTTAACTTTAATCATTCCAAAACCTGCAAATTTACACGAAGCATTATTTCCCATCAAAACAACACCTTCAGACATTTTTTCGTAAGTTGTAAACCAATCCCGATTGGGCCTCATGTGGAAGGTGCAGCTCAAATTAGGGATCTACTTCTCGCTCACTTTAGAATTGTTAATAGAAGAGACTAGAAGTTCACCATCGTTGTAGTCTTCTACAACATCAGCTTCACAAAATTTTTCTAGTTGTTTTCCCTTTTGATTCACAGCCTCCCTTTCGATCTTATTCTGCAGCTTATAACACTCAGATTTAATGTGTCTTTTTTCCTTGTAGAAGTTACAAATTTTACCTCTATTTGAAAACTTTGATTTACTTTTAGATTTACAGAGGATTTCGTTCCTGTGTCATTCCATGATCATCATTAGCATTTCGATCTTATCTCTCACGAATAATGAGACCTTCTCCCTGAAAGTCAGGTTTAACCACAAAATGTTTCATCTTATTATACGAGGTTAAAGAATCATAAACATCATCAACTGTGAGAGACTCATGACTATATAAAATCGTATTTCTAAAGGTTGAATAAGATGAAGGTAACGGACAAAGTAGAATCAACTCTAGATCTTCCTTATCATACTGAACCTTTATGGCCTTAAAGTTTGAGAGAATTTCTTTAAACACTGTTAAGTGTTCGTGTACAGACACACCTTCCTCCAAGCGATGAGCATAAAGATGCTGTTTCATATGCATCTTGCTGGTTAGAGCTTTTGACATACATATTTGTTCCAGCCTCTTCCATAATGCAGCGACGGTCTTTTCCTTCATCACATTCTACAAAATTTCTTTAGACAAATACAGATGTAATTGTGTTAACGCCTTTCAATCATTATGCTTCTTCTCTTCATCCGTTAATGTTGAAGGCATTTTATCTATCCCTAGCAGGCCATCCTCTAGATCCATCTGCGTAAGAAATGCTTGCATCTTAATCCGCCACAACGCAAACCTAGTGTTGCGATCCAACAGTGAAATTTCATATTTCAAAGACGCCATTACCGTGATTGAAATGAACAACTCGGAAACTCTAATACCAATTTGTAAAATAGAATGTCGGTAATGACAATATATCGCAAAGAAAAGAGAAATAAAAATAAAGAACACACATATTTTACGTGGAAACGCTTTCGAGAAAAAACCACGGGCAGAGGAGAAGAAAATTCACTATGTTGAATTCAAATAAATAAAAGAGGAGTATACTATGTCTATTTATATGCTTGTAAAACCATATTCTAATAGGAGTGTAGTAAGATTGAAACACCTTATTATAATCAATATCAAATAGATGGAGTTTATTAAGGTTTAAAAAATGTTATTCTAAAATAAAATAAAAGAAGTGTAGTTCTTGTAATGCCCCAAAATTTTATTTTTCAGCTTTTGTAAATTTTTGACACAACTGTGTATTTGCTTTACTGGTTAAGTGTTCTGGGTGTGTTTGAGAGGTTCTAAGTTCAAGCCAAGTCTTTGGCTAAGTTCTGGTATTTTCTTGAATAAAGCCTAAACCCCACTCAGTAGGCTTTTAATTAAAAGTTTGTAAGTACTTACCAGAATAGGCCTGCTGGTTTGGTGGTTAAGGGAAGTGTTGGTTGGCAAAGGGTCAGGAGTTCGAATCCCTGCGTATGTAATATTTTTGTTCGGCTTTGAGAGAGAGAGTTTGAGTTGTGTTAGACGTCTAAGTAGTAGAGAGTTTGATGGAGAGAATTAAGGGGAGTTGGGATAGTGGGTTATCAGATTATTCATTTGGAGTTCTTTTTTGCAAAAATTCTGCTTTCCATTCTCCCTCTCTACTGAATTTTGTCTCCCTTTTCCTCATCGTTTTTGAATTCTGTTCAATTTGTCTTTTTTTCGCGCACCGTCCGCTTTCGTTGAATCGGTAAGTAGAGTAAGTGCGCTTCTTGCTTTGATTGATGAGCTTTTGATTGATGGAGATCGTTTTGTGTTTAGGAGTAGTTCAAGGGGCTGGAGGGGTTTAATCAACACATTAATTTTTCGTAATCATCATCGTCGTTCGTCTTAAGGTAAGGTTTTGGTAATTTAAATGGGGTCATTTACGAGATAGTTTGCTTGAATATCGGTTTAAGAGATTAATCTAGGGTTTAATTAGTCAATTTATGTTTCTGAAGGCTCGAAAATTACTTTTGCATCAATTCGATATCAGGTGTGTACCCAAAAATGTAGAAAACGGGGTTCTGACGAAAGCTGAAAACTGTGACAGTGAGAGAGGTAGGAACAAGAGGGATCGGAGCCTTCGAGTTCTGTTCAAAGGCCTAAGAAAAAGGCCAGACCCGATAGGCCAGTTAGAGCTGGACCCCCTGTTACTGTTACTGGACTGCAGCCATGTGCCAATTGTGGTAGACGCCATCAGGGCGAGTGTTGGAGGAGGACTGGGGTGCGTCTGAGGTGTGGATCGTTGAGGGCCGATCAGATGCAAGCTTAGGGTACTAGTACTGCGCAGCCATAAAGAGTAGCACAACGCCACCGAGAGGCCGTGGTCAGGCTAGGGGTGGTGACTGTATGGGTCGTGGACAGAGAGCACCAGGCAGAAGTGCTGGACAGACTGAGGTGAGGCAGCCTAGTCTGGTTTATACTGCTATTCGCCGAGAGGACAGAGATACTCCAAACGTTATCACGGGTACGTTTTTTATTTATGATGTGCCTTACATTGCATTGATAGATATGGGATCTACGCATTCCTATGTTGCATGTTCTATTTTCAAAAATCTGGAGATTTCGGTTGAGAGTACTTCTAGTGAGGTGACTGTGCTGAGCCCGCTAGGGCAATCTGTTAGAGTTAGCAAACTGTATAGGAATGTTCCTTTAGAGGTTCAAGGGACGGTATTTCTAACTGACTTGATGGAGCTTCCGTTTAGGGAGTTCAATATGATATTAGGGATTGACTGGTTGGTCAAGCATCGTGTAAGCTTGGACTGTGCGACTAAGAGGGTCGTATTGAGAATTGAGGAGGATGATGAGGTAGTTGTGATAGGAGAATGTTGGAATTACTTGGCTAACGTGATCTCTGCACTGGTAGCTGAGAAACTAGTTCGCAAGGGATGTGAGGCTTATTTGGCCTATGTTAGTGTTTCTACATCTGGGGACTCTACTGTAAAGGATATCCACACTGTAAGAGATTTTCCGGACGTTTTTCCTGAGGAGCTACTAGGTTTATCTCTGAATCGGGAAGTGGAGTTTGGGATTAAGCTTTTCCCTGATACAACTCCGGTGTCTATCGCTCTCTATCGAATGGAACCGAAAGAGCTTACGGAGCTTAAGGCTCAGATTCAAGAGTTGTTGGATCATGGGTTCATTCGCCCTAGTGTGTCTCCGTAGGGAGCTCCGGTACTGTTTGTTAAGAAGAAGGATGGATCCATGAGGATATGTATTGATTACCGGCAACTGAATAAGTTGTCCATCAAGAACAAGTATCCGCTACCAATGATCGATGATCTGTTTGGCCAGTTTCGATATGCCTATGTGTTCTTTAAGATTGACTTGCGTTTTGAGTATCATTAGTTGAGGGTTATGGAGGCTAATGTGCATAAGACAACATTTAGGACTCGTTATGGTCACTATGAGTTCCTAGTGATGCCATTTGGACTGATGAATGCACCGGCCGCATTCATGGATTTAATGAACTGGGTATTTTAGCCTTATCTGGATCAGTTCGTCATAGTTTTCATCGACGACATATTGGTTTATTCGAGGACTGAGGATGAGCATGACAAGCACATTAGGATTGTTCTTCAAATTTTGGAGGGAAAAACAACTTTATGCTAAGTTCAGCAAGTGTGAGTTCTGGTTACGTGAAGTAACATTTCTGGGTCATGTGGTGTCTGCTGAGGGGATTCGAGTCGATCCTTGAAAGATTGAGGCTGTAGTGGATTGGAAACAGCCTAAGAATGTGTCTGTGATCCGTAGCTTTCTGGGTTTGGCGGGTTATTATCGGCGGTTTGTGGAAGGCTTCTCACTGATTGCAGCACCCTTGACTAAACTGCTACGTAAGGGTGTACCATTCGTCTGGTCTAATGCGCAGCAAGAGAGCTTCGAGAAGCTCAAGACTGTACTGACTAAGGCTCTTGTTCTGATACAGCCTGAACTTGGAAAGGAGTTCACGGTTTATAATGATGCATCACATGTCTTTCTTAAGGAAGCATTTAGTCTAATTTTGCTATCATAATAGTTGTTGAGATTAATTTGAACGATATGTATACTTGAGTAGCATAAATATCAAATTTATTCTTTTTGAACATAAGTATACAAAATTCATAATTTTGGGAAGAATGTTGTTCTGAAGGAATTTTTCAAAGGTGTTTCCGAGAAATTCTTTTCAGTTTGTGCATTACTCGGGATGAGCAATGAATTAAGTTTGGGGGTGTGGAAACACGAAAATATACACACTTTTTCATGCCCTTTTTAACTTAAATTCATGCAGTTTCGGCAAAATTATTGTCGAAAAATATATATTTATTATAAAATAATTATTTTGTACTTAAATTATTAACATAATGAATTTTAATTAATTTTACAATAAATTTTGATTAATTTTGATCATTTTTCGTCAGATTTGCACAAAGGGAAAAAAACGACTCGGCAGACACTACTAGAAGTTCAAAAATCGATAAGCAATTTGAAGTATCAAGGCGAATTAATTTTCAGCCTAAGTCGGTCCAATTATGTGTATTAATTCATGATATAATTAATTTTAATTTATATCCAATTTAATTTGGATTAAATAAATTATTATTAATTAATTATGTAAAAGTGGTCCAGTTGAGCCAAACCGAGTGAACCGAACCGACCAAGAAGTGGACAGCCCAAAACTGTCCATATGTTGACCCAAATCAGCTTATTGGCTGATTATTTAGCTTGCAAAGAGGCCCTTGAAGACTTGTTCAAGTTGCAAACAAACCCCTTCACAATTGGTAGCTTTATAGATTTGCCTCAAGCCCAAATTAGCAAAGTTAAAACTTTCAACCTTGCCACATGTGTGGCCGGCCATGGGAGGGCTTTGGTGATAATTTTAGCTATTTTTAGGAGCCCTCTTTAGCTATAAAAACCCCCTTAAGCTGGTCATTTGAAACAAATCTCAAACATTCACATCTTTTCTCTCTTCTCTCCACTTTCTCTCTTTTTTTTTTCCATTCCAAATTCCCTTGCTCTCTTGACGATTTCTCCTCTTGGAAAAGGGGCATTCATCAGCCATTTGGAGAAGCAATTAAGTGTTTATAGCAGCCTTGGTCGACGAGGACAACGGAGAAGGAAAAATGGAGCAAACTAGTCAAGCCACGGAAAAACACAGGATTTGATTCTTGTTCCCTATCTCTTTCCTTTTGTTGTTGTTATGATGAAGATATCTATGAACATATATGTTGTTGGAATGGTTAATTTAATAATTTAACTTGAATTTAATTTGTGTTAGGTTGATTGCATTTCGTTTGCTAAAATTGTTAAAATTGTGTTTATGTTGTTATAGGCCTCGGTAAGATGCTTGATTAAGTAAAATCATGACTAAGTTATTCTTGCATTACAAAGGTAGCTAATGAATTAATTATTTAAATGGATTGAAATTGTAATTAATGGACACAGTACTTAATCAGTGCATGTTTAATCATCTAAGGTAGCTGAGGGTTAAATTAGCAACTGTATCTGACGATACATTTGTGTTGCATAACTTGCAAGATTATTGTGATTAAACTGTTTCAAGGTAGGGATACTTTGTTACCTCACGTAGTCTTTTATGTGCTTATTATATTTAATTAATCATTTGAATTGACATAGGGATATGTACAAGAGATTATTTCGATTTAATAAGTATATATGTGCAATAACATATTTGCCTATTAAGATTTGTTTAATCGGTTGAATTGACATAGGGATATAGTCAAGAGATGAATGGATTTTGGTAGGTATGTTCATAAGTTAGCAAATTACCGAGTTGCCGTGAATTTATTCGTAACAATATAAACATGAGTTTAATAATTCTAAGTTAAGAAATGTAATTAATCTAACACAATTATGTCATCTTAATTAAAATCGTATTTTGAAATCGTGCATTTGAGATTTATTTATTTAGTTTACTTAGTTTAAAATCTTAGTTTTTAATCACCCTCTTCAAACAAAATATTTTTCTTTACCAATGTGTTTTAAATAGCATTCAAAAATAATTCTTTTCACAGTCCCTGTGAGTACGATAACTCGACATTTACTTGTTGCGATTGTGTACACTTGCACATTTCCGTCTTCCAGAAAATTGAAAACCTCACTGTCGACGCCACACGGGCATGTGGTTGCCCGTGTGCCTTAACACGGGCGTGTGATCGACGAGGCCAGGCCGTGTGCACAAGACACGGCCGTGTGATGGCCAGGTAGGCCGTGTGTGACACACGGGCTAGACTGATTTGGGCCGTGTGGGTCATACGGGCGTGCGGGCCCACACGGGTAATCCACACGAGCGTGTGGGAATTCGGACCAGGCTGTGTGATCCACACGGGCTAAGGCCAATCTTGGTATGTGGGCCACACGGGCAAGCCACATGGGCGTGTGAGCCCATTTATCTAAAATGATTCCTAGGGTTGCACGGGTCGCCAAATCGACTGTGAACCTACTGTAGGGTCAGTAAGCGTTACCTATGTAACAGCCCGATTTTGACCCTAATTGGAATAGTGGTTTCGGGACCACAAATCCGAGTCCAAAAAATATTTTAAAATTATTTTCCGTGTTTATTATGTGTGAATTTTTTTGTGCTAAATTTTCGTGTTTTAATTTTGTCATTTAGGTGTCCGATTAAATAAAAAGATTTAATCACGTAAAATGTAAAAGTTACAAATTAAAGTGTAAAGTGCTAATTTGATAGTGGCTTTTTAATATGGGGTCCTTAAAGGGCAAATAGTCTATTTCTATTGGTAGTGGACGACATAAGGTGTAATACCCCTATACCCGGTTCAATCATGCAGACCCGGTATAAGACTATTACATTTGGTGCCAAAACAATTATGGCCAGATACTGTTTAATTAAAACATTTGTATATAATATTTTAACTTACCAACCATTTTTGCTAACATATTTATTGTTTATTAATTCATTCCATATATACCAAAATACTTCAAGTAACTGAAAATAGATAAAGTTTCAAGAATCTACATTTTAGTCCCTATCACATGGGAACACCTTTGAACTACATATGTACATGCCATTTTAATACAAAATATAGTACCTACTTTTGAAGCCCTTGAGGATGTGATGAGATGAGAGATCTTCTAGTTGAACTTCTCTTCTGGTCTAATTGTACCTACGCGTTAAGCCGGTGAAGGCTTAGTAAGCACTACAAGAATAATTAAATAAGTAATCATAACAAAATATTTAACTCAATCAATTATTGCATATCTACTCACATATAAGTCTTTTCAACTATGCATTGCTTTAAATAAATTTAACTTATCTTTTGTAAGGTATAAAAATTACCTTAACACATCAGTGACTCACTTTTGTTCTCATTTCACTTTCTTAGCCCAAAGTAGACTTTATAGAACACACCGGATATACGGAACAAATACAGAGGTGCATTATGATGCACAAGTGAATAGAGAGCACTGACGTGCTAATAATCAGAGAGCACCAACGTGCTAATAATCAGAGAGCACCAATGTGCTAATAATCAGAGAGCGCGCTAAAGTTCCTTAATGGCATGCCATTAATATCCCAGTAGTTCTAAATTTCGTCTACTTGGGCATTAAAGCTGAATCTCATATATTTAAATAATTCACATAAATATTTCAAAAAGGATAAATAACAATAATTTAAAATTCTTGTAGTACTTACAACAAAAATGTTGAAATGATATATGTTATTCTTCCTTCACTCCTTAACCTTCTCTTTTCCTTTCCCTTCAATTCGATCCTTTCCTTTCTTTTCTTTTTCTTCAATTTCATATAAAACATATAACATTTATATGTTAAAAAAAATAATCAAATAAACTTTCTGTACTATTTAATAAAATAAACATGTATTTTATGATAAACTCATGCTTTCTTACTTTTGCTCACATTTCAATTTAATCCTTTACTCATAAACTTATTCAAAGCTGTCCTTTTGTGTCATAGTAACAAAATTATTTATTTACAGAGCTACAGAACTCCAAATGAAGAACCATTAATTTTTCCTGAAACTAGACTCACATATATTCGTATCATAAAATTTCCAGAATTTTTAGCTTAGCCAATTAGTACAGTTTATTCATCAAAGTCACCCCTATTCTGCTGTCTGGCAGTTCTGACCCTTCTTCACTAAAAATTAATTATCTCTTCATACAAGATTCAGATGATGTTCCCATTTATTTCTATTGAAAATAGACTCATTCAGGGTTCTAAACATATAAATTTAAACCCCTAATTATTTTTATCCAATTTTTGATGATTTTCTAAAGTTAGAACAGGGGATCCCGAAATCCCTCTAAACCAGTCTTACAAAAATATAAATATCTCAAATTACAGAATTCCTTTGCTTTCCCTGTTTCTTTCATATGAAAATAAACTCAACAAGCTTTAATTCCATATCTCATTCAACTTCTAATTCCACTTATACGATTTTTGGTGATTTTTCAAAGTTACTCTACTGCTGCTGTCCAAACTGTTTTAGTGCAAACTATTTATTACAACTTTTCCCCTAAGCTTTCAATAAATGATAATTTCGTCCCTGCTCAATTAACTTCTCAGCTGAGCTGATTTTTCTCAATAAACACTTTATTCTATTACTTTAAACTACTTTATAATCTTTGGGAATCAGAATTTTAGTAATAGACTTTAATTCCAAACATTTTCACAATTTAATTTCTTAAAATCAATTTCTAACTAGATATTCCATTAATTAAACCCCTAATTCATCAATTTGATCCACATAGCTCATGTTTAAAAATCTAAGAATTTCCATAATTTCAACTTAATTCAACAAAGCTTTGTTCTAAAAATTATAAAGCATCAAAATTAAAAGAGAAGGGCTAAATTGACCTACCAATTAAACATCCAAGCTTTAAATCATCAATTTCTCCTTTTTCTTTCTTTCCCTTTTTCTTCCTTTGCTTTCGTCTTGTTCTCTGTTTCTTTTCTGTTCTTCTTTCTTTTACTTTCTCTTATAATATATAATAACAATATAATATAATATATTATATTTAAAACATAAAATATCTTTATTATATAATAATATATATTAAACATAAAAATCTCAGATTTTTCATACATAAACCGCCTCAACATTTAAAAATGGCATAATTGCCTTTTTAGTCCTTTATACTTTCTTTTAATCTATAATTAACCTTTTCCACCTTTTTCAATTTAATCCTTTTTCTCAAATACTTCTAATTAAGTCAAATTCACCTAAATAAAACCTTATTAAACACACAACTAACTTCGTAAATATTTTTAATAAATATTTTATGAGTCCGTTTACTAAAAATGGAGACCCGATAACTCATTTTTCAATATCCATACTTTTGAGGTCGTTACATAAGGTCAAGAATAACCTTATTATTATGTTTTATATAATAACTCATTAAAGGTTAAAATGGTAATTTGTCAAATCTAATATAATTAAATAAAACAAAACATTAGCATAGCCATTATCATCTTTTAAAGTGACCGAATATAGCTAAGGAAGAAAGCTTTTATGTTCTTCAATATTCCGGCAACAATTTTGGCTTAATCCAAGGTTAGTTTTGTTCGGTTTTTTATAATTTTTATGTTTTTGAGATCGTTGCTTTGAGTACTATCCGACCCATGTCTTAATTTTTTATTTTGATGATGGTTTTGTGTTTTGCCATTGATGATACCTTGTGGTTTTTATTGTTTGATGATGAAACATGAAATATATGTGTTAGATTAACAAGTTTTGTCTTTGAATTTTTGATGAATTTGAGTAATTTGGACTAAATTGCAAAAATAAATTTTAGAGGGACTAAAATGTGAAAAAAATGAAATATGTGGGCTTGTATGAGGACTAGGAATATTCGGCCCTTGTATGGTGTACTCAAATTTTGTGTATTTTGTGTTTTGTACAAAAAGGACTAAATTGTAAAAAGTGTGAAATGTTAAGGGCAAAATTGTAATTTATTCATTTATGTGTTTTTAGACTAAATTGAACAGAATAGTATTTAAATAAGATTAATTTGAATATATTTAGATAAAAAACCAAAGAAATTGGATTTGGATAGGGGAAAGGCAAAAGTAGTCGATTAGCCGATTTCACGGTCGTCGACGTCCGAGGTAAGTCAATAAGTATTTAAATGTTGATATATCTATGAATATATATTTGTTATAAAATGATTTAAATTATTTGAATTTTGAATGGCTATGGCCGAATGTGAATATGGTTAATTGGCTATCTTCCGAGCTTGATTCGATCGAGATTCGACATATGTAAGCCCCGTACGAACCTTAGGAATAGATAGGATTCATATGTCATGACATAGGATATTTGATATGTGTTATCGTGTAAGACCGCGTCTGGGAAGTTAGCATCAACTTGTGTTTACATGTAAGACCATGTCTGGGACATTGGCATCGTATTTGATTCGTGTAAGACCCTGTCTAGGACAATGGCATCGATATGTGATTACATGTAAGACCACGTCTGGGACGTTGGCATTGTACAAGCTTCCGACTATCCGCGTATCCTTTTGAATTCCGAATGGTTCAACGGGCAAGTGCAAGTGAAGGCCAATGTGAAAATCGAGTTAAAAGGACTCAGGTATGCAAATTAAACCGTGTTATGAAAATTAAGGTAAGTTGAACGCTTAATTCATTGTATAAAAGTTAAAGTATGAGTATGTGCATTATGTGTAAGTTTGTAATTTAATGTATTCGACCAAAGAGTTTTATATATGATTTTAATATTGAGTTTTGTGTAAGCTATTATGAATATGTTTAAGTTATCTATTTGATTTGTATATGAAAAGATTTAATGTTAATTTATATTCATACTTTGTATATGTGATTTGACTTAATTGGTTGATGTTAACTTGCTTATGACTTACTAAGCTTAAATAGCTTACTCTGTGTTTTTGTGTTTACTTCTGTTTATAGATTTAGATATACGTTACGAGCTCGGGGATCGTCAGCAAGACTATTCACACTATCGACAGTTTCCTTTGGTATTTTACTAAGTTGAAAATTTAATATATGGCATGTATAGTATAGTAAAAGGTGGAATAAGAATTAAGTACTTTGTATGTAATTAATAACCATGCGAAGATGGCTTATCTTCTTTTGATTGATTTGGTTTCTATGTTTATGGTTGATAATGGTCATTGAAAAATAAGTTTATACTTATGCATATGTGATTATGGTATATGTTCATGACAGGTAAGTATGTGTTATGTTATATTTTAAGTTAGACATATTGAACTTGGTTATGTGATTAATATATGTATATTGGTTATGATTTGTATGATGGACTGAATTATATAAGAGGTGACCCGAAACCGAATGTATACATATAGATATTTTGGTTGTGGTTAAGTGATATATAAATGTATATTTGTTGTGCATTGTGTGATGGTTTGATTTGTTTATTAGATGGACTAAGGCCAAATGTTTATATATACATATATTGTGGTTGATGTTAAGTGAAAGGCTTGTACAGATAATTTTTGTGAGTATGTATAATAGTACAATGTGATTTGGTTTTTATTATATATATGTTCGAATGTGGAAATTAGGTATAAGGTTATGTTTAGTCAATAAGTCATTGATAATTGAGTATAAGGTTATGTTTAGTCAATAAGTCATTAATAAGGTTAAATATTTATGTATTTGGCCATGGTGTGAAATTATGATGGATGATTACATGCGATGCAAATGAATTTAGTTTTGTAATTAGGTTATGAAATTTGTATTGGTAAATGGTAAATGTTAGATGTAATTTTGGTTTGTGAAATAAAGGATATGTCTCATGATTAATTGGTTATGTAATGTGATAGGAAATTGACTAGGAAATTATGTATGTATTTATATAGATATTCGGTATACTTCGTTAAAATATCTGATGGTTGTTAATAATTTGTTCTTTATGGAATAGTTGTGAGATTATAGAAAAGTGGTTAATATGTTATATAAGAATGTGTGTGTATTGGTTTTGAAAGGTAACATGATTAGGTACATCATTCACCTTTTTAAATGGTTGATATGCTATATAGATTAACTAAGATGATTTATATGATATTCGAATAGAACATAAAATGAATGACTAGATATGTGGTTTATTTGGTTAATGATATATTAAAATGATTAAGCATATGGTGAGTTGGTATTTGTTTAGTAAATGAAAATTGAAATATTGAATGGCTTACTGTTTGATAAGTGTAAGATAATAATATATGTTAAATTTATAAAGATTAGTATGATTTGATTGAAATAGTAAAATATACAACTTTATTCTGTTTGGATGATTCAGGATACAAATATCAACTTTGATTTGAATGTTAAGTATGTGAATTGGTATGTTATGTAGTGATCACTTTTAATCGTAAATGTAAAAATGTGGTTACAAAAATTGTATGACATGTGTGATATGTATTAATAGTATTTTTATACTCAGCTTAGATGTAATGTGTTATATTTAAAAAAATCATATATGTATATATATATATATATATATGACTGTTCTAAGTTGTGTCTTATCTGGTAATGCTCCGTAACCCTAGTTCGGCGACGAATACGGGTTAGGGGTGTTACAACCTAGACCCCTAACTATATGATCTGAGTGTATGTGATGCATGATAAATTATGCATAATTACTGATATATATATATATATATATATATATATATATAACTGATGGTTGCATAAAAGCATAACATATTGTATGTTTGCATTGCATTGGGTTGGGATGATGATATTTGGAGGAAGTGTATTGAAAGGCTTTAAGCCTATCATCTGGCAGCTCCGCTGCAAACTACTGTTTTGTGCCCCATTCGGTACTATCTGGAGTGTAGGGATGGGTGGATTAATTTAATCCCTACATGGAGTGTAGGGTTAGACGGAGATGGTGTGTAGAGGCTGATTGGGTAGGACTTTGTTACTGAATACTGTATATCTATTACTGATACTGTGATGGGCTAAGACACTTGTGCATACTGATATTGATAGTAAGTTGGGCTAAGGCCAAACTGTTACTGATACTGAAAGGGGCTTAGGCCCAAGATTGTTTCTGACTGTGCACTGTGTTTATTGTTGTTTGTTTTCTGTGGGATTACACATTGAGTTTACGTAAACTCACCTCTCTCTGTTTAATGTGCACAGGTAATCCCCAGACCTAGACGGATCGGTGCGGTGGAGGACTCGATGGTGACCATAGTTTTTGAACTTTTACGATTTATAATTTATGAATTATGGTTTTATTTACTGTGGTTTATTTGGACGTAAGTTGGGGACTTTTTGGGACTTTTGCTTAAATTTGGTTTTATTTATTTTTATGGATTTATAACTGTTAGATGTAGGAAAATTTGGTTTTCAAAAAGGCGAAGTTTTCTCTAAACATACGATTTACTCAAACGGATTTAAAAGCTTCCGCAACGAATTATGTTTAAAGCAATCGATTAAAGAGTAAGGATTTTGGAATTAATAAGAGATAAGAAAAGTAATTAAACGGAACTGGATTTATAGTAGAAACTTAGTTTTCAAACACCCTATCATGTGACATCGCCAGATTCGACCATAACGTCTGGGTTGAGTTTGGGGTGTTACAGTTCTATATGGATTTTACTTTTATTTTATTTTACTACTGTATTTTATTTAAATAAAGATTCGAGTCACTTAATTCTGACATGTACAAACGTTGATTTTAAATCTTTAGAATAATATGATTTTCACAACACCTGATACGAAATTGAAGTTAGCAATTAGCCTTTGTTATTAAACTTAAGAAAAGAAAGAGGAATGAATTTCAATATGTCTATTATTATACAAGTGCCAGGTATTTATACTAGTACTTAGGCGGCTGGAAGAAAAATGCACAAGTTGATTGTTCTCATAGATCCACGGTCACATGTGCAAAGTCTACTAGAGGAGGACATAAACATTTCGCTGCATGAAGCCTCGCTTGGACATTAGTCTTGCTGGAAATTTAGTCACGTACTAATTTTATTTTCTACCAAAAAAGAAATGATACGGGAGTCAAGCCAAGACAATCCATTGGCCTTTAATCACCATGGGATTTCATCGCTCTATATTTGAACAATCCATTGGCCTTTAATCACCATGGGATTTCATCGCTCTATATTTGAACCGTCTGATGAATATGTCATCCAAATAAAAACCATGTCTTGGTTTTATGCTGCCATCATTGCCGCGCTCTGCTGACTGACTTTTCAGCTGCTTATTCACTTTTGTTTCATTTCATCCTCCATTTTTTTTCCCTTTCCATCAACGCATGAATATGAACTTTACACAGGAAAAATGTAGCAGACCTTTGCTGGTAAGTGATGCTTACATTGTTTTCTTTTAAAAAGAATAAAGTTGGGTTTTTCTTTTTCTTTCTTTCTTTTGCTTGATTCATAAACATAGAATGTAATATCTGGCATTCTTCTTTTTTACTGTTTCATTGATTTCTAAATATCCCACTTTCATTGATGTAAAGAATCCGAGCTTTATACTCTTTAGTTCTTAAAGGTAAAGGGATATTCATGTTGTTGTCCAAAGTTGTCTCTCTTATTTTATTTGATTTGATTTAGAATGTTATGTTTGGTCTGTTCACTGTTTCATTTAGGTGGTGTGAACTGTTTGTAATGATGCTCCAAAGAAGTGTTACTATTTGTTTCAGAGTGGAACATTATTACTCATTAGGTTCAATGTTTTGCAATGAATTTTTTTGTTCTAGGAAATGGGTAATGTAGGAGAGCAAAACAGTGACATTCCTTTTGACGTGCTGTCTCGGTTGCCAACAAAGTGTATGCCAAGATTAAAATGTGTTTGTAAAGGGTGGAATCGTCTTATCTCAGACCCCATTTTCATGAAGGTTCAATCGCGAAAGAAAGAACCAGTATCAGGCTTCTTCTGCCAACAACGATTTAGATTGGGCAATGAGGACATCACTACTATAACCTACATTCCTGTTGGAAAGCAAGATGCTAAACTTTTTCAGACAGTATTTGACTTCCTTCCTGAACATGTTGTGTTGCTCGCTTCATGCAACGGGTTGGTCTGTGGTCGCAGTTGCTTCCCTAGAATAGACCCTTGCCTCTACATATGCAACCCCTTGAACCATGAATGGATGAGGCTTACATGGGATGAACCTAACAGAGAAGACACCTTTGCTTTGGCATTTGATCCATGTAGAGATCTTTTAGGCACATCAACCAAGTTCAAATTGATCAGGGTGAAGCAAATTGAAATTGAATCAAAGGCCTTATGCTTCTCATTCGACATATACTCTTCGGATACAAGGGCCTGGAAGAAATCAGAAGAAATATGCAAGTGCAATAGCAATCTGTACAAGAACAAAGGGTTTTATGTGGAAGGGGCTTTGCATTGGTTGACTGATGGTGATGAAATGCTTACCTTCCACGTGGAGAATGAACTATCATGGTTGGTATCTGTTCCACTTCCAGCCATCGAATTCCGCAGCATCCCTGAAGCATGCATAGGAGACTCCGATGGCAGGCTGCATTACGTCCTGGTTTCTGAATACGGACTTCAAGTTTGGTTCCTCGAGGATTACTTCGAATCTAAATGGTCCCTGAAACTCTCTAAAACGTTAGAGGAAATGGAAGAACAACACATGATGTTCCTTTACAATTTGCGCGAGAGAGTAACACAAAGGCTGGCAGTTGACATGGAACCATGGGTTGATCTTTTAGCCTTCAAAGATGGCTATTTGCTAATGAGAGTTTCACGAAATATCATGCTATATAATATCGAGACAAACAGGATGCACCTACTTTGTTCTCTTTCCAATTTCGGTACCCATTCCACCTTCTGCACAGTCCTTCCCTATTCATTGAGTTTGGTTCCCTTAGATCAGGCTTAAGACCCTCTTTTCTCTCTTTTTGTTGCAAGTAAATAGAATCTAAAGTCCAGGAAGTATAACTTATAACATTTTAGAACTGTCATTGAAGAAGTTTGGGTTTGCATGAGGCTGCCAGAACTGTATTTTTGTCCTTTTTTTTCCTTTATCTTTTGCTGAAATGATGATGTTTTATGCATGATATCAGATTCATCCCACAACATTGGATACCAATTTATGAAATTAGATTTGCTAACGGATATGCTATGCTCTATGTTATGAATAAGTGTAATCCTCCAACTTGCATTTGTTATTCTATCTTTTTTTTTAATATTTTAGTAAAGAGATTAACTTTTCATTCAAAGATTCGATTCATCTCTGAATTTAGTTAGAAATCAAATAAATATTTAAAACTAAATAAATTACACTTAGAAAAAATTGGGACTATTTCCAAAATCCATTATTTCCATGTATAAACGCTTTAACTTTTTATCATATTATTTTGTAGATTGAATAATAAAAAAATCTATGTTCAAGTCTTTAGTTGATTTTAAGATTTCAAAGACTCCTATCTCTTATAAAAAAGAAAATAATGTTATTATGTATTGATTTGAAGTTGTTAAAATTTATTTATTTTAATTAAAAACAAGCTTTTGGTCTGTTTTAGACAAGATTATTATATATTGATTTCAACCAATTTCAGCTTGTTAAAATCATTTTTTAATTAAGAAAAAGCTTTTTGTCTGTTTTAGATGTATGGTCTCAAACAAATGTTACCATCTTAGCAGTTCATAAATGAAACCCAAAACCAATGATTGCAAACAAATGCATCGCCTAGCTGTATTTCAATCTGCCAGGCCACTCTTTTATTCTACCATTGCTAATTCTTATACTCATTTCTCAACCTTAGAAGAAAACTTTTGCACCAAATTCTTAACTTCATGCGCCCAAACATCAAACTTACTTCATGGAAAGGTAATCCATGCCAAATTCATCAAAGGGTTATTTCCAAATTCCCTTTACCTCCAAAACCACATCCTAAACATGTACTCGAAGTGTGGAGACCTCATCAGCGGTCACAAGCTGTTCGATGAAATGCCTCAACACAACGTCGTTTCATGGTCTGCCATGCTTTCTGGCTTTACCCAACATGGGTTTTTCAACCAAGCTCTATCTTTGTTTGTTTACATGTTAAGGGGTGGAACTTCAAAGCCTAATGAGTTCACATTTGTTAGTGTTCTTCAAGCTTGTTCTTTGCACGAAAATTTAGATTTAGCTTACCAAGTTTACGCTATGGTTTTACGTTTGGGGTTTGAATCAAACGTGTTTTTAGTCAATGCTTTTTTGACAGCTTTGATGAGACATGGGAAAAAAGAGGAAGCTTTGGAGGTTTTCGACAAGTGTTCAAACAAAGATATCGTGACTTGGAATGTTATGTTAAGTGGGTACTTGGACAGTTCTTGTTTAGATTTGCCTAAATTTTGGGTTCAAATGAATCATGAGGGGCTGAAACCTGATTGCTTTACTTTTGCAAGTGTTTTAACTGGGTTGGCTTCTGTTGGTCATTTAAACATGGGTTTACAAGTGCATGGTCAACTTGTCAAGTCTGGCCATGGTACCGAAATTTGTGTCCAGAACTCTGTGGTTGATATGTATATAAAGAATCAGAGACTTTTCGATGGGCTGAAAGCTTTCGATGAAATGGGTGAAAAAGATGTTTGTTCTTGGACACAAATTGCTGCTGGGTGGTTAGAATATGGGGAACCTACAAAGGCTTTGGAAGCTATTGCAGAAATGAGGATGATGGGGGTAATACCCAACAAGTTTACACTTGCTACCGCTTTCAATGCTTGTGCTAATTTGTCCTTCTTGGAAGAGGGGAAGAAAGCTCATGGGTTGAGAATTAAACTTGGGGTTGATATTGATGTTTGTGTGGATAATGCATTGATTGACATGTATGCAAAATGCGGTTCCATGGATGGTGCTTGGGGTGTTTTCAAGGTAATGGACGATCGTTCCATTGTTTCATGGACAACAATGATAATGGGGTGTGCACAAAATGGTGAAGCTAGAGAAGCTCTTAAGATTTTCAATGAGATGATTATGAAAGGTATAAAACCGAATTACATAACCTTTGTTTGCGTTCTTTATGCATGCAGCCAGGGAATGTTTACTGATGAAGCCTGGAAATATTTCTCTTCCATGACCACTGACCATGGAATCTCTCCTGGTGAAGATCATTATATATATATGGTACATCTTCTTGGCCGTGCAGGGCATATTAAAGAAGCCGAAGAACTAATCTTGTCAATGCCATTTCAGCCTAGTGCATCAGTTTGGCAAACTTTGCTTAATGCTTGTCAAGTTCATGGGGATATTGAAACAGGGAAGCGAGCAGCAGAACATGCAATAAACCTAGACAGAAAGGATCCTGCAAGTTATGTGCTGTTATCAAACATGTTTGCTGGCTTCAACAATTGGGACGATGTGGGAAAGTTGAGAGAACTAATGGAGACCAGGGATGTAAAGAAAGTACCTGGAACCAGTTGGATCAAACTAGAAAAAGACTGCTCAGTACCTTCAGGACCCAAGTTTTCAAGTATGGGATCTAAAATTTGTTGATAATAGGTGATCATGAAGCTTATTAAACTTTTAACTGATGGAAGATGAGAAACTCTGGAGAGATTCAGGCAGTAAAAAACTTGGGAGTGATTTAACTTCAAAATCAAAATTCTTCTGAGATGGATCAAGGACTTCTCGCATAATATGAACAAGAATTTGTATTCTATGTTTTCTTTTCTGGGTGAAGCAGTCTTTTCATTTTTGTGCAAGTAATTTAATTAAACAAATTTAATAGGTATTGTTTAGATCAAAATTGAAATTTTAAAAGTCAAAAAGTAGATAATGGTGTAATCTATTTGACCACTGATCCGATTTTTTATTTTTATAAGATTAAATTAGTGGTTCAATTGGTTAAACCGATAATTGATGGTGCGATCTATTTAACCACTAATACAAATTTTCAACATTAAAACACACCCTAATTAGATATTAATTAATTACTTTTTAAAGAAGTTTTTATAAATACAAATAGTTTTTATATATACAAAGCATAATAAATTAAAAATAGAATTGCATCCGAGTCTAAATCTGTCGAAATAAGTTTTTACATTATTCTTTAAAAGCCCAAATTGTTGTCGAAGAAGATTAGAGCAAAGGTCCATATGCAGCCCAACACAATCTTGCCCTGCAGCTCCGCTCGGCATTCGCTTGCGGCTTGTCGAAGATTTGATTTTCAAGTGTTTCCAATCTACCACTCAAAAACCTCTGCATAAACCCTTGCTTTTCATTTCCATTGTTCTTCTCTTCGTTTCTTTTCTTTGTTCAGTGCTTCAAGGTACCTTCTTCTCTTTTCTTTTTTTTCTTCCTTTTTAGCTTATTTTTGTCTTCTCTTTGTAGATTCACACATTTTGCTATTTTTATTTTTATCAACATATATTTTGTTCGACTTACCCATGTTGAAAAAAAGCTTTGTTTTGAGTTGTTTTCTTACTTTTGTTTTAAAAGAGGAGCTTCTTAACCGAACCCAGAAATGGAATTAAATATTAAGAGTTTGTGAGATCTCTAATTAGTTCTGGGTTTGGACTATATGAACCTTCTATATAGATTGACTATATATATATTTTTTTTGTTTCTCATATGTGGGTTTTGATGTTGACGCCTGGCAATAGTTTAGGTTATTTAGTCTTATTCTTTGGGTCCATTTTTGTATCCAAATAGCAAAATTCACTTGGGATTTGTTTAACATTCATTTGTTTTTCTTGTGGGCAGATTTAGGAATTTAAGCTATGGATGATAACTTGTATGATGAATTTGGGAACTATATTGGACCTGAGATTGAGTCCGACCAGGAGAGTGATGGTGAGGAAGAAGAAGATGAAGATCTCCTCGACAGGCATGCCCAAGAGGAAAGAGAAGAATCTGATGGTGAGGCTCCACCTGGTGCGTCTAATGGATGGATTACTGCAGCTAATGACGTCGATATGGACAATCAGATTGTTCTTGCTGAGGACAAGAAATATTACCCCACGGCTGAAGAGGTTTACGGTGAGGATGTTGAGACATTGGTTATGGATGAAGATGAGCAGCCTCTTGAACAACCTATTATTAAGCCTGTTAAGAATATCAAGTTTGAGGTTGGAGTTAAGGATTCTTCAACTTATGTATCGACCCAGTTTCTTATCGGTTTGATGTCAAATCCAGGTTTGGTTCGGAATGTTGCCCTTGTTGGGCACTTGCAGCATGGAAAGACGGTGTTTATGGACATGTTGGTTGAGCAAACCCCACCATATGAAAACATTTGATGAAAATAGTGAGAAGCACATGAGATACACTGATACAAGAATTGATGAGCAAGAGAGAAGGATATCTATCAAGGCAATTCCAATGTCACTTGTTCTTGAGGACAGTAATGCAAAATCCTATCTTTGTAACATCATGGACACTCCTGGTCATGTGAACTTTTCTGATGAAATGACCGCTGCTCTTAGGCTTGCTGACGGTGCTGTGTTGATTGTTGATGCTGCTGAAGGAGTGATGGTAAGTACATCTTTGCATGCATATTATAGTATTTAATACTTGTTCTTCTGCTTATGACTATGCTTGTGACCCACTTAATTTACACTTACAAACAAGAAATGTTTTCATTCATATGAAAGAACTCTGGAAAAAAATGAGTATTCTGAGGTTTATCACAATTAAATTATGCATTGCTTGATCAAATCTTTTCAAATCCACTGCCTTACCAATTATCGAGCTTGGGCTTCTGCATGATGTAACTGCTGTCTGTAGAATTGTTAAACTATGAAAATGAGCAATATGGAGTGTTCTAAACGATACCTTTTCTTTCCTGTTTTAAACAGGTAAACACTGAGAGGGCTATACGCCATGCAATACAGGAGCGCCTACCTATTGTAGTTGTTATAAACAAGGTAATACTTTTCCCCTTATGATTTATCTCTATAAGTTGTCTGATGAAAATGATGTTCCACATCTTGCTCCTACTCAAATGCTTTTTACTTATTTTAGGTTGACCGGCTGATAACAGAACTTAAGTTGCGCCCCCAAAAGATGCTTACCATAAATTAAGGCATACACTGGAAGTAATCAATAACCACATATCTGCCGCCTCTACAACTGCTGGTAATGTTCCTGTTATTGATCCTGCTGCTGGAAATGTTTGTTTTGCTGATGCAAGTGCAGGATGGTCCTTCACTTTGCAGTCATTTGCAAAATTATATGTCAAACTTCATGGAATTCCTTTTGATGCTGAGAAGTTTGCATCTCGTCTTTGGGGAGATATTTATTATCATCCTGATACAAGGGCTTTTAAAAGAAAACCTCCTGCTGGTGGAGGAGAACGATCATTTGTCGAATTCGTGCTTGAACCCCTTTATAAGATATATAGCCAGGTGATTGGTGAACATAGGAAGAGTGTAGAATCGACTCTTGCAGAGTTGGGTGTCACTCTTAGCAATGCTGCTTACAAGTTAAATGTTAGGCCTTTGCTAAGGCTGGCTTGCAGTACAGTTTTTGGTTCAGCTTCAGGCTTCACTGATATGCTGGTTCAGCACATACCATCTCCTAAGGATGTTGCAGCTAAGAAGGTTGATCACATATACACTGGACCTAAACATTCTATTATTTACAAGGCAATGGTAGATTGTGATCCTTCTGGCCCTCTTATGGTTAATGTGACCAAATTATACCCCAAGTCCGATTGTAGTGTTTTTGATGCTTTTGGTAGAGTTTACAGTGGTAGAATTCAAACAGGACAGACATTGAGAGTACTCGGAGAAGGCTATTCACCAGATGACGAGGAGGACATGACAGTGAAAGAAGTAACCAAATTATGGATATACCAAGCTAGGTATAGAATACCCATTAGCAGTGCCCCTCCTGGTTCTTGGGTTCTCATTGAAGGTGTTGATGCTTCAATTATGAAAACTGCCACCCTTTGTAATGTGGATCTTGACGAAGATGTATACATATTACGGCCTTTACAGTTTAATACTCTTCCTGTTGTAAAAACAGCAACTGAGCCTTTAAATCCCAGTGAGTTGCCCAAAATGGTGGAGGGGCTTCGGAAGATTAGCAAAAGCTATCCTCTAGCTATTACTAAAGTTGAGGAATCTGGTGAGCACACCATATTAGGTACTGGAGAATTGTACTTGGACTCAATCATGAAAGACCTTAGGGAGCTGTATTCTGAGGTGGAAGTTAAGGTATCGAGTTTCTCGTACTCCTTGTACTACTTTTTCATTTATATCTTTCTGGAATTTGTTTCTCTATTAAACGGGCTATGCTTAAGTTAATATGTGTGCTTTCACTTCTTATGCTTCTCCTAATAGGTGGCGGATCCTGTTGTTTCATTCTGTGAAACAGTGGTGGAGTCTTCTTCCATGAAATGCTTTGCTGAAACACCCAACAAGAAGAATAAAATAACCATGGTAAGACAGCCATCTAAGCGCTTTTTTTTTTTTTTTCTTTCTTTAATCTAGATGCTTTTAGGAATAATTACTGGTAGTAGTTACTTTCAGGCTGTATGATCATATACCTTCCCATGATTTTAAGATTGCAGAGCCATTGGAAAGAGGGCTTGCAGAAGACATTGAGAACAGTGCTGTAAGTGTTGATTGGAGTCGGAAGCAACTTGGCGACTTCTTCAAGACAAAATATGACTGGGATTTGCTTGCTGCACGTTCCATCTGGGCATTTGGCCCTGATAAGCAGGTGAAAGAAGTGCAATTCTGTTGTTTCTAACTTAATCCCTGACTTGGTGATTTTATCTTGTTCCTTCATGTTTCTAAAGAGCAGAATGTTGTTTCTAACTTAATCCCTGACTTGGTGATTTTATCTTGTTCCTTCATGTTTCTAAAGAGCAGAACAATGAAATTCAAGTTGTAATAATTGGCATCTGTGGCTGTTACTAATCTTGTTTTGCAGGGACCTAATATTTTATTGGATGATACACTCCCAACTGAGGTTGACAAGTCTTTGTTGGGTTCCGTCAGGGATTCTATTGTCCAAGGGTAAGAATATATATTCTTTTCCCAATCTTTTAAGTTGTTAATCACTTAAACCTCCTGCTTGTGACTAAAAATTTCATGTTTTGCTGGGCAGGTTTCAGTGGGGTGCAAGAGAAGGACCCCTCTGTGATGAACCAATAAGAAATGTAAAGTTCAAAATAGTGGACGCAAGGATTGCATCTGAATCATTGCACCGGGGATCTGGACAGATCATCCCCACAGCTCGACGTGTGGCCTATTCAGCTTTCCTTATGGCAACCCCACGGCTTATGGAACCTGTATATTATGTGGAGGTATGTTCCTTCAATTACATTCCCACTGCCTAACAGCCTTCCACCTATGGGTTTATCTGCATTAAATATGCAGGAGGAACCAAACAAGATAACATTGAAATCAAGATAGACTGCATGTCAGTCTTTTAATGGAAAAGGAATAGTAACCATAATGTAATGGCCTTGGCATAGCTAAGCTGAAAATATTCTCAATCTTTAAAGTTTCATTTTGCCTTGGTTGCTATGGCTCTTAAGCACATGGCATTCTCTTCGTGCTAGAATGAGGGTTAGCTATCCAGAGGTATCAGTCCTACCTTGAAGGAAGTTAAATAAAATCCTGTCTTTTTGCTCTCTTTTAATCTCAAGCAATTAGCTCAAATGAGTCTTCTACTTACAATATGTGCTTAAATTCGTCATTTTTGTTTCAGATACAAACACCAATCGACTGTGTCTCTGCTATCTATACTGTTTTGTCCCGTAGACGTGGCCATGTTACAGCTGATGTGCCGCAGCCAGGAACCCCCTGCTTATATTGTCAAGGTTTGGAAGCAAAGTTTGGTTTTCCTTAGAAATATTTGTCTTACTGGTTTTTTTTTTTTTTTATTAATTTATTACTGACAGTAGTGTTTATATAAATTACATAATTTGCTTGCCTAATTTCATTGACCAGAAGGTTATATTGTGGCCTGTTTAATCATTCACACAATTGCCCAATAGCTACCCCCATCTATATGCTTACAAATTCATATGTGATTGATTCCCTTTTCCATTTAGGCATTTTTACCTGTGATAGAGTCATTTGGATTCGAGACTGATCTAAGGTACCACACGCAAGGGCAAGCCTTTTGTCTCTCAGTATTCGACCACTGGGCCATAGTTCCTGGAGATCCCTTAGACAAGACCATAGTTTTGCGGCCTCTTGAACCTGCACCAATACAGCACCTTGCTCGGGAGTTCATGGTGAAGACGAGGCGTAGAAAGGTACAGCTGCTTCTATCCACGCATGCACACACACACAAATATGGATTTGATTTCTGAAAATGGACAAAAGAACCTTAAAAAGAAAACCCAATCAGGAATGATTGAGTGAAATTTGTGTTGAACTTTCCAGGGAATGAGTGAAGATGTGAGCATCAACAAGTTCTTTGACGAGGCTATGGTGGTGGAGTTGGCTCAGCAGGCAGCTGATCTTCATCAGCAGATGATATAACAGAAGCAATGTGACATGAAGTAAGACATCATACACGATTAATCGCCATGTTCCCCTGAACTGCCTGGACAGAACGGATATACTTTGTAGGATAGTCCAATATTTAGCTGCCAATGGCATCTACACCTTTTTAAAGGATAGCAATATTGATTTTTGCTTACTCTCTAATTTTTGAATCAAGTGGAACTCGATGAATTAAATGTTTAAATTTCAAGTATATCACTGTCTTCACGTATACATGTACACGTGTAGTATAATCGGGTAATCGCCGCCTGCAATTAGTAGATTCATTGGAATTGAGTGTAATTGAAGTATCTTCATTATTTATTTGCTAAATTACACCATTAGTCATTAAATGGGTAAGTTTTTATTTTGGTCAAATTATAATTTGGTCA
Organism: Gossypium australe; assembly: GCA_005393395.2. NCBI lineage: Eukaryota > Viridiplantae > Streptophyta > Magnoliopsida > Malvales > Malvaceae > Gossypium > Gossypium australe. The sequence continues at coordinate 24,817,462 of CM016622.1, forward strand.
TTGAATTATTTCGAAAGTATTCATTTAAGTTATATAAGTTATTGAATTAAATTAAAAGTTATTATTTAAGTTATTGGATTGTTAAGTTTTTTTTTTAAATAAAAAAATTCGCTAGTGAACTCTAAGCGACGATTCGATGATCAATACGATGGATCAATATCCATCGACAAATAGAAGCACATATTTTAAATTCAAGTCGATTTGATGATCAGTGTCAAAGATTAAAAGAAAAAATTATTTGAATTTTGATTCGTAAATTTATGACGTCTAAAGCTATTTTATGGAGAAAAAAGAAAAAAGAAACTTAAACAGTAAAAGAGAAGAGGAAAGGAAAAGAGAAATTTTGATCAATATAAACAAATAAAAAAACGGTATATAGCATCGATTTTTATAATTCAATAATTTAAATGAAAATTTTTAAATAATTTAATAACTAAATTATATCTATTTTTAATTAAATGACCAAAACAAAGACTTAATTATATAATTCACCCGACAAATAATTAGAAGCAAATCTAATGAACTTTTGAAACATGTTAATCCAAAAGTCGTTTGCTATTGGACATAGAATGATTAGATTTGTGGTCAGATCCAAATATTGAGGCACACTTTTGTAATTTCGGACCCAAGCAAACAGATCCCATGCATCCGTCTGTAAATTAGCTAGTACTTTATAATACGGCAGCTACAAATTTTTAGCAGCGCCGTGAGCTCGTGAGAGGAAGAGAGGAAACGTGACTAGTATCAACAAAAGTTCCACTAATAATATAGACAGATAGGATTATGTTTTAGTTAACTGCGTCCCAGGGATAATAGTAATGTTACCTTAAAATTAGTAGTAGCGTCGTTTCAATTCATTTCTTTTTGAAAGAATAATTCGTTTAGAATATTTGTTTAAATTAATCATTATTTGAGAATAGCTAAGTTCTGAACAACTTTATTTAAAATAGGATTCTAGTTTAGAACAATTACCATTCAACGCAGCTAATATTCGAAATAATTACGTTTCAAGAATAACTATATTCAAAACAACTATTGTTCAGAACAATTTCTATTCAGAACAACTGTTTTTTTTAGAAGAACCATTATTTGGAACAAACTCTTTAAAATAAAAACACAACTATTTTGAGAACAACTAACGCTTGGAACATGTCAGAATAACCCTTATTTAAGAATAACTCTATTTAAAAATAACTTACATCCTAATAGATGTTCCATAAAAGATGTATCTTATAAGTTTGTGTATAGCTTATAAGAATCAATTAAACAGTTGCCGGCCACTATCGTCAATTCCTCACTACCTAGTTAGTATATATTTATAAGTAGCCTCACAATTAGTGTATATCTTAGTGACCTGGGTAGCTATTTAATTAAATCATTAAGGTTAAGTCAACATCTCGTCACACTCTCCCTCGATTTATTTCTTAACCTAACTGCCACCTAGGTTAATTATAAAAAACAAATTAAATAATTAATATAGTCACAATGTACGAACATCTTTTAACCTATTTTAATTAATTAATACATTAACATCCAATTCCTTCACAAATACTTGGACAATTAGTTGAGGCAAGTTACAATAACTTGCCAGAGATTCTTTAAATTGCTAATTGACATTAACATCAAGTATTTAAATTTTGCATCTTATGTTTTAGGCATGTTTCTTTTATGGCATGGCATGAAAGGGTTTGAAGCAGTGTAGTCGGTTTCATGTTGGTTTCTAGATGCAATCGGATCTTCTTTTCCACACCAATTAAAGTTTTGGTTTGTATTAGTCACACTAATTAAACTATTGTGCATTAGCTAGTGCATAAATAATTTTAAAAAACATATAAAATTTTTAACTTTCTATTATTATGATAATAAATAATAGGGTCAATTATAAAAATAGTCACTTAACTATTAACGCGTTTCTGTTTTGGTCACCAAAGTTTCAAATTTTCTATTTTAATCACTAACATTATCAAAATTTAATATTTTTATAATGACTTGGTTTCCAGTGGTATCGGAAATTACGGTCTTGAAATGTCATTTCCGTAAATCGTGCTCATAAATATTAATATTTAATATTTACTAGGCTAGTATAGAAATATATTAAAATTTGGTCTAGTAATTTTTGTTTAATTGATAGTTAATTAAGGTTTTGGAACCTCACTTCCAATGTTTGAGACTATAAATATCATTATTTAATATTTACGAGGTTAGTATAAAGTTTAATTGAAGTTTGACTCCTTAATTTTGTCAATCAAATAGTTAATTAAGGTACAAAAAATAAATGGTAAAAGTTAATCGCTATAAATTTTAATTGCTAAATGATTAAGATGGTAATTAAACTAAAGTCTAAAATGGTAAATAGATCATTTTAGCCTAAAGTGGACGGTTAGGTGTTGTTTATGTTTATAAATTATGTTAAATTTTAGTTAAAATACAAAAAAGTATAATATAAATAAATATATTAAACAAATAAGAATGTGGAGAAAAGAAACATGGTTTCATCTTCTTCTTCTCCTTTACGAAGCAATAAGGGAAAGAACATAGATTTTTAAGCTTGAAACATTTTAGCTTGCATGATGAGTGATTTTAAGTTTAAACTTCGTAAATTTTATGTTTTTGAGATCATTATAGCTTGATTTAGTTAATCCGAGTGTTATTTTTCAAAACTGTTAAAATTTCTAAAAGATGTCATTAATGAATGCTTGAAGCTTTTGGTGTTAAATTGTTAGAATTTAAGCTTAGAAGTGAAAAATGACTAGTTCGTAAAATTTAATTGCTAGTTTTTGAACATGGGACTAAAGTTTAAAATTCGAAATTGATATTAAATTTCTATAATTATAGATAATAGAGGACTGTAGAAGAATGTAACTGAAATCGGATTGTAAATCGAAGCTTAAATTTGAAAGATATGGCTATTTTGCTTTCAAGGACTAAATTGAATGAAATGAAAAATTGTATGAAGCTTTCAGAAAATGAAATTGAATTAAGATATGATTACAATAGGCTATTATAAGATGTTTGGAATTGATAAATTGAAATGAATTATTATATATTAAGATTTGAATCAACCGAAAGATAATTGAAGAAGCAAAAAATGCAGAATAGTCCCTGATTCTTTGTTGGTTGATGTTTTCCCAAGTAAGTTTATATGGAACTTACTATATAGCTTTTTTGATATGTTTGATTATATTTATTTTTTATTAGTTTAGATTAATTATAATTTTGATGAACTTACTTAAAAGGGACAAAATCGTAAACTATGAATTGTATGGTAAATATGGATAGGTATTTGGAAGTTGGTATAACTTGATTATATGCTTTATTGTTGATAAATCATATGCTAGAATTATATAAGTTGTAATGACAATATGGCATAAATGATTAGTGACTTGCTGGTATAGGTATGTTTCGACCATGTTTAAAATACTTAGATAGGTGAATTGGTAAATTTGAGAAGTGAAATGGTATGGTAAATGCTAAATTGTGCCTTATTGAGTTGGTTGTTTTGGAATGATTATACAAATGAGAATGTTATAAGTTAGAAATGGTATGAAAATAGGACTAATATATGTGTAATTTTGGATGGAAATAGGACTAATATATTGAGTTGGTGAATTGTTAGATGATACATGTATTATTGGTACGACAAATTAGTGACCTTAGGATATGACTTAAATGTTGTGCCATCTTGGTATAACTTTTTTCTACATGATTTATATACTATGATAATGGTGTATGTATTTGGTTAAGTATAAGTAGTTATAAATAAGCTTGAACATGGTATGAAGTGTTATAATGGTAGTTGAATTTAGTAGTCATTTTATTGTTCCAGACTCGATTATGTGGCATGTATTTAGGGGATTATTGTACATATAATTATTTTGAAAGTTTATAACTTGAATTTTTGAAACTTGCATATAATGCTTATAAGTATGTATAAGGGGCAAATGTTGAATGTGGCTTGTTTGAGCTAATGTGGTGTAAATGGCAATAAGGAAATGGCATGAAAACACGATCAATGTGGTAGGTTAAGCTTGAATGGTTTAAGTAGTTGAATTGATTGTAATGATACATGATACCTTGATTTGTATTGGTGTCAATGTGGCATATTGGTTAGATGTTTAAGAGAATTATATATGACATGTTTTGGCTTGGTTTTGAGATGATTTGTGCAGGTTTTAAGTTTACAAAAATGTATGTTTTGAGGTTTTGGAATCTTTGGCTTGAACAGGGATCAAAGTGGTACATTTTTTTACCACACCAGCTGACACACGGCTGTGTGACACACACGGGCTGGTGACACGACTGTGTAATGATTGGAATGTAGGAGATTTCGAAACCATATGGTTTGACCACACAGCCTTGTGTCACACACGGTGTAACAGCCCGGTTTGGACCCTAGTTGGAACAGTGGTTTCAAATCTACAAATCTGAGGTCGTAAAAATATTTTAATATTATTTCCTGTGTTAACTGTGTGTGATTAAGCATGTGCTAAAGTTCCGTGAGTTAATTTGTTCGTCTGTGTGTATAATTTGAGTAAATGACTAATCGCGTAACTTATAAAAGTGGCTTTCTAATTGATTAATGACCGAATTGATGTGGCTTTAAACTGAGGAGGCCTTATGAGGCAATTGATCCATTATTTAGTAGTGGAGTGGTTGATGGACAAATATGTCCATAGTTTAAATGATTTTCATAAACCTTTTATTAAGGGCAAAATTGGTATTTGATAATTAAGTTATTTTATAACAAAACAAAGCATTAAAATGGCCATCTTCTATTCATCTTTCCATCGAAATTAAGAAAAGAGAAAGGGTTTTAGTCTTCCATGATATTCGGCCATTACAAATCTTGATTCAAGGTTAGTTTTGTTTCGGTTTTTGATAATTTCTACATTTTTGTCATCGTTGCTTTGTGCTCTAGCTAGCCCATGCTTTAATTTTAGAAATTGATGGTGATTTTGAGATATGTCATTGATGGATGCTTGAGCTATGTGTTAGTTGATAGTGAAATATGGAAGATATGTGAAGGATGAACATGTTTTGTCTTTGAATTTTTAGTGAAATTGAGTAATTTGGGCTAAATTGAGAAAAGTGTAAATTGAAGGACTAAAATGTGAAATAAATGAAATGTGTGGGCTTGTATTAGCATGGGAAGAATTCGGCTAAGCATATGTGATTTGAAATTGTGTGTATTTGGTGATTTGATGAATTAGAGACTAAAGTGTCGAAATGTGAAAATGTGAGGGTTATTTTGTAAAATGCCCTAAATATGCGTGTGAGGACTAAATTGAATGAATTGGTGATTAAATGAGCTAATTTTGTTAATGTATAGACCAAGAAAGGAGAGGTTCGGATCAAGATCGAGGCAAAGACAAAGTGCTCGATTAATCGACTGTTTCGATATTTCGACGTCCGAGGTAAGTTCAGATGTAATACTAGTTGTAAACTAAATCTTAATACTAGTTGTAAACTAAATCTATGTGATGTGAATTGAATGAATATATATATATATATATATATATATATATATATATATATATATAACTATGAGATTAGAAATGCTATGTGCGGAATTGAATTAGAGGGCACCAAGTGTGCAAAATTAGAAATGAGACAGAGATGATTAGCACTGTGTGTGTGAAACGATAGAAGCTTCGGCTTATTTATTTGGCACTGTGTGTGCGATACCAACATAAGCTCAATTTGACGTATTGGCACTAAGTGTGTGATGACAAATATGTTTCGACTATGAATTGGCACTAAGTGTACGAATAAATCAAAATAATAGCAAAGGTTAATCGAAATGTAAAGTCGAGCGGTTGAGTAGCATGGTTGGTTAGTAACTATGTGTTGGCAAAGGTATGTATGATACCTATGTGGTTGGTGAAATTGAAAGTAGATGAATGGAATGCTATGTGAGTATTGGATATAGTTGAATTAGTGTATCATTGGTAAATTATCTATGTGATGGTTCAATTTGTACATTGGTTTGATTTAATGAGTAAATTGTATTGTATTTCGAACTTTGAAAACTTACAGTGTAATTTGTTTCTCTATTTTACAGTGTCAGTAAAGCTAGCTCGGATCCGGGGATCGTCATCATCTCTATCACACTATCGGCAATCTATTCTTGGGTACTTTTGGAAAGATGTATATAGATGAAATATGGCATGTATAGGCTAGAAGTTATGGCATGTTTTGAAATGCTTAATCCTTGCCATGTTATTTGGCTTGGAAGTTGAATGATGTTGAACTTATGAATGAGCTATGAGTTTGGTATACTCTATGATTATGTGGTTGATGAAAGATGTGGTTTGAAGATGAATTATGGCATGGATTACATAATGCTTGATAAATATATATATATATATATATATATGTGTGTGTGTGTGTTTTGATATATACAATTGTTACTTTGAATGAACTCATTTGTGATAATATTAGGTATGGAAGTAGATGGTATTGTTGATGATTAATTGGTGCATGAAATGGTATGTTTAAATGCATTTAGAAGCATGAATTGGTATTGCTTTGAAGCTTGTAGGTATAACCTAAGTGTGGTGGCATTTTGGCCTAACAAATGGCTTGTTTTGCATACACGGCCAAGGTACACGGGCGTGTGTCTCTGCCGTGTGGCTCAAAGGCCACTTCGAGGAGTGCCTGGGTAGGTTACACGGCCGTGGCACACGGGAGTGCCTGGTGGCCGTGTGACCAAGTCAGTGGCTAGCTTAATTTCACACGGCCATGGCACACGGGCGTGTCTGGTGGCCGTGTGGACAAGTCAGTATGTATGCCTTGTTTTGGCACGATCTGGACACATGGGTATGTCTGGTAGCCGCGTGCACGGGCTTGTGGCCTCTGCAGTGTTGAAAAATGTTTATAATTTCTGAAAATTTTCGTAAGTGTTTGGTTTAGTCTCGACCTCTTTCTAACACGTGTTTAAGGTCTCGTAGACCTCATTAAGGGACTATATGATTATGTTGTGATACGTTTTAGTGATGATTGACTATGTGTTGTAAAATGGATGTGAAATGTTCCGATTGTTAGGTAATGCCTCTTAACCCTATTCTGGCGATGGTTTTAGGTTAAGGGTGTTACACACGGGTTGGTGACACAATCATGTGACTACTGGAAGAAGTAATCGATTTTGGTTCACACGGCCACAGTGAGTTACATGTCTGTGTGATCCTTATTTTGCAAAATTTCCATTATTTTTTAACAATTTTGTAGTTTAGTCCTTATTCGTTCTTGGGTCAACCTAAGAGCTTTCGTAAACTCGTTTGAGACTCAGTTTTGGTTGTATTTCACATTGTTCATGGAATTATGACACGATTTGATGTTGAAATGAAATTAATTGCTATAAATGGTCAGTGTTTTATTCTGCTATCTGTGATAATATTTCGTAGCTTGGGTTTGGCGATCAGACTCGACGATTGTGTTAAATTACGAGTGTTACAGATTAGTTTTAAATTATTATTACAAGTATAATGATTTGTCTCTGTGAATTGTATTGAAGAAGGAAGAAGTGTTGGTTTTGTTCACATAACAAGTTTATTATCGAGAATGTTAAGCTTGGTAACTTTAAGTTATAAGTATATGGTAAATATATGCATATAGATATACACGTTTATTTAGGTAGAATTGTTAATGTTAATAGTATCTATTTAAATTATAGAAAACCCACTGAATGTTTTACTTAGCATACGGATTGCTTTCTCCATGCACAAGTTAGATCTAATTTAGGATTTTTTTGCATCAACCAAAGCATCTGATCCATAATCCCGGCCTTGGTCATATTTGTTAGTTATCAACATTACTTATATCATCGACCAAAGCATCTGATCCATAATCCCGGCCTTGGTCATATTTGTTAGTTTTCAACATTACTTATATTTCGCATGTACCTAATAGGTTAGGTTTTGTGGTAGTTGAATGATGTTATAATCAAATGTTATATCTTATACTCTAGTAATATTATATATATGGTGGATTTGTTGTATGTGATTAGGTGCATATATAAATGAAATATGGGTCTACTTTAGTATGAATAAGGAAGGTATAATTGTTGATAATTATCATACCAATTGTATAAATTTAATTGTGAATTGATTGTAGTTGCTTCGGCAACGAATGTGACACACTGTAGCTCGGACTTGGCTACTGGGTCTAGTATAGGGTGTTACAATTTTGGTCACTCCTCCATTAAATCACTAACAATGGCCTTCTCTTATTGGAATAATAACAAATTTAGCCCCCAATGTTTATCGATTCTATCAATTTAATTCTAAAACTAAAAAGTTTCAACAAATTTAGTCCCCAACTTTACACATTCCGTCAATTTAGTCTTGATACTTAAAATTTTGAAAAATAAAAAAAATTCAAATGTTCATTTTTTTTTTACAAAAAGCATAATATTTTATAAAAATACATAAAAAATTATAAATAAGCATAAGATATTTTTATAGTTTATCCTAAAAAATAATTTTTTTGTAGTTATCAGTTTATCTCGGGCAAAGGGTGTTATAATGCCTACTTTTACGAATAATCTCTCCCCAACTTTTAAATCAGAGAAAAATAACTTAGGTATGCTCGAACCCGCATCCTACTCCTTGCTGCAATAATAATGATGCAAATTGAGCTAAAGCTCAATCGACTTTTTTTTTTTATCATTTTAGATAGTTTTTCAACTTTATAAATATTTGGCTCAATATATTATTTAGTGCTCAAGTTCAGTACTTTTTTTTTTCGAATATGGTACTCATGTTTTTTTTTGTCCAATGTGGTATTTATGGTACTTATGGTTTTTCAATGTGATTGTTTTTTTTTTTTCATGGTACTTATAGCACTTATAAACTTGCTTAATTTTAGTTTTTAATAGTGTTAACTTTTTAGTAGTTACCAAATATGAGTATAATATTGGACAAAAAAACACAAGTATCATATTGAAAAAAGAAAGTGTCAAAATTGGGTACCAAATGATATATTAAGTCTTAATATTTAATGGTAGAATTATAAATGATTAATATATCATTGGTACCTAAGTTTGGCTTCAATGCTCAACTTGGTACCTGGATTTTTTTTTCAACTTGTTACCCGAGTTTTGTTTTTTCAACGTTCAATTTGGCACCTAGACTAAATGGCATCATATAGCCCAATAAATATTTGACACTTGTGCTCTAGTTTAAAAAACCACAAGTATTTAATTGGGACTAAAACACTCAAATACCAATTTGAACATTAAAGCTAAGCTAAGTGTTTAATTGGAACTAAAAATATTTGAAGTATCAAAATGAATATTGAAATCAAACATATGTACCAAATTGATAAATAAAAAAAAGGACCTGGGTGCTAAATTGAACATTGAAGCAAAATTAAGATATCAAAGAGTATATTAACCCAATTATAAAAGTAAAGTTAAAAAATTTCCGACCTGCCGGATTCGAACCAGCGACCTAAGGATTGCTCTGACATTTACCACTACAGTCCTCCGCTCTACCAACTGAGCTAAGGTCGGTTGCGAGAAACTTGCTGAGATTCTGTTTTAGGTTTCTAATTTTTGCAAGTAAAGAATATATAAAATACGGAAAATTTTAATCAACTATAAAATTAAGAAACTAGTTGTGGCAAAAAGAAGACTCTATATAATTAATTTACATACTACAATAATATCAGAGGAAGGTAGTTTCGAAATATACTTCTACGAAGTCGATTAGAAAATGGTATTTTATTTTGGATTTTTCTACATTAGTTGTTAAATTTCATATTTTTTTTATAAAGCAGTAATTATTAATACTCTTAATCGTCATATTAGATTCCAAAAATTTTGATTAAATTTTTAAATTTCAAATTAAATACAACTCGTTAATTGAATAATTAACTGCAATTATACCTATTACTTGTGCAAAATTTTGTTAAAATTAGTGAGCAAAAAGTCTTCGCATTTTCAGTACTTGTATTAAAATATCCTTTTTCTTTTCTTTTACAATTATTTTTATATTTTTAATGATAACTTCAATTTTATAAAAAAATAACGTTACATTTTAAAATTTAAAATTATATAACATATGTTTTGACTTAATTTGCAATGAGCAATATAATACACTACATAAAATTTCAAGTCATTAAAGCATAAGCTAAAGTTGAAAGCAATGCTGATCCGAATATAAAAAAGTAAAAACCGGATAGACTCTGTCTTGTAACCACCCCTAACTAGCTAGAATTCCGAGGTGATATTTCTAAAAGATTATCAGCGTCATGGTGTAATGAATGTAGTTCATTAAAACTCTAATGCAAAACTTCTTTTTCCAGCAAAACCACAGCCATAACCATTACCAAATAACTATTTTCCGCATTCCAATGAGCCAATCCAATATGCCACCATTCATTAGGGCCTTTTCTGACGATTAAAAAAAAGATGGAAATTAACATTTTATGTTGATATGCAAAACAAAACTTCCGATGTCTCAAAATCACAACTCTAAGATTCCAACGACAAAACATGGCAGAAAATTTGTCCACATACAAAACTCTTTAACACATGGGTAAATACCAACTCAAAAGATCCTGTTTGATGGGCCCATGGTACTCTTCAAGTAGAGGCACCTCACCTGCAATTAACACAAATTCATTAAGAAAGATGAACTTTGTATGGAAGGAGTAACCAGGCAACCTAAACAAACAAAAGCTAAGAAAACCTACATTCTGCCAGTTTTTCTTCAACAATGAAACTAGGAAATTGACACTCATTTGCACATTTTGGAAGATCTGCTTCTCCTCCATCGCAACATTCCCAACGGCAACTCCCATGCAAAGAACCTTCTTCAGCTGGAACTTAACCATCGCCTTGGTCTCATTCACTTTGGACTCTAGCGATTCCTGGTGAGTAACAAGGGTTGGGAATTTCCCTGCATTCATGCATAAAATCAGCCATGTAACATCTCAGCTCAAAAATCACAACAGACACAGGCAAATCCCATTAACTTAGCTTCCCCGGCATCGCCTAAAATTTGCTGAAAATGGATGCAATACTTGCCTGCTTTGTTGAGACCAGGACCCAGGAGACGAGGGATCTGCTTGATAACAGATTCAGAAGCCAAAAAAGCATGATACTTCTTGGCAAGCTTTTTGACCAACTTCTTGTTCTTGTTTAGCTTCTTCAGTGCTTCAACATCCATATAATCCAAACCTATCTTCTCTGCCTGCAGTACAAATTAAACCATTTAAACAACTAATCTCATTGCACAAATCAGAACTCAAAGGTAGACACTTTCACATAACTCCTATGCTTGAGTCCAGAAAACAAAGGACAGTTTCAAGCAATGTAAGCAAACAAAGCTTTATCAGAGAATACTGCAAAATCACCTCTTCAACATGCTGGGCATCTCCAAGCATGCAGATCTTCATTTTAGGTCGAGGAATGTGTGGCAACTTCACGGAACCACTGAAACGCTTGTCTTTTTGGGGATCATAGTTTTTCAACCCAATCTGGAGTTCAATAGTCTCAGTAAACTTACGCTGCTTCTCCTTGGACTGAGCTACAATGGTTGAAATAGCTTCTCTAAGGGCATCACTCTGAAGCTTACTGTAAATGACAAAACCAAAAATCTTTTAGGAAATAAAACTCTAAACAAGTCAATAACAAGCAACATAAACAACTCTTAATCATACAATGAACACCCGAATACTATGCCTTGTTCAACGCAGTTCTCCAGACAATAACATAAACACCAACCATCACTGTAATCCAAATTCACAACTTACAAGGTTTACAGAGCCTAAGTTAAAATTTTCCAACATAAAGACATTGAATGGCATAAAACCAGTCTAATCAATTAGCCAAAACATAAAGTGTCGACTAAAAGTGAAAACCACTATCACTTAGCAGCAAGACCATTTCCTATTTTCAGAGATGAAAGTACGAAACAGGTCATCCTATAAAACACAAACGACTAAAAGGAGCTAAAACTCGCCTCGTTCAAGTCCATTAAATATAAAACAAGATTAAAATCCTAATAAACAAGAAGAGGAATTTATCAGAAAAACAAACATCTATAAAATTGGGTAACTTAGATTCAACTTGTTACAAAGAAAACAAATCATGACCAGATAACCCCAAAAGATAAAAATGAAAGAAAAATAAAACGACAGAATTTAAAAATTACCTCATCTCTGAATCTCTGTTCTTTCCACGAACAAAACTATAACATTTACCTGTAAAACAAAGTTATCAAATCATCCAGAAATTAACAAAAAAAAGGACGTATCAAAACTAGATCTAACAAGAAAAATGGAGTTGTTTAGGGATATAGAGTAACTACCAGAGAATAAATAACCCTAGCCGCAGTATGAAATTTGCGGTTGAGGAGAACTATATAGTATCAGCAAAAGTAATAAACCCTAGCTAAAGTATTGTAATTATATTGAATTGGGCCAAGGGAAAGTTTAAACCCAATTCATTCGGGCTGAGACTTTGGTTTGGATTCGGTCTACCCAAATTACTTTCTTTAGCCCAAAATAGTGAATAACATTTATTTATGCTTTTTCGGATTTCTGCCCAGATTCATCAGACTTTGTATTTCGAGATGTTGTATGATACTTAAGTTAGGGAAAGAGTGCATTGCAATGGTGAAAGTAAGTAGCCTTTTCTGAAGACTAATAGTAAAGAAGGTGAAGATGAAGAAGAGGAAGACACGTGATAATTTATACTTGGGTTTGGGGCTACCCAGGAGGTTGCTTGTTGCCTGCATGTGTATGGGAATGGTTGATGCTTTTGTCCTAGCTCGATATAATTGGTAAAACTATGTGTATGGGAATGGTAGTCTTTGTCGATATGATTGGCAAATCTACCCCCAAAGTTATATAAAACCCTCTCTGTTCCCACTTCAAAACATATAAGGAGTTTTAGGCAAGAAAAAAAAAATGAAGGTAGCCACTTTTTCGAGTCCACAATTTCACTCCACCTTATTATGACAACCTTTAATTTTGTTTTAAGCATTTATTTAATTTTGACAATATTAAGTAAGTATTCTTAATTTTTTTATATTATATTAAGTATTGTTACTTTATATTAATTTATTGCTATTAATTTTTTACAAGTTTAAGGTTCAAAGATAGGCAACAAATTCTTTGTAAGAATCTATTATAATGGAGAAATTTGTAACATTGAAGATGATATTGTTTTTCAATTAAGACATCAAATAAGTAAGTGTTTCGATACAACTGTCAAACTTGATGAACTAGCGTCAAAGATCAATTCAAAAATCGCATCTCAATGATGGGGGATGTTGTCTATATTGGTGTATAGATTTAAAACATCGTTAAATCCACTCATCTATAGCACATTTGAGCTGATGATGATGATGATGATGTCGCGACTATGATATCAGCCCATTTTTCAATCGAAAATGATGTAATACATTGAGTTGTATGATACCGAGCAAGGTTGCGTAGTAGGTGATATTTCAAGTCCATCCATGCTTGTCTTTAATATTTCTCCAGCTATATGTGAACTATACAAGGTCGAGGCCCCATATGCAGAGTTACCATATGCACTAATAGGAAGACGATTGTCCATATGTAGGTTGGATCTTGACTCGAACAAAGCATTAAACAATCTATACTAGTATGTTGCACTATCAACATCGTTGATTCCTATTAATTTGAACATTGACGACGAGTGATACGAACTTCTAGATGAAGACAAAGATATTAATGAATCCAGTGATCCCCAGATCAAAGGTGTTCCTAATACCAACGTTGGCGATGACGACGACGATGATGATGATGACAATTACGCCAATGACAACATTGCTGCAAACTTGTCAAAAGTTGAAGGATGTTGTATCATTCTTTGTCTCCACGAACCTCTATCCCACATGCATAACATTGACATAAATGAAATTGAAGTATTAGAATTTACGAAATATCCTAATATAGTGCCAAGCTATATGATGAGCTCAGTTGCAAATTTCGAAAATATATATCGAGGGGCACAATTTCTATCAAATGATGTAGTTGTAGTAGCCATCAAGCACTATAACATCAAAGCTTGTGTTGATTACAAAACTACAATATCTTCACTGACTTTGTAAGTTGGCGAGTGCTGGAAGTACAAGAATGGGTGTAATTGGAGAGTTAGGGCTAGGCTAAGGAAGAGGACAAAAGTTTGGAAAATCTAAAAATAGAACAGACCCCACACATAAACTTTTGCTCGACTTTCACAGGACCATCAAAAATTAGATTTAAACTTAATTTGTAGTTACATTATGTCATCGGTGAAGGTAAGCCCGACTAATCTAGTTGTTGTTTTGATTGTCGGCATGCAATCTCGGTATAAATACACCGTCAGTTATCAGAAAGTTTGGTATGTGAAACAAAAGGTTATTTCCTGATTATTTGAAGATTGAGACAACTCATACAACGAGTTGTTGTCATGGTTAGTGGCAATGAAACAGTTTGCACCAAGTACTATAGTCGAATTACAAACCCTCGATGCATGCGATCCATCGATCAACTAGTGGAGGGCATGAAAATATTCCATCGATTAAGGCATAGCCAATTTCTAAGCCCATTGTCCAAATAAACGGGACTTGGATCTATGGTAATTATACGCAAATCCTTCTAATTGTTGTTGCTCAAGACAAGAATCGAAACACCATTTTGATAGCATTTGTGATTGTGGAGAAAGAAAACATGGAGTCTTGGCATTTTTTTTGACAAACTTATGACGATATGTTATTAACACTACAACATATGTATCAATTAGTGACAAATTTTCTATGTGGCACTTAAAACAACATCACAGAATATACCACAAATGTGATGGAAACAATTAATCATCACATTTAATGGTTGATAGTATATCTTATATGACAATATCAACAAATGTCATAAATTTACGTTACTATATGTTTGGCACAAAAATTTACCTCTAAAAAATTTTGGTGGGAAATATTTTTGTGACATCTCAAGAAAATTGTGACTATTTTTCATCATACCAATATAAATGCTTTTTGTCATAAAATATTATTTATCTTTTAAAAAAAGAAATATATTTATGTTGCTAGTTATTAATAAGCATTATTTGTAATAGTTTGATTTGTCATATTTAAATACACAAAAGGTGACGTGTTATTTTTTCATCGAAAGTTGGTTTAATGTGTTATTAATATGCTAATGTTCTTATCTAAATTGAAGTACTAATGCGTCAAATATTAGAATAAATGAAAACAATGCATGCCTGAACCATGTTAGATCAATTGGTTCAAAAAAGCACACAATAAATCAAAATGGTCATATAATTGTGGCAAGTGCTTAATAAACCGTAATATATACATATTTTAATCCCACATTTAGGATACTTTTGGATGATTTAAGCCTTGAATTGTGGAATTTAGTGCTCTTAATCCTTTAATTTCATGTTTTATACTTAGGAGAGCACCGGAGGATGAAAAGAACAAGAAACGGGCCTAAAATAGAGTAAATGGGCCAAATTACGAAATCGACACGGCCTGGGCCCAAGACCACACGGCCGTCCTCTTTAACAGAACTGAACACGGCCTGGCCACGATTCACACGGGCGTGTGCCATGGGCGTGTCCCTGACGTGACCTATTTGAATTCTATTCGGAATAGGGTACTTAGAGGCAAAGAAAGTCATTCCAAAAGCCTATATAAACACCCTAGAGGCCAACCTTCAAGAGGGCGTCCAGTTAGGCCAAAGAGCCGAGCCAGAGAGGCGAAATTGTGGGATTCACTCGAAGAAAGACAGTTGATTCATCTCAAGAAGTCGGAGTCATACTCAAGACGGAGGGTCTTCCATTCAATTCCTTCAGGGGGTTTGTAACATCCCGAATTAGGGCCTAGTCAGAATAGTGGTTTGAGACCATGAATCTAAAGT
This sequence comes from Gossypium australe, assembly GCA_005393395.2. NCBI lineage: Eukaryota > Viridiplantae > Streptophyta > Magnoliopsida > Malvales > Malvaceae > Gossypium > Gossypium australe. Next base: position 24,833,356 of record CM016622.1, read on the forward strand.
AGAAATAATTATTTTATGACTATTATGGGGTTTATGATATGTTCGTATGCATGTGTAAAAATTTCATGAAGAAATTTTAGGCATAAAGTGTCCAATTTGACTTTTGGACTAAATTAAATAAGTTGCAAAATATGAGGTCTTAGAAGATTTAAGTATGAAATAGCTTGGATTATCAATTTGAGGTCTACAATGTGATTAAATTGTTGTGTGAAAATTTCGTTGAGAAATTTTATCGAAAAAGTGTTTAATTTGATTAGTAGGATTAAATTGTTATAAGTGCGAAGTGTGTGTTTCAGATGATAAAGGGTGTAATTGTAATGGGTTTTTAAAGTGAAGGTCCTTATGAAGAAATTAGTCCACTTATAAGTTGATGGAAGATATTTGTTTAGTATTTTTGAAGTTAGTTGAAAAGAAAAAGGGCAAATTTGGAAGTTAAGTTAAATGGTATAATAAGACAAAAATAGTAAAAGAATAATAAAAAAAAATAAAACACCCTTCTTCTCTTCTTCTCCAGCAGAATGTGAGAAGAAAAAATGGCAGCCATGGAGAAAGCCATATTCGGCCAAGCTAAGGAGCTTGATAGACCCCGAAAGATGAGATTTGGACCTAGAACTGGAGGAAAATCAAAAATTGGGAAAGTTGGTAAAACGGTTGTTTCGACATTCGAGGTAAGTTCATATGTTTAATAAGCATTTAATTATGCATATTTGGATGATAAATCGATATTTTGGACATAAATACTTTAGTATTGAGTTTGAGATATAATGATTAATGTAGATAATAATTCGATATTGGAAAGAGAACTTGTATAATTTATATGTTAGACCATATTTTGTATTATGGCTTTGTATGATAACAAGAAAGTATTGACTAGCATAGTTTGAGGAGAATAAGTTAAGTTGATGACATGATGAGATTTAGAATGTAAGTATGTAAGTTGAGTAGTATTTTATTTTTATACAATTATTGTTTTTAGCAATGCTATTGTTGAGTTAGGTGACTAACCTTGAGAATTTGAGCATGTATGTTCCAGCTATGACTTAACAAGGAATTGATATCTCAAAGTCCATGGCTATACCATGGCAATTAAGGCAAGGATACCATGTAAGACCATGTCAAGACATGGCATTGGTAAGGCAAGGATACCATGTAAGACCATGTCAAGACATGGCATTGGTAAGGCAAAGATCCCGTGTAAGACCATGTCAAGACATGGCATCGACATTGATTAAGGACTCCATGTAAGACCACATCAAGATGTGGCATTGGCACTAAGACAAGGATACCATGTAAGACCATGTTTGGAACATGGCATTTGGTAAGATAAGGATATCACGTAAGACCATGCCAAGGCATGGCATTGATAAGTTCTATAAGATAAGGATATCATGTAAGACCATGCCAAGGCATGGCATTGATAAGTTCTATAAGGCAAGGAAATCATGTAAGACCATGTCAAGACATGTCATTGATGAGTTACTATAAGGCAAAGGTCCCATGTAAGACCATGCCAAGGCATGGCATTGGTGAGTTCATAAGGCAAGGATACCACGTAAGACCATGTCAAGACATGGCAATGGTAAGTTCAAAACGAAAAAGGGTCACGAGTAGTCCAAAGAGCAAGTCAAAGAAATGACAAGGTGAGAACATGAAGAAAGAGTACAGGTATGCATTTAAGGCTTATTTAATATTGAGATTGTAAGTAATTGAGATTATCAAGTAAGTGATGAGTTTTCAGTTATGCTTGTAACACTTTATGACATGATTGGCAATATGCCTATATTATGAAAGAGTGCTCATGTGTTAAGTGAGAATGTTGCAGGTATGTGAGCAAGCTATTAAGTAGGGTGCCCTTTGTATTCTGAGCCTTTGGTAAGGTTACCGATGAGTTCATCGGGAAAATCGATTAAGTGAAATTATGTGTGGCTTGTAGTGATAAGTGTAGGTATATGCATGTGTAACGTATGAGCAATATGCTAAGTGAAATTATGTGTGGCTTGTAGTGATAAGTATAGGTATATGCATGTGTAACGTATGAGCAATATGCTCGATATGCAATCGGAAATTGGAAAGACTGGTATAAGCAAGTGATGAACACAGTTAAAGTGAAAGAGAGCAAAGATTTACAATAGAACTGCTCTGGACAGTAGAAGTGACGTGAATTTGAAAAATCAGCAAAAATAGTAAAAATTGAATTATAAGTTGTATGAGATATTAATTTAAAGCTTATTGAGCCTATTTTAATATAAAAGAAACAAAACAAACAAAGGATTTTTATATTTTAAGATATTTAAATTCTTGAGAGATTGGTTCAGAATGATTACGTGATCCCCTGTTCTGCCTTGGAAAAATCATTAAAAATTGAAAACAAATAATTATGAGATATAAGTTATATTCTTGAAATCCTTAATGAGTCTAGTTTCAAATGAAACAAATTATAACATCATTTGAATTCTGTACAAGGAGAAAATTGATTCGTAGTGAAAAGTGGTCAGAATTGTTGAACAGTGCAATAGGGGAAACTTTAATGAATAAACTGTACTAATTGGCTAAGCCAAAAATTCTGAAAATTTTATGGTATGAAGATATGTGAGTCTAGTTTCAGGAAAAATTAGCGGTTTGAAATTTGGAGCTCTGTAGCTCAAGAAATAAATAATTTAGTGACAGCAACTCAAGTAGACAGATTAACGTGAACATGAGTAATAAGGTATAAGCATGTGATTTAATGATTGTATCAATTTGAGAACTTGTTGTGAGGATTTGTCATGTTAAGGCTTTGATAAGGTTACAAATAAGTTGGGAAAGTGAGAACTTAGCATTATTTATGCAAGTTATGACAGCTTAGTAGTAAGCTAAATTCATTGCTAATGCTTATTATTATTTTTCATGTGAACTTACTAAGCTTTATAAGCTTACCCCTTTTTTTTTTCTTTCCCATCTTATAGAGTCCTACTAAACAAGCTCGGGTTGGAGGTCGTCGGAGATCGCTTCACACTATCAAACTATCTATGGGTATCTTTATTTATAAATGATTTAAGTTATGGCATGTATAGGGGCTTGACTAAGTCATTTTGTATTTGTGTTAATTAATTTGACCAAATGTATTGTTAAGTCTGGTAATGTCTCGGACTCGGTTCCGGCATAGGATACATGTAAGGGGTGTTACAGGGTTTTAGGGTTTTTCTTATGTTTTGTTTTATATTTTCTTTTGAGATGTATTCTTTTATTATTATGAACTAAACCCTCAAATACCTGAGGGGGATGAAACCTAAGACGGATCTTGTTATTGTTTTTTGAACTATATGATAAATACTTAATTTGTTCTTAATTATGTGTTCTTAATTCTTGCTTTAATATTTCAGGATATTGATTCAAGTATTGATGTGCTTAGGAAATGGAGCAAAAGTCCTTGTCTAAGAGTAGATCTAGCATAATTAAGCGGAGTTGATCGCAACCCTAGAAATAGGATGACGAAAATCTGCCGGATTAGGGTCAAACCTAATATGGGAGTCCATAGATCGAGTTAATGCAATTCTAGGGGTTTTAATTAGAAAGATATTTCAATTAATCAACTGAGGGTTAGACGTTAATAGCCTCGAAAGAGGTATTAATAAAAATTAGGGAATCTTACGGATCAAGTCAAGTGAATAAATCGTTTGGTTCAGAGTTAGATAACAAGTGAAATCTAGGTGGATTCTTCCTCGGGTATTGTCTTAATCAATTGGTTTTTCCTACAAGTATTTTTCCCAATTTATTCTCTTTGTCTTAGCATCTTTAGCTTAATAGTTAGTTAATTTTAGATTAATTAATAATTCCTTTAATTTTTAGGCTAAATAATAAAAAGAAAGTTAGTATTAGTACTTTTAGTTCCTTTGGGTTCGACAATCCGGTCTTGCCACTAAACTATACTACTGTTCGATAGGTGCGCTTGTCTCAATCGTTGTCATAGTTAGTTTCTAGGCTCAATCATTCTTTTTATAAATTTTTAAGACTCTGACACACGTTCAAGTTTTTGGCGCCGTTGCCGGGGAACTAAAATATTAAGAACGCTCAATTTTTATTACTTTAGCCATTTTTATTTTTGCAATTTACTTTTATTTTGCTTTTAACTTTACTAATTTTCTTTCTTTTATTTGTTCTTAGCAGGTACCTCTAGTTTATGACTAGAAGGAACTCGACAGGACCCCTAATCTACGACAGTGATATTGAAGGTACTGTTCACAGAAATCGTAGAGAAATAAGACGAAGCTTAAATTACATAGAAGAAGAGCAAGAAGTCGAAACTAATACCACCGAAGAGATGGCTGAAAATAATCCGCCAGCTCCAAAGGTGGCCGAAAATCATGCTCCTCGAACTATGTATGATTGTGCTAAACCTAATTTAACAGGAACTGAGTCAAGTATTGTTAGACCTACTATTGCTGCAAATAATTTTGAACTGAAACCTAACACAATTCAGATGATACAGCAGTTTGTTCAGTTTGATGGTTTGCAGGATGAAGATCCAAACAATCACTTGGCAAATTTCCTAGAATTTTGCGACACTTTCAAAATAAATGGCATTTCTAATGATGTCATCCGTCTTCGGTTATTTCCCTTTTCTTTGAGGAATAAAGCTAAACAGTGGTTAAATTCTCTTCCACGAGGATCAATCATTACATGGGAACAAATAACCGAAAATTTTTTATTAAAATATTTTCCGCCAGCTAAAATAGCCAAATTAAGGAATGATATCTCTTCTTTTGTGCAGATGGATTTAGAAACATTTTATGATGCATGAGAGAGATACAAAGATCTATTGAGAAGGTGTCCATACCATAGATTACCCTTGTGGCTACAAGTCCAAACTTTTTACAACGGTGTGAACCCCTCAACAAGACAAATGATTGACCCAGCCTCCTGCGGAACCTTAAATAATAAAACACCTGAGGCTACTTATGAATTCATTGAAGAGATGTCACTGAATAACTATCAGTGGCAAGTCACAAGGACAAAGCCAACAAAAGCAGCCAGTGTTTTCAAACTCGATGCAGTAACCATGCTATCAAACCAGGTAGAGTTGTTAAATAAAAAGATTGATGGTTTATGTGGTTCCTCGCAGGTACATCCAGTTATGCAGTGTGATACAAATGGAGGAGGGATGAACAATACAGACTATCCACCTTACAACCCGAGCGCTGAGAACGAGCAAGTTCACTATATGGGTAACAATTTTAAATCTCAAAATAACCCTTATAGTAATACTTATAATCCAGGTTGGAGGAACCACCCCAATTTTTCATGGGGTGGTCAAGGAAATCAGAGACAACAACCCCCTCCAAACTTCCAACAACAGCCCTACCCATAGGAGAAGAAGCAGAACCTTGAGAATATGCTGACAAAATTCATTGCGGTGTCAAAAACTCGTTTCCAAAACACCAAGACAACACTTAAAAATCAACAAGCATCGATTCAAGGGATCGAGAACCAATTAGGGCAACTCGCTAAGCTGATCTCTGAAAGACCACAAGGAAGCTTGCCAAGCAACACTGAGACTAACCCAAAGGAGCAACTTCAAGCCATAACCGCTCATGATAGTGAAGGGTTAGATGAGCCCAAATTAAGCCAAGAGAATTTGATAGAGAAAGGTAAGGTCGAGGTAAGTCACGAGAAGTCAAAATCGATAATTAAAGAGTACCAGCCTTATATACCATATCCCGATGCGATGAAGTAGGACAACACAGATGAACAATTCGGTAAATTTCTTAAACTTTTAAAGAAATTACATATTAACTTACCGTTTCTTGAAGCTCTTTCGCAGATGCCAGATTCAAGAAAATTTATAAAAGAGCTTTTAACGAACAAATGGAAGTTAGACGAGGAATCGCATGTGGAACTAAACGCAGTGTGCTCAGCAATGTTGCAAAACAAACTACCACAAAAATTAAAAGATCCAGGGAGTTTTACAATTCCATGCTTAATTGACAGTTTATCTGTTGATAATACTTTAGCTGATTTAGGGGCAAGCATAAACGTTATGCCTTATAAAATGTTTAAACAACTAGGTCTAGGGAAACCCAAACAAACTAGGATAAGCATTCAATTAGCTGAGAAAACTATTAGAATTCCTAGAGGTATAATTGAAGATGTTCTTGTAAAAATTGATAAATTCATATTCCTAGTAGACTTTGTCATTTTAGACATGGATGAGGACAATAATATTCCTTTAATTTTAGGAAGAGCCTTTTTAGCAACTGCCAGGACTAAAATTGATGTCAGCGCAGGTAAACTCATACTTTGTGTAGATGGCGAATCAATCAGTCTCCAGGCTCTTGAATCGGCTAGGACATTGAGTAATCAAGGTGAGAAAATTAATTTTATTAATAATCATTCGGTTAAACCTTCTTTTCAAGAAGCACCACGGAACCATACAACTGAACCTGATCCTATACCTCATGACAACAAAGAAATAACTCACGAGAATTGAAGGCTTCAGATTGATGAACTAGACGAGTGGAAGACACATTTTAAGGAGAAATTAGGAATACACAAAGCAGAACTAACGCCATTCCATGGGACAAGCAAGTTTAAGATCGGAGATCAGGTATTGTTAGATAAGGCAAACACTCGAATACCTTTTCCTGACCCTAATACAAACGAAGAAATCTCTTTTAGGGTACTCAAGGTTTTCCAATACGGAACAGTCGAGGTAAGTAGTCCTATATTCGGCACTTTTAAAGTAAATGCTACTCAACTTGAACTATATACTGATAATAGGACTGATAGCATGAGAAAAGACTTTCAACTCTTCAAACCACCATGAATATGCGAATGAGAGGTAATTCTAGCTTAAGACTTTAAACGAGCGCTTCTCAGGAGGCAACTCGAGTACTAACCCCGTTACTTTTTACATTTTTATTTTTACTTTTATTTTTCCTTTTTAGTACCTAACTATAAACTAACCCAAGTGCAGATTTCCATAGCACGTGGCATTGCACACGGCCGTGGCCGTGGCCGTGTGGATATTACGGATTCCCGTACTGACATGGCAGAGATAGTACGAAACAGAATGAAAAATATCTTCAAGCCACGGGCCCCAAATAAACACCACGGTCGTGCGACGAGGTCGTGGTCGACACTGTTCAATCACCACGGGCGTAGCGACCTGCACACAGGCATGAAAGAAACGAACAAAGCACAACACAGCCGTGTGACACGACCGTGTGACTCGACACGCCCACGATACACGGGCGTGGGGATGTACCAGATTAGAAATCTCTATTTAAAACACCCCTCACCCCTTCTCACCTACTCCCAATTCCTTTCTCTTCCACACTCCTTACATTCCCCTTCTTTTTCATTCTCATTTTTCTTCATTCCCCCTAACTCTAGATCTAACCATATCCATGTCGAATAAACGGAAGGATCCTAGCACAGTCTCCCTCTGTGAGACCGATCTACATAAGTTCATACCGGCCGCTTCATTAATTCGATAGGAAAAGGGCCTTTGAGTCCATTTAACTTTTCTTTTTATTTTTCCTTCTCCTTTATTTCCCTTTTCTTTAGTTTTCTTTTACTTAATTTAATCTAATTTATTTCGTTTTCTTTGATTTAGGTTCTAAAAGCTGCTTGGGAATCACACACCACGGCTTTAGAAATCACACCCACCTCGCTAACCATCTAACGATAAGGACTTTTCGGTCCATTAATCTTTTCTTTTAATTTTATTTTACTTTCTATTTTCTTTCTTTTTATCTTTCTTTTCTTTAAATATATTTAGTATATTTTGAATTATCCTTACTATTTCCTGACTAATTCTTCACGAGCTTCCCAATTTCTTCATCTAACGCAGAGATTGTCGGTGGCCACCACACCACGACACTCTCAACTCAAGGAAGCCATCCAAATTCAGGAAGTTTCATCTCTTCCTTTCTCTTAAATTTCATATATATCTTTGTACATTGAGGGTAATGTACATCTTAAGTGTGAGGGGTGAATATTTATTTCGAGAAAGTTCCTAACTTTCTGCATTATTCTCAAATCCCTGAATGATATCTTGTCTTTAAGTAATTTTCTCATATTACTAATTAGAATGAAATTTCCTATGAATAATGATTTTTATTGATATGTTTTGGATTAAGTCATTGATAATTGTGCAGTGATGAATTAAACTCTAGGAGACTAGAGAATCAAACATGATGAGTCTATTTTCAAAAATTAAAATTTTGTTAGGTTGTCTACCTGAATCTAATTATTACCTTGAAATTTGAAATTTACAAGGTTGATATCAAAAACCCATAATTTTTGTGAGATCTTGAGCCTTTTTAGAGCATATATTATTTTTTGTGCTGACTTTTTGATTATGAGTGTGTCGACATTGATTTGTTATTCTAGAACTTGCTTCGATTATACATGTCAAGACCACATTATTGATTTGATATACAGAGATGATAAAGGCACTTAGGATTTAACTCACTTACTCCACTAAAAACCTACCCTCACAATTAACCCCTAGTGAACCCTTTTTGATCCTAACAACCCTTTTATTGACTCACCCACTAATATTACGCTAAAATCCATCTTGTATTTGTTATCACCATTCTTTGACTCCCTTTTTGTCGAGATTTGATTTTGAGCAGTTGCCTAACTATGTTCTATTTTTCAGTTGTTAAAGTTCTTTCTCATTATTGTAATTTGTTCTTAAAAAAAATCAAAGTGTATTCATCATTAGTTCTATAATTAGGTGAGCTTATACATTTAATTTTCACATCTTGAAGAAGAAGCTCGTATTATTAGTTTCAAAGTTTTCAATTGATGCTCATTTTTCTAGTTAGGTAAATTGTCAAATAAATCTCGATCCTAACCCTTTTAATTCAGCCTTTATCCACACTTTTAACCCAAGCCCCATTACAACCTTTTTAAAGACCTTTTGATTTGTGTATCATCTCATTTTACATTGGTGGAGATTTGATTTTCATGCAAGCCTATGGGATTAACTTTTCATGTTCGACTTTTGAGTGCTTAATTTCGAACCTTAAAACACTTTGAGTGATTTGAGTGAATCTTTAGTGAGGATGCCAACTTTTGTCGATTTTGAATTAAAGGTAATTAATTAGGTAAGGGAAAACACCTATGTTTTCGTGCTTCAAAAACTATGACTTTGATTGTTTGAATCTTTAAGACCCTATTATCAATGTATGAATTATCTTTGAATTATGATGAAACATTATTGATTAATATTATGAATTGAGGAAGTTCATTTTTAATTGTGAGTTGAGAATTTTGCTTGAGGACAAGCAAATGCTTAAGTGTGGGGGTATTTGATAAACTGTAATATATACATATTTTAATCCCACATTTAGCATACTTTTGGATGATTTAAGCCTTGAATTGTGGAATTTGGTGCTCTTAATCCTTTAATTTCATGTTTTATACTTAGGAGAGCATTGGAGGATAAAAAAAAGAAACGGGCCTAAAACGGAGTAAATGGGCCAAATTACGAAATCGACACGGCCTGGGCCCAAGATCACATGGCCTGGCCACGATTCACATGGGCATGTGCCATGGGCGTGTCCCTGACGTGACCTGTTTGAATTCTATTCGGAATAGGGTACTTGGAGGCAAAGAAAGTCATTCCAAAAGCCTATATAAACACCCTAGAGGCCAACCTTCAAAGGGGCGTCTAGTTAGGCCAAAGAGACAAGCCAGAGAGGCCAAATTGTGGGATTCACTCGAAGAAAGCCAGTTGATTCATCTCAAGAAGCCGGAGTCATACTCAAGACGGAGGGTCTTCCCTTCAATTCCTTCAGGGGGTTTTAGGGTTTTTCTTATGTTTTGTTTTATATTTTCTTTTGAGATGTATTCTTTTATTTTTATGAACTAAACCATCAAATACCTGAGGGGGATGAAACCTAAGACGAATCTTGTTATTGTTTTCTGAACTATATGATAAATACTTGATTTGTTCTTAATTATGTGTTCTTAATTCTTGCTTTGATATTTCAGGATATTGATTCAAGTATTGATGTGCTTAGGCAGTGGAGCAAAAGTCCCTATTTAAGAGTAGATCTAGCATAATTAAGCGGAGTTGATTGCAACCCTAGAAATAGGATGACGAAAATCTGCCGGATTAGGGTCAAATCTAATATGGGAGTCCATAGATCGAGTTAATGCAATTCTAGGGGTTTTAATTAGAAAGAGATGTCAATTAATCGACCGAGGGTTAGACGTTAGTAGCCTCAAAAGAGGTATTAATATAAATTAGGGAATCCTACGGATCAAGTCAAGTGAATAAATCGTCTGGTTCAGAGTTAGATAACAAGTGAAATCTAGGTGGATTCTTCCTCGGGTATTGTCTTAATCAATTGGTTTTTCCTACAAGTATTTTTCTCAATTCATTCTTTTTGTCTTAGCATCTTTAGCTTAATAGTTAGTTAATTTTAGATTAATTAATAATTCTTTTAATTCTTAGGCAAAATAATAAAAAGAAAGTTAGTATTAGTACTTTTAGTTCCTTTGGGTTCGACAATCCGGTCTTGCCACTAAACTATACTACTGTTCGATAGGTGCGCTTGCCTCAATCGTTGTCATAGTTAGTTTCTAGGCTCGATCATTCTTTATATAAATTTTTAAGACTCTGACACACGATCAGTGCTCTAGAAGAGATTTATGACATAATTAATCATTAGAATTCTAGAAGGGAATTAAGTACTTGAAAGCAAAAATTGTGAAAACGAAGAGATCTCAATAAGTTATGTTACCATGAGAAAATATGGAATGAAACGAAATGAAAAATTGTCGACAATGGTTTTACATTTAATATTATTGTTGAAATAATTAAAGAAAATAAGAAACTTGAATATAAACTTGTCAAGTAGAATTAAATTTACTTCTAAATTATGAAGTTTTTGAACTAGTAGTCCAAATATCTAAATGTGTAAAGTCGTTGAGGGTACAAATTGGTAATCTTGCGAAAAAAAAAGAATATTGATTTTTAAGATATAAGCCATGAATTGTAATATGATGATTTTTGCAAAGTCCTAGCATTGATTATGAAAGGATACAATGTTCTTTTTGTGGTGAATGCAAGAATCTTTAAATATCTTTTTAGTCTGATAGTTCATGAAAAATTTAACATGTGTCTAATGGTTGTTGTTATAACCTTTTACATAAATCACTATATAGTTGAGTAGATATTGAAATCTCTAAAGGATCTAGAATCCTAAAAGCATATAGAAAATTTCAGGAAATCGTTTAATACGTTCGTATAAGTATTTATACTAATTGAAATTATTTGGGCATATGTGGTAAATGTGAATAATGGTTAAAAGAATATTTTTATAGAATGATCATGATTAGAGTTATGATTTTTGTTGGTACGAAATAATAAATTATTTAAAGAAATGATTTGAGATAAAAGAACTTGGAAAATAATATTTGTCTCAACCTGCATATCGAGCACTTATTATATAGAAACATTCCCATAAATCGACAACTACAAATATTATATTAAAAAATGTAATACAGATAAAGCACATCTATTGAGTCCCTCTGTGGTTATAAGATTGAGAGATGTGAATAAAAGTAATATATAATTTTCAAGAGGATGATAACGAAATCCTTGGTCTAAAATTCACACATCTAAGTTGATCTCGAGATACCATATCATAGTGCTAGAACAGTATTGCCTTATCTTGATAATTGCACATATTCTATTAAATGTATGGCCTATTTTTAGATAAAAAGTCCAACAAAATCGTATGAATACAATGTTATATGCATAGCATAGTTGAAAGGATGGTATATATTAAAGAATGATCAAACCATTTTTTTTCCAAAATTCTTCACCACTCATATCCTCCAAAAAATGGTGATATAAACGTTTAACAAATTCATTTAAGTGATCATTTGAAAAGTTAGTATACAAGATTGAAATACATAGATTCTAAGATATTAAGTGATGTTGTCATGAGGAAGAATAAATATGCATTGTACTCTTTTTCTGGTAAGGTTTAAGGTTTAGGTACATTTTTTTGTTCCAATTAGGTTCTTATTTTTTGTTTCTATTAAACATATAAGTACCTAGGTTTAACATCATTAAGTATACAAATTTTATCCAGTCAACACTTGATAAGTGTTTTTTTTTCAATGTTTTTTTTAATTGGGTTAATTTTAATGAAGATAATAATAATAATAATAATAATAATAATAATAATAATAATAATAATAATAATAATAATAATAATAAAAGAAAACTGGAAATGAAAAACCCATTTCTCCCCTTCACTGTAATACCCCATACTCGACCTGGTCATTGAGTCCGAGCTACGGAATGTCATATTTATTGTTGCAACAACTACGATCGATTACTACACACTTTAACCATTTATACATGCTGGCAAGTAGATTACACATTCACAATATTCTATATAATCATTTATGGGTCTTATACGAGCTTACGAAAGCTCTTTTGCTAACTCAGGGTCAAATTAGAATTAAATTGTAAAGTTTGCAAACTATCAGGTTGACGTCGTGACTTCTAGGGTTCCTCGTCGTGACACAACTTATTGACTTGATCTCGTCGTGACGTTAAGGTCCCAACATCACGACGTGACCATTTATTTTCAAAAGGTCTAAATGGTACCATTTTTATAACACTTGTGTAACACCCCCTAACCCTAAACCGTCACCGAAATAGGGTTATGGAGCATTACCGGACATATTAGACAATTTACGAATAATTTACAAATAAAATAACAAACATAGTATAATTTAATCATTAAATCCCTATAATGGACCTTCGAGGCCCAAAACACATATTAGAAGTGGAACAGGACTTGTTCGAGTACTTCGGAAAATTTTTCGTAATTTTTTTTTTGAACTCAATATAACCCCTTTATAAACATCAATTTCAAACCGCAACCAATTCAAAACCAATATCACAAACCATACCATTTCCACATTCAACATACTTAGTTATGCCTACAACATCGATTTAACAATTTAACCTATGAACCTTCATAATATCAAACAAAATTAATTAATAAACTTCATTCATCTTTCCACTTAAATTGGTGCCAAAGTACCAAAACATTTTATAAAGTTTCTTACCTTTTCATTCAACCATTTAAACATTGTAAATAACTCTTTACAACCAAAATCACAAGACATATTAAAATGACCTTTACAACTCCTAAGTACATGCCACTTTTACCAAAAGAGGAAATTACATCACCAAGTTTGTGCTGAAGTCGGGATTGATTTAGATGCTGAACCGGGATCTTGACTTCTATTGACCTGTGCACGGAAACAACCGTGCGCTGAGTATGTCTATACTCAGTGGTATTACCATAATTCAAATTATAATAACAAATAAATAATTATAAACACATAAATATTATACATATAATAATTTACTTAATATGCATTAATTCATACTTAAATTTCAAATTTTCAATAGTAACAATTTGTCAATTGATATCTTATACCATCAAATTAAAATCAATCATCTCATGAACCTTTGGTTCATGTCTTCATATTCAATCTCAATTTCAATTTATGCTTCATTTCACAGATTCAACTTTCTCATTTCTTTCAATAACTCAATTGATCAATCTCATTCGATTTATCATTTCATTTATTTACCCCTATTAACAAGACTCGGACCTTGGCGGATACACGGATCCAACCAAACACACTAGAATAATCCAACCAAACGCACCAGAAAGATCCACCCAAACACACCAAAATGGCACTAAGTGCCTCTTCGGATAGTCCGAAGAAATATAGTGACTTCAGTGTCTCCTTAGCCAAGCAGAAAAATCCCCAAATTCTTTCAATCTTATGGCATGTCAACTATATCCGACTCAGCCCGACTAGTTAATAGGGTATTCAATTTTCATATTTCAATTCAATCACTTTCTCATATTTTCCATTCAATTCAATACAATTTTTCACTTTCCAATCAATATACTATCAAATATATATACATAATCATACTTCATCTCAAATTCATTCATTTCAATATTGATTCTTACCTTAAAATTTTACTTACCATACACATAAATTTAAATATAACATTTAATAAATAGTAGTTTGAATTATAGTAATACAAACCGTGATTTTCTCGTGTCTACTCCTCGATAATCTTCTCTTTTCCCTTCTGTGCCGATGCTTTTGGTTCTTTGCTAGCTACAAAAATTAAAGTAATTTACATTATTAATACAGTACTAATTTGTATTAAATAATTGAATTTCTATTCAATTTCAACTTTAATTTCAATTTGATTCGAACTAAATTCACTTACTTTTCTAACTCAATTCATACTTTATTTCTACTCTATTTCCTACCAAATTCAACCTAACTACCTAATATTCATGAATAAACCCCAATTTCAATTTTTTTTTAAATTTAATCCCTCTAACACAAAACTTATAGCTTACTTTACAATTTAATCCTTTAGTCAATTCTAACTAGAAATTCTATCAATCAAACCCCTAATTCAACAATTTGTCCAACATGAATCATGTTCAAAAATCTAAGAACTTCCAAAATTTCAACTTAAATTCAACAAAACTTTGTCCTAAGACTTCTAAAACATCAAAATTAAAAGAAAAGGACTTAATTGACTTACCAAATCAAAGCTTAAATCCTTAAACCCTAGTTTTTCCTTTTTCTTTTCTTTCCTTCTTTCTTTCCTGCTACTTTCGAATGCTTCTGTTTCTTTTCTCCTTTGTTTCTTTTATTGTTTTACTTCATTTCTTTTATATATTAGTTAATAATAATAATAATTGTAACAACCTTAACCCGTATCCGTCGATGAATTAGGGTTATAAGGCATTACCGAAAATAGCACAAGTCATAACAAAACTTTTCTGCTCATGTAGTAAAAGCCGAAAGCATTATAAATAATAATACTTAATCTTAGTATACTTAACCCATCTCAAGCATATCTCATAACCATTAACCAATTCTCATCTAAACATTTTTCATCAAATACAAAGATTTCAACTCTTGTGGTCAAATAAGATTCAATAATTGAACATGCACATGCTCATTTTTAGTCTACTAAAGCAAGTTGTCAAGTACCAAACTAGACATACATATATTTTTGTATAGGCTTTCAGTTAATCATGCTCAAAATATACCACTTGCACACACATCTATACAAAACATAGATCACAACATCTAGATGTACATAATCACACCCAAATATACCAAATATGTCTTCTATAGTCTGAGCATCTAAATTTAAACTTAATATCCATGCATATATATGTACCATAATCGAATATGTCAACTCAAAATACATAACATATTATCTCATCAACTAGCCGAATATGCACATGCTTGCAAACACATTATTAAAGCATGATATCACTTGATGACATTAATCATACATATCCATATATATATACGGTTCATTTATAAAATATAATCGAATCGACAAGATAAAAAAAAAGTGTAACTCTCATAATCCAAGATTTAAAAAAAAACTAAATTATAATTCTACAAGAACATACATATGTCATGACCGAATATGCCAACCCAAACATATAATTACATCATATTGCCGAATATAAAAGCCACAAATAAAAAATGATCTCCAAATTTATTCATATTCAATCTTACACCTCAATGGTAAGACATAATCGATTCAATCCAAACATATTCAACAATCACTTGTATCAACTTCCAAAACACAACTTAAGACTTTAAAGATTACCACATAACAAATCATATATATATATATATATATATATATATATGTTTATAATGAATTCACATAGCAACCATACTTTTAAACCAAGCAAAACAAACACATATAACATGATTAAAACATAAGCATTAGAACATTTGATATTAAGATCAAGCCATTTTCGCATGGCCTATAATTACAGCATCAAAATGTCTTCTATTATTTAACTAGCCTATACATGCCTTAAGTTCGAGATCTAAACTTTAAAGGTACCAAAATAAGTCGATAGTGTAGATGACTTCGTTGATGATCCCCTGAGCTCGTAGCTTGACCAAAATCTATAAAACAAAGTAAAAATCACACAGAGTAAGCTAACTTAGCTTAGTAAGTCTTAAGCAAACTTAACAAATCAATTGGATATTCAATCAAATTAATCTGAATAACTTATAACATTAGTTTAATTACATAACCCACAAAGATTATCATAGCCGAATGACTATGTCCTTACAGTACAAAATATTTATCATTATTTACTTTAATTATAAACTTATCAATTGCTCCTCAATTTACAAATATATACAACCGAATAACAACCTCCATATACTTATAAAATAGATCCTCATAACAGGTTGAATACATATATATATATATATATATATATTACCGCATGACCAAACTCATATATGTATAAATACTCTCATGTTTGCAAATAAACAATATCAACTCATTATCATTTTATTCTCATATCCAAAATGCCGAATACACAAACTCATTTCTGATAACTTACTTATTCAATAAGCACCACATATAACAAATACTTATATCAAATACATACGTTACGGCCGAATAATCTAATTCATGTAAATAAACTTTAGCTTGTTCAATCGCCATCATGACTTAATCATTTCATAAGCGTAAGTTCGTCTTATAAATCACTGGTATAAAACTTGCTAGGCATAAGCCTAAATCACACACCGGCACTAAGCCTGCTAAACCCGAGGTCCGATAATCATTCACCGGCAATAAGCCTGCTAGGCATAAAGCCCGTTAAGTTCATCAGCCCAAAGCTTGCTAGGCTCAAAGCCTGAATAGAAACATTTTAAGATTTCTCACACGAATCATCTCATATATCGAGCCTTTTACTCATCGTAATCTCATCATACGAACATTCAAATAACTTCTATCATTCAAATAATTTAACTAAAACACATATTTTACTTAGCCAAATTAGGCTAATTCGTATATAGTTGTAATGGTTCCAAATTTCAGCATGTTCTAAGTTACGTAAATAATTTACGACATATATTTGCTTAGAGACTTACCTCGAATATCGACGGACGATGATAACAGGCTATTCAATTATTTTTGCTTTTCCCCGATCCAAGTCCGTTTTCTTTTGTTCTTGATCTAAATATGTTCAAATTAAGCTTATTCAAACACATTTACATTCAATTTAGTCTTAAAACATATAAATGGACAATTTACCATTTTATCCCTAATATTTACAACTTTTGCAATTTAGTCCTCAAGGCATAAAACACAAAATACATGAAATTTGATTTAATTTTTTATGAGCCGAATTTCCTTCATCCATATATAAATCTATATAAGCTATTTATTTTGCATTTTAGACCCTCAACTAATTATTTTCACAATTTAAGCCATCAAACTCTATTCCATCTAATTTTTCATACTCAAATCATATTGATTTCAAACATATGCTTATGATTCTTCCATCAAACACAACAAAACCAAAGTATGCATCCATGGCCGAACCTATGACATGCTTCAAGCTCTAAAATTTCACATGGGTTTGATAATATTTAGAATAACTAACTCAAAAATGTAAAAATCTACAAAAACCAACTCAAATACTAACCTAAAAAATGACATGCAATAGCCGAATATAGAGAGCTTAAGTCCCCCCTTTTTCTTTGTTAAATTCGGCAATGAAGAACAAGAAAGATGGAAGATGAATATCCCATCATTCTTTTATGTTTTCCTTATTTTAATCATTTATAAAATGTTAATATAATACCACTTACTAAAAGAAAATAAATTAAAATAAGAAACAATCACCATGCCGTCCACTTGCTTAATTTTTTGGGTAATTTAACATGCAAGTCCATACATGCAAGAAACAAGTCAATTAAACCCCTCCAATTTATATAAAGGCTACTTTTACCTCTTAAACAATTTAATCCTTTTTCTTAAATTAATCACACAAACAAGCAAATTATCTTATGAAACTTTCACACATGCTCAATCATATATAATTAACACATAAAATAATATAAAAATATTTTTCTGACGTGGATTCATGGTTCCGAAACCACCGTTCCGATTAGGGCCAAAATCGGGCTGTTACAACAACAACAACAACAACAACAATAATAATAATAATAATAATAATAATAATAATAATAAATATCTTTTAACTTAAATTTTAAGTAATTAGATATTTAATTTACAATTGTACAAATATAATTATTACACATGTATATTTTTTATTACCATACAATTGTCTTTATTTTATTTATTTCATAATATAATAATATAATTAATATAAATTAAATTTGAATAAATAATAATATATTTTATAATTAATTAACCTAAAAATCTAAGAATTTTATACACATTTGCCGCCTCATTTAATGGAATAGGCTTAATTGTCTATTTGGTCCCTATTTCTTCCTTTTAATCTACAATTAAACTTTTAACCTTTATTCACTTTAGTCTTTTTTTTACTAATTACTCTAAATTAAGCTAAATTCACTAAATTAAAACATAATTAGACACACCACTAGACTCATAAATATTTTTAATAATTATTTATGTGTTCAATTTACTAAGACGGAGGCTCGATAATGTACTTTTCCGATGCTCGTGAATTTTGGGTCATTACCACTTGTACAAACAATCCATACTTCAAATCAACCATTTCAACAAGATACATGTTTCCAATTAGCTTAAGACCATTTCATCATCATTTTCATTCAAAAACATCTAACTAACCATTTCAACTTAAAATCAAGTCATCATATGCTCTATTGCAACATTTCAAACATCAAATCCTTTTCAAATACTTAAGCTAAACTTTTTATATGCATTTAACAAGTTATAACATTAAACTCACATTACATTAACAATTTCGGACTCAAAATGACCATTTGATACAAAACCGACTCAAACCTAGGTACTACCATTTATCGAAACAAAAGGAACTATACGGACATTGCTAAGTCAAGTGTCGCTATCCAGATGTTGGATCACTTCTCGTAACCTTGAGATTCACCTATACCTGAGCACAAAATAAACAAACCATACGATGAGCGATAAAGCTCAGTGGTACTTCCATGATTCAAGCCAATAATAAGGTAACATTAACCATATGAACACAAGTAATACATGTTCTATAACCAACCACTTCAATTGCTACTCATATATCAAGTGCTAGCATAATGCATCATTCTATTTCAACAAGTTTATTTATACATATCAATTAATACAATATTCATGCCAAATACCAATTATATGCATGATTCCATTTAGCCAAGTTTATACACATATACATAATCAATTCAAGTTTTGCATTCAATCAATTCATATACCATTTATACCAAGTACCATCTCATACATTACTAGAATGTAACATCTTTATCTCTTTGCTTCTCATTCTAGCTATTCATTCTTTTATTCAGACTTCCTCAAATCATTCGATTCGTTTCATTTTTTTGTCGGCCCTCAAGACTCATAATACCTAAATCGCATGATCTTCAACATGCATTCCATATTCATGTTTTACATATATGCACATATGATATCATTTCATACTATCATAATATCTGAATCGCACGATCTTCAACATGCATTCCATATTCATGTTTTACATATATGCATGTATGCATCAATCATCCATATATCATACTCTCATTTCATTTCGTTATCAATTCATATACATATATCCAATATCCAATATCCAATATCCAATATCATAATTCATATAGTATATCATATATCAATAATATCACACTCTTTGATACTATATTTAGTTTAGTCTAAATTCTCGATATTCAATATAATTCAATATTATCAACACAAATCAATTCATTTAACTTATAATTATCAAATTCATATAATCACATATTTAACACATTGTTCCATAACATTTCTATGACCAATTCATAATATAAGACATTTATCAATTTATCTTACTTATTTCTATTTTATTCAATTCAGTCTAATTCTTGATATTTAGTATCACCGATCACGAATCAAATCATAAGACAATTAATCATCTTACCTTAATAGCTAATATGGCACAATCATACATACATACATACATACATACATACATACATACATACATACATACATACATACATACATATTGTACTCGAATAATAAAAGCACAAACTGATAATTCAGCTACTCGTCAACGACGCTCGCATTTCCTTTCTCTCAGGACGGTTTAGCGTCGTCTTTCATTACGATTGATAATTCAATAAATACAACAATATCATATTTCATTCAATCTACATCTAAATACAAAGTCATACATATTTTGCATTTTATTCAATTTAGTCTCTATACTCAGGATATGCATATTTTTCGATATTTAGTTTCGAACCAAAATCTGATTTTACATTCTTTTATTAGGGACCCTATACTTTCTATTCATAACATAATCACATGACATATTTTCAATTTTATTCAATTTGGTCCCTAATGTTATAAAAGTAAATTATCAAGATTATCTAGCTATACAATTTAGTCTTTATTATGATCTAAACTTGATATCAATCAAATTCAAGTCTAATTCATTAGTTTCTCATTAGTGGCAACTTCTTAAAAATTCAACAATTAAACAAATTGATATATAGGCTAGCTAGATTAAACTCCCATGATTTAATTTCCATAAAAATTAAAGAAAAATAGCTTATGGACTTACTTCAATAGGTGGTCATATGTTTAAAGCTTCAATAATGGTGGATCTCTGTTTCCTAAAGTGGACGATGAAGAAGATGAGAAGATGATGAATCATCTTTTCTCCACTTACTTCAGTATTTATACCATGGTTAAATATTAATTAACCTTAATTAGTTAATTTAATTAAGTTATTATTATAATTAGTCAAACATTTATTAATTAAATTGAAATCAACATCATTATCCATTAATTATAAGAAAACAATGGTTAAATATTTATTTTAATCCTTTGGATAATTATCATATAAGTCCCTAAGCTTTTTTCTTAATTAAAACTCCATAGCAATTGAATTTTTACCCTTTAGTCTCTAAGCTTTAATTAACTACATTTTCAATTAGATTACTTAACTGATCTTCAATATATTTTTATATTAACTTCATAAATATTTCTATTTTATATTTATAGACTCGATTTACGAAAACAAAATTTCAAAACTATATTTTTCAAACCCGCTAAAAATCGAGTTATTACACTCTACCTCCTCATTTCTCCCCTTCTCCCTTTCTCTCCCCCTTTCCATTTCTCCCTCACCATTCTCTCTATAGGTGTAGGAAAACCCATTAAACTTTAAAAGCTTCCGTAGCTCTCAACTCTTCACTTCTCACTTTTTTGCCCTCCATGAATGATCTTTATCATTCTCTTTCACTTTTTTAAACACTTTTTTTTTCAATCCCTTTGTTTCTTCATCTTCGAATCAACGAAATAAGTTCTCTTTTTGGTGAAAAATCTGATTTGAGATGGACATGTAGAGGGAGGAGGAGAGGGAAAGGATAGGAAGAGATGAGTTTTTTCAATTTTTTTTAGTGTATTAATATTATATGATGTATAATAAAAAACAATACAAAATATATTAAAATTAACTTAATTAGAAAACACTGAAAAAACACTTGTCAAGTGTTGATTGGATAAAACTTAATTACTAATATTTTTAAAATAAATACCTAATTGGAAAAAATAAATAAATACCGAATTAACTTTCATACCAATCTCATTGGTACTTAACCCAACGTAAATATATATTTATACAAGCGTGACAGAGGAAAAAGGAGAGAGAGAGGACCCACGTTGGCGTGAAATTAAACCGCTACGGCGGCCAAGCCAGGGTTGCATAAAGAGAGGAGAACGAAAGGCACGTTATCGTGTGACTTGCTTTTTCAAATAAATTTCAAAAATCCAATGAGAAAATGCATTGAAATACTTTGAATCTAACTCTTCACCAAAATCCCTCACTTCAAATCATTAGTTACTGCCAAAGTTTTTTCCCCCTCTGATTTCTGGTAAGTTCTTTATCTCTTTTGGCTGGTTTATTTTGCTTTTGATTGATTTGTTTCTATATATTTCAAAAATTTCTTTGGTACAATTTTTGACTTATTTTGTCATATGCCCAGATGCTAAAATTTAATTTTTGATTTTTTTTCTCTTCGAATCATTATTTGTCTTTATCTGGTTTGATAGGTAATTTGAGTTCTTGGATAATTCTGTATTAAGCCATATTTTTGTTATCTTGTTTGAGTTATTGAAGTGATTTTAGATTGTAAAAATCAAACTTTGAAGTACTCAGATACATTATTTTGGCCTTGATTCTTATCTTACGGTCAATTTTGGTCCTTTATTTAATTGGATTCTTGCTGATATTATGATACTCCGAATTCCTCTTGAAATCCAACAAGTTTTTTTTTTTTATATGCTAGACTTTGTTTTATTTGGATATGGAATATGTTTGGAGATCTAACTAAATATCTGATAGGAGCCTAAATCTTGAGTGCAGAATTTATTAAAAAGAAAAAAGAAAAGAAAAGGAGAGAGAGAATAGAAGAAGAGAGGAGAATATGTTTAGGAATTTCTGAATATTTTTCTTACTCTGTAACTATACCAATATGTCATAATATAGCTAGTCTAGATAATTATTTTCAATACTGCCACAAAATCATGTTTTTGAGTAGCTTTTGTGTTTGTTTTATTGTACAGACCAATTTTCGGTGCCGGGAAACAAGATTTTGGTGACGATTTCTCAACCCATTCAACTTTGTTTGTTGAGTAGTGAAGAATATGTGTTGTTTGCTTATATCTAGTTGAGTATCTTTAGAAATCCAAATAGCGGTTTTGAGGCTTTTGATCTTTGTTGGAAATGGAGCATCTACCTGTTGAAGTAATTGGAAATATTTTATCTAGCCTTGAAGGTGCCCGGGATGTGGTGATAGCCTCTGCAACATGTCGAAAATGGCATGAAGCTTATCGGAGACACCTTCACACCTTAGCATTTAATTCTAATGATTGGCCCGCTTATTGTGATATTTCACCTATACTATTAGAGATCTTGATTACTCGAACAATCTTCCAAACAACAGGACTGCAAGGCTTGTCTATTTTGATGGATGATGCTGGTGAGTTCATGGCTTCAACTGTTATTGCTTGGCTCATGTATACCAGAGAAACCTTGCGCCGGTTGTTTTATAATGTTCCGACTAGCCCAAATGTTAACATTCTTGCAATATGTGGTAGGCAGAAGCTGGAAATATTGGCAGTAGCCCACAATTCTATAACAGGTGTTGAACCTAATTTTCAGAGATTCCCTTGTTTGAAGTCCCTCTCTCTGAGTCATGTTTGTATTTCAGCTTTGGATTTGAGCCTATTGCTCACTGCATGTCCAAAGCTTGAGAGCTTGGAACTTGTTGACCCAGAGATAGCAATATCAGATGCACAGGTGACGGTTGAACTGAGTAGCCCGACACTAAAGAATATTTATGTTGAAGCTATTAGTTTGGATAAATTTATCCTGGAGACTGATAGTATTGAGCGTTTGCACTTGAGGGATTGTGCCCTTGAGGTTTTTGAATTGATTGGGAAAGGCACTTTGAAATATTTTAAGATTGATGATGTTAGTGTGATACATCTTGACATTGCTGAGACTGTTGATAATCTTGAGGTTATTGATGTAAGTAGCTTCACAATAATCTGGACAAAGTTCTACCATATGATTTCAAGATCCTCAAAATTGAGGAAGCTCCGGCTTTGGGACGTCACCTTTGATGATTATGATGAGGGTATCGATTTGGAAACAATTGCTGTTTGTTTTCCACAATTGAACCATCTTTCATTATGCTACGAATTGAGAGATGGTCTCATGCATTATGGTCTCCAAGGATCTTCTAATTTGGAGAATGTGACAGTGCTGGAGCTTGGATGGACTGTAATCAATGACTTCTTCTCGCATTGGGTTGAGGAGCTGCTAAAACGATGCCCAAATCTTAAGAAAATTATTATTTTTGGGGTTATTTCAGAAGCCAAGTCACACGAGGAATGCCAGATATTGGCCAAATTCACCTCATCTATTGTTCGGCTTATGAGGAAATACATGCATGTAGAGGTGCAATTTGAATATGAGTAAAGTTCTCTCAATTGAATTTCTAAACTCAAGTCCTGTATCAGTTGTGAATTATATGAGCAGATATGCAGGTAGAATTTACAGAATGTAAATCCCAAACATCTTCCCTTTTTGTGTCTTACAATTCATTGATGTCATTTTTTCAGTTTGATTGGAAAATATATGCAATCAAAAGAATAGGTTGTTTTTCTCACTCAATTGTCATTTTGCTCTTTTGCTATTATTGACCATGTTGTTCTCTTCCAGAATTGAAGATCTCTCTCTTTTTTTTGCCTGCATTCATATGGAATGTCCTTTATGTATTATTTGCCTTATATTAACACCTTTGATGAAGCTAAAGTTTAAAAGAGCTTTATCCAAAATTAATATTTGGTTTTGTGTGTATACACATTTTACCCATATTAGTATGTTCTGCTTATAAAATGAAATCAAATGAGAATCATTGATAAAATAGCAGTCCATGGTTAGAACATTCCAAGACAAAATGGTGAGTGCTTGTCTCTTGCGGATCAAGATAAAACTACCCCATCAAAGCATTTCTACAGTTTTGGGACTTGTACAATTTGCACATTTATTTCGTTGTTATTTTATGACTTTGCTTCTGGTTGAACCAATTACCAGCAGTGTTTGTATCTTTGGTTCTTTAACTGTGATTGATTCTCTTATCATGAAACAGGGTGAATGTTCCTTTTGAATTTTCTGTTCAGTTATCATGTGGAGGTATATTGTAGGGTGCACAGGCCACTAACAGAGATCATAAAGTACTAAAAGAGTTGTGATTTTCTTTTGTATTTCCTTTTGCACTGCAATTGTTAATTACCTTTTCAGAATACACCTTAGAAACTTGAATAACCAATCTCTGTCGTACGATGTGTTCCCTTGGCCATTTTAATATGATGAGCATAGCTTCCCTCTGACTTCCTAGTATTACTCTGGCATCATTTTTTCTGACTTCAAGAAATGCTTAGTTGCTTTCTGACTTCACAAGCTAAGCTGCTGTAATTGATCTTCACACCTTAGTGTTAGAAGTTATTATACATCATATAGTTTTTATTAGCCAGCCTGCCACTTATTCTGATATTCATCTGCAACTTTATTTATTTTTTGATTAGAGGATAAGGGTAGGAGTTGTCCATGGATCGGACCCAGAACTAATATGTTGTAAATCTGCACGAGCTTTCCGTTTCCTGCGTTCTTGAACGATGAACACTATTAGGCTTTTTTTGTTGTTTACTTGGGGTTCTTTTATCTTTTTACTGTTTGCCTACTTATTTGGAGCAGGATGGTCCAATGATACTGAGTTGAAATTCACAGCAACAGGGTATGTAAGGAATGCACTCACCTGCATGCGTGAATGTGAATTAAGAAGAGGGGTGATGGGGTCTATGATGAGGGGCGTGCGGCATTGTTGCTAAATTTACCTTTGGTTGCCTCTTTAGTACTGCAATGGAAGGAGACTCCCAGACTCCATTGCTTCCTCACTTTTCTTTTACTCGAAAGGAATTGCAGATGCTGAAATCCGAATTTAGGTAGTTGCACGAACCAACTAGAATAAGGTCCGATTCATGGCCGACTTTATTCGAAGTATATGGTAGGTATATGACTACTGAATAGTGGTATTCCTAAGTTGAAAATACGGTTCAACATTTGTACAGTGATCCATTTTGTTGGGCTATTGATTCTTTATTAATTATAGCCAGATTTGGTGAGATCTTTGTAAGGAAGTGCTTAGCTTGTCTTTAAATGTCTCGACTTATTTCATTAATTATATATTTATGTATATAAAATTATATATAGCTGCCTTGCCTTGTAAGGTTACGAACATGTCAATTTGTTGAAAATACTTTCCTTCTTCATATGGTATTCAGTGTAATATTGTTGAAACACAAATATAATGGTAATTGATTTCTTTTAAGTTTAAATTTTTTTTTGAATAATTAGTCATTAAATTTATTATGATATAAACTTTTTTTTTCCAATTTTGATAATTGTTTTCTTTTATTGATTTTCGTGGTTAATTCCATCGAATATGCTCAAACTATCGTTTAAAACAAACTAATTGAGTGTAAGTATCAATATTATATATACTAGAAAATTTGTCACATACATGCGTATGAAAACCACTTATTTAAAATATAGATGTGTTTAAAAACAACCTATAATAAACAGTGAAAGGTATGCTTTGAAACTAATTAATTATAATAACATATGTACAATATTAAAATATAATAAAAATTAAATTATGAGTAAAACGAAATTTAAACACATAAATACATCAAATAAATAATACTAAATACACTACTATTATTTATCATGGTTTTGTCATTAATTGTGAGTTAATATTGAGTTGACTCGTGATATCAACTCAGTTAGGAGCTTTATTAATAGCATAGATGTACAACTGATGGAGATAATAAATTGTGCATATTAAAATAAAAATGTATGAAATACGTCAAGATGAACCTTTAGTTTAATGGTAAATTTAATATTTTACTAATCTAATTGATGCACATTTAAATCGCACAGCATGTATATTTGTATTGGTTTTTTGTTAAAATGAATAGTCTAAAATACACTCGAGTAATCACTACAGCAAAACAGGTTTTTAATGGCGTTTTTAGTGGCGCTTAGATAAAAACGCCGCTATAGATCGAGCATTAGCGACGCTTTTTAAAAAACGCCGTTGTCGAAACCATTTTTTTGTTTGGAAAACGGGCCGACTTTAAAAAGAAAAAACGGAGTCGCCACCAATCATTTTTTAAGTGCGATTGAGTCACTTTAGAAAATGTTTTGGTCTACGAATTTTAAGAAAACGGGCTCGGGAGTCGGTTACGCACGAGGAAGGATTAGCACCCTCGCAACGCCCAAAATTGGTACCGTATTGATTGGTTAATGTCCCTAATATTGAAAATTGAAAGAAATTTTAAAATATGGATCTTAACAAAAATGTTTGGGTTTTTTGAATTGGATATCGAAACTCTCTAGTTCCGAAAAGATCAAGCACCACATCCAGCACGATAGGACGCGATGTTTCAAACCCTCGATACCAAGATTGTTTCATGATCTCCAAAACTCATACATTGCAATTTGAAAAGGGTATTCCACTATTTGGCCAAACTAAAAACCGAAACCCAGCACGATTGGGCACGGTCCCTTGAATTTCCAATCATGAAATATTGCCTTTATTTAAGAAACACGATAAAAGAATCTTTGAAGGATATTTAATTGTTTGGACGAACAGAAAATCGAAACCCAGCACGATTGGGCACGAATCTCTCGAACTTCCAAACACGAAACATTGCCTTATTTTAAAAAACGTGATCAAAATCTTCAAAGGATATTTAGTGAGCTAGACGAACGAAAAATCGAAGCCTAGCACGATTGGGCACGATTTCTCGAACTTCCAAACATGAAATATTACCTTTGTAAAACCCTTTTTATGGAAAAAAAAAAAGCAAGATACTAATATTGAAATATGAACACGATAATAATAAGGGAGAATAATAGATGCAAAAAAAAAGGAAAAACAATAATATTACAGTAAAAAAATATATGACAAATAAAACAATTGGTAATAATAATAATACTACTAATGAAACTAAAATATAGTAAAAAGGTAGTATAACACTAAAATAAAAATATGATAGTAGAATAATAACAACAATTAAACAAAACAACATAGATCAATAAGCGAATAATAGTAAAAAATAATATTGATGATAAAATATGACAGAAAAACAAATGTAATAGTAATAACAAAGTAAATTATAAATAAAATACCTAACAAAACAACAAAATAGTAGTAGTAATATTTTAAAGAATAATAACAAATGAAAAAAAAAAGGTAAAACAACGATATCAATAATAAAGTAACGGTAACCATATTAAAAATAATAATAATGAAATAAAATAATAGAAATAGATTAATATATATACAAATAAGTATTAATAAAGCATAATAAAATTAAAATAGTAATGGTAAAACTAAAAGAAGAGTTATAATAACAAAAATAACAAAAATAATATTTAAAAAAATAATAATAACAAAAAATCAAATAATAATGAAAATAGAAATATTAGATATAATATATACGATGAGGAAAAAATAAGGATAGTAATAGTAGGTTTAAAAAATATCGATAAAAAATATTAACAATAAGTTTAAAATAAAGAAAATAATAATATCAAAAATGAAGATAATAATAATATTAAATATAATAGAAAGAATATAATTGTAATAATAATATACATTTAAACAAATAGTAAAAAAAATTTAAAACAATTTATTTAATGGTAAAATAATAAAAAGGGGTAAATCGGATCAAAATCAAAGATTTGGGGCCGAATTCAAAATAAAAGAAGAATAAAGGACTAAATTGCCAGACACGGGCAACCTAGCAGGATCAAAGCGGCAATTAATCCCGTTTTGGAAACGGTGCGTTTGAATAAGGACCTAATTACAGTGGAGAGCAAGATTCTGGGGTAAATTCAAAAGAAATTAAAACTGGAAACAGGATGCAATTAAAACTCAGGCGCAGGAAGGAGGACCAAAGGCGCAATTTACCCATTAATGGTGGAATTGCATTAATTCACCTGCAAAAGCAAGGTGACCACGTGGGGCCTTTACCCCCTAAAAGCTACCAAAATTAAAAAAAAAACACAAAAAACGTGTTTCCCTTCATTTTCCCCTCTGTTTCAAAAACAAAAACCAGAACCCCTTTTTCCCTTTCTTGGTTTCTAGGGTTTGAGCCCCTTCTTCCATGCGCCGCCGTATCACCATTGGTCCGGTGACCGACCACGCGCACACAAGACCGACGGTCTGGTAAGTTTCTTCCTCTCTTTTTTTTTTAACAATTAAAACTTTTGAATGCTAAAACACAAACGAAAAATACAAGAAATAAATAAAGAAAACCCAAAGATTCGAAAATAAAACAAAAATAAAAGAAACCTTTTCTTTGTTTTTGATTCTGCTTTTGTAAAAATGTGCTCTATAGCCTCTGATTCTATTGCATAAATCGTAAAAACGAAAAAAAGTCCCCCCCTTTTACACTGTTTTGCTTGACTTTTATAGTCTATTTTACAACCGATTTCTTTCTAATTTGCAGGTACGTGATGGAGAGGGACTCCTTTCACGGACGTGGTGGACGTGGCTCAGTGGCGTGGGTGCGCATGACACGGAGGCTGCTGCGAGGGTTGCGGCGCTACTCATAGCTAGGATTTTTGTTTTCTGTTTTGGGTCTAATGATTTGGGTAGTGGCCTAGGCACTTGGGCTTTGATTTGTTTAGTAATTAGGTCTTTTATTTCTTCTGATTTGGGCCCCGAGCTTTAAATTGGGCCTTACAGCCGTTATATTTAGTTTTAAAGTTAAAATTTTAATAGAAAATTTAATTTAATTAATATTTTTATTTATCCTTAAAAGTATACAGTTTAAATTTTAAATTTCAAAAATAAAACATAATATAATATTTGTCATAGAAATAAATATTATTTAATTAAAATATTTTTTAAAGGTCATGTTTTTTAGTGGTGTTTGTAGGAAAAGCGCCGCTAAAGGTTTGTTCTATAGTGGCGTTTGTGGAAAAAGCACCGCTAAAGGTCTATTCTATATCGGCGTTTGTGGGAAAGCACCACTAAAGGTCATGTTCTATAACAGTGTTTGCGGGAAAAACGTCGCTAAAGGTCTTGTTCTATAGCGGCGTTTGTGGAAAAGCAACGCTAAAAGTCATGTTCTATAACGGCGTTTGTGGAAAAAGCGCCGCTAAAGGTCATGTTCTATAGTGGCGTTTGTGGGTAAAGCGCCGCTAAAGGTTATGTTCTATAGCGGTGTTTTTTGCGGCGCTTATCAAAACGCTGCAAATAGTTTTAGTGGCGCTCATAAGCGCCGCTATAGGCCTAAAAAAGCTCCGCTAAAAGTTTATTTTGCTGTAGTAAATGTTACTCAATCAGGGGCTTTAGTATAAACATAGAACTTGTAGAGATAATAAATTTTGCATATTAAAAAATGTATAAAAGAATCAAAATAAACCTTTGATTGAGTGGTAAGTTTAAGGTTTTACTACTCCAATTGGGACAAGTTCAAATCTCGCCATCTTAGGGATGGCAAAACCGCCTTATGGGTTCCAAATCAATCCGCTTCAAATAGGGTGATTCTTTTCTTTTAAAAAGTGGATGGGGGGTTGGGCCGGACAAAATTTTTTTTAGAAAATGGGTATGGTGAAATTATGGTAATTGTTTACTCTGCCTTGCTCTACTATATAAAATTGTGATTTTATTTTTGTATATATATAATTATTGAAATGGTAAAAATGTAATAATGTGTTATAGAAAAAGTCCATGTGTTTTATGTTTAAATATTTTTTGAAGAAATATATTTAAATATTTACTTGCATTTAAAAAGATTAAATAGCAAAAATTAAATTGAAGTGAAGCGAGGGTGTGGGGTAGGACAGGGATGGATGCATCCAATGTCCATGGGGTGGTAGTGGTTTTTAAGATTTTATATCTATAGCAGAGTGACGCATATGGTGGAGCAGAGTGTACCAGCTATAGAACGGTGGTGAATTTAGCAGCATCTGCTCTCGCCTCGCTTCATTGCCATTCCTACACCATATGCATATTTTTCTTGGTTTTTGTTAAAATTAAAAGACTAAAATACCCTCAAATAATATGATTTATTTTAATTATGAAAGAATATTTCTGTAATTTCCTAATTGAGTTGGTACTTGATTAATCTGTGACACCTACTCAATCACAGGTTGTATTAATAGTGTATATATATAATATCAGATATTTTTATTAGTTTAGCTGCCAATTTAATTCCCCTATAGATAAAATTGTAAATATATGTGTACCTATTGCACGAATAATGGGGAATTGTCATAATGACTTATTTTGCCTTTCAATTTTACAAAAAAAATAAATAAATTAGCCCTCTATTTAGTTTTTCACCCTTTTTGGCCCTTAAAATTGCATTGCTTGTCAAATCACCACAAAATGGATGGAAAAGTTAACGATTGATAACTTTGCTGAAGTGAGATACATATGAATTGTCACGTCAACAATTAATTAATCTTTTAAAAATTAAAAAATTATGAAACTATTTTTAAAAAAATAATAAAAAATATTTTTTAAAAATATTTAAAAAGTTAATTAATTGCTAACATGGAATACACGTGGTACGTGTATACCATGTCAGCAAAGTTAACAAACATTAATTTTTCCATCCATTTTGGAGTGATTTGAAAAATAACGCAAGTTCAAAGGGTAAAAGAGGCGAAAATAAATGAAAGACTATATATATATATATAGGTAAAATACAAAATATAAATAAAATAGATAAGAATTATTTCTATTTTTTTTAACGCGTGATATCCAATATATACACATACACATGGTGAATAGGGACTAGGGTTTTAAAAATTGAATAATAATGTTTATATTCTTCAATTCGTATGGGGATCAATAGAAATAATAGTTAGGCGCTTTCCTGTGTCTCAGGCAGTGTGTTTGTTTTTGTTGGGAGAAAGGGAAATCCTTGGTGTTCATTTTAGGGCATGCCATAATTTATGGTTACAATTTTTAAGAAAACAAAAAGGTGTTTTTCCTTTAGACTCACAAATACCAAATCAAACTTGTTACCAAAATGTTCAATTTTATACCGCCCCAACCAAATTCTTCCCCTATTTTTTTTTAATTAAATATTTTATTTCAGAATAATATGAATTTATTAATAATTATATATATATATATATATATATTTCTAGATTATTCAAAATTACATAAATTTATTTAAAAATAGGAAATATACAAAATTAAATATTAAACCACCAACTTGGACCCTTGTATAGCTGGCTTCGGAAAAGTGTTTCAACCAATTCTTAACTACCAAAGTTGGGGTTAGGACAACCAAAGCTACATTTGACCGTCTTAATCATTTTCTATTTTCGGCCACTAAAATGAGTTTAGACCGGGAAAGTCAAAATTTTAAAATGGATTAAATTTTTGTTTTTATGTTTTATTAAGAAAAATGGGAATTCAGAGATTTACGTGTGAAAATTTTGTATTTGAATTGATATTGTGTTAGATTTATTGTGAATTTGTTATATAACAAAGAATAGATTGTGAAAAAGATGATGTTAATGAATTATTTTGTGGAGCATCTGGTGGGATACTATATAATTATTGTTTTTAGGCTATATCTTTTATTAATACTCATCTCAAATATGGATAATAATCCAAGTCACATTGAATCGACTGGGGCTCCATCACTGAAAAACCAAGTTCTTCGGTCAATTTAAATATATGTGCACGACTCATTTACCCGTCCTTCTCAATAAGACACTCATCTGATGGACTCACGTTAGCCTATGCAAACTCTCATCATTAACTAAATCACCGCAAGACATTGCTTTTATGCCCAATTCTCTACCAACATTATCACTCAACTTTCTATTCTTATCCCAAATCACCTGAGCCTCTTAAAATGAATTTTAATACCCTCCTGTGAATTGTCTCCAAATCTTCTATCAACAAAGTCGGATCATGTTAAGCTTATCATCACATTAACAATTTTTATAATTATTTAGGTTGATTCTAATTTGGGTATCAAATCTCAATTTATGTTTAAGTGTTGTTATACATGCAAATGACTATTGAAGCTCAAACATGTCTTCCAGTATTTTACATAGATGGATCATCCTTATTTTTTGAATTAAAATTAGAGATATTTACTTATCGAGTCAAATTAGACTGAACCATGACTTGATCTCTATTCAATGTAGTCGGTTCAATTAATTTAAACCACTATTTAAAAATATAATTTTATATTAATATTAGGTTAGATAAGATTAGATGAATGTCTAATCATTTATTGATAATGTATAAAATTATACAATGTGAATACATCAACCATATATTCTAAACAGATGAAATTTTTTCTAAAATTATACTTGGATTATTTAAATTAGTTGTCTTTGGACCTTTATCCAAGAATTAGCTTCCTTCCCCATTACTATTTTAATAATTAACAAAGTTGTTAGCTTAAACTAAATGATAAAAGAAATATTTAAAAGAAGATTTTGAAGTAATAACAACTAGATTGGGTGCTGCTTGCTAGGTCTTATTCATATTAGTTATATAGATAATGAAGTCTTTGTCTAAACAAGAAAACCAATGAAATTACAGTTAGAAAAAAAGAAAAGAAATCACAATTTAAGCTATAAAGTTATTCAATATTACTTCCTAAATATAATTCTATAAACTAATTATCAATAATTAACTAATCAATTTTTTCATTATAATTTTAAGTTTTTAATTCGCACAATAAAAGTAGTATGGAGGTTTATGTACTAAGAGTCAGATTGTATTTTGCTTTCT
This sequence comes from Gossypium australe, assembly GCA_005393395.2. Lineage (NCBI taxonomy): Eukaryota > Viridiplantae > Streptophyta > Magnoliopsida > Malvales > Malvaceae > Gossypium > Gossypium australe. Next base: position 24,866,782 of record CM016622.1, read on the forward strand.
TTACTAAAAAAATAGGTAACAGGAGTTCTTATATGTTAAATTAAAGAGAAAATTGGTCCTTTTTGCTAAAAACTGATATGGTTGACGAAATAACCTAATAGTTACACGTGGTGTGCGATTCGTTCTAGCATAAATGGATAAAATTTTTAATAGAATGGTCAATTTTTTTTTGATTTAACGTATAAAAATTAATTTATCAATTTTTTAAATAAAAAAAAACAATTGTTGAAGCAGTTTATATAAAATAAAAATAATCAAAATATTCTTTCCACCATAAATGACCAAAGTTTTTATTTTAATTTAGTGGTGATAGGTTACAATCCAATGCTAATCATTGGCAAACATGATATTATTCCCTTGTGATGGAAGGTCATAATCATGATAATCCCATCCATAGCTCTAAAAACTTGTCACCTCTTGGACACATCCATGGCATGGCAGCTTCAGTATATATGTGTATATATATATATATATATAATACATACACTGTGTGAAGCAACTCTTAAGTAATGATTCCAATCAAAAAGCCTGAAGCAAGTTGGGGGTTTAGTTTAAAGCCATTATTATATCTTATACAAATTAACTAAGCAATACAGTTTCCATGCTTAAATGACAAGCAATGACTTAATCTTCTATTTCTATATATACAAAATCCACTAATGCTATAATTGAGGGTAGGATTTGATCTGGACCAATCACCCTTTCTATATAGTAAAAAAAAAAAAACCCCTAGAGGTTTAGTTTTGTTGAAGGAACCAATGGCAATGCCTAGAACCAGGGGAATCTAAAAGGCTATTCAAAATTCTTCCTTATGAAAAACATGTTGTAAGGTTCATTGGGAACAAAATTATCATCTTAATTAAATATATTTATGCTTAACTAATCCATCAACTCTTTCTTTATTTCATCCAAACCCTCCTTTCTTTTTTAGACCAATAATTGGTATCATTAAGGGAATAATTGGCAGAAAGGCATATTTACCTATAAAAGTAGCAGATCACCATGCACCTCTTTCATATTGTAATAGTATGTAAATTTTGACACATTTATATACTTTTAATCATATTCATATCATTTCCCTCTTATATAAAATTTATCATAACTTGCATTAATAAAATAGTAATGTCCTCAATAATGCTGGTCATAGATATCTAAAATGCTTTATATATAACAACCTAATTTCTTTAAAAAAAAAACTAATATTTAAATCTGTAGCTTTCTTTATTTTATTTTATTTTATTTGGGTTAGACATTTTGCATTTTTAGGGTAGCTTTCAGGATACATATAACAGGCATTGATTTGTATGTCTAGATACAAAGTTTGGGACATTGCCAACAAAGAAACCTCACCTAATATAGGGGATTAAGCCCTTAAACATGAACTATCATGTGCAATTCTTTTATCAGTCTTCGAATTAGAGTTATTTTTATATAATTTTTAAAAGATAAAATCAAAATTTTATCAATTTTTTGAAGTTAAAGTGCAATTTTATCATATATATTTATAAATAACAAAGGGTGAAAATATAATTGAAAGTAGGAAATTGTAATAAAGGAAAAAGAATAAGAAATGAGGGCATGGGGGGTTTAGGTGATGACAGGGAAATGGATGTTGACCTATCAACGAAAGGGGATAATTCCAAACAAATCCATCTCAGGGAGTAAAAATTATACAAGTGGGTTTTGGCTTGTTGATCATTATTTTATTAATGTTTTAGTTGGGATGGTATGAGGCAGAAGATTAAAGAAATGAAGGCCATTATTTGTGAAAAGTAAACTCACATCTCACCTCACAATTTGAGATCTATATATTACTATAATAATCAACAAAACCACCCACTTTTTTTTATCTTTATTACCTTTCTCCTTTTCCCCTTTTTTGTTATGAAACAAAACCTTGTGTTATCTAATTTTCAATTCTTGAATTAAGTGCTGCTATCCATTTGTTTTTCATAAAACAAGTCCCATTCTATATCAATAAATTATTCATCTATTATTCACCATTTCATTGCATCCCTAAATTTTATAACATTTTTTTTAGTCCTCAAAGCATATGATTCAAGTCTCTCCATCAGTTTAGCCGTTAATCTAAGCATTAAATGTTAACCTTGATCGAATTATAAATACGTGTGTATTTATCACACAAACAGTTTAGATCTAGCATGTTGAAAAAAAAAATTATTAATAAAATTTGAGAAGAATAATTTTTAACACATATATCTAAGTTATTTATACAGTAGGTATACGCGTATATCTAGAATTTGATTCACGTGCTTTGAATATACTTCATGTTATATCCGAGTTGGCAATTTATTGATGATTAGGTTGGCAAAAGGAGCTAATTGGCACGATACCCATACTTTAAGAACCCAATTAAAATATGTTAAAATTTAGAAACCAATTTAGAACCTGAACAATGGTTTGGGGGATATATTGTGAAAATAACCCAATTATATGATATGCATCCATTTATTATTAAGAGTACTTTGCAGGGGCTGAAGAGGTCCATAAAAAGGACCAATGAGAAAGAACAGGCGGTTAAAGAGAGAGAGTGGAGTAGGAGTCAGTGATTCTAGTGGGTTCCTCTAGACAATAATTTTTTAGATTGTTTTTATTTTATTTTATTTTTGTTTGAAATTTGTTTTTAAACTCAAAAACCACCCCACACTAAAAGAAAAAAAAACAGAGAGAGGGGTCAGGCCCTGAGGTCTGCAAGGACAAGATTTTGTGTAGTACCATGATAAAAAAGAAGAGTTCCAAAATCTGATACAAGTTCTTACAACTCTTCCAACACAAGGTGTTGTAATAAAGCAAAAGAAAAGATCCACACACACCAATCAAAGGATCAAAAGTTGCAGAGATAAGAGAAACAAATACTGGAGCTTTTTTCATCTTTTGTCTCTCATCAAAAGAAAAGAAAAACCTTCCTTTCTTATTTTCTTTTGTCTTCCTTAAAGCTCATAAACCAAGTTGAGGTAAACAAACAAAACCAATGGCAACTTTGGTGTTTCTTTTTTTAAAGCCTGAGGTATTTGAGTTTATTCATTGTGCTGCAACATGTTTTCATTTATAGCTGTTTCTGGTTTGGAGAATGGTGTAAAGAACAAGTCTTGCATGGCGAACCATAGAGTTGGAGAGACAGGTTTGACAGACTCGGGACCTTCTTCCAATCACCACCACCACCATAATATTCCTTATGCTGTTCTTCATGGAATGAATGCCCCCCAAAGTTTCATGTATGTCTTTTTTTTTTTTAAAAAAAAATTGCTGTTATATTTGTTCTTACTTATGGACTATGGGTTGCCAATTCTGGTCTCACAGGCACCAAGAAGGGCCTGCTTTTGATTTTGGAGAGCTTGAAGAAGCAATTGTGCTGCAAGGAGTTAAAATTAGAAACGATGAAGCTAAACCACGTATGCCCTTTACTCCTCCTATTATTAACTTATTTATTTTTTAGTCCCGATGTAGCTTAGCTCAAAGAGAGAGAGAGAGAGAGAGAGAGAGAGAGAGAGAGAGAGAGAGAGAGAGAGGGAGAGAGGAACGAGAGGGAAAAAGTAGGGGTTACCATTTCCAACACTGTAATCATACTAAAGCAAGACACTTGAATAGCGTGAGGATACAAACATAGAAAATATGACCTGTTTAGCATATTTTTATTACTGACTCCATAACTGTAAAAAAAAAAAAAAAAAGAAGCAGGCAGGCTGTATGGGTTTGAATATATGATATATGGATATGGTTGAAAAATCTTGCTTTTGGTGATTCTGTGCAGCTTTATTCACAGCAGGCAGACCAGCAGCTACCCTGGAGATGTTCCCTTCTTGGCCAATGAGATTTCAGCAAACCCCAAGAGTAGTTTCTTAACCCTTTTTTTCACCTCCTTTGACCAGTACTTGAGAGAGTTGACAAATTATATGTTTTGGGATTATGTATGTAGGGAAGTTCAAAATCAGGAGGGGAAAGCACTGATTCAGGATCAGGAGTGAATACAATCTCAAGCAAAACTGAGAACCAGGTTGAGCCAGAATCACCCATCAGTAAGAAGACATCTTTGGATCAACAACAACAGGGAGAGATGGCAAGTGATATCTCAAGAACAGGAACATCACAGAATCAATCAGCTGCTGCAAAAACACCCCAAGAAAAGGTCCTTTAATCATTAATAATCTCTCCCCCTAACCCTACTTCTCTCTCTCTTCCTTCTCATATCCCCAACAACTCAGGAAAAAAGTTGGTATCATTTTTTGTTATTATTACTGTATTGATTTTGATCCTTTCTCTCTGTGGGCCTATCTTTTATTCACAGATCCCAACAAACCCACGGAAAATCAAAGGATTCAGAGTTTTTTTCTTTTCTTTTCTAATATCTGAACGATTTTCTGATGAATGTCTGACATGAAAATAGAGAGAGAAACACACAAATTACACATTGGAAAGCTAAGAAAGAATCTCTAGTACCTTTTTTTTCATTATAAAACCATGACCCCACTTTCCTCAATCCCTATAAATAAACCTCCTGTAGAAATCAGTTTTGGAATTAGGAAAAAACACACACCCAAAGATCACAACCATTAAGCCTGAGAGAAAAACCTAAATATAATGGCGGATTTTGATGATTTTTGTTACCCTTATCATGTTCATGATTACATGTTGCAAGAACAAGAGTCACATCGCTATCAGCAATCACCAACTCTTCCCAGAAACTTTGTGAGATCATTCTTAATCATTTTATTTATTTATTTTTTTCTTAGTTTCATAGCCTACCAAACAGCCAAATGCTCTCATTTTCCTGACCAACTTCTTGTCTGTGCTTGATAAGAATCTTTTAAATCACCAACCACTGCTTCTTCTTCTTTCTTTCTTTTTTTAATTTTGTTATAATTATATATTAAATGAGTATTATTTCCTCTTATTATACACCTGTTAATACATACGCTTTTCTATAATGTTGCAGAGAAGGGGTTCAACTTCTGAGAAACAGCTTGATGCTAAGGTACAAAAGCAAAAAAAAAAAAAAAAATCCATTTTTTGTTTCTTGGTATTCTCTTACTTTTATTTTAGTTAAATCTGTTCAAAATGTTTTTTTTTTCAGACACTGAGACGTTTAGCTCAAAACAGAGAAGCTGCAAGGAAAAGTCGTCTTAGAAAAAAGGTTGTTACATGAATACTTTAAAAAAACATTACATGCAAAACACTTGCATGGAGTTGCTTTGTTACCTGTCATAGAAACTGAAATTTTTTTTCTTCCTCTTTGTATGTATAAAACAGGCTTATGTTCAACAACTAGAATCAAGTAGAATAAAGTTAACTCAACTTGAACAAGATCTTCAGAGAGCACGATCTCAGGTTTTCTTTCCCTTTACAGAAAAATCAATTTTTTCCCAGAAAAAGAAACTATTTCTTTTGTTTATTATTTCTTTTGAATTTTGTACAATAGGGATTTTTCTTGGGAGGTTGTGCTGGTACTGTTGGGAATATCAGCTCTGGTAAGTTCCTCGGAAAAAAAAATAATTAGTGTTTTTTTTTTGCACTGTTTATTTTACCAAAAAGGACTTTCATTAAAATGGGAATGTATTTTCTATAATGGGTGGTTTTTAAAATTTTAAAAAAAATGAATATTATATAAACTTAAAGTCAATTCAAAAACTTGGATACAATGTATCTTTTTGTTTAAAGTTTGTTCTTTGTTAAATGACAGTTAGTCATTATTTTTACTGTATCTGTTAGTCAATTCTGATGGATATATATTCTAAAATTTGACCAAAAAAAATTGTAAATTCTTCAGAGTCTGGTTAAATGATACTTCCTTTATATCAATTACAAAATGTCAAAGAAAATAGTAACCCTTGTAAGCTGACATATTGTAAAGGTTGTTTGGCCTTTTACTAGCATTAGAGTTCAAACATATAGTAAATGTATGAATTTGTTCAGCCATTGTTATGAGCTTTTCCACTTTCAGCAAAACAAGACATGCCCCTTTTCGGACAGCATATAGCAATTGGGAGTATATATATATATATATATATATATATGCATACAGACACGTGTGTGTGTTATTTCATTACCATTGTCGTGTTTCTTTGATTTAGGGGCTGCAATATTTGACATGGAATATTCGAGATGGTTAGAAGATGATCAGAGGCACATGTCGGAGCTCAGAACTGGATTAAATGCACACCTTTCGGACAGCGACCTTCGGATAATCGTAGACAGCTACATTTCACATTACGATGAAATTTTCCGGTTGAAGGTAGCCGCCGCAAAAGCCGATGTTTTTCACCTTATAACCGGGATGTGGACCACTCCGGCGGAGCGCAGCTTCCTTTGGATGGGAGGTTTCAGACCGTCCGACCTCATCAAGGTTTGAACTCAGCCATTAGTACATTAACAATGTATGCTAAATATGCATGCCCTAAGGAGGGGTAAGAGACCATGTTTATATTCCCATGGATGACTAGTTCTGATATATATATATATATGTGTGTGTATTTTTAATGAATGAGCAGATGTTAATATCACAATTAGACCCATTAACAGAACAGCAAGTGATGGGGATTTACAGCCTGCAGCATTCTTCACAGCAGGCAGAAGAGGCACTCACCCAAGGCCTGGAACAGCTCCAGCAGTCCCTCATCGACACCATTGCTGGCGGTCCGGTCATCGATGGAATGCAACAAATGGCTGTCGCCTTAGGCAAGCTTGCCAATCTTGAAGGCTTCGTTCGCCAGGTATTTAAATTTTATCATCACTTCACAAGCTGATTAGCTAGTTTGACAATTAGGTTACATTGTCAGATAAAATTACGGTGCTTGAAAATGATTTGTTGAACTTGTTGATCAATAGAAATAATTTTTAATGTGGGATATATATATATATATATATATATTGCTTTATCTGTAAGAAGTCCATGGCAATGTTGAAAGCTATGGGTTTGATTGGGTATTTTTATCTATAAAAGTTTCTATCAAAAGGTGGCTCGATAATGACATCTTTTGAAATAAAAAACCCTAGCTTTAACAATCAATGGAAAGTCTTGATTGATTTATTTTATATTGAAAGAAAAATAAAAGCCGACTCTTTACTTTTGTTTAATGAATGATTGGAAATTTTGAAATAGACCCAACCCTAAGACAAATCCCATGACTTTCAAATCTTCTGAAATTTCCAAGTCATGCATATCAAACTTTTTCATGTGATTTAAGCATCCTCGAACCCGAAGCTCATATCTCTATATCCATGTGCAGAATTAACCTTGTATTTTGTGATGTAGGCTGACAATTTAAGACAGCAAACCCTTCATCAATTGTCTCGGATATTAACGGTGAGACAAGCAGCACGGTGTTTTCTGATGATCGGAGAGTATTATGGACGTTTACGAGCACTCAGTTCTCTTTGGGCCTCTCGTCCTCGAGAGTAAGATCTCTTAATATCTCTATATACTACATATTGAAACCCTAATGAAAATATATGCATATATTAACCATAATTTTCAAATTAGTCATAGTCTTCCTTTTAAATTTGGGAACTTGTACTTGTCATTTTCAATTTTTTTCCCCTAAAAATAAAATGTTTGTAGTTGATAAAATTTAAATTTAAATATACATATCGTGCAATGCTTACCTACTTTTTAAACAAATATTACAATTTTTAATATATATACAAATTCTAAACTTTCTATACAATTATTTATAGTTATCAGCTCAGCTAGAAATTAATTTTTAAAATAAATTACAAAATTCAATTTTTGTTAGTTTATATATACATATTTGTTTATATTAATTTATGTGTAATTATTAATTAGTTTGTATGATGTAGGAGCATGATGAGTGAAGATCACTCATGCCAAACAACAACAGAGTTGCAAATGGTCCAACCCTCACAGAACCATTTCTCAAACTTTTGATTTAAGAAGAAAAGAAAAAAGGGTGCGGGGAGTAGGCAGCTACTCATATGATGTTAAAGCAATCAAAACCCTGTAATTTCCACGATGAAAGCTTTCCATGCAAAAAATATATTATTATATATATTGGGTTTCATCAACCTACTCAAGTTAGAGGATATCTTAGGGCTTTCTTTTGCTTTTTCTTTTTTAATCTTTTAGTTTGTTTTTATTATTAAGTTTATCCACGTAAATGAAAAAAAAAATCAATTTTAATGTGCACAAGGGAGCTAGCTATCTCTCTCTCCTTTCTTTGAAAGAAATTAAATTATTAGCAATGAACAATCAAAGTTAGAAAAATGCAATGCATGCATGGATATACTAAATTGAAATTACAAAAATACTCGAATTTAAATAATTTGAACTTTTTTTATTTAAGGATGAGGAAGCGGTTGTGGAGTTTAATGTTCATCAAAAACCTTTCACCCGAAATCGCTCGTATCTGTCCGTTAGTCATCTATACATGTGTACACATATATAACATGAATATATTAAGTCACTTTGTCTCCTTGACTTTACTAGGTGCCTCTTCAATGATGTAGAAAGCTAAAACGAAGAAAGAAAACACGCAAGGGTTGACAGAAATAGAGGCAAAGACTGAAACCCTTGTCTTCTTGCAAAAACATTAAGAATATGTCATCATCAAAAGCATATAATTTTATACATTTTATTATTGAATCATAAAAAAAGGTGTCATTATTGATGTAAAAATAGAGAAGAAACTGTGAGTGAAATGTGGGGATTCTTTTGTTTCTCTTTCATTTAAACAAAGTGGTTGTGAAGGAAAGAACGGTTGCACTTTAATTTTTTTTTTTTCAAAATTTTCAGTAAACTAAAAGGTGGAAAGGAGCAAATAGAAATATATAATAGATTAAAGACATGCATGGGTGTTATTGTTGAATCAACTTGGCAGTGGGAAAAAAAATAGACATTTAATAGAAGTGGTTGGCAGATGTTTTATTTTTAATGGACAAAAAAATGGGAGACATTTGTTTCCTTTACCCTAAAATAATGTAGCAACTTCTGGGTTAAGTTAATGGAATGGTGGCCAATAACATTGGGCATTTTTAAGTAATTTTTATAATAATATTATTAATTATACTACCTATCAGATCTATCTCGATTTAATAAAACAATTATTTTTGTTGGAAATATTTAAAATTAAAAATAAAACTACCTTACAAGGAAATTTTCCTACCCATTTTGAGGAATGGCGTTTGGCCAATTTCAATGGATTCTGCCATTGATACAAAAATGGCATAATGCCATCTACAAAGGAAACTAATTAATAAATGGCAATGGCTTTTAAATGTCGGTAGCCATTTTAATGGTATTGGCGTAAAGCCATTGAAAAAAAAAAATTAAATAATGGCAGTCGGACATTTTACATGAAATTCACGTATAGGTGCTGTGAATCATACATGCCTTTCTCCACTCTTTTTATGCTTTAAATTTATTAATTTAATTCCACATGATAATCTTCAATTTTTATATAACAATTAAATATTACTATTACTATTAGTATATAATTTTGTGTTTTTGGCCTATTCGTGAAAATTACGAATGGTGCATATTTATTTTTTCTTGGATAATAGGAAATGGATATAATAAAGAAATTGAGCATGCATGGTGCATGCAATGTATCAAATGTTATGATTCTTTTTGGCCCATTCAAGTATTTTAAATACATAACCAGTCAGCTAAATTCTTGCGCTTTGTGATAAAATAAAAATATTGACGGTCAAAATTTAATAAAAAATTAAATAGAGTTTTAAAAAAAATTTAAACATAAAAATACAAAAAAAAAAAATTGAAGCATTTGCAGAGATTAGGGTATTAGTGTCTCAACCTTCTCCCCTATCTCCCAAATGGATTTATAAACAATAAACCATAAACTACGAACCATTTAAATTATCTAAATCAATTTATATAATCCAATTTAATATTAATCAAATCTTAAATAATTCATCAAACCAATATTTGCTTTACATACTTTATTACAACATTATCACAACATTCTAGTGTAATGATTTAATTTTTTAATTTTTATTCTGAAAAATATTACTAACAAATTAAGTAATGTGAATATATCTATTTGAGTAATTAAAAAATATAAAGACAATATTAAGCTAAAAGTAACGATGACTGTATAATTAAAAGTGTCACCAAATTCATCACATTGCAAATTTTAGTAAGACTAAATTAAAATTTTTGGAGGAGTTAAATATGATTTTACATTATTTGTAAGTAATGACATGAAGATAATTTAAAAATGTTGGGGGGCCAAATGAAATTTTGCCATTTTGTTAAACAAACATTCCATTGCTTTGGAGAGACTTGAGAAAGCTACTCCAATGAAGATGCTTTTATTCATGTGAAACTGAATTTCGTAGGAATAGAATGAGGTTTATTTATTGTAATATCTTACTTAGACAAAAACATTACTTTATAAAAGATAATATGGTTTAAAAGTAAATGCACACCAGCACGCCCGGCTCGAGATTTAAATCCGGTTCCATTTATGTATATCTTTATCTAAAAGTAAGATAAGAAAATATAGATAATTTTTATAAATTGGAAAAAAAAAAAAAGAGAATTTTATCAACAAAGTTTGAACTTTAGTCGTTGAGGTGTTAATAAGAGACTTTAATCATCATTCTCTTATGTTATTGACAAGAAAATTTACATATTAGATTAATTTTAATTTTAAACCATGTAAATATTATAATTTTTAAGTAGATTAATTTTGATTTATTTTACATTGCATAATGACCTATTTATAGTTTTCCATTTTATTTTTTTAAGTTTATAGTTTTTAGTTAACATCAATAATCTTTTTAGGGTTGTTGAGTAATTTTCCGTTGTGTTTCATTAGAGGGGATAATAGAATATTTATACACATAGTTACTGTTCATAGAATTGACATTCATAGCAGACTCTATGCATGCTGGACACGTGTATTACTCTGGGTTGCCTGTTGGACACTCCTTGAACATCTGCGAGTTGAGATCGTAAGCTCCCCTATCATGAGCGAGCAGGATCCACGAGCTCCCCTTACGAACATCCTTTGCGAGCTTCATACTATAAGGCTCGCCTGTATCCATCTTGTGGGCCTTATTCGGCTTACAAATAGACTACCTAAACCTTATCTGATTTCCAGATTAATGATCATTAGAACGTAACAAATGTCAGCCTCAACTTTTAAATTTTTAAAATAACATTAAAAGTAACGAGTGACAATGTGGGTAAATGCATATATATATTAATCTTACATATATGTGTTTCATTATTGGCATGCTTTTTAATTATTTTAATGTTTTAGATTATTATATAATTAAGTGCATAAGCTGTTAAACTTATCTACCTTTTTACTTTAATGCATAGCGTACGTCCTTTTAAAATGATGTCTTGAATCTAAGCCCAAATGCTGCTTTCCACATTACTTTTTTATATAAACAGTAATGATGGGGTTGAAATAAAAAAAAGGTTTATTATACCTTCAGTCCCTGAACTCTTTAAACTTTTAAATTTTCTTTTTTATTTTTCATTCTCTTGATTGAGGTGAAAATTAAAGTCTATTAGGATACGTTTAGTCAACTGTAATGGAATAGAGCTGTAATTGAATAAAACTGTAATAGAATAGAACTATAATCAGCAATTCAATTGTTTGGGTGAATGAAATGGAATAAAACTGTAATAGTATTATTGTGTTTGGTTGAATAAAATGATGTTGCAATAGCATAAGGAAAAAAACTGAAATGACCAGAATACCCTTAGCAGATTTTTTTTAGGTAGATGATTATTGTTATTGTTATTAAATTTTAATAAGATTATTATTAAAAATAATTTAATAAAAATAAATAATTTAATCATATTTTAATAAAAAGTTATTAAATAAAATTTAATAATAGTATTTTTATTATTTAATTATTGTTAAATGTTTATATAAATATAATTTAATTAATATAATTCATAAAAAATAATAAAAATAAAATATCTAGAAATTTGTAATATTATAATTAAATATAATAATTTAGTAGCATATATTATAAATATATCTAATAGTATAATTAATATAATATTTATACCCAGCCCAAGGCTAGATTGTCTCCCAAAGCTAGAAAAAACAAGAACTTTCCAGACTAATCTCAGAATTGTTGACACTTGAGAACAACAAAATCAGGGGAAGAAACGACCATCAGATTCATTTTTGAGCATCAACTTCATCTCTTTCTTTTCTCTGGTCATCTCTCTCTCTCTCTCTCTCGGGTATCTTTCTTTCCAAAGCTTTATCTCCACCTCCTCTTTAAAGTGATCATCCAAAGCTTTATCTTCACCTCCTCTTTCAATTCTTTTGGTTAGTTTGTCCTAAAAGCCCACCAAAACATATAGATCAATACATGCAAATCTCTCTTCTATTAATCTCCCGCCGTCCATCACAATTTTTTTTTCTGATTTGGGTTGTTAATTTTGTTTTCTAAATTTCATTACTGGGTTTTAAGTCTAATTTGCATTTTTAGTGCAAAGATTTTGGATTGTTTAGTTTTGTTGATGCTATGGAGGAGACCTTGTGTTGATGTTGTGAAAACAACATTGGTGGATGAAATCAAAGTTGAGAAAGCATTGAATCGAAGTTTGTTTAACGATTGGGTTCCAATTTATATTTCTTCTTGATTTTTCTTCCATAGATATAATTCATCCATAAAATTGTGGTTAATATGATGTTTTCAGTTTGGGGTATTTTTGGGAAAAAAATTGGTGGCTATTCGGTGAAAGGCTGGAATGAGGCCATAATACTATACAATCGTTTCACTCATTCAGTCAAACCAATCAATGGAGTAGGACTGTTGTGTTGAATAAGATAGGAATGGAATAGCCATTCATGCCAACCAAACGTACTGTTATTGAATCTCCATTACATTGGAATATGTGTTGTTTATCTCCACCACATAGAGATCTCGCTATGTTAGATCTCGCTATGTTAACCTCGCATATGATCTCGCCATGTCAACCTCACAGATGATCTTGCCAAGCATTGTATAACTACAAACATGTGGGCTATACGCAACCTACGTGTGATCTTATGTGCTCCACACTTATCCCACAAAACTCGGGACTATATAAGCTACCCTTATGTTCCAAATGAGAGAGGGCTGTTCTCTCAACACTAGCATAATAGGAAAGAAGAGAGCTTCTCTCCTCTTGGAAGACCATCACAAGCTTCCATACCCGTCAACATCTTCAACCATCATCCACCTATACGGCTCTCAACCTCTAGGTGAACCATCAACAATATTGTGATATTTTAATATTCAAATGTTTGAGTTAAGAAAATAAAGTTTAATGGATAACCCATTTAAATTTAGCAAAAGTTAATAACAATTAATGTTGTTAAATGAATTTTAATTTTCAAACAAGTAAAAGGACTAATTTTCAAAATTTTGAAAGAGTAGATGACCGAAGGCATAATTAGACCTAGAATCAATTAATTGTGTTGTTCATTAATAATATATACAGAATTAGAGTATATGAATATGAATAAATCTGTTTTTTGTTTTAAGAATATATGAATTATTTATACATATAATAAAATTATATTTAGGATAGAATTTTTTTTGTCAATTAATAAAATATTGAGTGTAGTAATAAAGTAGATTAAATTTCTAATGACAAATACAAAGTTCAAATTTTAAAGACTACATTATTAAGAGGATCAATTACGGATCTTGAAAATAAACCATAAAACAGAGAATATTAAAATAATATATTTTTATAATTAAATTTGAATAAAAAACTTATTCCAAGTTTTGCTGAATATGGATGGAACTACCAAAATAAATACTAAAATATGGTAATAAATTGATTTAAATTAGATAAAAAAATTGTAACAAAATTAGAGTCATTATATTTAATTAAAATTTAATAATAGTGATAAGCTTTGTAGCTTTTCAAAAGAGGTTGAAGTATTTCATAGAGAAAACTATAGATGTTAGATAATTCCATTGATTTAATTGGGCTGATTTGGCATTCACCAAAATGATTGCTGAACTTCCCCTTACCTTGCATTAAAAAAACAAAAGCAAAACATATTATTGTCATTATTTACAAGAAAACCAAACCTATAATTTTTAGATAATCATATTTATATTATCTTTCATAACTATTGATTAAATTGGTAATAGTCAATGTTTGGTTTTGTTAATGTGTCTTAATTATTTTTTATAAATTATATTGATTCAATGTATTACAAACAGAATGAAGTCATTTTGAATAATTAAAAAAAAAAGGAATTTTATGAGTTAATAAAAGAAGAATAATAATATGATATTAAAAGTAAATAACATAAAAGTGTGAAAAATGGTTATTATTTGATTTTTAAGAATATTAAATATAAAATATATATTGGAATTAAATAAAAATTATATTTTGAAATTTAAATTTGTTTATTTTATAGTGAAATTAAGATAAAAAAATTTGAAGGCTTAATTTAAATCCACATTTTTTGACCTCATTATTGTCTTATTATTATTTTCTTTTATTTCAAATATATATATTTATTTCCCAAACTAAGACATTTTAAAATTATTTACCAAAATATATTTTTTATAGGTGTAAAAGTTAATGTAAAATTTAAATCCAATGATTTCCGAGTCCCTTGGGATTAGGGAGAACTTTTTATTTTTGTTTCTTTTAGGATCACCTTTATGAATGTAGGGAGGAAAAAAGGGAAGAAAATTTCGACTAACAAAATTGACCTCGCCACCATAGCTATCAATGTCACATTAGGTTTTGTAATATCTAGGGGTTCTACATCTTTTTCTTTTTTTCTAATTTAAATGAATTGAAGTTTGTGTATATTCTTAACTTGTCAAGGTGATCAACAGGGGTGAAGGGAGGTGGTAATGATAGGAGCCCTAGCCCTCTAAAATAAAAAATTGCTGGCTTAATTTTGTAAAATTCATAAAAGATTAAGGTAATATTTGGTAAAATTATAGCTTGCTCTCAAAAAAATGTTAAATTTTTTATTTAGTCCCTTTTGAAAACTATAAAATCATAAGTCAATACAATGAATGGAATTGCATTTTAACTCTCATAAAAATATATATCTTAGATCTCAAACCTTAAAAAAAGTTGTAACTTTACGCTTGCTGATCAATGGATCATATTCCTTGGGTTCTAGATGTTTGGGATTAGGACAATTGAAGTTCAATTAATCCTCTCAATAGAATCTTCTCTATTCAGAATAGATGAGCGATACCTCCTCACCTCGTAACCCACCACATGCCAAAACTTATGATAAAACAATGTCAGAAAGCCATCATACTCGAAAGCTTTAGTAGGGTCAATATCTTTAAAGGCCCGTTATCTCGTCTTGCTTAAAAGTCTCCTCTAACATTTGATTCATCTCCCTCGTTATACTTCGCTCCACTCCCGCTAATATACTAGACGAATCACCCTTCCAAGGCGATGTAAACAAGTCTTGAAAATAAATAACAACAATTTCTCCCAAGTGGTCCTCATTCTCCACCCATTGGCCATTATCATCCTCCAACCCCCATATCCTATTGTTCTGCATTCTTTTAGAGGCAAACCGATGAATAAACCTGATATTCCTATCACCATACTTGAGCCAATTCGTTCGTGCTCTCTGCTCCTAATACATCTCTTTATTCGCCTTCAGACTCAAATCAAGTTTTACCTCCATTATCTCTTCCAAAGCGGCGTCATCTGGTTCCAATGCATTCAACCTGTCCAACTATCTCTCAACATCCGCCCTCACTGCTTCCTATTCTTTTTTAATTCAAAACTCCATAAAGTCAAACCCTGCCCCAATTGAAACAATCGATTAGGATTAGAACTCGAACTACATTCCCAAAGTCGGCGAACTTCATTCTCACATGAATTCTCCAAAATCCAAGCTGACTCAAACCGAAATTGTCTCCTTCGTGGGATTTGATCACCACAATCTCCTGTGTTTATCATAACCGAGAAATGATCTGAGAAACAATGAGGGAGATGACTCACTGAATATTGCGGAAACAAGTCCCACCACGCTATAGTAGCAATGCCACGATCCAAATGTTCCCTAATGTTATTATTGGCCAACCTACCTCGTTACCATGTAAACCATGGCTCATGAAAACTCAAATCGAAGTATAATTTAAATATGACATAAGAGTATAAATTTTAAAAAATTAAATATAAAAATAAGATTATTCAAATATAGAATTTTTTAAATATATATTTATATCTATACCTATACATGGATTTTAGAAATCAAAGTCCATTCTATATAATTTGAATGGTACTAAAAATTTGTAAATTTTAATTCCTGTCTTTTTTAATAGTTTAATATTTCAAATAATAAAATGAATTATTGAATTAAGAAGTTGAGAATCTACACAAACCTTGACGAGTGTCCAAATGTATTTAAATTAAAAATTATTTCATTAAATTTTTTGTTAACATTTAATAATATTATTTTTAAAAAATAATGACACGAAAGTCCTTAAAGGTCATCCAAAGTTTAATGTAGTTACTGTGTAATTAAATAATGAAAGTAATTTTAAAATATAAGAAATCAAAATAATTTCTGGACATAAGAAATACGAATCATTGATATCTTATTTTAAAATTTTTTAAATTTCAACAAATTAGAGGAAAACGGTTGAGAATAGTTATTTTATACATTCCTTGTTTAACTCCTAGGTAGGGATAATTGCAAGAGAGGGAAGGATGTTCAACTTTGGGGTGGACGAAACAGTTGGATCTGCACTAACTCTACACTGTTGAACCATATTGCTTCGGCGTCCAAGTTCAAATCTACCTGGATCAAAATAAGTCTCTTAGATCTCTTGATACCAACAGAACCTCAGATTTCCTTAGTACAACACTTTCCATACAGGGAGGAGATGACAAACTAGTGTGGAAAGCCGACCACAATGGGGTCTTTACGCTTAAAAATGCTTATTCCTTTCTTTTCCAGAGGAGCTCCTCCATCACTCTCCCTCAATCTCAGCAAATTGCCTAGGTTTATCTTTGGCAACTTAAAATTCCTTTCAAAATCATCGTTTTCCTGTGGAAGATTTGTAATAATTGCCTCCCCACTAAAGACCTCCTCTCGAGATGCCTCTCTACTAATGATAATCTCTGTCCTCTATGCAAAGAAGATAAGGAAACCCCTGAGCATCTCTTCTTAAATTGTAGTTTTGCTTGGGCAGTTTGGTTTGGTTCCCCTCTCACACTCCGATCCAACTCTCTTACCAACACATCCATCTCCAGCTGGATTCTACAACGGCTCCAAGGAAATTGTATCAACTCTCAAGATTCAAGAAACTTCTACACTACTTCAGCTTGTACCCTTTGGATTATATGGAAATCGAGAATGAACGCATATTCGAGGATCTAATCCATGTCCTATAGGTGCTCTTATAAGAATTTCTGATCTCTGCCATTCGATTCTTAGCATATTTTTCAGACCATTCAATGAAGGACTCAACCTTCTCTCAGCTTTGGTGATCACTTCTCCCAATGATATCTATTGTTAAGCATTATTAAAAATTGACAAAATGATATGATTGTAGGAGCAGCCATTGTTCAGAACTCAAATGGATTCCAATTGTTGTCCATTCGAAGCTTCAAGTTTGCTAGCAAACTTCAGGCTAGAATTCTTATCTTATGCACTATTCTTTTGTCCCTTAGGTATCACAAGATTTCTTCTTGTAGATTGCTGGATAGAGGCAAAAAATAGAGGGTGAAAACTTCAACCAGCTCAGAACCTCCTGCAATTTGTTACCATTGGTCAGAAACTAGAGGACAACCACAAAGAAGAGAAACAGTGAAATGAGCAACATGTTTTTCAAAAGCTTTCATTAGTTTCTCTTAGCCATTAATGTTTTTCATTAATGATGTACCAAAGAAATAAAACAATAAACTTTTCTTTTGTTTTTGCACGAAATGATGCCACATGTTTACAATTAAAAAAGTTCGAAAAAACTTTGAAGAATTATTTGCTGTTTTATCCCTTTTTAAAAATCATTAAATATTTTATATTAAAAAAACTATTATTATTAACCTTTATTTTAGACCAATGGGCTCCAAATTTATATTACCGCTGATGGTGATTTAATTGTTTTTATTTAGGGAATAGTGGTTCTTTTATTTTTGGTGCTTTGTTAATGAGTTTTTTTATCACTACCACTTTCTATGATTGAAATGTTCTTTTGATGTTTTGTTTTCATGGTTTTATGATGGCATTGGATACATGACAATGGAAAAACTTGTGAAATCAGATTGTATATACCTTCTAATGAACTTAAGTGACAAGCTCATTTATTTCTGGGCAGAGATTAAGGGTGGAAGAAATGGACCGACCAGGAAAGTGGAATAATAGCTAATATATATAGAAAAATGAATCATAATTACATTATCTCAGATAAAATTGCATCAGATAATTAGTAAACCTAAAGGGTCATGAATATCAGAATGCAAATTTCAAATCTGAAAGATCATCCATTGGTATTTCTAAACCTATGGAATCATGGTCTTGCAAGCCATCCTCATCAAAGTTTAGCCAGGAACTCAGATCTTGAGGACCAAGCTCATTTGGAACACCCAATTCTTCCATTGTATCCAACTCGTTTAGTTGCAAGTTCCCAAAATCCATGGGTTCCTCTACTTTAGTTGAACTCCCGTGATTCTTACCTGGAGATGATGCCCTTCTATTTCTGGAACTTGATAAATTATTATTCTTTTGCTTGGCTTTTGCTTTCATCTTCCGCTCATCTCTGCTTTCACTTCTCTTTCCGTTTGCTCCTCCAACTTTGCCATCAAGTGTTGATGTTATCCTAGAAGATGCACTACCAACAACCTCATCAATAAGTACTTCCCTCTTCCTCCCTTTGTTGTGAATGCCTGGATGAGCATCCGAAGTATCAAACCTCTCAAAAGTACTCGAAACAGCACCTGAGGCAGAGGTGAAATCAACATGAATAAGCTGCTCAACAGTTATACGGGACATGTATCATATTCCCCCGCTCAAAGAGCTTCTCTATATCATTCAATAAGTAATCAAGACATGATACATTTCTTTTTCTTTCTTATAGAGAGAAAATGCAATATCAGAAAAGAAAGAATTTTCGATTGCATAATACCTGAGCCCCTGGCTTCTGCTTGATGGTTGGAAGTTTCATTACAAATATTACTAGCAGTTCCAGAGCCAATACAATCAACAGACTTCGCTTCATTGCTGCATGGCAGTACAGAAAACATGACATCTTGCAATGCAGGTTCGCTAAAGCAACTAGTGCCCGTCTGTTCAAAATTTTGACACTTATCTAGAGTTCGCTTGACAAAAGCCAATGCAACTTGTTTTGAAACCTTGCGAACTGCACTTTTTGATGAATTACTCCTACGACATGCCTGCATAAATTGTTTGTAGGAACTCAAATCAATTATAATAAACACCTTGCTCCAAAATGCTTCAGATATAAACAATACACCATTCAACACCATACTACGAGATATTATAACCATTCCTCATGTAAATCAACAATAAAGCATGTCAAAAGGCCTGTATCAGTAAAATTCACCAATAAATTGCCATTACCAGACTAATAATGCATTGGCTACATAGCAAGGAAAAGTTCAAGATTATCAACCAAAAAGATGTTTCACAGTTTTCCCTCCATATTGTTAGTTGATAAAAAATGACAAACTGTTACCAACTTGTTAACAATTCTCACATGTAACCATTCTCACACCCGTAATTATCACAGAGAAACTTGTAAAATCTAGAATTCAGGATATAAAAAAGTAATCATATGGAAGGATGAATGGCAAACAATTAAGCCTCAAAAGCTCCAAGTTAATAATCAGAAACAACAATTGCACAATGGATCACAGAAGTACCAAACGTCTTCTGTAAGCAATCTCAATTAATTGGTCCATTGCAACGTGCTCAATGTTCCTGCAAAGCAGACCACATTACTTTAGATGGAGCACAATTTATGAAGTTTATTTATAACAAGATCAGCTGTTTATCCCACCTTCTTTCTACATCTCTCCCATTATCAATAGCTTTATCAATATTCCCCAACTTTTTCTTCTTCTTCTGAATCTGTGAATTAATAGCCGAAAGAAAAAAGATTCAGATATGCAGTAAAAATTCAATTTAAAAGCAAAAGGTAAATAAATAAAATTTTAATATGTTATTTAACGAGTTTCATTTTAGCACATAAAGAAGTAGTTTTGGGTAAATAAATAGCAACAGGATGATGTCCTTAAATGATCAAAATTTGAGATATTTGTGAAAACCAATAACAGTAATGAACAGCAACCTGCTGATAGAGACAATCATTAAGTTCAAAAACATTTTGATTTATAGCTTCCTCTCCCTCTGCCAAATCAGGCTGCAAAAAAGACAAAAAAAAAAACGCACTAATCATGTAAGATAGTGGCACAAAACATTTGACATCCAAGATACACATACCTGGAACTGAAGAAATTTTTTTAAAATTAATCAATTCAATGTTAGCATAAAAGAAAACTCACCAAAGAATCTGGATAAAGACCGATACTATTCAACTCCAGCAAAAGCTTGTCATCCATACCCATCAACTGATACTGAGAGTCAAGAGGACTGTCAGAAACATTTATTTCTTTATGTTGGAGCTGACCCAGGTCAGTTGAACAGATTTCGCTCACTGGCCCCGTATCCAAGTGTGAAAAGTCATCATCTCCCAACCACCTTTCACTGCTATGTAATGAATTAGACATGCTGCCATTCCTAAATGTATTTGAGGCAACACTTACATCACCAGACAGCCTATCTAACAGAGAGTTCCTCTGACACTGAAAATCTGCATTTGACTCAACTTCAGATTCCATTTTGTCTCTATCTCTGAATTCAACATCCATCAGGTTGCATGAACCACAATGGGAATCATCACTTGCATAGTGAAGGGACATGTTCTTTGCTTCAATGCGGTGGTAAAGTTCGTCACTATCATCTTCCTCAATCAAAGCAGAAAGTACTCTTTGATATAAAGGAGTAACCTTGTCAAACTTTTTTATATCAAATCTTTCACAGGCAGTATTAGTTTTGGCCATTTCTTCAACAGAATTAGGTGCATCTTTCTGCACAATACCCTGAGGAATGAAAGGAGTTCTTATCAATATTAGCCAACAAAGTTTGATTTAATTTCCAGTTACACTTTCCTTGTTTATAGCTGATTAAATAGATTTGGTTTTAGGGAGAGAAACATAAGATGATGAAGTTTACCAAAACATTAAATCCATCTCCAAAAATTTGAGACAAACTTTCGTCAAGTTCTTCTGCCAAACTTAGCTGATGCAACATCAAAATATCAGATAAGGAAACTGTGATGAACTAAACCCAAAAGTGTCAATGAACCATAAATACGTTAGTCACCATGTAGTACTAGTACCTGTTGCCTGAGGTAAGATGTGTCCTCTGAGCTCACTGAACTAAAAATAGATCCCATTTTCTTCCAAAAAGGACCAGAACAAGCCAGACCTACAGAAACGAGAAACAGATAGCAATTTATACCCCTATAAATGCTCAATTCACAAAAGGTATTTGATTTTCTTTAGGGGGTTCGGGGGACAGGGGTGGGTAAGGTGGGGTTATCATTGGAAGAGATGCATACTGCTAGAATTCCGTGCAGAAGTGGCAGCTGCAAATAGTTCATCACGATCATCCTCATCAGATTCACCTGAAAATGGAATCCCAAATACACCAGTCACTTTCAGGGATTTTCAACCACATTTCAGCAAGTCTGGCTGTTACAAAGGATGCAGGGACATGCACACAGATGTGTGATAGAACAATTCCTTCCACTATTAAAAAACTAAACAACAAAACATCTCCACTAAAAGAAAAATTAAACCCATGCAAGAACACATATAACTTGTTGATAAGAAAAATATTTGTCAAAATGATTACGTCATGTTGCACAGATGAGGTATTACAGTCATGATTGATGTGTTAAGATTGGTAAGAGCCATGCAAAATGAATAGATTTCCATCAAAGAGCTATTATAGTGGTGCAATAAACTCAATACTCTTTTATTTTTGAAATATTTGCAGCAAAGTCTCATTGGCCAAAAAGTAGTTAAAACACCTGTGAAATCTGAAGAAACATTGTTTAGCATCGACCCAACACGTGAGGCCTTGCGATCTTTGAGCTTCTTGGAAGGTGGACGACCTGTTTTACTGAACCAAAGAATTTATGACTCATTCATCAGACTTCCACAACACAAACAAACAACTTAATACTAAAGAGCAAGATAGGAACCTTCTATTTTTATCAGAAGCAGATCTTGCGTTTTGAATTAGCTTGGTGGTTGTCAGATTGTTCAATTTCTCCCTCATAGGATGTACACCTGGCTTTGTCAAGGGTGGTGCACTGCTTCCATTCCTTCCTTGTCTTCGGACTCCATCTCCAATTTCATTTGTATTTTTATTCTTCCTTGTGGGCAATAAGAAAGGCCCAGCTTTTTGAGATGCAGCCAAAGAAACCTCACAACTATCAATTCCTTTCTCTTTTGATTTGTTATCTCCAGCCTCTGATTCTTCACTCCCAGATAACCCAAAAGGAGAAGAAACATTCTCAGGTTCCCGCTTAACTTTTGGAGTAACATTATCTACACTGCTTCCAAGCAGTGATCCACCGGTTCCAATAGATACCCTAGCACTAAAATCAGGTGTTGAAATGCCTTGAGATGAAATCTGAGGTTCAGCATTAGAGACAGGGGACACTAAATTTGCTCTTCTTGTTCGTGAGATTTTATGTGGTCTCTGACCACCCCACTGGGATATAGCATGTGATGAACCTGTAGACATTGGACGTTTTTTATTGCTTGCAACACCCAAAGCTTGGACCTTATTTAAATTTGGCTGTTCCCCCCAACCCTGCAAAGCTCCTGATGACAGGTTAACTTTAGAAGATGAGTCTAACACCATGATAGACCCAGTTCTTGGTGCCCTTGAAACCTTTGCTTTTAGCATTGTACTCGAGCCACTTGATTGATTTTCCTCCTGGAGACTTACCCTGATGAACAGAGCAATTAAACAAATCAACAATCAAAGAGAAGAAAGTCATACATGGTAGATATTAAATGCAAATTTTGATGGATATTAACAATATGAGATTCCTACCCACACTACAGATTCCTAAAACTAAAATAGTGAACGAACATACTTATTATTTGTTTTTATTACAACCCTCTGCTCTAACATAGCTGCACGATCACGTGGAATTGATGTACTCTCCAATTCATTCCTGAGCACTGTATTGGCATTTGAACCAGAAGCTTCAAATGAACCATCTGACCTGTTAATTCCGCTAACTCCAGGGGAAGATTTTGATCTGTACACATAAAAGAATGAACAAGCTGAGAGTGGTTTTAAGACCCATACATAACATATTTGAAAAACAGAAAAAAGATGGATGAGCATAATTTGTATCTTATAAACATAGAGTCTAAATTTGAAAATCACTTCCTCAAGCATTCAAAAACGCGACAACAGCAAACAAGCGGTCACAATCTGTATTCTATATTAGAAATTAAGAAATAAAAACAGGTAAAATAGAAACACCAAGTTATTTATGATTGACAATCCCAAAAAAAGGGTATGAAGATTTGTCAATCCAAAATATGATGAATTCTTGAGCCAGGAAATTTGTATGGTTGGCCATCACAACACTACATGCTAAGCAATTTTATCTGAAAACCTCAATAGATCTTTTATATGCTAAACAAAATTATGAAGTTCCACACTATGAATAATGACAGCAACAATAAAGTCTATAAGCAATAAAATAGTAAAACAGAATATTTCTTCTGCAATTACTATAACACTGACAGTTTGATCTATAACCATGAAAGCACATCCGTAGACAGTCACAAAAGCCAGTTTTTTGTCATCAGCAATATATCCATAATTAGATAAGAGATCTAGCTCAAGCCTAAGCCAAATTATATCAACAACTAGGAAGCAAGTTCAGCCAACAATCACCTGAAACCCAGTGTATCACATGACCGCAACTTTGATTCAGAACTCAGCTTCAGTTGCATAGCACGTTTTATGTCTCGACCAGCATTGGCAACTCTATTTCCTACAGCTGCAACAGACCGTTTCCTTTTCATCTTTGTCTCCCATCCATCACCTGGCAGTCTGCGGATCTTTTCTTCAATTTGTGCAGAACCCCCATTAACAGCTGGAAGCAAATCACCATCCTGTTCTATCGTCCCCTGCTGCCTTGGATTCACAGCAGTCCTGTTATCAGCCTGCTCTCATGAAAAAGAAAATGAAGAGAAAACGAGGGAAATACAATTAATGAAGCAAAAGCCAAAAATTAAGAGAAATAAAAAGGATCAAGTCAAACCATGTGTTATGTTTCTGGCCTATTCCCTTCTTTTGAAAAATAAAATAGCACATTCAACCATGGTTACAACCAAAAGAAGGTGATTGAAAGGCAACAAAAAACTTTGCTCAATGTTGAAGAAAAATCAGCTGGTTTTTCTTTGTTCAAGAATGTATGCCAAGAAAGGTTAAAGCAAAATATATTTCAGCAATCACAGTGAAATACAAACCCGTAAATCGGAAAATGACGTGCGAACACGCTTGTTGAGCCCCACAACCTTTGGCCTATCCTCCAATCTTTGAGTCACTATTTCATGAGTGTTTCTATGGATCTGGCTTCCCATCTTTGCAATGCTTGCTCCACTAGTTCTCTCACTCGAAATATCACTTCGTTGCAGCTTCTTTGAGCCTAAAGCTTCTTTATACCTTTCCAATTTAGAAATTGACTCACGTAATTTTTTCACTCTTTCCCTGATAGAAAGACAAAGCAGATTCAATAACCAAACAATGTCAAGTGTCCACAACTCATAAATATCAGGAATCATAACAGTGATAAAGTATGCACAATGTACAAGCGCAGAAAAGAAAACTGTGAGAAGAAGCACTACAATTGATGGCAGGTTCCTTTTGTACACCTGAGAGAAATACTCAAGTGCCAAAGACCCGTGAATATGTGATGTCTACATTGGAAAGAAAACATAGTGTGC
This sequence comes from Gossypium australe, assembly GCA_005393395.2. Taxonomy (NCBI): domain Eukaryota; kingdom Viridiplantae; phylum Streptophyta; class Magnoliopsida; order Malvales; family Malvaceae; genus Gossypium; species Gossypium australe. The sequence goes on from CM016622.1 coordinate 24,891,818, forward strand.
ATATGCACCATGTGACAGAAAAGAAAGGGATTATACCTGGCCTTTCTTGAGGCATCTTGAACACTTTCCTTAAAATTCTTAAGCTCCTCTGTTGCCACGGGAGGGGAAAGTTTGGAGTGTGAAACTCCGAAAGAGTGATCCTCTGAAGTACTACTGCGAAGTGGAATACCCAGAACCCGGCTTAATTCTCCAGACCGTGTATATTTCTGACTCCCCAATGTAATTGGCTCCAAAGGCAAACACTGTGGCAATGGTGGAATATCCGAGGGCAATCCAGCACTCCCTCGGCCTAAATTATTCCCAGAACTAGACATTTTTTCCCTCTATGTGATCTCCTGACTTTGAACTTCCAAGTCTGCTCGAATGAACTGAAGACTATTATCCACAAAAGCCAAGTAACTCATTCTTTTATCCCCTTACGTACTGTTTAGTTCTTGCCTTTTGCTTTAGAGTTTGAAGGCTTGAAAATTAGAAGTTATGACTACTTTTAAACAGACCAATTAAGTTAAATGTAGTGTTGCACTTTATTTCTTCGATCATTCTTAATCTTGCTTTTTGGCAACATTTTAAGAAGCAAAGCAACAAGCAAACAGAACCTAAGCAAAATGTATCAACAATTCTTTTGAACATAAAATTAAACTTAACTTCATATGGAAAAACATATATAAAACATGATCTTTTTTATATACAACGTAAAACCCTAACTATTTCATCCCCCCCCCCATATATGCTAATTTTTTTCAACGAATAAAGCAGTAAACTTTAATTAATTTACGCCATATATAAAAATCCCCATTTAAGTTCAAGTAAATCAGCAAAAAGAAAAACGACCATCTAAAACCCAAAAAAAAAAATTCAAAGAACTTCAAGAAAATGAAATCCGTTTATGATCATAACGAAAGACAAAAGAGAAAACTCAATACTTACCTTTGAAACAAAATTACAAATAAAAGAGCGAATTTTTTTTGACATTAAGGAAAAAGAAAAGGAAATTAGAGTTTTGAAAGATTCAATTACCTTAGAATCAACGAAGCAAATCGCAGATCAAAATCAGGAAAAGAATTAGGGAAAAAAGATCATAAAAAAAAAAAAAAAGAAAGAAAAGCGGGAGAGATTATTATTATGTTAACGATAATGTGTAAAATATAAAAGTATAAAATTTCCTTTAGCGTAGACTAATAGATTATTGTTATTGAGTAAATTGCACTTTGACCTTTCTAATTTTATAAAATTTACAATTCGCACCTTGATTCTATTTTCTTGTTTAAAAAATATAATTTTGTTTTTGTAATCAAAATTAAAATAAATGATTGTTTTTTGGTTCACTTGAGAATTATTTTTCAAGAAAGTTTCATTTCAAGTAATTGATATTTCTATTATTTTCTTTTACCCCTTTTTTTTTATTATACATTTTCATGTATATTTTAAACCAATATAGAATATTGTTATTTGTTATTCATATAAATTAAAATGCTTATTTATGGAAAAATGGAGATGAGAGGAGAAGATGATAGTTCGCACGATTTTGAGCATGTTAAAAGGCATTAGAGATGGAATTACCAACTTAGTGTGTTGTATTCCAGAATGAAAGAGAGTAGTAGAAAATACATAAGGTCTTTCCAAGGTTAGGGATGAGTATTTATACGTGAGTGTAACGACCTCAAAACTATGGATATTGGAAAATGAGTTATCGGGTCTCCATTTTTAGTAAACGGACTCATAAAATATTTATTAAAAATATTTACGAAGTTAGTTGTGTGCTTAATAAGGTTTTATTTAGGTGAATTTGATTTAATTAGAAGTATTTAGAAAAAAGGATTAGATTGAAAAAGGTACAAAAGTTTAATTATAGATTAAAAGAAAGTATAAAGGATTAAAAAGACAATTATGCCATTTTTAAATGTTGAGGCTGTTTAAGTATGAAAAAATCCTAGATTTTTTTTAGTTAAAAACGTGTATATAGATAAAGATATAGATATATATTAGATATTAATTATAAAGTATTATTATATTATTATATTTTATTATTATATAAATAGACTAAAGGAAAAAGAATAGAAAGATATAGAAATAGAGAAGCAAACGAAACAGAGAGCAGGGGAAAGAAAGAAAGAAAAAGAAAGAAAAAAGAGAAAAGAAAGAAGAAAAGGGAAAATTGAAAGTTTGAAGCTTGGAATTTTGATTAGTAAGTTAATTTAGTCCTTCTCTTTTAATTTTGATGTTTTATAAGTTTTAGAACAAAGTTTTGATGAATTTAAGTTGAAGTTTTTGAAGTTTTAGAGTTTTTGAATATAGCATATGATGAATAAAATGATGAATTAGTGGTTTAATTGAAAGAATTTGAAGTTAGAATTGGATAAAGGACTTAATTGTAAAATAAGCTATAAGAAAACTGTTTTGGGACAGCAGCAGTAGAGTAACTTTGAAAAATCACTAAAAATTGTAGAAGTGGAATTAGAATCTGAGTGAGATATGAAATTAAAGCTTATTGAGTCTATTTTCATATGAAAGAAACAAGGAAAGAAAAGGAATTCTTTATTTTGAGATATTTAGATTTTTGTAAGACTGGTTCAAAGTGATTTCGAGATCCCCTGTTCTGACTTTGGGAAATCATAAAAAATTAGAGAAAAATGATTAGGGGCTTAAATTTATATGTTTAGAATCCTGAATGAGTCTATTTTCAATAGGAATAAACGAGAACATCATCTGAATTCTTTATGAAGAGATAATTAATTTTTAGTGAAGAAGGGTCAGAACTGCCAGACAGCAGAACAGGGGTGACTTTGATGAATAAACTGTACTAATTGGCTAGGCTAAAAATTCTGAAATTTTATGGGAAGAAGATATGTGAGTCTAGTTTCAGGAAAAATTTACGGTTCTTCATTTGGAGTTCTGTAGCTCTGGAAATAAATAATTTTGTGACTATGACACAAAAGGACAGCTTTGAATAAGTTATGAGTAAAGGATTAAATTGAAATGTGAGCAAAAGTAAGAAAGGATGAAATTATTTTATTATACATGTTTATTTTATTAAATAGTATAGAAAGATTATTTGATTATTTTAACATATAAATGTTATATGTTTATATGAAATTGAAGAAAAAGAAAGGAAGGAGAGGACCGAATTGAAGAAAAAGGAAAAGAGAAGGTTAAGGAGTGAAGGAAGAATAACATATATCATTTCAACATTTTTGCTGTAAGTACTACAAGAATTTTAAATTATTGTTATTTATCTTTTTTGAAATATTTATGTGAATTATTTAAATATATGAGATTCAGCTTTAATGCCCAAGTAGATGAAATTTAGAACTACTGGGATATTAGTGGCATGCAATTAAGGAACTTTAGCGCGCTCTCTGATATTAGCACGTTGGTGCTCTCTGATATTAGCACGTTGGTGCTCTCTGATATTAGCACGTTGGTGCTCTCTGATTATTAGCACATTGGTGCTCTCTGTTCACTTGTGCATCATAATGCACCTCTGTATCTGTTCCGTATATCCGGTGTGTTCTATAAAGTCTACTTTGGGCTAAGAAAGTGAAATGAGAACAAAGTGAATTACTGATGTGTTAAGGTAAGATTTATACCTTACAAAAGATAAGTTAAATTTTATTAAAGCAAGGCATAGTTGAAGAAACTTATATGTGAGTCGATATGTAATAATTGAATGAGTTTAAAATATTTTGTTATGATTATTTACTTATTTAATTATTCTTGTGGTGTTTACTAAGCCTTCACCGGCTTAACGCGTTTATTTTAACGCGTAGGTACAATTAGACTAGGAGAGAAGTCCAACTAAAAGATCGCTCATCTCATCACATCCTCAAGGACTACAAAAGTAGGTATTATATTTTGTATTAAAATGGCATGTACATATGTAGTTCAAAGGTGTTACCATGTGATAGGGACTAAAATGTAGATTCTTGAAATTTTATCTATTTTCAGTTATTTGAAGTATTTTGGTATATATGGAATGAATTAATAAACAATAAATATGTTAGCAAAAATGGTTGGTAAGTTAAAATATTATATACAAATGTTTTAATTAAACAGTATCTGGCCATAATTGTTTTGGCACCAAATGTAATAGTCTTATACGGGGTCTGCATGATTGAATCGGGTATAGGGGTATTACAGTGAGGGTGACCCTCCCTTAGCTTTAGGTCTTGACACGTATATGAAGTAGACCTTGTCAAAGTCGATCACTTGGGGAGCACGATAGCCCTCTTGAAATGACTAAGCGAGGTCTCATGTGTGAACCATGGAAAGATGGACATATCACCTATCCTCGATGAGATAGATCAAAGGAACTCCACGTGTTATGCTTTGACGAAGTGTAACTCTTGGCAAGGTAATGGTTGGCAAAGTTATGCCATGATGAGTGATCTGTCGTAATTTGATACGTCTAATTAGGTGTAATTTGATACGTCAAATTAGGCTCTCTAGAACACTTGATTGTGTTTGTTCTCAAGCAATTTACAAGCCTTTTTTATGCTTTTTGTTGATTTTTAGTTTTTAGTATTAATGATCATTTTTCTTTAACTTTAATCTTTTTTATACCCAAATTGGCAAAATGGTGTCATTAGGAGTCTGATAATGTATTTGAGTTTGTATAGGGAGACAACTATGGCCAAACAGTGAGGAAAACTATATATGGTGTGGATGTTGTGACACTGAGCTTCCATCACCTCAGGAGAGTAAAACTTCAACGAGAAACCAACCTAAAGCTGTCTACCGAGCCTGTAACAGGCCTGATTTTCAATGGTACAGGAAAAAAGATTTCAAAACCCCATTTTCGTAAACCGGGTCCGTTAATATTGATGTGAAATTTTAGTAATAATAGATAGTAAAGGGTCCCTATGGGATGTAATTTAATTCAGTTTTACAACCGAAGCTCAAAATTGAAAGTTAAAGTTATTTTAGTTTTAGAGACTAAATTGAATAAAATATAAAACTTTATGGGTATTTGAAAACAAAATTATATAGGTTCATACATATCATGGCATAACATAAAAATGTTTGGTATTGATGAATTGTTTAAAATAATTGTTTAGATCAAGAATTGAATCGAACCAGAGATAATCAAGGAAAAGTCAAAATTATCGATTAGCCTTGAAGATTCATGTAACACTCTATACCCAGCCTATAAGTTACGACCAAGTCTGAGGGCAACATCAATTGATATTAAAACAAACCAATATTCAACCACTTGAAATTTAACTTTCAAAAATCACATAATTGATCAAACCAAACATAATAGTTCCAACTTTCGAAACGTAATCCAAAATAAACACGTAGTAGCATAAATCATTAAAAACACTAAAATAGTTAAGGAGTATTGACCGAGCTCCTGTCACGCCGCCCCGCCTAAGTCTGTGGGTTACTTATAATCCAAACAAACATACTAAATAAGTTTTTGTAACACCCCTAACCTTTATCGGTCGCCGAAACAAGGTTACGGAGCATTATCAGACTTTTCAAATCAAATACGAACATTTCATATCATTTAACATACATACCAGAAAGTAATCATAGATCACTTATATTGTCCCTTGTATGAGCCCTCGAGGCCTAAAAATACATATTAGAAACAAATCGGGACTAAACCGAAAACTTAGAGAATTTTTCACAAAATTTCAAAATTTTTCCTATGTGCAGGGGACACACGCCCATGTGGCCAGGCCGTGTGGCTCACACGGTCAAGAGACACACCAGTGTCTTATGCTGTGTGGGTATTCGAAGTGGGGAACACAGCCGTGTCCCAGCCCGTGTCCAATTTAGGGTGGTTACTGACTTGGGTCACACGGCCAAGCCACACGCCCGTGTGCTAGGCCGTGTGAAAATACCTGAGCATTCTGTTTCTAAATTTTAAAGATGCAGGGGACACACGACCAAACCACACGCCCGTGTGTTAGGCCATGTGCCACACACGGCTGAGACACACGCCCGTGTATCTGCCCGTGTGGACGAAAATAGGCCATTTCAAGGCCACATTTCTCACCCAATTTGATATCAACCTAAACACAACATTTTAACATATCAATATATCCCAACAAACAATCAAAACAAGTCAAAATCATGTTTTAAACATAACATAACATCATTTATATATACCCAAATACCTAAACTTACCTATTTAATCCATCTAACTAGTCTACTAAAGTTAACCACAAATTGAATACAATAAACCTATATCATTCACATCAACATCACTAATATGTCTCATTTTCAACCCAACATATATGTAAAAGCAAAATTATAATTATTAACATTTACACAAGAAAAATTTTGATTAAATCCAAACAAACCCTATAATTGTCATATAAACCATATCGAACGTTACAAAAACTGGTGGAATAAGCTGGATAGTGTGACTTGATGTGTTGATCCGATCTTCCAACCTCTTGGAAATCTACAAAGACATTAAACAACTCGAGTAAGCTTAATAAAGCTTAGTAAGTTCGATGGGTTAAACATAAATCTTACTGAACCTATAATAACACATCAATTAAATAAATTCATTCAATGTAAACTCCCTGCCAATCACAACTTCAATCGTTGAATACACTTATTTCAGATCAATACCAATAACAAACAATATGTTTTTCAATTTCAATTACATATTCACTTACCAAATCTTCCCAAATCGGTGAACAGCTTATAGATAAGAGTACATCGTTTTTAGAAGCCCGAAGGCTAAACAAAAGCTCATGAGAGCTAAACAGAAACCCATAAGGGTTGAATGGAAGCTCGTAAGAGCTGAACAGAAACCAATAAGGGTTAAACAGAAGCTCAAAAGAGCTGATTTGAAACTCATATGAGTTAAAAAAAAGCTCGTGAGAGCTAAATGGAAAGTAAACACAAAAGTTCTCAACAAATGCTGAACCTCGGTTTACTTGGGTAATTTTCCACATTTTCCTCCAATGCCGTCAATTCACCGAGTGCCAAATATACTTAAATCCCGCGTTCCAATCGTTTCGAACATTCAATTTAAATTCATAACTTTAACAAAATTTCACTTTCAACAATATATATGAATAAATACACAATACCATTCATCAATTCAATATATATATATTTATATATTAAAATTTAACCGTACGAACTTACCTAGATTGAATTGTAATATTTGCAGAAGTTCAAGGACTATTCCGCTAATTTTCCTTTTTCACGAGTATCTACGGGTTCTTTATCTAAAATATAAAATTACTCATACATTAGCATATATTTCAGTTCCAATTCATTTCATAATTAATACCCTTCAATTTTTCAAATTTGCACAATTACCCTAAAATTTTACAACCTTTGTAATTAAATCCCTTAACTAGTTAATCTATCAAATGAACTAGTTTTTCTCAATTAATAATTTATTTAAATATTCTAGGCTATCATACGGCCCTTGATAAAACATAAATTTAATACCTAATACTTTAACTTTTCACAATTTAGTCCTAAAATAAACATTAAACAAAATCACTTTATACAATCATCATATAACATAATTAAAGCTCTAAATCCATGTTTATTAATCTAAAACATCCTATATTCATCAATGTTAACTTCCAAAATTTTCAATAAGATCAAAAACTAAAGCAAGACTTAGTTGGACTTAATTGTAAAAGTCTCAAAAACATAAAAATTACAAGAAAAAGGTAAGAATTGAACTCACATGAAGCAAAATATGAAACTAGCTTATTAATCTCTCTCTTATGGCATTTTTAGACTGAAATTTTGAGATGAAATGTCTAGAAATCTATTTGGCCATTTGTTTTATTTTTAATTTCAACTAAATTACCATTTTACCCTTAATTCATTTTATTTTATTTTATTTTATTTTCTGTTTATGCCGCCTCATGCCTTTATTTTTGGCTTAATTGTTCCTTAAGTCGTCCCTTATTTATTTATCAAGCCATTTAATCACTTATTTCCTATAATTCACAAGTTTTGTACCTTTTTCAATTTAGTCCTTTTTAATTAATTAACTATCGAAACGTTAAAAATTTCTAACGAAACTTTAATAGTACCTTAATGACACTCTGTTAATATTTATAAAAATATTTACGACTCGGTTTATAGAATCGAGGTCTTAATACCTCATTTTCCAAAACCACTTGACCTAATTATTTTTATTAAATACAAATCACTAATTCAAAAATATTTCTATAACCATATTTGACTCATAAATACTAAATAATAAAATTTACAAGCTTACTCGTCGAATTTTGTGGTCTCGAACCACTATTTTCGACACCACCGAAAATCGGGCTGTTACAGTTTTAACTCAATATGTAACTTACATTCGATATTAAACGGTAGTAACACATATATGTTTTCAGTTTCTCATAAATCAATCATTTCTTAGACTTAGATACAGAATCAGAAACAGAGAATATCATATACCATTGCAGAACAATTCAGATACAGATGCAGATTTCTACCTCCAACCGCTACACGCCATCTCCGACCATCCTTACACACCATATAGGGTATCAAGTACCTATCTATCCCTACACACAACATAGTGACTGTATGTCACGTTTTAGAACAATCGTAGCCTAGCTGCTAGACTAGAATGCAATCACTCGCCAGAATCAGAAATATATGTGGCTTACCCACCAGATTTGGCAGATCATTAAACTGCCCACACTTCCTTCTTTATATAATCCCAATCCTGATGCAGATTTAACAAATATCGTATGCAGTCATACAATTTCAAATTGTACTCATGTAATGCTATCATGCTTACTTATCAGATCTCATAACAAACACATATATATATATATCATAACAACAAATTATTTAATGACAAGTTGTCAGATTACAATTTCAATGTCTCGCACATGGCTAAGTACACGCCCGTGTGACTCACAACCCCTCACACAGCCTAGACACACACTCGTGTCCCTGACTCGTATGACCCTGAATCTAAAACAGTGAGTTACACGGCCTGGACACACGCCCGTGTCCCTAGCCCGTGTGCTTCCAATTCGACAACACTGAGTTACACGGCTGTGTGGTGTCGACAGCCATGTTTTTCGGCATTCGAAACTTGTAAAAAAATCAAGTTTTCGTTACACACCTGACACGATCTTGACGTAGAAGCAACCGAGATTAATCCAAAGCCTAAAAGTGACAAACCATGGGCCAATTACGCAATTAATCACAACAAAATGCCAGAATTAAAGTAAACCTGAGTTGCGTCGAAAAGTTCAACGAAACCCCAAACTCAAAAATTCAACCCCTTACATTCGCACAAAACTGAAATCCACAGAACTACAACGTTTAGGAAACATTGTTCTCATGATCTTCGCTTAAGAGAAGATCAAGCGAAAACTTAAACAAGGAATTCAAGAAACTAAGCAAAACCCACCTTGACAAAATGAACAAACAAATACTAATAGAAATTCATATCAAACTTATGCAATTATCTAGAAAATCGAAGACAACGAAGTACGAAGTGTTTCTGTCGTAACAGCAGCAAAAAAATGACACAAATTTAAAAAGAAATAAGGCAATAAAAGAACAAGATGGAAGGGCAAAGAAGGAAAGAAAGAAGAAAAAAATAGGAAGAGAAGAGGGAGGAAACGTAACAGGAAGAGGGAAATTTCAATTAGTTTGTTTAAAACTAACAACCACACTTTACGGAGAAGTAACAAAAATTATTTCATAATTCTATACGCAGAGACTCGAACATTAGACCAAAGGGAAAACAAAAGCTTAACCATTGAACCAGCAAGCTCATTCTTAACACAGATTAATGCAAAAATAAACTAAAGTCGAGAGTTTAAGGATAAGGGTTAAACTAAAATAAACAGTAAAAATTCAAGGAGGCAGACTCGAACCCCTGATCTCAAACACATAAACAAAACACTTAACTATAGATACAAAGACTTAATTATTAACAGGATTTAACAAACAATTGCTCAAAATTTGGGTGTTACAATTCAACTTGTTTGTTGTTTTTACCAAGTAAGTTCATCTAGTATTTGTTTATATAGGTTTTTGTGTATTTGATTTGTAATTATATAAGTGTTTAATTGTGAATTGAAGAAAAATGTGAGAATTGGACTAAATTGTAAAATGTTGATTATAATTGAAAAAGAGGCCCGTGTGAACTTAGCAAATATTAGGATACGACTAGCATGCCAATAGGGTCTTGCACACTTATACAAGATTGATTACAAATATTATTGTGATCCTGCATTTGTTGCGGACTCGAAGATACATATGACACAGGTTTAGTCTGAACTTGTAACCTGATGTTGTTTTGAAGGTTTAACCCGTACATGTAACCTAACATGTATATATATTCAGCTTGGACAAGCAATTAGATGTGTCGTTATAAAGGTTTAGCTTGAACTGGTAACTTGACACGAATATACTTACCTCGAACGAGCAACTGGTGTGACATAAATAACTGTGTATCCGAGTCCGTTTACTGAGGTTTATTAGGAGAAACAATTTATGCAAAATGAGAAATCAAAATGAGATATAATAATCTTGATGTTTATTTGAAAAAAATGTTGAATTGAGCTTTAACCATGTATTGGTACCATGACTTGATATGTATGTGGTTGATTCATTTCTTAATTGCATGAGTTTTGAGATTTTTTGTATAATGACATGAATTAACATGATATATGATTGAGATATCATATGGTTTAATTATATGTTAAACTTACCTTGTTGGTGTTGTGCTTTGCCATGTCTAGCCAACTTCTATGATCTTACTAAGCATTTCATATGTTTACCTAGTTTGTTTTCTCTTTTCCTTGTAGATCATTACCTTGCGGAACATGTCAAGCCGGATCACCCCGAAGCTCACACTATCCTATCACTGAATCGATAAATATTTGATCATTTTGAGTCTAAGGTTGTGGCATGTATATAAGTGTTTTGGTATATATCTAAATGTATAGAAGTCTTTATGAGTTTGATAACTTTTGATGGATTTGGTATATGATGCTTCTCATGTTGTTCATGGTATATGAATTGGTTAATACATGAATTAGCAATGCTTGATGAATATGGGAAGTTGAAACACATATTTGCTTAAGTTTGTCATGTAAGTTAATAGGATGAGGTAAGTAGAATGGCCAATATAATGCTTGGTTGAAATGATAAGTTTGATTTATATGTTTGAGATATGTGTTGGTTTATTTGGTTCAAGTTTAGTGTCTTTAAATCATTAAGGTATATAACATTCATATGTGTATAAAATGGTAAGTTTTAATGCATTATAGCATAGGTAAGATTGGTATTTGAAGAACTAAATTGATTTGTTTGAATGGCATTTGATTGATTGTATAGAAATGGTTAGCTTGGTAATAGGTTGAACTTATATTGAATTGGTTTGATTTGAAATGATTAAATGACTTGTTTTGGTATGTTTTGGTTCAAATGGAATTGATATTTGATGCACAAATTGATAGGTTTCGTTAGAGAGTATAAAATATGTACAAAATAGGTCATTTTTACTAAAAACAAGGGTCACGTTGCGACCTCGGATTTTGGAGGTCGTAACGTTGCCATTAGAGCGAGTGACGTCGTGATGAGCTAAGGCTTGACATCTCAACATGACATACTGAGATGGCGACGTTGTGACGAGCACCAGATGAAGTTGCGACGTTGATCCATACGTTTTAAAAAACTTTACAATTTAGTCATGTTTCGTGCTCGGGCTAACAATTCAGACTCAAAATTGATTGATTATCATGATTTGAATATGATTGGTATTAGATTATATATATAAATGATTGTATGATGTCTAATTAGCTGTAGTTGTTCTGGCAACGAATGTAGCATTCCGTAGCTCAGATTTTTCAATTGGGTTGGACAAGGGATGTTATAGAAACTTTAAAGCTTGGTCCAATGATATTCAATTATGCTAAAGCGAAGAGGGATCACAAGCAGAAATGGTTGATGTTCGTAGACATTAACATAGCAGGTCGAAGAATAAGTGCTTTTGTTGATACATGGGCATCTGTATAAATGATTATATGATGTCTAATTGGCTGTAGTTGCTCTAGCAATGAATGTAGCGTTTCCGTAGCTCAGACCTGATGAACGGGTTAGGCAAGGGGTGTTAAAGAGGCTTTAAAGCTTGGTCCAATGATATTCAATTCTACTAAGGTGAAGAGGGATCACAAGCAGAAATGATTGATGTTCGTAAACATCAACTTAGCAGGCTAAAGAATAAGTGCTTTTATTGATACCAGGGCATTTGATTTGTTCAAATCGGATGAAGCTGCAGGTAAAATTGGTCTCTCAGTTAGCATTTCGACTAAAAAAGATCAATATTTTTAGTTCCAAAGAGGTCTAGCACAATGAATTGAGTTACAAATCGGTTAATGGAAAGGTAAGGAAGACTTTGAAGTAATTCATTTAGATGATTACAATTTTGCTCTTGGCTTGAATTTCCTTGACAAGATTAATGCTTTGTTGGTTCCTTTTGTTGATTACATATGCATCTTGGATACTCATCAATGACAATGCATTGTGTTACTGAGTCGTGATAAGAAAGGTGGAATCAACATATTGCCGACCATTCAACTAGTCGCATATGATCATTGTGGTAAGAAGTGCTACGAAGACCCCCTTGAAAATGCTAGAGGTACAATAAATTAATGGGAAGCTTGTTGAGTTATCAATGGGGCTACCACCTATGATAGAGGTGGGTTGTACATCAAACTTAGGAGAAAAGTAGTGATGCAAATTGAATAGTTGAACAAAGTAAATGCTATGAACAAGGTACATCTCAAACACTTATCTAGTGTTTTACAAAACCAAAGTTGACGACAATAATCAAAGTTATCCTGATATTCAATGTGGGAGTGCCAAAACCTAAGACCACATGGTTTACCATACTTAAGTTCTAATCCCGTGACACACGCACCCACTTAAACTACTACATAGATACAATCTACGAATCGATCTCATGACCGTGAGAATATGATGAACGCCTATCAATTGTTAGATTTATGGGTAGTTATAAAAAGAAAAAGGAGTTAGAAAGATGAAAAGATATCCTTAACAAAATATTTACAATATTTTATTCATTTATAAATCTTTGAATTTGATACGAGTAACTACTAATTTGACGTTGAGGGATTACTACACAACCAATTTACTCTTTGCCTTATTAAATCGAGTCGAATCAAGTTAATCAAGTTCATGAATCCTATTTTAACAACTGAACTCATTTAAAATTTTTCGAATCAAATCAAAAAATTTCAAGTTAAATTGAGTTAACAAATACTATTATTTATACTCAATATTGCATTTACATAAACTGATTCGACTATATAACTACATAAATAAAGCTGATGAATAAACATTTATTAAAACGACGTAATTTATTTTTTAACTTTGTAGTTCATTTATTTATCGAATTCTTAAATTATGTAATTCATATTCAATTCAAAAACTCGATCTATTTAATTCGGAGTTTAAATTTTTTATCAACTCACTAACCACAATTGCCCCTTAAAGAAACATTTAATTTACTATTTTTTTAAAGTTTCATCACCAACAAACAACTAAAATTTAAGAATTATTTTTATAAATTCTTTAATACGAAAACATATGACGAAATATTTATCGAGTAAAGCCGAAAGAAACAATACACTGAATATATATGTATTTTTAAAATAAATTGGGTTTCTAAGATGTCAATAAAATGCAAAGATAAAAGGGAAAAGCTAATTAAAATCAGTCTGTGACCTGGGGTTGTTCACAGTGATGGTCATCAATGCAGTATCAAAGTTTAAGATACAATTAATTTAATTTAAGTACTTATTATTACACACTCATATATATGCACATGATCCTTTCAATAAAAAAGAAAAAGTGACTAATATAATAATTTGGACATATCCTTAATTATTATTTAGATATGGCTAAACTGATGAAGCTAAGCTATTGTGATTTTATGTATTCTCTATGATCACTTTCACCATCCCAAGCTCACTGTCCTCCTCAATGTCCTCATCTTATCAACAACCTTTCTTTGTGCTGGTAATTTGGATTGTTTTCTTTTCAGAACCTGTTCATGTTTTCACCATATATACAAACAAATAAGCATCTTAATGGATTATGGATAGAAACAATTATGTTATAAATTTATTAAAAATTAAATATAATTTTAATTAAAATGGTAACATTTAAAAGATAAACAATAAGATGTTGACTTTAAATCTGTATATATTTTCCTAGATTTATCATATAAACATCCTTAAAATAAAGAGACAAACACCTTAACTGAGATCAGTTGTCAAAAGCATTGTATATTGTATAAATATATATATATATTTGCAAGAGACTTAACCTTTTAATACTTGCCAAACTGTGACACCTATTAAAAGGCTAAAAGTACCAATTAAAAAGCTGAAAGTAGTAATTACTAGTGTACTTACTAAAGTGCCAAAGGTGACTACCAACTAGAGGAATAAAAGTAATACTTACAATCAAGCCAAGCCTAAACTCAATTAAACTTATTTACCAGGTTTTGAATTCGAACTCATTTCAAAGTTGAGCTCGACTCAATAATTATCCTTAGGCAATAACCTAATGCAATAATATAAAAATATAAAAAACTCAATAAGACTCCTTGAATTCGGCTCATTCAAAAAACACCAGCGTCACAACTCAAGTGGTTATTTATCAAAGTTAGAGAGTTACCTCTTGCTTTCGCTTTTGCTCGTTTTCCTCCTGCTCAAATTTAAAACCCAGAAACAATGGTAGTTATTGACCATTTGTATATACAAACACAAAAGTAATTTCAACTTTTACAGAAGAAAGTATTTGTTTACCACAAGCTGCTTAAGCTTTGCATTCTCCTGTTTCAGCTGGTTCAACTCTAATTCCAGTTCCACTGTGTACGCCTGCAATTCAACAAACATGAGACTCCAAAGTTAATAGTTACTGGTATTGCATCCATTTCAACAGGCAAAACACACTCTTACAAGCATGCAAAAAAAGAAGAAAGCACAATAACATATATAGGCACCTGTTTCCTTGCTCGAGATCTTGCTGCTGACTCTCGATTCTTAATCATGCGGCGTTGTCTCCTTTCGACTACCACCTCCGGCGGACCATCTATGATCCTCTTCTTGTTCTGTATCACGACGGGCTCTAACAGGCGGTTGGTGCCATTCCCATTTTCAGCAACATTAGAAGATTCCCCCATCATAGTTTTACTCTGCGTGAAAATGGGGTATGCTGCTGCGTAACCATTGCCTGGTGCTGCCAAGTTGCTGGGAACAATTTGGTGGCCTGGGAATCCTAGCCCCATCACATGTCCCATCCCGAAGTTTGCATCCAAGCTTGCACTGCTATTTTGAATAGATGTCAACATTTTCTGTTGAGAAGATCCGGCCCCATGCCCCATTCCGTAGGTTGCTTCTAGACTTGTGCCATTGGTCCGGGTAGATGCCACCTTCTTTTGTTGGGAAGATGCTGATGATGGTTCTTGAACAACTCCGGCTTTGATGAGAAAATCCTCCAAAGTCATCTCTCCGAATGTTTGTTGGCGCTGAGGAGGTTCGTGATCAGCGATGTTGTTAGCCTTCCGCTGCTGCGGTAGCTCTTTCTGAATCTCAAACCATACCTCATCCACAGTTTTCTTGCAAAGTGGGGTGGGGATGGAGAAAGAGCCTTGTCGGGCCAAGGTTGGTTGACCTCCGTTGCCCTTGTCTTTGTCATCGCGGGCCTCGTTCTGGTCGAGCTGTGGTGGAGCTTGGTTTTCCTCAACATTCCACAAGTTGGCAAGGAATTCATCCATGTTCATGGACCCAAAAGCCTTCCCGCTCTTCAGTTGAATCTCGTCGAGGGTGAGGGAGAAAATCGAACCCTGTTTGTTCAAGGAAGAAACAGATTGATCCTGTGTTAATTCCTGGCGATGTTGCTGCTGCGGCGATCGCGGTGCTTGCGATGGTGACGCTGCCTTGATGCCACCATAGGCAACACTTTCTGATTCAAAAAGTGCCATTATTTTTACCACAATTCCGAGACTACTTCAATAAGATGGTACAGGCACTACCTTAACGATTAAGCTAACACAAAACAAAGATAAACCTCAAACAAGTTCCTGCAAAATAATAAAAACACACAAATCATACATAGTTTATACCCGCACTTAAGTTTCTCATATGGTTAACACATTTTAATATAAAATTGCAGATAAATAATAATAAGACTTGAAGAGACCAGAACAGTGACACGAAATTTATAATCTCAGTAACTATAATCTTCTTCTCTGCAGTACTTTTCTTTTCTTTACTTCAGTACAATTTATTTTTTGAATGATCTTTGACCCTTTGCATGTGCTTGAGTAGCAAAATTTTTACTTTCCCAAAACAGAAAATACATATAATTACAAAAACATTTATATTCCAGCTAAAGAACACTCTAAAATAGATCAAATCTAATGCACCTCTGGTTTTTATAAAATTAATAAAAATATTTAAAAATTAGAAATAAAAATAAAATATATTTTTATAAACAAAAAATAACCAAAAAATTTTAAAAAAAATTCGTTAAAAATTTTTATAAAAAAAAACCCGGTTAAAACCCGATTTGTTTCAAACAGTTCTGGTTTTTTTTGGTTGTATCTCACCAATTGAACTGAACCTTTATTCTCGGTTCAGTTGGTCGATCCGGTCTAGTTTTCACAATTTATGAACACATTACTAAAAAAAATTGTTCATAAAACATATATTTTGGGGGCAAAAAACGCATCAAATCACTCTTACAAGGAGGAGCAAGTGCAGCAAGTCAATAAATATCACGCATTTGGATATGGGGAATGAAGAGAAAGACAGAATGAGATTAAGCTTTTGAAAACCAAAGATCGACATGCAAGACCATAGATCAACTATCCATGAAGAAAGAATGAAAATCCACCAAGAAAACCATATATATCTAAGATATGAGAATTAATATGAATTGGAATTACAAGAAACCATGGAAATAAAGGGGGAAAAAAAGAAATTACCTGAATGTGATCTGCAAGCATTGGAGAAGCTTTGGAAAAGGAAAATCAGATTTTTTTTAATATAATTTTTTTTTTTTACTTTTTTGAGTGTTGGGAAAGAAGAAAAAGAAGAAGAAGAGGAAGAGGAAGAAGAAGAGAACTGTTGGTAGTACTGTAACTGCAATGCAATGGCCACCTTAATACATGCAAAGGGAGGGAGGGTGTGGTCCCCACTTTTGGGCACAGTTTTTGACACGTTTGTGCCACATGCCACTTAGTTTATGCCAAAATTCCCCTCTTTTCAAATTTTCATTATTCTCCTTTACGATTTACATTCAAATACACCCTGCTTAGCAGTTCTTATTCAAACTCTATTCTTTTCCCCTTTTAATTTATACACAAAATTTTAATTATTTATTCAATAACTTACTCTATATTTCATATATAAAATTTTATAAATAATGTAATGCCCAAAATGCCCGGGCCCAAATCAAAGAATAAAAAAGGGGCAGGGCCCAATAAACAAATGGCCCAGTTAGGGCCCAAAACTAATCAAACTAGGGAACCCTAGGGTTTCCTCTTCTCTGATGCGCCGCAAACCCTAGGGTTCCCTCTCCCCTGGTGCGCCGCAATTCGCCTTCCCTCCACTACCGCCGAATGCCCTGTTGTCTGCCACCATCGCGCTCCACCAGCCCCAAAACCTGCAAAAAAAAACAAAGCAACGACAGCCTTTGCAATAATAAAAAATAGATTTATTGTATTTATTTTATTCCTCAAGATTCGGGTATAAAAGACCAAATACAGAACTGTATGAAGGACCCTTTTTGAGAGAAATTAATCAAAAAAAACAAGGAGAAAGAAAGCATATTCAAATAAAACAACAACAGAGATCCCAAAGGCGAGATCTAGAACGAAAGTCTATCTAGGTATTTTTCAAGAGTATTTTCATTTCTTCGTTTTTTTTGTTTCTAGTTTTATTTCGAATATATATATATATATATATATAACATAAAGTGTAAAAATATATAAAAAAAACAAAAAAAATAAACGATTTACCTTTCCGGCCACCGCTCGCGGTGGCCGGCGCGGCGGCATCAACGCCGGTCCGAGTCGCCGGGAACCCCCCCGTTCGTGCCCCTGCAGAGAAAATGAAAAGGGGGTTAAAGTTTTTTTTTTAAATCTGTTAAGGAATGATTTTTTGGGCTTAATTTTTCCTATATATACACATCAAAACGACGTCGTTTTGGTCCTTGCCTTTCAACACCAAAACGACGTCGTTTCACCCCCCAAGATCCGCGTGTTGACCCGACCCGCCTAGGATCCGCGTGTTTTCGGAAATTGGGCTAATTGCCCTTTTGGTCATTCTGCGTTTTTCCCTTTTTAAATCAAGTTTCTGTTATCGCCAAATTTACCCCAGCATGTTTGTTTCTGTTCAAATTTAGTCCCTAATCAAACGCTGCTCATGGGAGTCTAGGGATAATTTCCTTTCGGGGTCCCCTTTCTTTCGCGCGTATTTCGAATAGGTCCCTCCCCTTTTTATTTTATTGCGAATTGACCCCTCAAAATTACCCTTTTAATCCAATTGGATCCTCTTTTAACATTTCGTAATTATATGTATTTTATTTTTTTATATTATTATTATGTTATTATTACTATTAGTGTTATTATTACTATCATATTATTATGCCTATTATTACTATTATTATATTATCGCACATGCATAGTATTATTATTTTTATTATATTTATGTTATTATACTGTATATGCATAGTATTATTATTATTACTACTTATTATTATCATCTTTATTATTATATTTCCTATTATTATCGTTATATTATTATTATATTAGTATACTGTATATATTTTATTATATATGACTATTATTACTACTATTACTACCTTTATTATTATTTTTGATTTGTTTACTTTACATATCTTTGTATGTTACTACTATTATGTGTATATACATACTTACTATGTTATTATATTTATTATCACTATATCATCATTGTCACTACCGTATATATTACGTACATTATTATTATTATTATTTTGTATTATTATTATTGTTATTATTACTACTATGTTATTATTTTAGTATTTTGCCATTACTATTACTATTACCATGTTGTGCATATTTCGTATCGCTTTTATTTTTTCATTATCACTATATTTACCATTATTATTATTGACGGTATTCGTATTATGATATTTATTGTCCTCATCGTTACCAACTCTGTCATTTTGTTTTTTTTTATCTCTCGTTTTTTTAAAACCTTTGTATTTTATTCCTTTGTTTTGTTCCGATATTTTTTGATTATTTTTACTCGCGTCATTTATGTAAATCGACCGTTTTGAGATAGTCTTGGATTCAAGAATTTAAATTATCGTGTCCTAAAGTATTGGATGTGATACTTTATTCTTTTGGAACAAGAAGATCTTGATTTTTAATTCGAGAAAACTACGGGATAATCTTGGACTCAAAGATTTAAATTATCGTGTCCTAAAGTATTGGATGTGATATTTTTTTTAGTCTTTTAAAACGAGAAAATCTCGATTTTCAAAAAAAGAAAACTATGGGATAATCTCCGATTCGAAGATTTAAATTATCGTGTCCTAAAGTATTGGATGTGATATTTTAATCCCTCGGAAGCGAGAAAATCTTACTTTACAATTCCGAAAAACTATGAGATGATTTTAGGATCGAAGATTTAAACTATCATATCCTAAAGTATTGGATGTGACACTTTATTTCTTCGAAACGAGAAAATCTCGATTTAGTTCAAGGAAAACACGAATATTTCCAAAAAGGGTCGGATTTTTAAATTCCTTCAAGATTTTCAAACTTTCGATATTAGGACATTAACTAATCAATTTGGTACCAATTTTGGGCGTGACGAGGGTGCTAACCCTTCCTCGCACGTAACCGACTCCCGAACCCATTTTCTCAAATTTTCGTAGACCAAAAGCATTGTTTTAGTAAATCAAAATGTTTATTAAAACAAAGGTGATCCGATCACACCTAATAAAAGATCGGTGGCGACTCCTGTTTTTTTTATATATTTTCAAAACCCAAGTTCGATTCCCGTTTTTGTCAAAAATGGTTACGACAGCTTGGCGACTCCACTGGGGACAACAAGAGAGTCAGGCCGTAAAATTGATTAATTTCCGTCCTTTTGTCGAAAGTTGAAAATTTGGTTTTCCTTTTATCGCTTTTACTTATATCATCTTATCTGATCATGTGGTTCGAGTCTTGAATAATAGTGTTTCATCATATTGCATGACTGTTGAGTCGCACCCTTTTAAGTGGGAGTGAGAAGCTACTCTTTCGTGAGGTTTTCACCTCCGTGCAAGATAGTGAATCGCTTTCGGGATACATCCGTACCTATGTCTTCGTGAGATTTTCATCTCCGTGCAGCCATAGGGAAATGTATTCCCCTGAACCGAACTCGATCCATATGAGCCTATAATGGGTGAGGATTGAGGAATCCGCTGGTTCAGGTACCTTTACTCTAGAACCGAACCACATATAGCAAGCCATAAGAACCACCCTAGATAGAGCCATACCGAACTCTAGTGGTCACCCGATTAAGTTTTGCATTTGTTGCTTAATAATGACTTGCTTTGCATAGCATATGCATCAAAAAGATGTTGATTCCCATTCGATTTCCGAATAGGTAGCTTGTCATGGAAAAGGGGTTTCTTGATAGAGTGGAAGACAATGCGGCCGTCCGGATATGGGCTGAGACAGTACAGCGAGAGAAGGGGGATAGCCTCACGGAGGGGTATATATCAGAGTTGTGGGATTATACACGCATCAGTGTGACTCAAAATAATCTTCGAGAAATGAAGGAAATATGGGATCAGTGGGATGACAGGATCAAGCGGTTATTCCACCATCATTATGGCGACTTGCCTTATCTACTTGACATCAAGATAGACCAACACTTGTTCCGAGCAATGACCCAGTTTTGGAATCCCGCGTACGAGTGTTTTACTTTTGGGAAAGTCGACTTGGTTCCTACCATAGAGGAGTACACGGCCTTAATCCGCTGCCCAAGAATCCAAAATGATAAGGCTTATTTGAGAGCCGTTAATGTCCCTGCGTTCACAAAAAAGTTGATGAATATTACGGGGATGAATGAGCAGTGGGTCACGGCCCGAACAAAACAAAAGGGAGATTGTAAGTGTATCCCTTGGAAGAATCTAAGGGATTTGATCATAACACATCCTGAGGAGAAAAAGAGGGTCGATGTTTTAGCTTTGAGCATCTACGGATTGGTCATCTTCCCCAAAGCTCTAGGACATGTGGACGAGGCAGTGTCTGATTTATTCGACAAACTAGACAGAGGGATTACCCCTGTTCCTGCGATTCTCGCCGAAACTTTCAGGTCTCTAAACGCGTGTCGGAGGGCCGGCGAAGGGAGATTCATCGGTTGCGCCCAACTCTTAATAGCATGGTTTCACAGTCATTTTTGGAAAATAGAAAAGGTGTCATGCCTAATCTTCACCGAAGACTACTCTCCACTAAAAAATACAGTAGCAACGCCTAGACGAGAGGACATCACGGAAGAAAGTTGGATGATGGCTTTGCAAAGCTTACAAGAAGAAGATGTAGAATGGAAAGCTCCTTGGATGATACTTGACGAAATCTTGTATAAGTGTGGAGACTTTGATCATGTCCCCCTGCTCGGAATATGGGGAGCCGCCGGATACGCTCCTCTTCTCGTGTTAAGACAGTATGGGTCAAGACAGTTCACACCACCTACACAAGGGTTAGCCGAGTGCGAATTCGAGTATAAAGGAGAAAATTACAAAAAGAGAGTCCGCGATATGTCTAAGGCTTGGGGCCAAATTCATAAAATGAAAAAGTTCGCTGCCAATCCGATGACGACACCCGAGTACATCCAATGGCGGGACCGAAGAATCAATGACAACATCCCCACATCTGACCAAGAAAACACTCGATCACTAGAAGAGCAGTTACAGGCGATCCCTTCAGAGCTTGAAATCATCAAACAAGACTTCGAAGAAAAGAACCGGGAATTAAGGAAAAGAATAGAGCAACTAGAGGAAGAGAAGATGCAGCTAGGTTTGGACGTCGATATTCAAAAATCGGAAGCCGATAAGTGGAAAAAAGGGAAAACTAAAGCCGAAGAAGATTTGAGCGATTTGAAGACCGATTATAAGAAGCTACGAAGATCGATAAAAATGGCGGGACTAGGAAAAACGTCAGAGCAATGGCGTCAGGAGATTAGAGAGGAGAAGAACAGAGCGAGCCAGTGGGAAAGAAAACTCCAAGACGCCCGTGAACGAGAAGATGCCCTAAAACGGAATGCGGTGGAAGGCCGAGATGAGAAAGAGAAATTGAAGATGCGAATGTCAGAACTGGAGAGGTTGCTACATCAGTATCGAAGCCGCCATTCCATGGCCGAACTAAAGGCTAGTCTGAGCAAGATTGAAGAAATGAAGGCAAGAATTGAAGAGCTAGAATCCGTCGTGCATGACTACGAGCTACGGGAAGAACTTTTCCAAGTTAATGAGGAGCAATGGAAACAGCAGTTGCATGACTCCCAGAACCAAGTTAGAAGCCGGGATTATATTATGGGAGAAGCCATAGCTCAAATACGAAGAATGGCGGATCACCTGCAGACTTTGGCAGTTCAAGCTGAGACATTAGGATTGGTGTACGAATCAGGGTCAGAAAAAGGTCGAAAGTTAAGTTGGCTTCTTGAAGAGGTCAAGGCTTTAGGTGTTAGGGCCCGACCATTCGTGTAATCCACTTTATGTAAAGAAACTTGCTTTCTAGAAAAGCTATTCTAATGGAAATCGAATTGGAATCAACATTTTTGCATACATTTCATACATCAGCACTACATTGCATCATACCCATCGAATCTCACGGAAGGACCCTAAAATTATGGCAGTTACTCTGGAACATCACTACGGTACGAGAAACAAGACAAGGATAATGGACCAAAGAATAGAGAAGCTAGAACAAACACAAAAAGAAATTCAGGACCAAATGAAAGAACAAGCGCAGTGGGCCAAAACCCAGCAAGACATGATGGAGCGGATGCAAAAATCCCAAGACGATATGATGAACCAACTAAGGCAATTGATGGCTAGGGAACGAGGCATCGCCACTAGCTCAGGAAACAACAGCGATAATCCCTCTCTTCCCCCACTAGAGGCCCAAACACCACCAGACACGTATCCCCGAAGAGCGTCTGTCACTATCAGGCCACAATATCATACCGATACCGCAATACCCACGCATCTCCCTATGGGTTCAGATACCAACCCAGGAGAAAATCTGGTCAATCCCAACGTCCCAGATCTGGATGAGATGACCGAGAAGGCAAAACAGGAGCTGCCAAAATGGGTGGAGGAAAGATTCAGGGCTCTGGAAAACGCCGGAAAACGTCGAGGAGTAAAAGCCAATGACTTAAGCTTAGTCCCCGACTTGGTGCTCCCATATAATTTTAAAATGCCCGAGTTTGAAAAATACAATGGGACGAGTTGCCCAGAGGCCCACATCACTATGTTCTGTAGGAGGATGGCAGGCTACACTAACAATGATCCACTGCTAGTCCATTGTTTCCAAGACAGCCTGGTGGGAGCTGCAGCTAGATGGTACAATCAGTTGAGTCGTGCCAAAATCGGCTCATGGGATGATTTAGCTCAAGCATTCTTGGATCAATACAGTCACGTAACAGACATGACCCCTGATAGGATCACTCTGCAAAACATGGAAAAGAAAGGGAGCGAAAGCTTTAGGCAATATGCACAGAGGTGGAGGGAAGTTGCCATCCAAGTCCAGCCACCGCTTATGGAAAAAGAGACCACCATGCTCTTCATCCGCACGTTGAAGGCCCCATTCCTCATGCACATGATAGGAAGTGCAACCCGGAGCTTTTCAGAAGTCATAACCACTGGAGAGATGATCGAGAATATCATAAAAAGCGGAGGGATCGAGACCGGAGAGAGTACCAAAAGAATTCCCCCAAGAAGGAAAGAAGGCGAGGTAAACAACACGAGCATAGGGCACTCGAAGTCAATCACCATAAATCAGCCAAAAACAGCAACCACGGACCGGCAAGGGTTACTCAAGAAAGAACCTAATGAGAAACCCCAATTCACACCGATTCCAATAACATACAAGGAGATGTACCAAACCCTGTTCAATGAGCATATTGTGTCCCCTCACCACCTAAAACCAATGCAACCTCCGTATCCTAAGTGGTATGACTCGAACGCGCAATGCGAATACCACACGGGAGTCACGGGGCACTCAATCGAGAATTGCTTGGCTTTCAAGAAATTGGTGGAGAAATTTATTAACATGGGTGTGGTTGAGTTGGATGACATGCCAAACGCAACAAATCCTTTACCCAATCATGCTAAAAGTGGGGTCAACGCAATCAGTGAGAGCCCAGAAAAAAGGATCAAAATGAATGTTGCAGAGGTCAAAACTCCCTTGAGATGGGTCTGGAGAGAAATGGTTAAACATGGACTAATCGTCGCGGAAAAAGGTCAAGGAGAACTGACGAACTACTGTGAACACCATCAAGAATCGGGACATGAGATTCAGACTTGCGGAGAATTCAGAACTCTGGTGCAAAACTTAATGAACAACAAAGAAGTCGAATTTTATGAGGAAGGCACAGAAGACCGGAGCATATGCACGTTGGAGTCGACAACAAAAAGCACAAAGGATAGCCTTCCAAGGATCATTATTTCACGTCCCAGAAGTGATGAAGTAGGGGCACGGTTAGCACCGAAAGTGATAATACGAAGGCCTACTATTGTTGAAGGAAATAGGGACTCCCCCCAAAATCATGTAACAGTCTCCAAAGGAGAAAATTCAGCTAACGACGGGGCGAGAACACGGGTGACACCGAGGGTAATAATACGGAAGCCCACGGCTTTCACTTACAAAGATAGCAAAGAAGTTCCCTGGAACTATGAGTGTAATATCACGGTCACAAAGAGCTCGACTGATGCGACGAAAGGAGATTCGGACGAAGGCTTCCACACTCGAAGCGGGAGACGCTACGACTTAACAAAAGGAAAAGCCCCAATGACGGAACAAGAAAAGGGAAAGCCCGTTGAGCCCGAGTCAAGGATCAAAGAGCCAGTGACCGAAGAAGAGGCCAAAGAATTCCTGAAATTTCTGAAACACAGTGAATATTGTGTGGTAGAACAACTGCACAAACAGCCAGCGCGTATATCCATATTGGCCTTACTCCAATACTCAGAAGTACACAGGAACGCATTGATGAAAGCTTTAAACGAAGCCTACGTCGCTAGTGACATCTCGGTTAACAAGTTGGATCGACTAATTGGCCATATAAGTGCAGACAACTTCATCCATTTTAACGACGATGAAATACCACCAGGAGGTAGAGGGTCCACCAAGGCCTTGCACATTACAGCTAAATGCAAAGGGCACACACTGCCAGGGGTCTTGATAGACAATGGGTCTGCATTAAATGTATTGCCCTTATCCACCCTCAACAGACTTCCGGTGGATGGTTCGCATATGAAAGAATGCCAGAGTGTGGTAAAAGCCTTTGACGGCACCCAAAGAAAGGTCATAGGGAGAATTGAGGTACCCTTACTGATTGGCCCAACCATTTACGAAATAGATTTCTTGGTCATGGACATCGAACCCTCCTACAGTTGCCTATTGGGGAGACCATGGATACATTCAGCCGGGGCAGTACCTTCATCACTACATCAGAAAGTAAAATTGATAGCAGATGACCGACTGGTAACGATAAAAGCTGAGGAAGACATTATTGCCACCGTGACCAGCGACATGCCTTACTTAGAGACAAATGACGAGACAATAGAATGTTCGTTCCGATCTCTCGAATTCGTGAATGCAACTTTTGTTACAGAAAGAAGCAAGATCTTGAAGCCAAAAATCTCGAAGACCACGAGGATGGGATTGAAAATGACCGTGGGAAAAGGTGCTTTGCCGGGAAAAGGGCTGGGAAAACACCTTCAGGGGAGAATAGTGGCCCCGGTGCCGAGAGAGAAACAAGATCGCTTCGGCCTAGGATTCAGACCAGATGCAAGACAAAAGAAGAAGGAGCTAGAAAGGAGACAGGAAAGAAGACGCGCTCGTTTAAATGGAAAAGAAACCAAGTGGGAACCCATGATAATCCCGCACATATCCAAGACCTTTGTGTCAGGAGGGGTAATCCACTCTGAGCTGAAGATACCGAAGGGAGGGGACATCACAGCAATGTTAGGCAATGTCTACATTAGTGCCATATCTGAGGAAGCAACTGACGGGGAAATTTCGCCAAATATTCAGCCTTATGAATCGGGAAGCATCTTGAACAATTGGACTGCGGAAGAAATTCCTGTAGTATTTAGGGCTCATTCAGAGTAATGTCCGGGACACACTTGTTGCTCTAAGCCTAGGAGCAGCAAGATTTCTTTTGTGAAATAGGCGCATGTTTCGAATATCGTTACATCAATAAAATGCATTTTCATCCTTACTTGAAGCAAACATCTCTTTCTTCGTTTTTTATCATTCTTTCATCACTACCATACATATAATCATTCGTTTACAAAATTCATTCATACCGCCTGCATTTTCTTAAACTGCAACAGGTCCCTAGATATCAATGACTTGAGCGACTCTGTCTCAGAATCGAAATATCCTTTTGAGCAAGACATATGCTTAGAAGGACTACAGAATTTTGAAGATGACGCAGACGAGGACCCATACCCTGATCTGATAAGAATGGTAGAGCAGGAGGAGAGACAAATTCGACCTCATAAGGAAGCAGTAGAAACTGTGACATTGGAAGAAGGGAAAGCGATAAATATCGGAACTGGGATAGCCAAAAAAACAAGGCAGAATCTTATCAAACTGTTGCAAGAATTCAAGGACGTCTTCGCATGGTCTTATGAAGATATGCCCGGCTTAAGCACCGAAGTAGCAGAACACCGCTTACCCACAAGGAAAGATTGCAAGCCAGTTCAACAGAAGCTCAGAAGGATGAGGCCGGATATAGTGCTGAAAATAAAAGAGGAGGTCCAGAAGCAGTTCGATGCTGGATTTTTGCAAGAGATCAAATATTCAGAGTGGGTAGCCAATATCGTGCCTGTCCCTAAAAAAGACGGGAAAGTACGAATGTGCGTGGATTATAGAGACTTAAATAAGGCTAGCCCAAAGGATAACTTTCCTCTGCCTCATATTGATACTCTGGTAGATAATACAGCAGGCTTTTCGCTGTTTTCCTTTATGGATGGTTTTTCCGGATACAATCAGATAAAGATGCACCCTGAAGATATGGGAAAGACTACCTTCATAACATTGTGGGGCACATTCTGTTACAAAGTAATGCCATTCGGGTTGAAAAACGCAGGAGCAACATACCAAAGGGCCATGGTGACCCTATTCCACGATATGATGCATAAGGAAATCGAGGTTTACGTGGATGACATGATTGCAAAGTCTAGAACAGAAGAAGAACATATCCAAGTTTTGCAGAAATTGTTTCTGAGGTTAAGGAGATTTCAATTGAGGCTCAATCCCGCCAAGTGCACCTTTGGAGCCAGGTCTGGCAAGCTGTTGGGCTTCATAGTTAGCAAGAAAGGGATCGAAATTGACTCAGACAAAGTCCGGGCTATACAAGAATTACCGCCACCACGCACTCAAAAAGAAGTTCGAGGTTTCCTAGGAAGACTAAACTACATTGCTCGGTTTATTTCACAGTTAACTGAGAAATGCGATCCCATATTCCGTCTTTTGAAGAAACATAACCCAGGCATGTGGAACGATGAATGTCAAGAAGCTTTCGATAGGGTCAAACAGTACTTGTCGAACCCTCCAGTACTGTCACCTCCGTGCCCCAATAAGCCACTAATATTATATCTGACGTGCTTAATCGCTCAATGGGATGTGTACTAGGTCAACATGATGATACAGGGAGAAAGGAGAAGGCAATATACTATCTCAGTAAAAAATTCACTGATTGTGAAATGAGATATTCACCAATTGAAAAACTATGTTGTGCGCTGATTTGGACAACTCGGAGATTGAGACAATACATGCTGTACCACACGACCTGGCTAATCTCAAAGTTGGATCCCCTAAAGTATATGATGGAGACGACCGCTTTGAATGGGAGGATGGCTAGATGGCAAATCCTACTGTCTGAATTCGATATTGTATATGTGAGCCAGAAGGCTATAAAAGGAAGTGCGATAGCCGACTTCCTAGCCAGCAGAGCTTTAGAAGATTACGAGCCGTTGAACTTTGATTTCCCGAGTGAGGATCTAATGTATGTGGCAACAGCGGAAGAGGACACTGCGAGAGATTACCTTTGGAAATTATATTTCGACGGAGCATCAAACGCTGTTGGAAATGGGATTGGGGCAGTCTTGGTATCCCCAAAAGGAGATCACTACCCATCCACAGTCAGGTTGGATTTCGATTGCACAAACAATATGGCAGAATACGAAGCTTGCATCATGGGACTCCACGCTGCAATAGAACGTAGAATTAAAATGCTGGAAGTATACGGAGATTCCGCATTAGTGATCTACCAACTAAGGGGCGAATGGGAAACAAGAGACCCCAAATTGATCAACTATCGAAGGATAATCATGGGATTAATCGGGGGTTCGACGATATCACCTTTAATTATCTCCCACGAGAAGAAAATCAAATGGCAGATGCTCTGGCTACTTTAGCTTCCATGATTAAAGCGAGTAAGCAAGAAGATGTAAAGCCTATTCAAATGAGTGTTTACGAAGCCCCAGCTTACTGCTGCAACGTAGAAGAAGAAGAAAGGGACGATCACCCCTGGTATCAAGACATATTGCGATATATGAGGGATCGCGAATACCCAAATCACGCTACGGAGAATGAGAAAAAGACACTCAGGAGATTGGCCCTCGGATACGTGTTAGATGGGGACATCTTGTACAAAAAAGGAAAGGATCAAGTACTGTTAAGATGCGTTGACGCTGTAAAAGCCAAGTTGATCTTAGAGGAAGTTCATGAGGGTGTTTGCGGAACGCATGCTAATGGATTCACAACGGCTAGGCAAATAATGAGATTTGGATATTATTGGTCCACCATGGAAGAAGATTGTATCAGATATGCCAAGAAATGTCATAAATGCCAGATTTATGGAGATAAGATTCATGCGCCTCCGTCTCCCCTGCATGTTATGACTTCCCCGTGGCCCTTTTCCATGTGGGGCATGGATGTTATCGGACCAATCTCACCAAAAGCGTCGAATGGACACAGATTCATCTTCGTAGTCATTGATTATTTCACGAAATGGGTAGAAGCGGCTTCATACGCTAACGTCACTAAATCGGCGGTTAGTCGGTTTTTAAAGAAGGAAATCATCTGTCGATATGGGATGCCCGAAAGAATCATATCAGACAACGCATTGAATTTGAACAATAGCACGATAGCGGATGTCTGTCGACAATTCAACATTAAACATCATCATTCATCTCCATATCGTCCGAAAATGAATGGGGCAGTGGAAGCAGCGAATAAGAACATCAAGAAGATAGTGGGGAAGATGACAGAAACTTACAAAGATTGGCATGAAAAATTACCGTTCGCACTTTACGCTTATCGAACGTCCGTCAGAACCTCTACCGGGGCAACACCTTTCTCACTGGTTTATGGGATGGAGGCAGTCCTACCCATTGAAGTGGAAATACCTTCTCTTCGGGTTTTAACAGAGGTAAAACTGGATGAAGCTGAGTGGATTCAAGCTCGATACGATCAATTGAACCTAATCGAAGAAAAAAGGCTAAAGGCTATTCGTCATGGTCAGATGTATCAAAAACGCATGATGCGAGCCTATGACAAGAAGGTTCGCCCAAGAGAGTTTCACGAGGGAGAACTGGTACTGAAAAAGATCCTCCCCATGCAAAAGGATTTCAGAGGAAAATGGATGCCGAATTGGGAAGGGCCGTACGTGGTGAAGAAGGCTTTCTCTGAGGCGCACTGATTTTAATGGAAATGGATGGGAAAAGCTTGCCCAACCCCGTGAACTCAGATTCAGTTAAAAAATACTTCGCGTAAAAAAAAAAAAAAAAAAAAAAAAAAAAAAGGGGAAGCCAATGCGAAAGCCCATAACGGGCGTTTTGAGACCAAAAGGATGTAAGTCAAAGACCCAAAAGGGACAGCTTGAACTGAGAAAGAAGAATCCCGCTGCATTCGAATAGACAAGGAAGGGACATGTTGCACCCCGATGCATCAACAAAATATCCAAGATCTTCTGAGCACGTGCCAAACTCAAAATGGTCTTTCAAAAACTCAGGCAAAGAAGTTTAGGCTGCGATATCTAGGGGCACCCAATTTTTTTTCTACCCATTTACAGTTTGTAATTTGTGACCACCTTATTCAATGAATTTCTTCCTTGATTACATTTGCCAAATTTGGATTAACATATCTTATTTTGGGTTGTACTCCCAATCACTCTCTTCCTTACGATCCTTCTTAGGCATTTTACATTGAAATAACGATTACGGAACTAATAGTATTTTCATAAAAGGAGTCCTACATATTATCCTGAAAGCCTCTGAATAATACAAGGACATGAAACGTAACTATTGTTCAAAATTCATTCCACCGAAGGTCCAAAAGTTTTGAAAATTGACAAATGATCGTCCAAAACCAGACACCTCGTCAGTAATAGGCACTCCATAAATAACGAGCAATGTCAGTCTTGGCATATAATGAAGTCGTAATACCATTATTGATTCAACGCCTTAAGAGGGTCGAAAGAAAACAAATGTTACTCGCCTAAGGCAGTAATGAGAAGTACGAACTTTATGCTTCAGGAAGCACCATAGAAGAGACAACGACATCGTAGCGGGGCAAACTCATTTTATCAGTCACAGTCATAGTGCCTCAGTGAATCTCGCTATGAGCAATGACAACCTAAACCATAAATAGGGTCCTTCTCATGCATTCATACGCATCCAGTTAGGAGCATTCGATCTATTGCAATCATTCCATCCTAGACATTTTTACGCTGTGAAAAATCATCATTGGCATAACATTCAGCATTCATGTAAATGGCGCATATAGTTAGGAGCATTTGAATCACCTCCATCGTAACACCCTCATCATTTGCATGAGCATAAGCACGTTCTGCAGAGCAGGTTCCTCGGAGAATAGCATAGCAGCATAGAACGGGCTGAACATAGAGAGGAAGCAAATTGGAAAGTTCAGATTCATTTCCTTGACGTTCCAATGGAGCAGGTCGAAGCTGCTAATCCCTCCTGAGTGTACTGAGGATCAATCATATTTTCGAGAAGTTTCAGCAAGAAGATCCAAGTTGCAGGTCTCTGCTGGATTCCTATCACCAACGATATTTTCGAGAAGTTTCAGCAAGTAGATCCAAGTTGCGGGTCTCTTCTGGATTCCTATCACCGTTCGTTTTCGAGAAGTTTCAGTAAGAAGATCCAAGTTGCAGGTCTCTGCTGGATTCCTATCACCAACGATATTTTCGAGAAGTTTCAGCAAGTAGATCCAAGTTGCGGGTTTCTTCTGGATTCCTATCACCGTTCGTTTTCGAGAAGTTTCAGTAAGAAGATCCAAGTTGCAGGTCTCTTCTGAATTCCTATCACCAACTATATTTTCGAGAAGTTTCAGCAAGAAGATCCAAGTTGCGGGTCTCTTCTGAATTCCTATCACCAACGATATTTTCGAGAAGTTTCAGCAAGTAGATCCAAGTTGCGGGTCTCTTCTGAATTCCTATCACCAACTATATTTTCGAGAAGTTTCAGCAAGAAGATCCAAGTTGCGGGTCTCTTCTGAATTCCTATCACCAACGATATTTTCGAGAAGTTTCAGCAAGTAGATCCAAGTTGCGGGTCTCTTCTGGATTCCTATCACCAACTATATTTTCGAGAAGTTTCAGCAAGTAGATCCAAGTTACGGGTCTCTTCTGGATACCTATCACCGTTCGTTTTCGAGAAGTTTCAGCAAGAAGATCCAAGTTGCGAGTCTCTTCTGGATTCCTATCACCAACCATATTTTCGAGAAGTTTCAGCAAGAAGATCCAAGTTGCGGGTCTCTTCTGGATTCCTATCACCAACTATATTTTCGAGAAGTTTCAGCAAGAAGATCCAAGTTGCGGGCCTCTTCTGGATTCCTATCACAAACGATATTTTCGAGAAGTTCCAACAAGAAGATCCAAGTTACGGGTCTCTTCTGGATACCTATCACCGTTCGTTTTCGAGGAGTTTCAGCGAGAAAGATCAAAGTTGCAGATCTCTTCTTTCTAGATTCTTATCACCCCAAACCTACAGTAGAAGGGAGCAAAACAAAGAGTTACAGTGAAGTTTGAAGCCGTTTGAAGAAGACGCGGATCAAGAAATCAAGGTTTAGCTGAGCCCGGGCAAAATTTGGGCATTCTTTATGTCTTTGCTCTATTCTCGTCTCACAACAATGAGCAAAGAGGGGCAGCTGTAACTGCTGCGGCTTGGGATGGCGGGAAGCGGTGGTGACGATAGAAAAGACAGAGATGCGATTTCATTATTGGCAGAGGAACTAATCCAGCTATTTGTTAAAGGGGCAATTATTAAACCAGGTGAAAATCCATCATTGATTTGTTCAATCTGGACAAAAAATCTATAGTCCAGAGAGTTTTAAAGCACAGATGCGTAGTATATGGAAGACAAAAAAGAAATTTGAGATTCAAATGGTAGGGCAGAATTTATTTATGATTATGTTTGAGGAGGAGGATGACTTGGAGTTGATTATGGAGGGAAGGCCATGGTTATTTAGAAAAAGTTTAATTTTGTTTAGTCGAATTACCCAACAGATAGAGCGATCCCAGATCAAGCTTACTACTTCACCATATTGGATAACGATTGGTTCGTTTTTACCAGAATTTGATAAGAAAGATCTCCTTCACGCTATAGGTTCTACATTTGGAGGTGTGCTTAGATATGAAATTAATGGTGAATTATGTCGTCTTAGGATAAATTTGGATGTGCAGAAACCCTTAGACGAGGTATTTTTGTTTCAGTTGATGATACAAATAAATCATGGGTCTCCTTTAAGTATGAAAAGTTACCAGTATTTTGTTTAGGTTGTGGAAGAATGGGGCATGGTCTCATAGATTGCCATGAGTTCGATCCTGCAACAAAAGAAAACATAAGATTAGATCCACCATTTACGACAGCTCTAAAAGAAGAATCTAATCTAATCGGGAAGGAAAGCATTAAATTTAACGTTGTTTCGAGGAAAGGGAAATCCCAGTGCTCTTATACTGGGGGTGATGAGATGGAAGCACTTGACGAGAAAGCGGCTAAGGAGGGTGACGGCATCAATGAGAAGATGGCTGACGAAACTGGCTTGCATAATAGAGGGGAAACGATGAAGAAAATGGAGGTAGCGTTAAGCCTTGTTCAATGAGAGCCAATGGATGCTATGATTAGTAGGGGGCAGACAGATTCAGAATTGCTTATCAGGAAAAGGTGGAAACGTTTGGACTTGCCAGAAGGGATGATAAAAAGGAAAGGGGTGTGCAGTATAAAAAAGAGGAAATTTTTCGAAGATGGAGTTGATAATGATTGTGGTACAACAGATTTTGGAGATGGTACAAAGAGGCTGAAGCCAGCAGAAGGACAGACATTCAGATAATTTGTTCAAAAAACAGATATTGAAGTCATGGAGCAAGATGATTCTACAACACAATTGAGATCGGCGGCTGCCAAAAGGCAAGCCGACCAGGAACAATGAAAAGCATAAGCTGGAATGTCTGTGGATTGGGGAGTCTACGAGCTACACGGAGGCTGCGATACTTTTTAAAGCAGCAAAATCCCCGCATGGTCTTCCTAATGAAGACAAAAATTGATAAACAGCGTATTGAGAGGGTCAGGAGGGGCTGTGGTTTTCTGAATGGGATTGAGGTTAGTGCTGATGGATCGCGTGGAGGTTTGTGTTTAGCCTGGAAGGAAGCCCTCGATGTCACGTTAAGAAGCTTATCTAAGAACCACATTGACGTCATGATTAAAGAGGAGAATTCAAACCTTGAATGGAGATTTACGGGTTTTTATGGTTCACCTTATTTTAACGGTAAGAGTGAGTCTTGGAATCTACTACGGAAATTGGGGGAAGATCAAAGTCAGCCATGGTTGGTAAAAGGGGATTTCAATGAAATAATGTATACTTTTGAAAAAAGTGGAGGAGTACCGAGGGAAGATAAGAGAATGGAGGCATTTAGAGAGGTTTTAGAAGAATGCCAGTTGGAGGACATAGGATACTCGGGGGTTTGGTTCACATGGGAAAAGGGAAATTTTGCAAACAACAATATTAGAAAAAGACTTGACAGAGGGGTTGCAATTGATAAATGGAGGAGTCTTTTCCCAACACACAAGATTTTTCATCTACCCCATTCAATATTGGCAGCTGCGGCTTGGGATGGCGGGAAGCGGTGGTGACGATAGAAAAGACAGAGATGCGATTTCATTATTGGCAGAGGAACTAATCCAGCTATTTGTTAAAGGGGCAATTATTAAACCAGGTGAAAATCCATCATTGATTTGTTCAATCTGGACAAAAAATCTATAGTCCAGAGAGTTTTAAAGCACAGATGCGTAGTATATGGAAGACAAAAAAGAAATTTGAGATTCAAATGGTAGGGCAGAATTTATTTATGATTATGTTTGAGGAGGAGGATGACTTGGAGTTGATTATGGAGGGAAGGCCATGGTTATTTAGAAAAAGTTTAATTTTGTTTAGTCGAATTACCCAACAGATAGAGCGATCCCAGATCAAGCTTACTACTTCACCATATTGGATAACGATTGGTTCGTTTTTACCAGAATTTGATAAGAAAGATCTCCTTCACGCTATAGGTTCTACATTTGGAGGTGTGCTTAGATATGAAATTAATGGTGAATTATGTCGTCTTAGGATAAATTTGGATGTGCAGAAACCCTTAGACGAGGTATTTTTGTTTCAGTTGATGATACAAATAAATCATGGGTCTCCTTTAAGTATGAAAAGTTACCAGTATTTTGTTTAGGTTGTGGAAGAATGGGGCATGGTCTCATAGATTGCCATGAGTTCGATCCTGCAACAAAAGAAAACATAAGATTAGATCCACCATTTACGACAGCTCTAAAAGAAGAATCTAATCTAATCGGGAAGGAAAGCATTAAATTTAACGTTGTTTCGAGGAAAGGGAAATCCCAGTGCTCTTATACTGGGGGTGATGAGATGGAAGCACTTGACGAGAAAGCGGCTAAGGAGGGTGACGGCATCAATGAGAAGATGGCTGACGAAACTGGCTTGCATAATAGAGGGGAAACGATGAAGAAAATGGAGGTAGCGTTAAGCCTTGTTCAATGAGAGCCAATGGATGCTATGATTAGTAGGGGGCAGACAGATTCAGAATTGCTTATCAGGAAAAGGTGGAAACGTTTGGACTTGCCAGAAGGGATGATAAAAAGGAAAGGGGTGTGCAGTATAAAAAAGAGGAAATTTTTCGAAGATGGAGTTGATAATGATTGTGGTACAACAGATTTTGGAGATGGTACAAAGAGGCTGAAGCCAGCAGAAGGACAGACATTCAGATAATTTGTTCAAAAAACAGATATTGAAGTCATGGAGCAAGATGATTCTACAACACAATTGAGATCGGCGGCTGCCAAAAGGCAAGCCGACCAGGAACAATGAAAAGCATAAGCTGGAATGTCTGTGGATTGGGGAGTCTACGAGCTACACGGAGGCTGCGATACTTTTTAAAGCAGCAAAATCCCCGCATGGTCTTCCTAATGAAGACAAAAATTGATAAACAGCGTATTGAGAGGGTCAGGAGGGGCTGTGGTTTTCTGAATGGGATTGAGGTTAGTGCTGATGGATCGCGTGGAGGTTTGTGTTTAGCCTGGAAGGAAGCCCTCGATGTCACGTTAAGAAGCTTATCTAAGAACCACATTGACGTCATGATTAAAGAGGAGAATTCAAACCTTGAATGGAGATTTACGGGTTTTTATGGTTCACCTTATTTTAACGGTAAGAGTGAGTCTTGGAATCTACTACGGAAATTGGGGGAAGATCAAAGTCAGCCATGGTTGGTAAAAGGGGATTTCAATGAAATAATGTATACTTTTGAAAAAAGTGGAGGGGTACCGAGGGAAGATAAGAGAATGGAGGCATTTAGAGAGGTTTTAGAAGAATGCCAGTTGGAGGACATAGGATACTCGGGGGTTTGGTTCACATGGGAAAAGGGAAATTTTGCAAACAACAATATTAGAAAAAGACTTGACAGAGGGGTTGCAATTGATAAATGGAGGAGTCTTTTCCCAACACACAAGATTTTTCATCTACCCCATTCAATATCAGATCATTGCCCACTTCTTTTAAATACAGAAGATGAGAACACCCAAGTTGGGAACACACATTTTAAATTCGAGGCGTGGTGGATTACAGAGGAGTTATTAGAAAAAGAAATTAGGGACTGCTGGGAATCCAAATATAGACCCAATCTCAGAGAAACTGAAGAAGCTACAATTAAACTTAGATGCGTGGGCAAAGTCAATTAAAGTAAAGAGGGCTGGCCTGAAGAAAAAGCTGACTAAAGAACTGGAGGAGCTAATGGCAAAAGATAGTGATGATGATACTATAGTAAGGATTATCAGCACAAGGGTTGATCTGAACATGGAAATTGATAGGGATGAAATTTATTGGGAGTAGAGGGCAATGGCAAATTGGCTCAAAACAGGAGACAAAAACTCGGCTTTCTTTCACAGATTTGCCTCATCTTGGAAAAAGTTAAATGCAATTTCAAGGTTGCAGCTTGATGGTGGAGGGGAGACGAATAATGAAAGGGAGATAGTTGAAGCTGCCACTTCTTATTTTCAGAAACTATTTACTTCAAACAGAGTTGGGAATCCATCTTATTTACTTCGAGGCATTAACAGGAATATTTCATCAGATCAGAATGTCACGTTATCGGTAACATACACAGAAGAAGAAGTAATTTCAGCTCTAAAAGGGATGGGGCCGACTAAAGCACCAGGTCCGGATAGTTTTCCTGCTTTATTTTTTCAACGGTACTGGCATATTGTAGGTAAAGATGTCACAAAGTTTTGTTTGGGTATTCTAAATACAGATCAGGGTTTCGAACAACTCAATTCAACAGACATAGTGCTCATTCCAAAAACTCAAAATCCGATAAATCTATCTAGCTTCAGGCCAATAAGCCTATGTTCAGTGCTATATAAGATTGTGACGAAGGTCGTTGTGAACAGGCTGCAAGAAGTTATTGGAGAATGTATCGATAGGGCTCAAAGTGCTTTTATTCCCGGAAGGTTAATCTCTGACAATGTTCTTATTGCTTACGAAATTCTTCATACCTTTAGAAAGAAACGTACGGGGAAAAAGGGTTATATGGTAGTCAAGTTGGATATGAGTGATAAAGTTGAATGGGGTTTTCTCAAGGAAGTTATGTTGAAGATGGGCTTTCAAGAAGAAGTAGTAGGACTAATTTTAAAATGCATCTCCACAACATCATTTACAGTCAGCATCAATGCGAAGAGAAGAAGAGTTTTTCAAGGCTCTAGGGGTTTAAGACAGGGAGATCCCTTGAGTCCTTTTCTATTTTTATTATGCAGTGAAGGTTTGTCAGCACTCATTAGATTAGCTAAGGAGGAGGGTTTAATTAAAGGAGCAAAGGCTAGTCGACGAGGGCCTGAAATTTCGCATTTGCTTTTTGCTGACGATTGTATACTGTTTGGGGAAGTAACAAAAGAAGGAGCGGGATAGCTGAAAAGAATTTTAAAAGAGTATGAAAAATGCTCAGGGCAGTGTGTTAATTTCAAGAAATCAACGATCTTTTACAGCTCAAATACGTTGGAAGCGAGCAAAAGGGAGATATTGTCAATTTTAGGAGTAAGATCTTCGAATGAGATGGAGAGATACTTAGGTCTTCCTAATGTGATTGGCAGACGGAAAAAGGAGTCGTTTCAAAGTCTTAAAGAGAAGCTCCAACTAAGGATCAAAGGCTGGAGTAATAGGTTATTATCACAAGGAGGGAAGGAGGTTTTTATTAAATCCGTCTTACAGGCAATTCCTACTTACTCAATGTCTTGCTTCCTATTACCACGCACTTTTTATGAAGAATTAGAGAGGATTATCGCTAACTTTTGGTGGCAAAAAGCATACGGGAAAAAAGGGATCCACTGGTGTCAATGGCAATACTTGTGTCGATCAAAGGAAGAAGGAGGTATGGGATTTAGGAGTCTGGCAAAATTTAATGTGGCGTTATTAGCTAAGCAAGGGTGGAGAATTATGAATAATACAGATTCGTTAGTAACACGACTTTTTAAAGCAAAGTACTTTCCGAATACAAATTTTCTAAATTCAAGTCTGGGGAATAATTGTTCATACACTTGGAAGAGTATATGGGCAGCTAAAGGTGTCCTTGGAGAGGGTATATGTTGGAAAGTGGGTATAGGGTCAGCTATCTCAGTTCTTCATGATATTTGGATACCAGATTTAGTTAATCCCAGATTATCATCACATGTTAATACTTTAAGTGTTGGTAAAGTTGCTGACTTAATTGATAAAAATAGCAGGAAATGGAAATCAGAACTGTTAGAGTCTACCTTTTCGGAGGATATAGCCGAAAAGATCAGGCATATACTACTAGCAGAAGAACCCCATGATGATCGTCTTGCTTGGCGGGGAGAGGCTTCAAGCGAATTCACGGTACGCAGTGCATATAAACTATTACAAGGTATTAACATGGATCCTAGAGCTTGCGCTGTACAGGCCGACTACAAAAAACTTTGGTTGCTTCATCTTCCAACTAAGATTAAAATTACAACTTGGAAGATATCATGGAACTATCTACCCACACGAACCAATATGCAGCACAGAAAGTTGTCAAATGTGGTAATTTGTCCTCGGTGTGGTCAAGGAGCTGAAAATATAAACCATTTGTTTAGAGAATGCCCAGTTTCAAGATCAGTTTGGGAAGAGTTATCATTTTCGGAATTTCTCACAGTTGAAGTTTTTGAGTTCTTACAGTGGCTGATCTGGGTCTTTGAAGTGACTTCTATTCCTTAATGTGAAATGTTTTGTTGTGCTTTATGGGCTATCTGGAGAGACAGAAACAAGTTAGTTCACGAGAAAGTCAGCAGATCTGGGAAGGAGATAGCTAGATTTATTAATTGTTACGTCTCAGAGATCAATGGAGTTGAAGAAAAATTACCAAAGTTACATTCAGAAGTTCAAAAATGGAAGCGCCCGCTCGGAAATGCTATCAAGGTTAATTTTGATGCAGCTTTTGACACAAATTGCAAGAAGTCGGCAGTGGGAATCGCTGCCAGAAACAGTGAAGGCGAAATCTTAGTATCACTTTCAAAGATATTCCAACAGGTTGAGTCCCTATTTGGGGCAGAGGCAATAGCATGTAGAACAGCATTACAAATTAGTGTGGATTTGCAGTGGACAGAAACAATTATAGAAGGAGACGCACTTTCAGTAATAAAAAAATACAGAAGGAGAAATGAAGATAGATCAAGGATTGGGGCATATATTCATGACATACTTCAGTTATGGAGGAAACTCGTGTACAGCAAGTTCGAATATTCTCCAAGATCATCGAATAATCTGGCACATACTCTTGCAACTGAAACGATTAAGGGTAGGGGAGAGTTTTCATGATTGGAAGAGTCCCTGCATATGCGGAGCGGCTGAAGGTAGCAGAAGAGAATGGCGAGACAGTCTGAAAATGGAGAAATGATGAGGAAAGTGGGGAGACGGAAAAGGATGAAGGAAACCAGATTGCCAGGGGGCATATGGTGGGAGACGTAAGGTTGAAATGGAGTAATTGATATGGTGGATAGAGGTTGAAGGTGACGGAGGAGAAATGAGTAATAGTATGAAAATGGAGAAAGGTGAAGGGGGGAGACGATAAGGGTTGAAGGAGGTCAGATTGGAAAGAGTTAGATGATGGGAGAAGAAAAGGTTGAAATTGAACAATTAATGGGGTAGGTGAACAGCTGTATGGGCATCTGGAATCATCTGAAGCAAGCAATGGTGGATGTGAAAGGACACGACGTGCCAGGCTCTCTAATTGGGCAACGTTTAGGTGCCATTAATATGGCGTTAGGTTTAATTTTGAATTTCTTTGATTTTTGGGTTGTTGAAAATAGCTAAAGATCTCTTTCAATTTTCTGTGTTTTTTAGGATCTTATTTCATCGTTTGGGCCTGAATTTATTCAGGCCTTTAATTGTTTTCATGGACAGTGTTTTAAGAATAAAAGCCCAATTTGATTAGTTTAAAAAAAAAGATAATGATAAATGTCCAATAAAATTAGTAAAATATATATATATATATATATATATATAACTGCAAAGTCACAATAATTTTTTAACTCTTTTGAAGTTAAAAAAAGGGCCATTTTACCCAAAAGCGTCAATTTCTAATATTATTTACCGGAAAGGGCCGAATTCCCCGAAAACGCGTCCACGTCAGCGCGATATCAGGTGCTCTGTCAGCAAAACACGTCCCTAGGGGAGCGCTTTGCCATTTTTTTTAACCCTCCAACAGCTACTTTTTTTTACCGTTTGGGGTCTAATGGTAAAAAAAAAAACTATAAAAGGCCTCATTTCATTTTTTTACACAAAAGTCCTCTTCTCAAATTTTCTCTAAGCTCTCTTTAATTTTTGCAAAAAAGCTCTATTTAAAATTTTTTTGAATTAGTTTTTTTAAATTAAAAAATATTCGATCGTGTTAGCAATGGTCAGAGAATTAATTTGTCTCGATAATAAACACATCTTCGTCGATCAAATGACAATGGTAAGTGATAATTTTAATTTTTCAATACTATTTAATATTTTTTCATTTATGCAATTTTAATTAATTTTTATTTTATAATTTTTTATAACAGTCTGTAGATCGGGTGTTGCAATGCAATAATAGTAATATGTCTGGTCCTCCATCGCCATTGATAGAGAATTACCTGTGGGAAGCGGGTTTTTGGCACGTGGCCACGATAGGCCAGGGGTTCAAGTTGGACCCGAAACTAATCAGTGCATTGATAGAGAGGTGGAGACCCGAGACTCACATTTTTCATCTTCCATGCAGAGAGTGTACTATCACTCTGGATTATGTACAGTTGCAATTGGGATTACCGGTGGATAGGTACGCAGTCACCGAGTCCACTCAATCTGCTGATTGGGGAGCCGTATGCTATGAGCTTTTGGGTGTTATTCTGGATAATATTAACGGAGGTAGAATCAAGATGGGCTGGTTACGAGACATATTCCCGGAGCTGAATATTGATTCGACTGAACTAGAAAGAATACGATATACTCGGGCATACATTCTTAAGATGATTGGAGGTTATCTGATGCCGGACTTGTCACGAAACCTCATACATCTGAGATGGCTGCTGAAACTCGTTGATTTTAGAGCAGCTGGTGAATTTAGTTGGGGGTTTGCCGTGTTAGCAACATTGTATCGGGAGATGTGCGGGGCGACGCGACCGAATAAAGCCAAAATCGGAGGTTGCCTATCACTACTGCAATCATGGGCACGGTTTCGCTTTCCATTTTTACGTCCTCGAGTGGACCACCCATATACATTCCCACTCAAAACGAGGTAAATTTTATATTAGATTTTACAATTATTACATAGATTTAAAATATAATTGTATGCTAAAAATTTATTTAATTAGGTGGAACCATTCGGCGAGTTATGTTGGAATACCTACCTCTCTTGAAGATATACGGCTTCTATTAGACCAACTGTCAGAAGCACAAGTAAGTATTAAATAAAATATATATACATAATAAAATAGTCGTTTCTTATTTAGTATTTAGTATTTAGTATTATGTATATAACTAATATTTTATCATGTTCATATAGTTTCAATGAACACTATACGAAGATCCGACAATTCGGGCAGTAATTCCGGATGAATTCTTTCAAAATCCGAACATTTGGCATGTGAAGGTCCCATTGGTCAACTATGCCACCGTGGAGATGCACCAGTCAGATAGAGTATTGCGACAATTTGGATTCCGACAACTGATTCCCGTGTCACCTGAGGTGCTCGATGATGAGCACAAAGTCAACTTACGGCAGTTGCATACGAATTGGCTGAGATTTTGGTCAGCATATATCAAAGGAACCACAATCCCCTGCCGAAGGAACCACAATCCTCACCGGAGCAACCACAACCCTCGCCAGAAGCTAAACCAAGGAGGAATCCAACGCATAGCCGTCGACGACCCTCATGTAGCACTAATTCCGACCGGCACCAGCATTGATTTTTGTTAATATATTTGTACAAACTTTTTTATATTATTTTATTTAATAAAATAAAAGTTGTTTTTAATATTTTAATTGTAATTTACTTTTTATATTTTTAATAAAATAAAAGTTCTTTTGAATAAGGTAATATTTTTAATATTTTTATATTTTTAATAAAATATAAATAATGCAACATAAATTTATTACAACAACTATCAGCTATTCTGATTTGGACACGATCGAGTTGTATGGCCTGGGTTCCTATACCATTCGAACAACTTCTGTTGGTTGGTTGTTTCTCAGATATCCATATTGTTACGTATTCTAGTCAAGCAAGGTCGACCCTTTAGTTTGCGACGCAGTTCTCTATCCGGTAACAGCTTAAACGGAGCAAGTGATACAGACAGCCACTTACGTTCATCTAGGAATGGTGGGAATACGTGTCTCCATACGTTGTACATGTATTCTGTTTTATACACTTCGGCGACATAGTTCATGAGATCCAGACGGAGATTCTAACAAGCTGCAATTACATGAGCGAATGAATAACGAAATGCGTCAAACATCCCACATTCCCAGGTCCTATTTCTCAAGTGTACACGATATTGCCCGCCAATAATACTTTAGTTCGGTCTGTCAAACTCCGTCACACAAAACCATAGGTTGTCGTGATCGTGACACACTGTGTGCATGGTGTTGGCTCGTGCCTTCGCCTTGTTAATTTTTTGCAATACCTTCGCGCACCATACATGGCCTCCCTGCATTTGGCCTTTATAACTCGCTGCTTGCATTGGAAATCGTGTCGCTAAACGAAAATATGTCTCTCGCAAAACCGATGTTATCGAAAAATGCCGCGTTCCTTTTAGAACAGAATTTATGCATTCAACTAGATTTGAGGTCATATGACCATATCGTAGGCCGCCGTCGTATGCTTATGTCCACCATTTGAAAGGTATGTTACAGAGGTAGTCTGCGCCTTCTTCGTTAACTGAACGCAAAACTGCCAACATCTCATGAAAACGGTCCTTACTTATCTCATACCTGCCAATATAAGTTGATAGTGAAAGTTACATACCACTCTTCCATTCAGAATAAATTGAATATTACAAACGTAATTATATTAATAGAGATTAAATACCAATGTTGGTCACTTGCTGTTTTTCACTTGTAGATCGATATTGCCTGTAGTAGTTAGATGCAACATGCCTTAGGCAATACCGATTGTGTGTGCGATGCTATAGGCTTCCCTATCGCTCAATTGCGGCTAGTATTCCAGTGCCCCGATCTGATATGCAGATATCAGGTTAGGGGCAGACATGCCTCCTTAACCTAGAAAGAAAGAAATCCCAATCATCAGCTGACTCCCCCTATGTTATTACAAATGCAATTGGAAGGATTCTCTTACTGCCATCCTGTGCCACAGTTAGCAATAGCAGATGGGTATATCTACCATGCATAAAGGTAACGTCAATTTGTACCAATGGCTTGCAGTATAGAAATGCATCTCGATATTACTTAAAGTTCCAGAACAGACGCTTGAACACTTGGCATCCACGGAGCAATCGGTCGTTGTAGTACGCAGGTGCCGTTTCAAGGTCTGTTATGCAACCTGGGACATATCTCTCCAACACCTGACACCACTGTCACACTTCATTATATGAAGCTTTCCATAGACCATGCAACTTTTCCAACGCCTTCTGCTTAGCTATCCAAGCCTTGCGGTAAGAGGGCGTGTACCTCAATTGGCTACGAATATTGGCAATTAAGACTGGCACTAAAGTTTTGAGATCTGCCTTCATTGTCGGTAGTATTAAGCTAGCTAACATATTTGAATCCATCTTGGGATGATCTTGTGAAACACTTGTCAACGAAGTACGTTAAATAATACAACATTACGTAATAACAGTATTATTCAAAAACCCTAAACACTTAGTGATACTGTACCGGCAACACATGTATGTGGACTTTTGTACTTTTTTATCTCCCACAAGCCTGTCTTTTTCCTTAACGAAGCCATGATTTTCCATAAACATGTACCGTCTTGCACTGCACACTTGGCCTCATATTTATCAGATTTAGATTTAACCACATTGTAGTTAACCCCATTCATGATGCTATGTTGTTTCAATGCACCAAGAAAACTATCATTATTG
Organism: Gossypium australe; assembly: GCA_005393395.2. NCBI lineage: Eukaryota > Viridiplantae > Streptophyta > Magnoliopsida > Malvales > Malvaceae > Gossypium > Gossypium australe. The sequence continues at coordinate 24,936,231 of CM016622.1, forward strand.
GAAAACTCCTTACCAACTTCTAATTCACCCAAACCCAATGACGAACTTGTACGGTCACGCTTTCTGTGTGGTAGATCTGGAAACTCCAATGCATCATCTTGAGATAGATTGACATTATACATGTGGGCTGGAGGCGAGTACGCACTGAATCGCGGATCTTCTTCTTCTTCATCTAAACCCCCTTTAGCATCTTCAGGTATGGTTGGAACAGGCTTCGGTTCAACAAATAATGCAACTTTTGCACCCTCGGGGCCGGGCTCTCGAGGTAGATCCACATCGGACTCATTATTTGACCCGCCATCATCTGTAACGAATAAGGTCCCCTCGCCGGTGGACGTCGTAGGGAGTACATCATCCTTTCTTGTGGACGTTTCGTAACATCCCCAATCATATGTGGATTGCCAACCACTAGACATATTTCCAGCATCGAACATCGACCCACCGTTGTGCATGTCCCATCCACTAACCGAGTGTCGTGCAGGGGTTGTGTTTTCCATACTGCCACCAAACACAGGCGCTTCTGTATTCTACCTCCCACTAACAGAGTGTCGGCTAGGGGTCGTGTATTCCTTTCGAACAACAGTAGATGTTGAAGTCGCAAATGCATCATTTGGAAACTTCAATGCATCATCTTGAGATAGATTGACATTATACATGTGGGCTGGAGGCGAGTACGCACTGAATCGCGGATCTTCTTCTTCTTCATCTAAACCCCCTTCAGCATCTTCAGGTATGGTTGGAACAGGCTCCAGTTCAACAAATAATGCAACTTTTGCACCATCGGGGCCGGGCTCTCGAGGTAGATCCACATCGGACTCATTATTTGACCCGCCATCATCTGCAACGAATAAGGTCCCCTCGCCGGTGGACGTCGTAGGGAGTACATCATCCCTTCTTGTGGATGTTTCGTAACATCCCCAATCATATGTGGATTGCCAACCACTAGACATATTTCCAGCATCAAACATCGACCCACCGTTGTGCATGTCCCATCCACTAACCGAGTGTTGTGCAGGGGTTGTGTTTTCCATACTGCCACCAAACACAGGCGCTTCTGTATTCTACCTCCCACTAACAGAGTGTCGGCTAGGGGTCGTGTATTCCTTTCGAACAACAATAGATGTTGAAGTCGCAAATGCATCATTTGGCGATAAAAATTGTACATATAACTCAAGATAGGGTAATCCGCTAGCAAGATGAATCTGCACAATTGCCTCCAAGCTACGAAGACCTTTGATGTCAAATGAGATATATCTCACGAGATCAACCGAAGCACAAAATTGATACTTGATAGACAAAACTTTCATTAGCGTCGTTCTGAAGATTTTACGCTTAATTATTTTACGAAGTTCTGTCAAATCTATGTTCTGGTTAAAAACCAATCGTGCTGTGTTCTCCGATAAAAAAACAACGTCATTCTCGGTGTCACGGACCTTACCATCATAGTAAATAATAGCACTAATACGTTCACTCATCTTCAGTACGTTCACTCATCTTCAGTTTCTATTCTACTTTAACCTCAATTTCTCTTGCTGTAACTTATGCAACCTGAGAATGAAATTTGGTTCATTTATAGTCTAAGGCCAAATAGGAACTACTGTAGAAAAAGAGCGTCCACGTGGGAGCTTTTTTCAGTAATCTTGCTGACAATGTATCCTGCTTGAAGCGTTTTGGACACCATTTGTTCAGAAACGTCTTCTCAAAATTATTTTTTCAAATACTACTGTAGAAAAAGAGCGTCCACGTGGTAGCTTTTTCCAGTAATTTTGCTGACAATGCATCCTACTTGAAGCGTTTTGGACACTATTTGTTTAGAAACGTCTTCTCAAAATTATTTTTTCAGATACTACTGTAGAAAAAAAAAACAAAAAAGTTTTATATTGCTAATATATTTTTTTCCAAAACTCTAAACACAAAATTATTTTAAAAAACTAAAACATAATTTAATCAATTAACCCTAAAACCCTAAACCTTAATTTAATTAATTAACCATAAACCCTAATTTAATTACCTTAAACCCTTAAAAACCCTAAAACCAAGCAAAAAACCCTAACCCTACAAAAAAGGACAAAACGCTCCCCCTGGGACGCATTTTGCTGACACAGCACTTGAGATCGAGTTGACGTGGACGCGTTTTCAGAGAGTTCGGCCCTTTCCGGTAAATAATCAAAAAGTTGGCCTATTTTCGTAAATAATGTTAGAAATGGGCGTTTTTGGGTAAAATGGCCTAAAAAACACCAAATACTAACCCTTAAAAAATTGAAAATTTTACAAAGCAATAAAAGAGCTTTGAGTAATGGGAATTACCTAAGGGTGGATTTGGATGGGCGTTGTGTTTACTTGCGGTTAGTGTAAAAATAGTGATGGCGGTGAGATTTGATATAATAGCAATACTGTAACGTGAAACATAAAGTAAACTAAACGCATCGCACCGCACCTCACCGCCCATCCAAACCCATCCTAAGTTTATTTGAAACAAAAACATGAAGAGAAATTACAAAAATCTAACACAAACATAAAAGGTTTGAAACTTCCAAATGAGAAAACAAGATTTTTTAGAATTTTAAAATTAAGGAAAATGACCGATTGAATATTAGTTCGATTGGCATGTGTATTGTTGTCAAGGCAGGAGGAAGTGAGTTCGAATGCGCTGAAGCGTATTATCCTCCTATTTATGAGTTAGGGATGAGCTATAGGTAATTCTAAGCATTGGGTCAAAAAGAGCAGATATGATCAAAAGTTAAAAATGATACAAAATATTTCCGAATGAAAGTTCCTTCCATTGTTTTTACACCCAATTTTTTAATTGAAATTTTAAATAAATTATATTTTTGACCAATTATTAACTCTTTTCCTAATTTCTTATTAATAGGAGAGAAAACATGATATACCTATGACATTTAAGTACCTTACAAAGGTTCTAATTATGTCAACTTTGAATTTAAAATTCTATACATTTTTATGAATGTAAAATTCATATTATTTTTCCATTTCAAATATTTGACAAAATAAATACTCACTTATATCTATGCCTAGCTAAATCATGATGATGTTGCACTTGTATCTTGAGTTTTGAGTTTCAGTCTGCCCTGTTTCTTCTGAGTTGTATCTGTACCAGTGTCCCATACATGCATGTGTCCCTGTGAAATTTACTCATAATGTGTTCGCCAGATGCTTTCACTTATGTCACCATCAAGACATTCATCACATGCTTTCATCATCTTTTCACTGTGTTTGGGTCTCTTTCATGAATACATTGAATGCTTAGCAATGTCCATAGATGGACATTTATCAACAAAAGTTTTATAGCAAACAAATCCCAATCATCGAATAATGAATAACAAATCTTATGACACAAGTTTATGAATCTAAACCCACATATTTACATTTATCAACAAACAATCCAAAGAATGAAAGGAAACAATGGATAATTTAGGGGACGGTTTTATCTGCACTTGGTCTGTACAGGTGATGTTCTTCTCCAAGCAGCATTGCTCGTAATATGGCCTCTCGTAAACCATTGTAATGCACGAGTAAATGTCCACCATCAGCAACTTCATGGTATTGGATCCATGGTAGCTTTTTTGAAATGCATCGTTGAAGTTCGAACGGAACGATCTTGTCTTCGTAACCTTGCCAGATATGAACGCAGTTTTGGTTTTGAGGGAATGGACTAGTCAGTTCCATTGGATCAAAGTCCCAATCACCATAACAGACTAGAAAGTCATTGCGGAGTGTATTGAAAACAGATCGTTCTCGTAATCTTTCCTGTTGTCACGGCGCAAAACATGAACTGTCAACATAATGATCATTCGACAACGGTGGTGATCTAGAATGTTTTTATCTTTACCTTGGTAAGCATGGGGAATCCTTCTGTTTTCTTCAGGGCTTCCATATCTCTTTTATTGAAGAATACGGGCTTTTCTTCCATGACAGAAGGTGAAGGGAACCATTTTCGAGTAACCGACCAGTGTAGTAGGCCAGGGGTGTATTTTGCTACCCAATACAACAACTTCACAAGTGGTCTCCTATAATCTTCTCTGGTCAAGCTGTCGGGAAAGGACGACCATCGATAATTGATGACCGGAACTACCATCGCAACACCTGCTAGCCTGCGCAGATAATCAACAGGCAAGTAGATTACTTAGAAGTGAAGCAACAAAGCTTAGTTTGCATCAGAAAGTTCAAAGTAGTTTGCCTTTCTGGTATATATTTGAGGCAACTCCAGATGGGGTATGATCCCATTGAGACTCCAATCACATAAAACTTTGGTCCTAGCTGTAATTGATCAGCAAGCTCTTGAATGTCGAGTGCCTCGCTTTTAACCGACCGCTTTGGATTCGGATCACTTTCGCCATAGCCAGCACGATCATATAGCAGAAAATATATTCCCAGTTCCTCTATTAGTTCCTGGAAACTTAACCAACTGCGAAGTTAACTCCACTTAACATTCACATATTCAGGCAAAAGATAAAAACAGAATGATTGAATGTGATCAAATCTGTATGGAATGTTAAATACATGCTCGTATCTAACACTTAATCCAAGCCTAGGTTTCATTAAAAATTCAAAGCAGTGTAACATTTGAGAAGAGAGGTAAAAGGCAGTACTTGGGGAACTTGAAAATTCATATCTTTGGAGCTACCAAAGCCATGAACAATGATGATCTTGCAGTTAGATTTGGCCTTGGGCACACCTCTCTCTCTGTAAGCTATATGTCTGCCATCCCTGAGTTTGACTGTGGGTGAAACAAGTGGAGGATCCTCAAGTGAACTATCAGTTTCCAGTTGAGCAGGAAGCAACTGTGTGGCCTTACCAAAAAAAAAAAAAAAAAAAAAAAAACATTTCAAGAAAATCTCATCAGCAAAAAAGGGTAGATCTAGCAAATGCACTTTTAACTTAATGATTGTAATAAAAGAAAGAAAAAAGAGACAGCTTTACTCACCATTCAAAATCCCAAACTTGTGCTTGATTTCCTTTTGACCTGCAGATGCTAACAGCCGCCTTTTCCAAGAATCAGTTAACAGAGACAGAAGAGCAGTTAAAGGAGCATGGTTGATTGTTGTTCTTTTGATCACCAAATCTGGAAAAAAACAAAGTTGGAAAATGGAGAAAACAGAGTAAATTGATGTAATTATCAGTGATTGATATAGTAGTTACAAGTTCAAACATCCAACCTGGAAGCATCTCTAAAAGAGAATATAATGATTCCTTGAGGATATATGGGTTTTTTTTTTTAATGGTTTTGTTCCTCTTGTGGGGCTTAGGAGTTTTGGTTGACCTTCTCTCTCAATTCAATAGTTAGAAATGGCAGATGATTTACAATGCCGTGAATTAAAGGAAGTTACGTTACTTACGGAAATTTGTGCTAATTTTAATGATTTTTGTTCATAAATTTACAGGTAATTCGTATGGTGAAGAAACTGGCAGGAAAGACCAATTGGCCCAACAGGCCTACCTAATCCAAGTTTTGATGCTTCAGACTTAGTAATCAATTATTTGAAGAAACCCCAAAAATATTAAAAATGATTTGAGAGAAATTTGGACGCAGTTTGATGTTGAATGAATTAGATTATTGCCATTAACATCATTCATCTATGTATAGTTTCACGGTTTATACCCCATAGTGATCAAGAATATTCTTGCACTTCCTTGCTGGGCTGCTATTTCAAATATATAACATTTTTTTTATTGTCGTTTTCCAAATGTCATACTTTTTTAACTTTTAATCTTTTAACATTAATACAGACCATTATTTTACCCTGCTAAAATTTTTGGCTTAATAATAAATTTGGTCACTAACATTTATATATTTTGTTAAAATAGTTTTAATTGTATTTTTAAGCCTTTTTTGTCATCAACCTTTATTCTTTTTTTTAAATTACTTTTTTTAACAGATTTGATGAAAATACCGTTAAAAAAGTTAACAGCATGATGTAGAATTTCACATGTAGAATATTTTTAATAAGATATAATTTATTTCTTAGATAATCCAATTAAATAATTACAAAATAAACATAATTATCTGAAAAAAAAAAGGTTTCAAAATGAAATGAATACATACATTCAGTATTTATTTATAATTATTTTTCTGAAACCTCTCAGTAATAAAAACGTATGCATTCATTTTGAAATCTTTTTTAGATAATTATATTTATTTTCTTTAAATTAAGAGTTATTTTTTTAATTTCATGTATGATTTATTTATTTTATTTTTTTTCACATGTAATTATCTTATTTGGTTACATATGTAATAAATTACATCTTATTAAAAAAATATTTTACATATACAATTCTACATCATCTCGTTAACTTTTTTAACGATACTTTCATCAATTTAGTTAAAAAAGCAACTTGAAAAAAAATAATAATAAAGATTGATGGCCAAAAAAGGCTCAAAAATACAATTAGGGCCATTTTGACAAAATATATAAACATCAGTGGCCAATTTTGTCATTAAGCCAAAATTTTTTAACTCCAATACCTTTCACTAAACTAAGAATTTCACTTCAACAACCAATAATAGTTTCAATCCGATCATAATATTTCGAAAAACCAACTTTAATTTTTTATGAGGGAGCTAAATTTTAATTTAAGGGATAATATATTTTTGGCCCTTAAACTTGGCAATTAAGTCTATTTTGGTACCCGAACTTGACAATTAGATTCATTTTTGTCCTTGAACTTATAAAAGTTTGATGATGAGGCACTCTGAGGTTGTGCCATATCACCACTTAAAATTAAAAAAATTATATAAATTTCAAGTGATAACATGATATAATCTTAGAGTGTCACATACAATGGTCTAATAAGCGGACCAATGGTTGAATTGTTCAAACCGCATGTTCCTAATTCAATTGCTTTGATTGGTTCAACTATTAGACTACTAATAATAATTAAAAATTCATAAAAAAATTTAAAAAAACTTATTAAATCGGTTCAACTTTTTCAACTATCTATTTTTGTCCTAAGTTTCGATTTTTATCGATTTCGAGCAATTTATAAATCAATCAGTTAAACCCCTTTATTTGGATCAATATACAATTGATTCTCGGTCCAATCAATCTGACTGACCAATCCAGTCATGTTCTGAGAACACTAGTCACATCATTAAATCTTGACGAAATCCAAGTTCAAATATGAAAATGGATCTACTTACGAAGTTCAAGTACCAAAGTGAACAAAACAGAGAGTATATGTACCAAAATGGACCTAATTGTCGAATTCAGGGGCTAAAAACTATATTATTTAAAGAATAATAATTTCACAGCAACAACTGCTGGGCTCAACCTGGAGCTTTAATATAAAAGGCAAGGCTGAAGCACATTTTTGTTAATCCAGGCTTGTCCATTTTTGTCCGGACCTTATAAAATGAAGAGAATGGCCTTTTTGGATTAAGAGGCTCCTATATTTTTTGACCCAAATATATACAAGTTTATAATATAATTATATATAAATTAGTATTTGATACATTGTCCGTGAAAGCACAATGTTACTAAGTATTTATTTTTTAATATTTATCTTATTTTTACCTTTTTACTCCACTCTAAAAAATTATGTGTTACCCTTTAAATTTGATTTGTGAAATTTAAATTTTCTATCAAATAAATTTTCAATATATATAATTTGTTCTTTTGTAATCTATAATCTATAATATATATATAGGTATGATTTTAGAAAAAAATTTGAACTGATGAGAATATTTTTCATTTTCCACCATATTATTAAATTAATTATAATTTAATTTAAAATTATTAGTTAAAAGGTTGTGTTAATTTTAACAAAGAGTTATTATTTGAATAAAAATCTAAGCATAAAATATAGAAAAATATTGTGATAATTATAATTACAATTAAATATATAATTATTAGTTTAAAAATTTTGATGTAAACAAGTTGCGTTAATTTTATCTTGACATAATATCAAGTTTAGCCCTTAATGTGTACATTTTTTTATCAATCTGATCCTTATTTTTTTTTAGTTAAATTTGACCTCAACCTTTTAAAAAAAGTTAAATTTAATTATTAACATTTTGAAAAGGAGTCGAAATGAATTTTTTAATAAGAATACTATCTAAAATGTTAAATTTTTACACATGACTATCCTAATTTTTGAATTATTTGTTAACATGACATATAAGACAAATAATATTATATTAGCATGATGTGCACGTGGGCTGCCATGCAACATTAAAAATTAATGTTTTAGTAATCATTTTCATTAAAGACAACAATTTGACATTTTTTTGAATGGTTAAAGGTTAAATTGATAGAAAATGTAAACATTGAAGGCTAAATTAAAATTATATTATTAAATAAATTAAAAAAAACAATTACATATGTGCAACACACATTATAGATATTTCATTTCTTTTAAGAAAAAGCTAAACTTGTGAATTAAGATTTACTTAAAAAATGAGTTTTTAAAATTCCATCGAAACAAGGTTTTATTTTCAACAAATATATCATTCGATTGACCAAACAAATGCAGAAGGCAGACTTTGAATATTGTCCCAATTTTGTACAAAAAGAAAATACGTAACAAGCATGAGAAGAGATCAAATGTTCTTGGACTAAAACTCAGGTCAAGCCAGAGTAATAATTACTTTCGCAAAAAATCAAGTAAATCACATTTTACCAATTTTAAAAAAATTAAATATTGTATATATTACATAAACCATGAATTAAGACCACAGGTAATGAAGATTTTGAGTAGCCTGCCAGAGTTCTCTATTTATATACATAATAAAACAACCGTTCAAAGAATTATATACATGACAAAATGATAATAATTTTAAAAAATTTATTTGGGTGGGAGAAATTTTGATTGAATTGGTAATGTTAAAAGTTTGGGAATTTTAAAATATTAAGTTTGAATTCACTAATTTAAATCCTATATATATGTGGCTCACTACCAGATTTATTTGGGATAGGTAGTGGCCTTAATCCCCCTTGGCTAAACAGGAGAATCTAAACCGTCTTATAAATTAAAATATTGATGTCTCATTTGATTATTAGTGTAATAATATGAGGAAAATGTATTTATTGTACATGCATTACAATAATTAGGTATAAAATAAAGAATAGCTAATACAATTTTGAACTTGAAAATAAAAAGATAGTAAAAATTTTTGTAAAAAACATAAGATCTTTTCAAAATAAACAAAAAATTAAATAAGCGGAAAATTTTCTTTCTTTACTAAAAATAAATTATGAGAATGGTTAAATATTATCAATCAAATTAATTTATTAAAACATGAGTAAATAATAATACTCTTGCTAGACGGAGCATGAATTTAAATTTTTTTATTTTTAAACCTTTTTGTTAGATGAGACAATTACACTTTTAGCTTTCTAAAAATTAACAATTTAATTTAACTTTTATAATGTAGAATTTTCTAACTTTAATCCTTTTAAAGTTTTATAATTTTATCTTGACTTGGCGTAAATGAATTTTTTACTCCATCCTTGTATAAACGAACCTATCCAAGTTTATTTGAATTTAGATTTGTATTTGTAATTGTATTTTGTATTAATTTGGTTATAGTTACCATTATTTATTGCACTTAGAAATAAGATGATTGGGGAAATTTGGGTCAAAATTGAGGAAAGAGCAGTGAAGATAATCCCGGGAAGTGAATGGGAGACTTCCCAATCTAGGTGTTGAATGCAACACAAGGTTTGGTATTTTTGCATTCAGGACAGATATAATGTCTCAACCCCTTAAAACTGGCATTTATATTTTTTAGCCTAGACCTCAAGTCAAAGGTCAATTGGGTATGATTTGATATAGACATTTCTAGTTTCTGACTATTCAACCTTCATCAAAATAGTTTTGAGTTTTACTCAATTTACTTTATTTTTCTTAATGATGTAATGTATATATGATATCAAAATTAAAAATATAAAATTATAATGTAAATATTTAATAAATATTATGTTTAAATATTTAATAAAAAATATAATTATTGAATATTAAATAAAAAACAATATACTCTTTGAAAAATATGGGTAGATTTGAGGAGGCGTGAATTAATTATTTATAAATATAAAAGAGTTCGAGTAAATTTAGAAGCTAGGAATCTAAGGTGATGTTTTGTATGTTGAAAAAATATGTGTTGAAAATTTAAGTTATAAACTTGTTTTAAATATTTCACGTTATTTTAAATAAAAAAAAACAAAATTTAAACTTAAAGTTTTTATAGGATAGTATAGTATTAAAATAAATAAAATAAAATTGAATTAATTGAAAATATTTTCCATTAAGTGATAATTAGCTCTTATCTAGTTGTTATTTTCCATACTTATTTGTAGAAAAAATTCTATTAGGTTGTTTTAATTTTGGATTATTACACGTGTAAAAAACTAAATCATTGAAAGTATTAATTTTTTATCAAACTAGGCTAACTTAAACTCATTTCAAGTGGTCCAATTTAATAACTCTAATATCAATAACTTTGTTGTTTTAGCAACAATTAGAAAGACATAGGGTCGAGTTTTTTTCCAATTTAAAGATGAGAAGAAATTATAAGTAAAACGAAGTTTTGCATAGAAAAAGCTCTGATAAATATTTAAAATTTTATACATTCAACTATCTCTATTACAACCCATTTGTCTGTCAAAATTTTGCCTGTTATAAAGAAGTGGATGTTATATACTTATAATAACATGTTGTTATAGAAGGATAATTATTGTAAGCGTAAAAATAAAATTCATATCATGTTTCTATAGAATAAAGAAAGTGAGAAAAAGTGGGGAAAGTGGAAATTAAACCAACAAAATTAAAAGACGTAAGATAGGTGCATGCATTATTACTTTAATACATCTTTTATTAGAATATTATTTTAATTAAGATAATTTTTATTTAATAAATTATAATAAATAGGTTTGGTTATAAGAAATAATTATGATTTTACTTAAAATTTTAGGTAATATGCTTTTATAGAGAACTAATTTAAGAAGTATGTATTTTATAATCACGAATATTACTGTTATATATGAAAATCTGTTATAAAATATTAAAATAAAATATAAAAAATTAATTATACTAAAATTTTGATTACTATAACGGATTGACTATTAAAAAAAAGTTGATTGTATGAAGGCAATCAGAATAAATTAGAATTTAAAAAAACTAAAATGCAAATTGAGAGTGAAATTGCGAGGAAATGGGAACCCTGAACCGTGTTGGGCAAAGAGTAGAATAAATCTTAATTTGATAAAAGGAAAAAAAAAGTCAAAAAAGCTGACTGTGAGGCTCTGGTAGGAGGATGACTGGAATTAATGGAGGTGGGAACTATGGTGGTTGAAACGTGGAATGGTCACTTTTTATTCTATGTTCAACACTTGGCCATCATCATCAGTTCATCGCGTTTTTCCCTTTTTCCCTCAAGTTTGATTGTCTCTAATTTTGTATACATGCTTTGCATTTACACTTTCCTGTAAGTTAGTCAAGTGTTTTGATTTTATTTTATATTAATATGTATAGATATCAATTTATTTCGGTGTATTATTTATGTATATCTATTATATACAAATATAACTTTATTTTTTGAAAAAAAATAAACAAATTAATTATATAAATTAAACCACCCCTCAAGAGAAGTCCTCAAACAATCATAGTCATTCTCTCTTATATTGGACCATTTTGGCCAGGCCGTCAACATCATTATTATTCTCTCCAGAGATATGTTATAGACTCCAATACCTTACCTTTGCCAAAAGTTGATGAATTTTCTTGACCAAAACGAAACTAGAACCATTTGAGGAGTCCTAAATAGCCTTAACTATCTCGAGATTATCAGTTTGAATTATCACAGTCATAACCTCGATCCAGTAAAAATGCCAAACCATCCAAGATGTCCCATAATTCAACATCAAATATAGAATAACTCCCCAAATATCTGTTGTAGCCGAAAATCCACCCTCTATTCCGGTTGCAGCAAAACCAACATCGATCCTAATGATATCATCAGTATTCAAATGGACCCAATTGCCTGCCAAGGATGAAAATGAATTTGGTCCTCACGACTTGGGTGGTGTTACCTTATTGAAAGAGATATACTGTTTTGCCCAATTATAAGACACTTTGATAATTTCGCCAGCACTCCATGGAATACCCTGAAATGTGAAGAGATTTCAATTCTTTCAAATACACCAAGCAATAATCCCAAAAAGGCATTGCCAATCCACCTCACCCAAGCACATATTTTGTTGATTCTGCAAGTTCGACACAAGCCACTCCTGCAAGTCTCTGGAATAAAACCAATTATGCCTCCCTTCTAGAATATAATTGATCCTAAATATCTCTTGCTGTAAGGCAGTCTCTAATGACATGTAACATATCCTCAGAGTCAAGTCTATAGAACCCGTAGGTACTATCATGCCCAATACCTGGATTCGCTCTTTCCATATTGGTAAGTAAACATTGCTTGAATGTAAGCCAAATGAAGAACCTAACCTTTGGAGGTCCAGGAACAAATATAACTTTTTAAATTATTAATGAAGTTTAATAAATTAATTAAACCACTATACTTTATTTAATGAAACTATAAAAAATTAAAAATAATTAAATTAAAAACAATTTAAAATATATGGTATTTTTTTTAAGGAACAGAATATATGGTATTTGTTTGTCTAAATTAGGACATTTTTCCTTTTCATAGAATTAGGACAAATAAATGCTGCAACTTGAATGCACTTGTCATTGATTTAAGCATTTGTCAAAGCCCTTTTTCATGTTTCGGAAAATGTATTAAGATTCAAGATTTTTATAAACTTGAGATTTTTTTTTTTTTTTTTTGAGAATAATAGCCAATTTGTCAATGATGTATTGATTTTTGAAGCATTTGGTTTGAGTCCATATTATTAGTCTGGTCTAGTTAATCAAAGCACTAAATCTACTATATTCTGACGTAAGGCTTACAAAATCATGATGAATTAAATGGTTGAAAAATTTTAACTCCATAAATATATCAAATAATTATTCATTAATTAAATCATTAAATCTGCTTCATGTTGTTTATTTTTTTGCTACAATATTAGAGGTAAAGAATAAAAGTTGAACCCGTACTAAGCAAATGTTTAACAAGAACTTTAACTGCCGCTGCATTCAAGACTTATTATGTTGTTTATTACGTTTTAATATTTTTATAGACATAATAAATTTTAATTTTATGTACTATCTCAAAATATTAATATCATTTTATCACAACCGAAAAATATAATTTTATTATAAATTTAATCTAATTTAATATTTTAGAATATATTATAATTTAATTGAATCATCTCCAAAATTGAATAAAAATGATATAAAACATTTGCTGTTAGCATAACTATTTTGACGATTATATTTGTAAAATATTATAACTGAAAATAGAAACTGGAATGTAGGATGTTATCGAATATAAAGGGAAAAGCAAAAATTAGAAATCAGATCAATGTGCATGAAAACAATGAATTTAAAATAACATATAATAAATAATAAAATGTATGGTTTGAAACTAATTAATCATAATAACACATGAAATTAATAATATAAATACATCATATTAACAATACTAAATACACTACAATTATTTATCATGTGCTGTTGGGGATCGACCCGATTAAGCAACAAATAAGTAAAAATAGCAGAAGAAATTGAGAAATTGAACACACAAATTTAACGTGAAAAAAACCTCTCCAAAGAGGATAAAAAAACCATGAGTAAATATAATTTTACTACAATGACAAAAGAACGAAGAGTTCAAAAGATAGAAATAAAAACTATACCCTTAAAACTTGAAAACAAAGAAACCTTAAAACATAAACACAAAACTCTCTAAAAGTGTTATGAGTTCTAATATCTAATTGATGTATTTTCTAATATTGTAAAAGAGCCTATTTATAGGCTAAATTCATAGGTCAAGTAATAATAAAATAATCTAGACTAATCAGAGTTTGATTAAAACAAATAAACAGAGGTTAACTGGAATATTATTTCTCAAATTTGACTAAAATAGGGGTCATACTTAACAAATCTCCACCTTGACTCATATTTCCACAACGTTGTCTTTGCCAAAACCCGCTACGGGCTTATCTTGAAGTATGCAGGGAATTAACTAAGTCGAATCTGTACTTAGAAACTAGAAGACTTCTAGCCTTCGACTTGTATACTGCCAAATCAAAACTAACTCGGGTCTAATTTTCATGAACATAGTGCCCTAACTTTTCAAAACATGCATCCAAAAGAGAACTTTTCTTTAACGAAACGATCATACATTTTTCCCTCCTATGATCAAGTTGCCTCCGCTCCAAACGAGTTGACTTCGACTCCGTAACGAACAAGGGACGTCTGATTTCATCGGTCACTGTAGAACCTTCCAGAATATAAAGATTGCCGGTCCTTTTACCTTTTAACCAAATGAGAGCTTCACAATATGTAACATCCCGAAATTGGGCCTAGTAGGAATGGGCCCAATGGGCCTTGGGCATAGGAGTGTTTAAAATTTTTGAGAACAAGAGAATGACATTATTTCAAGTTGGACTTATTAAGAAGATGATTTTAGAAAGTTACCGGATTCTATGAAGTTTCGAGTTCATGTTGGGCCTTAGTAAAGTTTTGTGTTTAAGCCTATTAAGGAAAGATAGTAAGTGGCATCAAGGCTTATGGAAATAAAAGAGTAAATTGCTAGCATAAATGAGCATATGGCAAGGAGGTTATGGCATCAAGTGAAGTACCTTGAGGGAAGAGGTTCAAATCCCATTGTGTGCAAATTTTGACTATTATTTTTGTACTATTTCCCTAAATTTCGGCCAAGCTTGTAAATATGGCAAAATTGGATTTTTAAATTATGGTAAGGTGGACTTATTAAATTGTGAAAAAGTATGGTAAGGAGGAAAATAAGGAAAAAGAAAAAAAAAGGAAATAAAAGAAATAAAAGAATTTGGAGAGTGGAGTAGGTGGATGAAAAAGAAATAAAAGAATTTGAGGAGTGGAGTAGGTGGATGAAAAAGGAATAAAAGAATTTGTGGAGTGGAGTAGGTGGATAAAAAAAAAGAGAGATAAAAAGAAAGAAAGAAAGAAAGAAGAGATAAAAAAAAAAGGGTTATGAAAATAAAGAAAAGAGAAGTATCATCTTTTCTTCTCTTCATCACCACCTAAAATTGGTAGCAAACAAGGGTTGGAGAGCTCAAAAATTTCAGCAAACAAATCCTTTAGCAAGTAAGTGATTTTGATGACATTAGTTGATAATTTTTGTATTTTTGGAGCCCCAAAGCTTAAGCTAGCTAATGAGGAGACTAATTTGTAATATGGTTCAGAGTCTAGGGACTTGCCATGAGAGAGTTTATGCTGGTTGCAAGGTCTCGAAGTACTTTATCAAAGGTTCAATCGAAAACCTATCCCTCGTTATAAGTGACTCGAATTTTTGGTGCCGCGGAGAGCATTGCGTTACGGATTCCGAATAAGGTGTGTAATCTCATACTCTTCTGAATATATGTTTGAAATGGTGAGAAAATCTCACATCTCTCTGAAAGTTTACATGAAATATTCTGTGGTTCGGTAGAAATATCGAATAAAATTGATAACCGGTATCCGTGATCAGTCGGACGTGCGTTTGATGGTAGTGATAATCATGTTTTGTAATAAAACAGTTTCGGTTAGAAGCAGTGATGTGTTTTTGAAAAATCACTAAAAATAGGAGAAAAGGAATTAGAAAGTGAATAAGATATAAAATTAAAGCTTACTGTGTCTATTTTAATATGGAAGAAACGGAGAAGGAAAAGGAATTTTATATTCTGAGATATCTTGATTTTAGTGAGACTGGTTCTGATTAACTTTGGGGTTCACTGATCTGTTTTGGAAAAATCATATAAAATTGTAAAAAATGAATTATTGGTCATAATTTATATGTATGGATTCCTTAGTGAGTCTATTTTCAAGAGAAATAAGTTGAAGCAGTATATAAAAACTGTAAAGTGAGATATTTGAAATTAAGTCAAGAGAGGTCAGAATCATTGGACAGTGAAACAAAGGAAACTTTAAGGAATAAACTGTACTAAATGGCTAGGCCAAAAATTCTGGAAAAATTTCAGTAAGAAGATACATGAGTCTAGTTTCAAGGAAATTTTACGGATCTAGATTTCGAGTTTTCTAACTCGAGTTATATGCAATTTAGTCAGTATGACGCAAATGGACAGTTTAAATTTGTATGCCCCAAATTACTAGTTAAGTTTTAGTTGCGAAATTACCCCGTTTGGGCTTAAAATGGATTTTTGACCCAATAGTTCCGTAGAGACCCAAATAGAGTTCTGTATTACTCGAGGCGATAGTGAATCTTCGAAAACACCGTTAAATATGAAATTACCGAATTACCCTTGTAGGGTAAATTACCGAATTACCCTTAGAGAGTAAATTATCGAATTACCCTTAGTGGGTACGATTACTGAATTACAAAAATGCCCTAATGGGCCGAATTGTTATAATTGCTATATGGGCCAAATGTTATATTTGCTACATAGGCCATATTTGGTATAAGTGATGACCGATTGTGTATTTTGGTTTTTAAGGGTAAATCGACAGGCATAAGGAAGTTCCGGGATCGTGTTAAATTCAAGTAGCTAAGGATTTCGCTAAATAGTAAGGTGTGTGATTAACCCACTATTTTCCGGGTTTATGTTATATTGTATGTGTGGTGTAAATGCTAATGTGTGCCGTGACAATTATGAATGGATACCCTTAAGGGGTATATTGAAAATCAGGTCAGTGTTAAATATTAAGAATGTGAATATGCCAATGAGAATATGTTTGTATGCCGAATAGCATGTGCATGCATTATTTTATTATGTTATGACATTATCATATGTTACATGTGCATGGGATAGGATCTGAATGTGAAAGAAGAAAGGGTGTACATTATGTACGTGGTCTAATGTTAGCCTTGTGCTACATTAGCGCTTGATGTTAGCTATGTGCTTCATCAAGGGAGGTGTTGGCTAGGTGCCACATCTCGGCGGTTGATAGCTGTGTGCATCACCGTAGATTGATTGATATGTGGGATCACTTATGTGATCGGTGGCCTAGCCACGGCCTTGAGCAGCAAGTCTGCCAAGGTAAGATATGTGGATCACTATGTGATCGGTGGATTAGCCACGGCCTTGGGCAGGGGGTCTGCCAAGGTAGGTGTAAAGGATGGACCCTAGGCTGCGTTGGGTGCATTTTGCATAAATCTGTCTGCTATGTGAATTAATGTGAAAATGGGCCAAGCCCAGTATGTGGAAACATGTGGTTGATTACACTATTATAAGAATGTGATGTGGTTGTGGGCCAAGCCCAATAAGTGAAAGCATGTGATTAAATTATCTTAATATCTGTTATATGGGTTATTATATGGTTTGACATGTGGATGGAATTTAGTGGTCTAATTACACACTGAGTCTGTATGACTCACCCAATTTTTACCAACATCGCAGGTGACGCATAGTGCTTGGACCGGGTTGGAGTGGATACGAGGTGGCCCATGCAGATGATAAATTTATTTGTTTTACACATTTTATTTATGAAAGGTTATTTATTGTAATAATGGCCTTTTAAAGTATTTACGGATTATTATTATGTTTTAAGTTGGATTGTCAATTATATTATCATCTGGAAATGTTTATTTTTAGCAACTTAAATTTTAAAAATATGTATTAAAGTTTCAACCCGGATATTTTGTAATAACTTAGTTTTATTTGGAATTTTAAAATACCAAGATTTTACAAACAAGCAAATTTTTTTTTTTTATGTTTTTACTTTAAGTCAAAATATTTTTCAAATGTTTTCCGCAGTGACATACCAGATCCGGTCAAGGCTCGTGGGCCGGGTTTGGGGTGTTACACAATATACCTTAATGTCGCTTGACTTGATGTTGATTATGCATCCTTTCGAGTCTAAAATACTCAAGGAGATGAGATTCTTTCGTAAACCAGGTACATACCTGACATCTGAGACTGTCTTAATCATTCCATCGTGCATCCTAATTTTAAGAGTACCAATACCAATTATCTTACTGGATGAATTGTTTCCCATACGCACAACTCCACCTTTAACCGAACTGTATGTGGAGAACCATTCTCTATTGGGACACATGTGGAAAGAACATCCCGAATCTAGGATCCATTCGGACCTAAGTTCAGAGCTTTCTTTCGTTGACACTAACAAGAAATCATCACCATTTTCATCAGCCAAATTAGCATCAGCTACATCTTCCTCGTTACTCTCAGTAGCTCTTTTATTTTGTAGTTTATAACAATCTACTTTGACGTGACCTAACTTTTTACAATAGCGACACCTTTTCTCTCGCTTCTTTGATGCTACCAAAATGGAAGCTTGCCTATCTGCCTTGCTATGCGAACCAAACTCATTCTCAAGTTTGTCTCTACTTAACAAATGACCCTTCATATATTCGAATGAGAGTTTGTCTGCCATAAATTAGGGTCTCCTTGAAAGACTTGTATAAAGGGGGTAAAGAGTACAATAATAGCATAGCCTGATCTTTATCGTCAATCTGAACCTCAACATTCTTTAAATCATTTAAAAGAGTAATGAATTGACTGATGTGATCTCTAAGAAGCTCACATTCATTCATGCGAAATGTAAATAGATGTTGTTTCAATACTTTACGATTAGCCAGTGGCTTAATCGCATAAAGAGTTTCTAACCTTTTCTACAAGGCGGATGAGGTCTTTTTCATCAATACCTCATACAATACCGTATTCGCGAGGCACAACTGGATTGCAGTAAAAGCCTTTTCTTCAAGCTCTTCCCATTTTGTTTGATTTAGATATTCAAGCTTTTTCTTGGTAACAACATTTTTCAGGCTGGTTTGAACTAGAATTGCTATCATCTAAACTTGCCACAGATTGAAATTTGTGATACCATTGAACTTATCAATTTCAAGCCTTTTTGCTGCCATATCTAGACGGACTGATCTACGAAAATTGAACTAGCTCTAAACAATTTGTTGGGGATCGACCCGATTAAGTAACGAATAAGTAAAAATAGTGGAAAAAATTGAGAAATTGAACACACAAATTTAATATGGAAAAACCTCTCCAAAGAGGATAGAAAAACCACAGACAAAGATAATTATAATAAAATGACAAAAGAACGAAGAGTACAAAAGATGGAGATAAAAACTAAACCTCGAAATTCGAAAACAAAGAACCCTTAAAAACGTAAACACAAAACTCTCTAAAAGTGTTATGAGTTCTAATCTCTAATTAGTGTATTTTCTAAGGTTGTAAAAGAGCCTATTTGTAGGCTAAATTCATAGGTCAAATAATAAAATAATCAAGACTAATCAGTATTTGACTGAAACAAATAAACAGAGTTTAACTAGAAGATTATTTCTCAAATTTGACTGAAATAGGAGTCATACTCAACTTGTGCTGTCATCAATTGTGAGTTATTATCGAGTTGACTGTATACAACTGATGGAGATAATAAATTATGCATATTAAATATATATAAATTGTCACGCCCCAAAACATAGGGGGTTAATTATAATGGGTAGACAAGAAAAATGTATAAGGCTGACTGGTTAAGTGTTTAATGTCCTTAGAGACCCAAGTTTGAACTACCTCCCATTTCTTTTCCTATAATCTTCAACAACTTAGGATAAAAGTCACATCAAAATATATACGGTTGGGAATAGAGATTAAGTAAGAAATAGACTTTAGGTTTAATGGTTAAAAGTTAGCTTTTCCTTCTTAGGGCTAGTTTGGCAATGCTTTTGAAAAGTGCTGTGGAAATGTGCTTTTCAGAAGTGCTTTTGAAAAGCTTGCTTTAAAATTTGAGTGTTTAGCATTGCTGTCAAAAAGTGCTTTTGAGAAATAAAATGCCCATTTTAGACATGTTATTATCAAGTAACAAATATACATTTAAATAAAATTTAAATTTGTAATGGCCTAAATTCAAGGTTATCGGAACAATGGTTTCGTAACCATAAATTCGATTTAAAGAGAAATTTATTTTAATATTTTTGCATGAATATTTATATGATAGGAAATACTTTTATAAATATTTATAAAATGTTAGTAATGTGGTATTAAAATTTCGTTAGAAAATTTTAACGTTTGGGTAGGTAATTAAATAAAAAGGACTAAATTGAAATGAAAGTAAAAGTTGAATTATAGATTAAAAGAAATTATGAAGGACCAAAAGGCAATTATGCCAATTTTAATTGATGAGGCGGCATAAGTATAGATTTTTTTTGTGTGTGATAAAATATTATTATTTTATGTTAATATAATATAATATTATATAATAAGGTTAAAAAGAGAAAAGAAAGAAAGAAACAGAGAAGAAAACAGAAAACCCAAGACGAAACAGAGAAGAAATAGGGGAGAAAGAAAGAAAAGGGATAATAGAGTTTTTAAAGCTTGGAGTTTAATTTGATCCGGAAAACTCAAATACGAAGCTAGATCGAGGAAAGGAAAAAGTTCCGGATTAGTAGATTTTGTAAACGAACTGATAACGAGGTAAGTTCATGTAACTTGAATTATATTCTTAAATGTTGAAATGTATGTTATTGTTGTGAATATAATTTGAATGTTCATGGTATGAAAATTTTATGCAATATTGATATTTTTGATAAAAAGGGAAAGAAATCCCAGTTGAATGAAAGGAAAATTCGATGGATCTCTGAAAAGGAATTGACGGTAAAAAGGATCTAGCCCGGACGGGTGATCCTATCCTGATATAGCCCTCCCGAAGAATATGTGGAAAATGGATTTAGCCCGGACGGGTAATCCAAATTAGGGTCTGAATTTAGCCTGGACTGGTAATTCAGATCCAAGCTCATTAGAGTAATTGTCGTTGCAGGGGATTTAGCCTGGACTGGTAATCCCGCTGTAAAGATGAGGTTCGCGGGAGTGTGCTCTCTGAAATAAAAATGTACGCACATGAATATGAATTGACGGACCCGAATTTGTACACTAAAGTGTACCTCTGAAAATCCATCGAAATTCCGAGTAATTCAATGGGATAAATATAAAAAAAATATGGAAATTATGGTATTGATGAGCTCATCAATCATAATATATATTATTGATACATGGAAATTATTGGACTGACTTGAACGTTGAGCTTGTAAATGTTAGGGTAATAATGCATTGAATGAGTATATGAATGTTTATCGCTTGTATTGAAATTACTAGGTAAGTATAATTCTTGTTACATGGGCTTACTAAGCACAAAGTGCTTACCCTATTTCCTTTTTCCCTGTTTTGTAGTGTTAAGAGCTCGGAGGTCGGATCGGTGGGAGACTCATCACACTATCAACCCCAATATTTCGGTATTTAAAGAAACTTTAGTTTGGAAATGAATGGCATGTATAAGCTAATAAAATAGATGTTAATATGAAATGAATGTAAGGTCAGCCATTGGTATGGCTTATGT
Source organism: Gossypium australe (assembly GCA_005393395.2). Lineage (NCBI taxonomy): Eukaryota > Viridiplantae > Streptophyta > Magnoliopsida > Malvales > Malvaceae > Gossypium > Gossypium australe. The sequence goes on from CM016622.1 coordinate 24,957,654, forward strand.
GTTTAAGTTATCGTAAATTCTGGTAATGCCTCGTACCTTATTCTGACAACGAATACGGGTAGGGGGTGTTACAAAATTAGTTAATATTATTATATTTTAGTAAGAATATAAAAAAATTACTATATACTTGTTAATATTTAATAGATGAAATATAAATTTTAAATATTTTTAAGTAATAAATATTAATTACTTATAAAATTTAATTAGAATATATAAAATACATTTTAAATATTTAAATATAATCATTAAATATTTGTAATTAATATTTTAAAAATTATTTTTTATTTTTAATTAATGATTTTAACATATTTGTAATTAAGCACCACGAAAAAAAAGGGAAAGTACTATGTTATTAGAGGGGTGAAAAAGTAATTAAGCACTAAAAATGCTTTTGGAAAAGGAAAAGCTAAAAATTTTAGCTTCTCCTTTTCAGAAATATTTTTTAAAAGCACTTCTGAAAAGTTAAAAATTCCAGCCAAAAGCAGTTTGTTCTGCACAGCTTTTCTTCCAAAAGTGCTTTTAGAGCCAAAAGTGCTTTTGAAAAGCAATGAAGAACTGGTTAGTGACTTGAGTTTGAGCTACTCCTTTTTATTTCCTAATTTCGTCAAATATACCCTAAAATACATATATATGATTAAGTGTAAAAAAACAAACAAGAAATAAACAATAGACTTAATGATTAAGGCATCATCCTCTTTAGAAGTCAAGGTTCGAGCCCTCTCTTTTCCACTATTCATTTTAATTTAAATAATTTCGAGAAATCTTGGATTTTAGGGTTTTAGGAAAATTGCATGTGCTGTCCCTGGAATTTAATCAATTCTTTCCTAATTAGTATTTACAACTTTTCCCTTCCCAAAATTTTAATAGAATTAGAATTCTACCTTACTTTTCTTTTCAAATCCTAATAGAAATTACTCTTAATCTTTCTATTTATTCTCTTTTTATTTCTTTCCCTTTGCTTTACATTATATTTTCATACCAATTACTATGAAGTATTTTTGTTTTCCTGAATTAGATCATTCCCTGTTTATTCGCTTCTCTATCGGTTGTAAAAATTTCCAATCGATGTTGGCATGAAATAAGAAGATATAATAAACAATAATTTAAAAAAAATATGAATAAGAACTCCCTCAACACAATTACCTTAATTTTACTACCTGCAAATCTCTGATGATTGCTACTAACTTTTTTTTAATATGCAGAAAGGAAACTGAACATTAAGAAAAAAAATGATAATATACAAAAAATAGAATTCTAATTGTGAGTGGTTCTTTCTTGTGTGCATGACTCTACTTATAGACCGAAAAATACTGAAAATTTTAAAATACAATTAGTTACTCTTTCCTTTTTATGTATTTTTTTATTTAAAATTGAATTTACTTTGATATGGCTTATAGATTAATACCATGTAATATGGTAAGTTGGGTTTTGGAGGTTATTTTTACCTTTATTATGTTTTTTTTGTTTTATTACCAAGGATATTATATTTACGAGTTTCACTATTAGCATTGAATTTCTCGAGCATCTATTTCATTCACTCAAGTTCTTTCTGAGTTTTTTTTTCAATAACAAGTTGAGACTCTTTTGCCTCCACTTCCATGATTAACTTTAGATTTCTTCTTTCAATCTACCATTTTCAACTACTAATCTAGAGTTTACATTGCAAATTAGTTCACACTTGTCAAGCATAGTCATATAAGTCTCTAAACAGCTAATGGAGTCCTTATCACTCAAAGTGACACACAAAGACTTCTTTTTCTTTTTGAAGGTGTTTGCACACTCTATTTGAATGTGCCTAAAACTATGACATTTATGGCACTGAATCCTTTTCTTCTTATCTTTGGCAGTTTTCTCATTGATAACAACTCCTTTGGATCTTCCTTGTTGAGCATTCTTGAACTTTTCAAAGCTTTGACTTCTTTTAGACCGATTTTTGAAAGCCTTGTTGAAGTTCTGACTTAATAAAGCTATTTGTTCATGCAAATTTTCCATAGTAGTGCTATGATCAGTGGGCACTACTTTAGTCACTTGTAACACAATGCTCTTTTCTCCTTTGCTCTCGTTTCTCTTTGTTTCATCTAGATTGATCTCAAAGATTTGAAGAGATCCAATCAACTCATCAATACTCATAGTATCAATGTTTTTGGCTTTCTCAATGGCTATAACTTTGTTACTAAATGTTTCAAGCCATGATTGAAGAACTTTCATGACCAAATTCAAATTTGAATACTCATCTCCAAGGGTGAAGGCTTGATTGGATAAATCACGAAGTTTGGCATATGACTCGCTTCTTCTACATCTTTAAGGTTTCAAATTTGGCTGTGAGCATTTGCAGCTTAGATTGTTTCACCGTATTATGAGTTATTTCAATAATATCTTAGGATTTCTTAGCAACTGTGCATTTGGAGATTCTCATGAACTAATGAGGATCCACTCCATAGAAAATTGCATAGAGAGTTTTAGAATTAGCGTTGGCAAATTTCTCCTCCCGAGTGGTCCAATTCAATTCAGACTTTGATGTCTTGACTTTATCAACTTTAGTGAATGGACGCTTGCAACCAATAAGAATCGATCTCCAAGCTTTTTTTTATTATCAAATTACTTGATAAAAGCCATCATTATCGCTCTCTAGTAGGCATAATTAGCACCATCAAGCACAGAGGGTTGTGTCACTGATGAACCTTTCATTGCAAGCAATCAACATAAAAAAATCCACTAGATTGTTTAGTGGGAGGCTTGGATACCAATTAAAAGTTCTCAAACATTACTTGCAAGCAAATTCGATTAGTGCTAGAAGCAGTGCTAAAGACTAGTGCCAACTACTTCAAGCACTGAGTATGAACAAGGTAGAAAAACAAAGAACACATGGTATGTTTATGTAGTTCGGTTTCCCTACATATGTAGGGTCTTGCCTAGAAAGATGATCTACTATCTTTGCAATTCGTGCAACAAGTGATTTCAACCTCTAACACTTACAAAATTAGACTCCTCACTTTTGTACCTAAAATCTAGATAACTTCCTTCTAAGTTTCCCCCTTGAAAACTTAGGATATTAACCAAGTAACACACTTGATTTTCATTTAATCCACTCATAAGAAACATTCTTCAATGAACAAGAATAAGTGTTCTCAGATCAGTACATCACCTATAAAAGTCTCCTCAATTGATAAGGAGCAATGCCTTGCTAACATACTATCTCAATTATAATAAATCTTCTCATGAAACTAGCAAGATAATAAGCATAAGTAATATCTCCAATGAGCTCAAGATAAGTCTTGAATCTCCAGGATATACTTTCAAGTTTTACTTGATTCGATGCGATCCACCAAACTTGGGAAGTCGATTGCCTTTGCTTTCATCCAAACCAATCTCAAGGATATGTTGCTATAAACACTTTGGATATCAAAGATGGGCTTGTTGTCATCCAAAGTACCAGCTATAATCAAAGCTCAAAAATTTTGTTACCAAAATTTATCAACACTAAACATGGCAAGTTTTTGAGCTAAGTTGTGACAGACACCAGTGGGCACTCCTTAAAACTATCTCAACACATATTTTTTTTTATATATATTTATACTCTAGTTTTATATATTTAAATTGTTTGTAATTTGCAATACTAGTAATCTCACATTGCTAACAAATATAAAATATAAAGAATTTATATAGACAATTCTTTATAACATGAGAAATTGAGTTGAGTGTCTAGCCCACTAAATAGGTGGACGTACCTATTGCGCTTATGTACATATGTATAAGGTCAAAAGATGGTCACTTGGGCTTGAATTTTGTGCAAATAAATTTTTATTTTTCAAAACAATAATAAATTTTTATTTCATCTGAATAGATTTATTCAAATAAGCATAACTTTAAAAAAAGATTCGTAATGAATAAACATAGCTGAAGGTTATAATGTTATGGAAAAGTGTAACTTGTGCCACAAGTTACATACTAAATGACATATTTTTTTAAACATAATTATTATATTTTATTTTTCAAAATAATAATAATAATTTTTTATTTGCATCTAAATAGATTTATTTAAATAAGCATAGCTTTTAGAAAAGATTCGTAATGAATAAACATAGCTGAAAGTTGTAATGTTATGGAAAAGCGTAATTTATGCTACAAATTATGTACCAAGTGACATGTTTTTTTTAAATATAATTATTAATTTTTATTTTTCAAAATAATAATAAAATATTATTTAATATTATAAAAAAAACTAACCAAGATGGGATTAAGCCTTGATTTAGAGTCTAAGCCTGGCAATATCTTAAGGCTTAAACCTTCATAAGTTTTTTCGCAAATTAATTTTTTATTTAATATATTTACTCATATTTTCTCAAATATCGGAAGAGATTTTGAGTTTAAGCATATTTATTCATATTTTCTCAAAACATAAAACACATTACATTGTAGTGGGATTTTGATTTTAGTAACTTTACAATGAAAGTTCAGAAGCTGTGAAAGCAATTTAATATGCAAAAAGCTGTATTTTTTATTTTTTATTTGCCGATATAAAGACTTTGGGTTGATTTCCTTTTTCCTTCTTCAGTGAAAACCTAAAGGCCAAAAGGACATAAAAAGAGATGTGACTCAATTTTGTAATTTGGCAATCTTTAATTACGGGCATATTTTAGTCAGTATATAAAGTTGTTAAAATGTCAATCAATGATCTAAAAGGTGGACATCTATCTCTTTTTGTGGTTTTAATTATTACAATCAAATTTAGCTATTTTCTAGGTTTATAATTGATTAAATAGTCAGTTAAAGATAGAGTCTAATTATTTGTACTAATCAAAGACTCAGACTTTAACTTAATAGTTAGAAAGAGCCACAATAAATTTTGATGTTTCAAATTTATGTTTTAATTTTATCTAAATTTATTTTTATAAATTAATTGATTGATTTTAGTTATAGCTGTAATTGTATGTTTTAATTGTGATATTTTTAAATATAAAAAAGAGAATATTATTTTGTTTAATACAAATTACAAAATTAAAAGAATTATAGTATGAACAAGAGGGAAGAGTAGACATAAAAGTGAAAGGACATTTTTACTTTTACTTGGAATATAAAAAAAAACTTATACATGTCTTCTATTTATGGGCCTCGATCACTATAAGTTACAAATATATAATAAAGATAATTAAAGTACCCTGTAAATTTTGAGGGGTTACAAGAGTTACAAGAAAATGAATTTTGGGGGGTTATGGGAGCTATATTAGACATCCATTTTAGAATTCTCCCCATTGGATGTCCGTTTGTTAAAACCTTATTAGGAAAAACCATATAGGATAAAAACTTAATGAAGGAAAAATAGTACACAATCTCCTATTACAAGCTGCCTTGTTAAAAAACTTTACCAAGAAAATTCAATGGGACGAAACCTTGATTAAAGGAAAATAGTACAACATGTTTTAGACTCCATAATGGCAACACCGCAACATATATTTGAGTCAACACATTCCAATGTTGTATGCTATTCTTTCAAGCGTTTTGGTTGGCAATTTCTCGGTAAGTATACCAAATCAAGGAGTATTGGTAAGAATATATATATATGAGTAAGGCGCATAGTATAAAGAAGTACCATTGGCGAAGTAGTGTTCGCCCAAAAGCCCTTTTTGGAGTATAGAACGGGCGGACTCCGACATGAAAATAAATAGACAAGGACTGCCTATTAGATTTCTATGATAAGTGAAATAAAAGTGGTAATACGAAAGGAATGGGTATAAGGTAAGAGTCCGCGGTAGTGATATAGGACATCCAGTGACTAATGTGGTCCCATGACAGTTAAATTGAGAGGAAAGTTAGTTAGAAATTAACCGAACGTGGACTAGAACGGTTAAAGGCCAAATGAGGAATTGAGTAAGTTCTTATAGGTGGCGAATTCTGATAAGGCCACTCAGTATTGATGTGACGTTTACCAAGTTCCCATGGAGACTTGGGTTAAGTTAAAGGGATGTTTCAGTTGAGTTAAGAAGAAGGTTATATTCTTCACCCTTTTTCATTTGAAAACATTAAGATCTAGGGCTAAAGAAAGATAAAAACATTTCTCTAAGCTGAGGTTGAAATCCTAGAAAGATAAAAACATTTCTCTAAGCCGAGGTTGAAATCCAAGACATTTCTAGTGATTTTCTTCACATTAAGGTACGTTTCATGACTCTGCTTGAAAAGGGAACACAGATCTGTAAGTATGCTTGGAGAAATAAGGCGTAGTGATATATCTGGGTTTAAAAAAATGATAAAGGCTACCCGAATGAGTTCTAACAAAGTGTCTCTATTTACCAAGATAGAGTACGCTGTAACATCTGTTGAATAATGGATCTGGAGCCCAAACTGTCGATTTCACAAGGAAAGGCTAGAACTGAAGTTTACACTGCCTCTGAGACAGTCCCTAAGCTTACTCTCGCATCTGGTATGAGTATTCAAAGAACTTCTATGCTAATTGACCAAATAATAAAAATGAAACTAGCAAAGTATGATGCAATAACTCTGATACAAAATGAAAGGTTCATGATTATGCATGTATGAATTGTATGAAGTCTGATGGTCTAAGTACGAGACATGAGTCTGAATGATTTTGGTGTGCTCATAAGTCTGAAAGCATGAATATGCCTGTCATGAGCAAGTCGATGCATGATGCGTCTGTGTCTGTCTCTGGATTTGTCAAAGGGGTCTGTCGAGACTAAAAATACAAATATTTGAAATGAAAAGTCAATGGCCATTGAATTTAAGAAGACCATATCGTGTAAGACCGTAACTGGTGGATTATGGCTTCATATGAAAAATTCAAGGAAGGTTATTGATCGTTGTTTTCGCGATGTCAAAGTCTTAAAATTTATAAAAAGAATGATCAAACCTGAAAACTAACTATGACAACGATGTGAGGCAAGCGTACCTATCGAACAGTAGTATAGTTAAGGCAACACCAGAATGTCGAACCCAAAGGAACCAAAAGTACTAATACTAACTCTCTTTTTATTATTTAGCCTAAGAATTAAAGTGATTTTTATCTAATCTAAAATTGACTAATTACTAAACTAAAGACTCTAAGACAAAGAAGAATGAAATTGGGAAAAATACTTTGAGGAAAAACCAATCGATTAAGACGATACCCAAGGAAGAATCCACCTAGACTTCACTTGTTACCTAACTCTGAACCAGACAATTGATTCATTTGACTTGATCCGTTAGTTCCCTAAGTTATATTAATCCCTCTCTCGAGGCGACTAACGTCTAACCTTAGGTTGATTAATTGAAATCTCTTTCTAATTAAAACCCCTAGAATTGCATTAGCTCGATCTATGGACTCCCATTTTAGGTTTCACCCTAATCCGGCAAAATCTCGTCACCCTATCTCTAGGCGCGCGATCAACTCCGCTTAATTATGCTAGATCTTCTCTTAGGCAGGGACTTTTGCTCCTCGCACATCATACTCGAATTAATATCCCGAAAATATCAACACAAGAATTAAGAACATATAATTAAGAACAAGTCAAATATTTATCATATAGTTCAGCAAACGATAACAAGATTCATCTTATGTTTCATCCTCTCAGGTATCTGAGGGTTTAGTTCATAACAATAAAAGAAAACATCTCAGAAGAAAAGATAAAATAAAACATAAGAAATCCCTAAAACCCCCTGAAGGAATTGAAGGAGAGATCCTCCGTCTTGAGTAGAGTTCCGGCTTCTTGAGATGGATCAACTGGCTATCTTCGAGTAAATCTCCACAACTCTACCTTCTTTGGCCTAGCTGGATGCCCCCTGACTAAAGCCTTGGGTTCCCCCCTTTTCTGGTCATACTTAGGGTGTTTATATAGGCTTCTGAATATGTTTCTTTGCCCTTAAGTATCCAAATCCGAGTGAAACTCTTGTTTCCCACGACAAGGACACGCCCATGGCACACGCCCGTGTAAGTTGTGGCCAGGCCGTGTTCGAGCCTGTTGAATGAGGCACGGCCGTGTGGTCTTGGGCCCAGGCCATGTGGATTTCGTGAATTGGCCCATTTACTCCGTTTTGGGCCCGTTTTCGTTCTTTTCATCCTCCAGTGCTCTCCTGAGTATAAAACATGAAAACAAAGGATTAAGAGCACCAAATTACACAATTCAAGGCTTAAATCATCCAAAAGTATGCTAAATGTGGGCTTAAAATATGTTACTTTTACAGTTTATCAAATACCCCCACACTTAAGCTTTTGCTTGTCCTCAAGCAAAATTCTCAACTCACAATTTAAACGAATTTCCTTGATTCATAACATTCATCAATAATGTTTCATCATAATTCAAAGATAATTTATACATGGATAATTCAACTCAAAGAGTCCTAAAGATTCAAACAATCAGAGTCATAGTTTTTATAGTATGAAAACATAGGTGTTTCCCCTTACCTGAATAATTACCTCTGATTCAAAACCGACAAGGGTTGACATCCTCACTAAAGATTCACTCAAATCACTCGAAGTGTTTAAGGTTTAGAATTAAGCACTCAAAAGTCGAACATGAAAAGTTAATCCCATAGGCTTGCATGAAAATCAACTCTCCACCACTAAAATATGAGATGATACACAAATTAAAAGATCTTTAAAAGGGTTGTAACGGGGCTTAGGTTAAAGGTGTGGATAAAGGTTAAATTAGAATGTTAGAATCGAGATTGAATTGACAATTTACCTAACTAGAAAAATGAACTAATCTTAAATAATTACATCAATTGAAAACTAATAATACGAGCTTTTTCTTCAAGATTTGACATTCAAACATATAAGCTCATTCAATCACACAACTAAGAATGAATATAATTCATTTTTTTAAGAACAAGTCACGTTCCTAACAAGGGATAAATTTAACTACTGAAATAAAGATCATAGTTAGGCAATTGATCAAATCAAATCTTGACAAAAAGGTGGTCAAAAGGAATGGTGATAACAAATGCAAAGGGTGTTAGGTTAATATTAGTGGGTGAGTCAATAAAAGGGTTGTTAGGATCAACGTGGTTCACTAAGGGTTAGTTATGAAGGTAAGCTTTTTAGTGGAGTGAGTGGGTTAAAACCTAGGTGCCTTTATCATCTCGGTATATCAAATCATAGGTGTGATCTCGACATGTATAATCAATGCAAGTTCTAGAATAACAAATCAATGCTGACACACTCATAATAAAAAATGAGCACGAAAGAAGGATATATGCTCTATAGGGCTCAAAGTCTCGTAAATTTCAAATTTCAAGGTAACATTCAGATTCAGGTAGACAACCTAACAAACTTTTTAATTTTTTGAAAAATAGACTTATCATGCTTGATTCTCTAGTATTCTTCAAATTTAATTATCAATGCAGAATTATCAATGACTTAATCTAAAACATATCAATAAAAATCATAAATCAATGGAAATTTTATTCTAATCATAATATGAAAATCTTACTTCAAGACAAGATATCATTCAGGGATTTGAGAATAAATAATTATTCACCCCCCACACTTAAGATGTACATCGCCCTTAATGTACAAAGATGTATATGAAATTTAAGAGAGAAGGAGAGGTGAAACTTCCTAATTTTGGATGGTTTCCTGGATTTGGGAGTCGATAGGGGTGGTGGCTGTTACCGAGCTCTGCGCTAGGTGAAGAAATTGGGGAGTTCGTAGAGAATTAGCCAGGAAATATTAAGACACATTTAAAATAAACTAAATATATAATTAAAAACAAGAAAGATAAGGAGAAAAAAATAGAAAGTAAAATAAAGTTAGAATAAAAGATGAATGGACCGAAGGGTCCGTATTGTTGGATGGTTCACAAGGTGGGTGTGACCTCTAAAGCTCCGGAGGTGCTGGTAGTGGCGGAAGTGGCGTGATTCCCAAGCAGCCTTTAGAACTTCTAAGGCTGCATTGAGGTAGTGGTCGTGGTTCCGGTGTGATTCACTAGCAGCCTTTTGAACCTGACACTAAGAAACTAAAATAAAACAAACTAAATTAAGCATAAGATAGTCAAAGAGAAGGAAAATAAAGGAGAAGAATAAATAAGAAGGAAGTTTAAATGGCCTCAAAGATCCTTGGCTTGTTGTTTGGATGAAGTGGCTGGCATGAACTTATGTAGATCAGTCTCCCTAAGGGAGACTGTGCTTGAATCCTTTCGCTTCTTCGCCATGGCCATTGGAAAAATGATATGGAATGTTAGAGATCTGAAAAGGAGAAGAAAAATTATATGGAGGAAGGGAGATGGGGAGTAGGTTTGAAGAGGGGGTGGTTTAAATAGGAATTTTGGGTATGATACATCCCACGCCCGTGTACCTTGGGCGTGTCGACTCACACGGCGCTCGTTTATAGTCTTAAGCTAGACTCTCATCTCATTTGCATATTCATGGTGGTTTGAGGAGTTGAAAGTCTTTCCTCGTGCTAGCAGTTCCATTATCATGATATGGTTTAAGACGAGTAGAGTTTATTTTCAAAGTGCCAAATATAGGGTGACTTACCTCGACTGTTCCATACGGGAAAACATCTATTACCTTGAAAGAGATTTCCTTGCTGGTGTTAGGATCAGGAGGGGACACTTGTGGATCTTCTTTATCTAACAATACTTGATCCCCAATTTTGAACTTGTTTGTCTTGTAGGGTGGCCTTGGTTCTGCCTCGTGTATCCCTAGTTCTTCTTTAAGATGCGTCTTCACCTCTTCTAGTTCATCGATCTGAATCCTTTGTTCCTCGTGAGTTATTTCTTTGTTGGCACAGGGTCTAAGATCGGGATGATGTTGTGGTGCTTCCTGAAAAGAAGGATTAACCGAATGGTTATAAATAGAATTTACTTTCTTACCTTGATTATTTGACGTCCTAGCTGAATCGAGAGCTTGAAGAGTGACTGTCTCGTCACCTACACAGAGTATGAGTTCGCCTACATCAACATCGATTTTAGTTCTGGCAGTTGCTAAGAATGGTCTTCCTAAAATTAGGGGGATCGTGTTGTCATCATCCATGTCTAAAATGACAAAGTCTACTGGGAATACGAATTTGTCAATTTTCACGAGTACATCCTGGATTATACCCCTAGGAATTCTAATAGTTTTATTAGCTAATTAAATGCTCATCCTAGTTTGTTTGGGTTTCCCTAGACCTAGTTGTTTAAATAATTTATAAGGCATGACATTTATGCTTGCCCCTAAATCAGCTAACGCATTATCAATAGATAAACTACCAATTAAGCATGGAATTGTAAAACTCCTTAGATCTTTTAATTTTAGTGGTAGTTTATTTTGCAACATTGCTGAGCACACTGCGTTCAGTTCTACATGTGATTCCTCGTCTATCTTCCGCTTATTTGTCAATATCTTCTTTAAAAATTTCCCAGAATCTGGCATCTGCGAAAGAGCTTCAAGAAACGGTAAGTTAATATGTAATTTCTTTAAAAGTTTAAGAAACTTACCGAACTGTTCCTCTGTGTCGTCTTTCATTATTGCCTCGGGAAATGGTATGCGAGGTTTGTACTCTTTGATTACCGATTTCGGCTTGTTATTGACCTCAACCATATTTTCTTCTACCGCATTCTTTTGCTTTGGATTAAGCTCGTCTAACCCTTCACTATCTTGAGCTATTATGGCTTGAATTTGCTCCCTTGGGTTAGTTTCGGTGTTGCTCGGTAGTCTTCCTTGTGGTCTCTCAGAGATCTGCTTAGCAAGTTGCCCGATTTGATCATTGAACTTTGTGTCAATGCCTCAAGTTTTGTCTCTATCTTTTAGAAACGTGTTTCTGTATTTTGAGACCGTATTTCTAAGGCTGCTATGAAGTTTGTCAGCATCTCTTCAAGGTTAGGCTTCTTTTCCTGTGGGTAGGGCTGTTGTTGGAAGTTTTAGGATGGTTGTTGCCTTCGATTTCTTTGACCGCCCCATGAGAAATTGAGGTGGTTCTTCCAACCTGGATTATAAGTATTACTATAAGGGTTATTGTTAGATCGGAAATTGTTACCCATATAGTTCATTAGTTCGCTCTCCATACCCTGTCCGTAGGGTAGGTACTCAGGATTCGCCACTCCTTCATTTGTGTCGCACTTCATAACTGGATGTGCCTGCGAAGAATCATATAAACCATCGATTTTTTATGTAACAACTCTACCTGATTTAATAGCGCGACCACTGCGTCGATGTTGAAAACTCCGGCTGCTTTGGCTGGCCTAGTCCTTGTAACTTGCCACTGATAGTTATTCAGTGACATCTCCTCTATAAACGCATAGGCCACTTCAGGAGTTTTGTTATTCAGAGTTTCGCCGGCAGCTGAATCGATTAGTTGCCTTGTTGAAGGGTTCACACCATTGGAAAAAGTTTGGACCTATAGCCATAAAGGTAATCCGTGGTGTGGGCACCTCCTTAACAAATCTTTGTATTTCTCCCATGCATCATAAAGTGTCTCTGAATCCATCTGCACAAAAGAAGAGATATCATTCCTCAATTTGGCCATTTTGGCCGGTGGGAAATATTTTAATAAAAATTTCTTGGTCATTTGATCCCATGTAGTGATTGATCCTCGTGGAAGAGAATGCAACCACTGTTTGGCTTTATTCCTCAGAGAAAAAGGAAATAACCGAAGACGGATAGCATCATCAGAAATGCCATTTATCTTGAAGGTATCACAAAATTCTAGAAAATTTGCTAAGTGTGTGTTAGGATCCTCATCCTGCAAACCATCAAACTGAACAAACTGTTGTATCATCCGTATAGTGTTAGGTTTCAGTTCAAAATTATTTGCAGCAATAGTAGGCCTAACAATACTAGACTCAGTTCTTGTTAAACTAGGTTTAGCATAATCATACATAGTACGTGGAGCATGATGTTCGGCCATCTCTGGAGGTGGCGGATTATTCTCTGCCATCTCTTCGGTGGTATTTATTTCGGCTTCTTACTCTTCTTCTATATAGTTTAAGCTTCGCCTTATTTCTCTGCGATTTCTGCGAACAGTATCTTCAATATCACTGCCATAAAGTAGGGGTCCTGTCGGGTTCCTTCTAGTCATAAACTAGAGGTACCTAAAAGGAACAAAAGAAAGAAAATTAGCAAAGTTAAAAAAAATAAAAGTGAATTGCAAAAAAAAAAAAAAAAAAAGCTAAAGTAATAAAAATTAAGCTTTCTTAATATTTTAGTTCCCCGGCAAGGGTGCCAAAAACTTGATCGTTGATTTCGCGGTGTCAAAGTCTTAAAATTTATAAAAAGAATTATCAAACATGAAAACTAACTATGACAACGATGTGAGGCAAGCGTACCTATTGAACAGTAGTATAGTTAAGGCAAGACCGGAATGTCGAACCCAAAGGAACCAAAAGAACTAATACTAACTCTCTTTTTATTATTTAGCCTAAGAATTAAAGTGATTTTTATCTAATCTAAAATTAACTAATTACTAAACTAAAGACTCTAAGACAAAGAAGAATAAAATTGGGAAAATTACTTTGAGGAAAAACCAATTGATTAAGACAATACCCAAGGAAGAATCCACCTAGACTTCACTTGTTATCTAACTCTGAACTAGACGATTTTTCATTTGACTTGATCCGTAAGATTCCCTAAGTTATATTAATCCCTCTCTCGAGGCGACTAACGTCTAACCCTAGGTTGATTAATTGAAATCTCTTTCTAATTAAAACCCCTAGAATTGCATTAACTCGATCTATGGACTCCCATATTAGGTTTCACCTTAATCCAGCAAAATCTCATCACCCTATCTCTAGGCGCGCGATCAACTCTGCTTAATTATACTAGATCTTCTCTTAGGCAGGGACTTTTTCTCCTCCACCTAAGCACATCATACTCCAATTAACTTCCCAGTAATATCAACAGAAGAATTAAGAATACATAATTAAGAACAAGTCAAATATTTATCATATAGTTTAACAAACGATAACAAGATTCATCTTAGGTTTCATCCCCTCAGGTATCTGAGGGTTTAGTTCATAACAATAAAAGAAAACATCTCAGAAGAAAAGATAAAACAGAACATAAGAAATCCCTAAAATCCCCTGAAGGAATTGAAGGAGAGATCCTCCGTCTTGAGTAGAGTTCCGGCTTCTTGAGATGGATCAACTGGCTTTCTTCGAGTAAATCTCCACAACTCTGCCTTCTCTGGCCTAGCTGGATGCCCCCTGACTAAAGCCTTGGGTTCCCCCCGTTTCTGGTCATACTTAGGGTGTTTATATAGGCTTCTGAATATGTTTCTTTGCCCCTAAGTATCCAAATCCGAGTGAAACTCTTGTTTCCCACGACAAGAACACGCCCATGGCACACGCCCGTGTAAGTAGTGGCCAGGCTGTGTTCGAGCCTGTTGAATGAGGCACAGCCGTGTGGTCTTGGGCCCAGGCCGTGTAGATTTCGTGAATTGGCCCATTTACTCCATTTTGGGCCCATTTTCCGTTCTTTTCATCCTCCGGTGCTCTCCTGAGTATAAAACATGAAAACAAAGGACTAAGAGCACCAAATTACACAATTCAAGGCTTAAATCATCCAAAAGTATGCTAAATGTGGGCTTAAAATATGTTACTTTTACGATTTATCAGTTATTACCTAACGTGGTTATCTATGTGTCCAGAATAATAAGGGGGAAACCTCACTAGGTGTGAGTTTAGGGGAATCCCTATCATTCAAAACACCAGTAAAGGATAGCCTTTGTGGCATAAATCTGGATAGGAAAGCCTCTGTGGCACAATTCTGGACACGAAAGCCTTTGTGAAAAATATTGAATGTAAAGGATAGCCTTTGTGGTACAACTTTAGACAGGAAAGCCTTTGTGGCGAGTACTGAATATAAAGGAATGCTTTCGTGGCAACCTCTATTTAAGAATGCCTTTGTGGAAAATCTCTGAAAGGAAATGCCTTTGTGGCAATCTCTGTCAAAGCAAAGCCTCTGTGGCTACCTTTATAAAAAGAAGCCTTCGTAGTGCAACCTAAGGACATGATGCCTTGGTAACAACTTTGCAATGCGACAAATACAAGGGAATGCCTTTGCAATAAAATTTTGAATAAATGTCGTACAAAGGAATTAGGGAAGAATGCTATGAATGGTTCTATGAAGGCAAGGAAAGGATAGAACTCTGAGGTATAGTAAGTGTAAAAGATAACATATGGGACAAGGAGAAAGAACTAAGTATTCAGTGAACTCTGAAAGAAAAGCACTATATGTAAATGAATTGACGAACTCCGTATAGTGACAAGAAATGAGTAGTGAAGCTAGAGCACACAGAATAGGTGGCGAATTTAAGATATGTGTTATAGGCATGTATAGATAAGTATCCTGAAGTAAGGAGGATCTGGGCGAACTCTGAGTTAAGTAATAGGTGTAGCTTACCTTGCTTGAAGGTAGTGGTGGAATCAGTAAGTAGGAAATAAGATTTTATGTCTGTTAATAAGGTAAACAAAATGGTTAAGGACTATATCATTACCTTAAGAAGAGACATAGAAAGTGAAGAGATTTAAGTATAGTTTGTCCAAAGGAAATAAATGGCCATTTGAGTTGGACCTTGAATCTAGAGCCTAGTAGAGTGAAGGCTTAGTGAATATGAAAGGAAAAAAAGTCCTTAAAGACCCTGAGAGAAAGACAAAGGTCTAAAATAGAAAGAGTAATTATAGTTTGTTGAAGGAAATCTTAGTGAAGGTCAAAGAACACATGAAGGACATGCGAAACATATATCACGCTTTGATGCAATAAAACATGTAATTAAGGATTATCTCACTAAGTTCTTATGGACTTATTAAAGTTATTTCCTGTTTCATGTCATAAAGAAGTACGCGCCAAGAGGGATGATGTAACAACCAGTTTCTTAGCAGTGTCGAAAACAGTGGTTTCGGGGCCTCAATATCGACGAGTGAATTCGTAAATATTATTATTTAATATTTACAAGTCAAATATAGTATTAATATAAATTTTGATTTGATAATTTATGTTATTTGAATGAATAATTAGGTCTAAATGGTAAACCAATAAAACCAAGTGGTTTTGGAAAATGAGGTTTCAGAACCTCATTTCTATAACCCGAGCCCGTACATATTTTATTAAATATTTACGGAGTGTTGTTAGGGTTATATTAAAATTTAGTTAAGAAATTTTAACGTTTAAATAGTTAATTAAGCGAAAATGACTAAATCGTAAAAGATGAAAAAGTTGAATTATATATGTTAAAGGGTTTAAATGCTATGAAACCTTAAATTAAAGGGCTTAATGGGTAATTATACCTTTTTAGATAATAGTGTACGGTCATGGACAACAAAATTTTCATAGTTTCATTTAAATTATTTAAGGGCGTTTTGGTAAATTGGTTATTAAAATAAAAGTAAAGCTATTCACTTTCTTCTCCAGCCGTGCAACAACTTATAAACAACCATTAAAATACATTTTTGAGCTTTAACTTCAAGCTCTTGCATGTAAATCCTTCTAAGCTTGATTTCTCATAATTTTTTTGTTTTTGTAATCGTTGTCTTAGAAATCTATCTATGGTTTACCTCTGTTTTTGAAACGGTTATGGTTCATAAAAGTTTCCATTGATTTTTGTGAGTATTTTTTATGTTGAATGAAAGCTTGGTAGCCATGGTGTTTAGATATGATTAGTTTATAAAATGATTTTTGATAGTTTTGTGTTTAAGGATCAAATTGAAAATGTGTAAAATCTGATGTGAAATTTCTAAAATTATGCATTGTATGGAATTAATAAAGTGCATTATTGAGATCAGAATAAAAAACGAAGTCCGTATTTGAAAGTTTTGTTAGTTTCAGTTTTAGGGATTAAATTATAAAGATTTCAAATTTGAAGGTATTTATGAAAAGTTTACCAAAAATATTTATATGCATAATTTTGACTATTAAATTAATTTAGAATTAATGATTGACATTAAATTATCATTTAGATCTAGAACCAGAACAAAATCGAGGAAAAGAGAAAACTGCGATTTAGAGCCTAACTTTTGGTTTACTATCGTTTCGGTGCCAAGTAAGTTCGTAGTCCTTAAAATTGAAATTTATTTATTTATTTTAGTTAACTTAATAGTTAGTTGATATCTAATTATATGTATTCAAGTGATCAATAACTTGAATGAAATATTAAGGAATAATATATGTAAATGTTTATGAAATAGACCATAGAATTTAACATAAATGAGTAATACAAAAGAATGAATTATGAATGGATGAATTGTGGAATTGTGCAATTACGTATGTAATGTTGGTATAACCAACTAGTGTTGGGCACACATTTGACATCGTCAGTTTACCCGACTAGCGCTGGGTGCAAAACATTGTCGGTTTGTCCAACTAGTGCTGGGCACACATTTGACATTGTTGGTTTATCCGACTAGCGCTGGATGCAAAATATTGTCGGGTTATCCGAGTAGTGCTGGGCACATATTTGACATTGTCGGTTTATCCGACTAATGCTGGGCGCAAGATGTTGTTGGTTTATTCGACTAGTGCTGGGCACACATTTGACATCGTCAGTTTATTCGACTAGCACTGGGTGCAAAACATTGTCGGGTTATCCGACTAGTGCTGGGCACATATTTGACATCGTCGATTTATCCGACTAGCGCTGGGCACAAGAGGTTTTCAATTTATGCAACTAGCGCTGGGCGCAAAAAATTGTCGGGTTATCCGGCTCGCGTTGGGCGCAAGATGTTGTCGGTTTATCCGACTAGTGTAGGGCACACCTATCGTCAGTTTATCTGACTAGCGCTTGGCGCAAAACTTTTTTACGGTTTATTTGTCAAGCACCGGGTGCCAATAACAGGTTGAAGAGGACGATATACAAGGAAGATATCAATAAAAAGGGTCAAAAAGGATAGTAAAGAAAGGTCGGTATTTCATTTTTCAACCAGTCGCTATTCAGGTAATATGTTTCGATGTGAAATTTATTATAAGTTTGAATATGAGACGAACGCTTTGATTAGTATGTTTTGAAAATGAATATCAATAATATGGTGTGATTATATGTATTGTATGTCTATAAATATGTTTTCTAGTTATGATTGTAGTGCGTTTAGAGAATTAAATGGTGATATGAGTATTTTCTAATTAACCGAAGTTATTTCATTTGGTTCAATAGGTAATTAAGGTTGAAAAGAAAATATATATTATTAGCGATGCTATTACAAGAATGAAAAATATGAAGATGAAGTGTGAAATTTAATGTAAATGCAAGTGCATAGTATATGATGAATATGGTTGAGGAAGTTGAAACTTTGATATGTTTTATGCCATGTTTTAGTGAATGAATCTATCTTTATTTATTTTATCTAATCTATATGGTGAGTTTATTTGGTAAGTTTAAGTTCTATTATACACTTACTAAGCATTGGTTGCTTTTGTAGTTGATTTTCTTTATTCATGCAGGTCATCGGAAAGCTTGATCGATTGGGATCTCATCGAAGCATGATCGTACTATCCAAACCTTGTTTTGGTAGATTTTTGGTATATAAGTTCTAGGTTATAGATGGCATGTATAGGGCTTGTTATAAATGGAGTTTTTGATTATGTTATTTAGTCAACTTGGTATGGTTATGCTCTTTTGTGTATATGTGTTTGATTGGACTCGTAATGTTTTGGCATGTTCGCGTCTTTTGGTCACTTTAAGTACTGTGTAAATATATGGCTTGAGGCAAGTTTATATGGGGTGGAAATGGTTCAATGGTATGTGTGAATATAGAGATATTTGTTTAGGCTATAATGTATGTTTGAATGAATTGGATTTGATGCGATTGAGGTGCCATTAGAATAACACCTTGGTTAGATATAGGATGAACATGAAATTGGTATGTTTTTAGATGTTTGATGTATGTTTTAAACATGTGAAAGATGGTTGAATTAGTGTATATTGGTGTGCAAGGTTTGTGTTTGAAATGGCTTATTTTAGGGGCAACAGATGTTGCACACGGCCCGAGACATGGGCTGTCACACGGTCGTTTGCCACACATGGTCACCTTACACGGTTGCGTGTCTTTTAAATTTTAGTTGTAGGTTTCACACGGCCTGCGACACGACCATGTGACCATATTCCGAATACACACAGTCTGAGACACAGTTTATGACACGGCCGTGTGACACGAGTCAGAGAGTTACACGATTTAAGACATGGGCTAGGACATGGCCATTTGTCCCTTAGTTTGAATATGTACACGGCTTGGGTTAAGCCACATGGCCTGGCTACACAGTCGTGTGACCCTTGTTTTTGCAAATATTCAATTCTACCTTGAAGTTTCTATTTTGATTAGAATAAGTCCCTAATTGTTCTCAAACTATTTTTAAGGCCACTTTAGCCTGATTTAAGGCTCGTAAAAGTATTTTTTTATCATATTTAAATTATGTTATTGAATATATATGTAAATTGCATGTTGGTCCATGTTGCAATGTTTAAGATTCTATTTTGCACTGTAATGCTTCGTAACCCTAATCCAACATCGGAGACAGGTTAGGGGTGTTTCAGATGACGCCAGGCTACGCCAAAAAGGAATTGGTGCGATGGGCTATTATACATACAAAGGAAGTCAAGTGGCGTTTTCAAGTTAGAGCATAAATTGTTTAAATGGCATTCCAATGTGTTTACAAAAGGCCGAGTGATAAAATTTCAATCAATAAAATATGATTATCATGAATTCTATATGTAAACCATACAATGAACACCCATAAGAGACTCTGTCATATTCATAGAAAGAAATTTACATAGGAAATAAATAAAAGGTTAGGTTACATTTGTAATAGTGCATAACGTCCGACATTCGAATTCGGTAAATTGGGTCGGTAGAGGGCGTTACATATTTAGTCTCTTTTCCAAATCATAATAGAACTATAGTTTCCTTTTCCCAATCAAACTAAAAGTTTTTCTTTCTTTTCCATCTTCATCTTTGCAAAAAAAATTCTCCCATTGCTGAAATTATCGTTCTTTTTGCAACTCGAATCAAAGTCCATCCTTGATATTAACTCGTTTTCTTGTTAAAATCGAAATCGTCATTAGAAACGTTCCCAATCCTTGCCAAGAATCGGTAAGTTCAATTCAAACCCATAATTAATCCTGAATTCTTGTAGTATTTAAATCCAGTGTTAATCGTTCATCCAAATTAATGAATCATTTACTAATCTTGTCGAAAATCTTTCGAAATCTTGATTTTTCTTGAAATCCTTTATTAATTCTCACCTAATTTTCGATTGAAAGTCTTATTGTAGGTATCCTGGATCAGTTTTGGACATCATTCGGTCTCCTAACCTTAGAATAGGGTCACACGGCCAGCCACACGGGCGTATGGGCCACCCGTGTTGACACACAACCCCTTTCACATAATCATGTCCACCTTAAAACCCTAGGAGTCCGATTCACACATGACCTGAACCTTTCTACACGGCCTACCACACGGTCGTGTCATCCCTGTAGATTGAATTTACGAATGTCAGACGACTACAGTCTGTCACACGAGCTAGTCACATGACTGTGTACCCCTCCACACGGTCCAGGGCTTCCCACACGGTTGTGTGTCCCCCGATTATCAAATTTTATAATTTTGCCTAGAATTTTTATAAACTGTTTAATTTAGTCCCTACATGATCTGTGAAGTGTTTTTACTTACAATTAGGCCTTTGATATTTTGAATAATGTGGAATTTATGATTTGATTGATTAAATTATTCTGTTTATGCATTATATGTGATTGAATCTTGTTTATTGTCATCAAATTATAGATGTACTGTCACTATTACTCGTACTACGGTATTTCTGATTGCATGAACAAATGCCTATTGTTATTGATAAATTGAAATTATGATATTCATGTCCACTGCTATCGTTAAAACGAAGTACATGTTACGCATGTCTACTGTTTCTATATTGTACTATTAATAGTTTGTCATATTGCATTGCATGGGGTGAGACGCTTTAAAAGGAGGAAGTACTTTTGAACTATAAATACTGGTGGTTTATCCATAAATTACTAGCAACTTTAATCTGCAAACCCATTGTGTATTCACAACTACAGGCAGCATATTAACCTGCAAGCACTTGTGGTTTATCCACAACTTAGACTGGCAGCTATTATATGCAAACATGTTGTGTATTCACAACTACTGACAACATATTAACTTGCAACATTGATGGTTTATCCACAAAATGGTTGAGATATAGAATTTTGGGGAACTCTTACTGTGGAGTGTAGCGGTAGGGTAGGACCTATTTATTCTGTTAAACTGAAATTGCTACCTATTGCATCATCACACATAAGCATGCTCGAATGAATTGTCAATTACTGCTATGCTATATGATTGCTAATGTATTGTAAACTATTATTTCAATTGCTTGGATTACTATTTGGCACTGATTTTCTTGTGAAGTAACTTACACTAAGCGTCATAGTTTACTCCCCTTTAATTTTCATCCTTACAGATAATCCAATAGGTTAGGATGCAACATCCAAAAGGTCTCGACTTGGTTTTTCTAAAATATTTTTAGATATATTATTTGATATTTCATCATTTAGAGTTTGTATTATTATTTTATTTCAAATTGTGGCATGAGATTTAAGATTTGAAATTTATATTGCATGACACTTAATTTAATTTTAGTATAACAAGACATGTTTATTATTGAGTTATGCATGAATCCCTGGTTTTCATTTAATTAAGATTTTGAAGATTAATAAATGGGTATTTAACTAAGTTTTCTACTAAATTAAACACATATTTTAAAATGACTATTTTCAAAACCATGTTAGCTCACTAGGTCACTTCAATGGCTAATGTAATCTTCTGAATTTGAGTGTAACATTTAGGTCGAATTGAGGAGGTTACAGTTGAAAAATTACAAACACTCATTATTTTAATAAAACAACAAATATTATTAAGAGGGTATATTTTCTCCTTTTATATAAAATCTTATTAAATATATGCCTTTGATAAAAATTGAACTTAAAATATTATAATAGTCTCTATTTTACTATTTCAACCAAAATAATTGGCTTTCACATCAATGTTTTATTAATGTATTTAATATGTAAAATTTTCATAATATATTATTATGAAAAAGTTGAATTGAATAATTGTGCATAACTAAAAAATAAATAAAATTATATTAAGTTAAATTGCTTGTGTATTCACGAAAAAGTAAATATGATATGTAACAATTAAACAAAATACGATATAGAAATTTATTTACAGATTGACCATCCACCGAACATATTTGACTGTGAGTTAGATCAGATTTATTATATGTTTTTGATAATCCATATTAATTTATTCCTTAAACAAAAAAATATTTTATTTAAATATAATTATAATAATAAATATTTTAAAATTAAATTAAAATGTTGAGTTAGCCAAATTTAAAAAAAAAATCTATTTACATATAGACCAATCATGCTCAGTCATAAAATTAGGTGAGTAGTGTTTACCAATTGCTAAGTTCAATCAAATGGTGATAATACTAATTTTATTTAGAAAAGAAAAGTTAATTTTTCAAAGGCATTTTTTAAAGACTAATAAATAATCTTCCTTTTATATATTCTGGGAAAGGTTTAGTTAGTTGTGGTATTATTGTAGGTGTTGTAACTGCGTGAATAACACTTGAAAAAAATGTTTAAAGCATAAAATATACACACAGAAAAAAAAACACAAAGATTGTTTATGTATTTTGATAATCATATTTAGAATGGGTTTGGATGGTCAGTGTGTTTATCTGTAGTTAGTGTAAAAATAGCGGTGGTGGTGAGATTAGATACTGTAGCGTGAGACAAAAAAAGATAAATGCAATGCACCGCACCACACTGTCCATCTAAACCCACACTTAATTTGGGGCACAACATGCAGATGAATCAATCCACTACTCAAGATCAATAGTACTACCCTCAATGGAAACTCAATTTAAGACCTCCTAAGAATAATGCAGCTTGGATGTCGTACACCTTTTTATGGGTAGTAGCAAGATCCCCATGCACCAAAGACACCTTCCTCTTGAAGGCAATGCAACTCCTTTCTTGAAGAATATTGGAAAGATCCCTTTGCACTAAAAAAACCTTCCTCCCGAAAGCTATAAAAATTCTCTTTTGAAGAGTTAATTAAACTCGCAATTAATCCATTCCACTTTAGTTCCTAATCATCATATCTCAACTACTTTAACAAATAACCATTCAACGGCCATATCAACAGTTTAAAATCACAAAACCAAATCCGAGCAAGTAATGTCGAGCCATTCTTATGTTCATGGAACTAAGCATATTAAAAACATGTAATCCTTATGAACCAAATAAAAAACTAGCAAAATGTCTAGAAATCAACATGGCTATAACAAGTCTACCATATTGCCTTTTTCCCAGAACGTAAATAAATAAAGAACACATACGGGATAACACTAACCTGGCTTGGATCACCTCCCGAAAAACCACACAGCTCACATGTAAAGAAGGGAGTGAGTAAGCTTAACAAGCTCAGTGAATGATTAGAATAACCACATCGCAAACATATCATCATGCATCCTCAAGACAACTATTTAAGTACAATTACAATTATCCTATGTTCAGTGTCGTATGAGTACTTAACCATGCTTTATCTACTGGTTCTTCTACATAGCATTTACATATTCATGCAAACATATATCATGTAACACACATATTTGAACAAGCATATATCACAGTTCTTTCAAATCACATATAATGATAAATTGGCAATATAACACATACTCCATTAAGCATAAAACATGTTCCATATAGTTACATATAATATAATAGATTGACACTTGGGTTATGAAACATATAGTGAGCTCTATCATCACTCATTGGATACACAAATCTCCAACACACCAAACATAGAATCATAGAGTCAAACATGTCAAAAAAGTGTAGCATAAAGCTAACACTCTCCTTAGTTCCCTTCACATGTCCGGTTGAATGGAGCTTAGCTTACATTCCCTTATCCCTCCAACATATCCCAAGGCCTCAACGCCCCAAAATCACTGTACATATAGGTGAGTACTCACAATCCTATGGCATACCAACTATATCCAACAGTTTCAAGATCATAAGGCCAAAATATTTGAAAAACAATCACATATCACTTACCGTTTATCCGTGCACTATCATTGTATGTTAGCATCTTTTGCTAAACACTATCGTTGTCATTTAACATATTTATATATCATGTATACATTTTCACTTTTCACAGTAGTCACCATATCTACATATCACATGTTTGAGCTTCTTATTACTATGCACAATTTCATAATCACATAAGCACAAAACCATAAAACGAGTATAGATACAAGAAAACTTACACTTGGAATTTAGAGTAGGGGTTTAGACTATTACTAAATTCCCAATTAACACATGACTCGTGTCTACGAGTAGCGATTTCAAACACTCACCACTATGTTTTCGTTGAGAAGCCAGAAGCTCAAACTAGTTCTTCCTTTAACTTGTAGAAGGCTCCAATGAATTCGAGGCTTTACACACAATAACCATACAAAATTCACAATCAGATAGTAGCCAAGGACTCATTTAAACCAACTAAAACATCAACCTATTCTAAGTTCTCATGTAACCAAAATTTAACATAACAAACTTAGAATGCTCATAACTCGGTTTACGCTTAACCTTTTCGCCTAAAACGAATTCCATTCACCTAATTAGTAATCCTCAACCCTTAAACCACTGAAAAACTACCTAATTCATGGTATCATATTTTTTCGACGATTTTCACAAAATTCATTAAAGCATAAGAAAGCATTGACGAAACTTCAGAGTAAATTTATAAACCTTCTAGTCATGACAAAATGAGGTGAAAAACACTTTGAAATCACATTTTTATTCAAAATCCTGAAATCCACCATTAATGTCCCAATTTTCGGCTTTTATAAAAAACATGCAATTTAATGGCTAATACTTCAATTTTAAGGACTAGA
The DNA here is from genome assembly GCA_005393395.2 of Gossypium australe. NCBI lineage: Eukaryota > Viridiplantae > Streptophyta > Magnoliopsida > Malvales > Malvaceae > Gossypium > Gossypium australe. The sequence goes on from CM016622.1 coordinate 24,982,530, forward strand.
TATCATGAAAAACTCATAAGAAATCGAAACATTACCTTAGATAGAAGATTAAACAAGTTTTGACGCAAATTTGGAAAACTCGCGTTTGGAGAAGATGATAAAAACTATGAAGTTTTGGGTGCTTTTAAAGTGATTCTATGAATGTTTAAGGGTGTTGAGAGAAATCAAAAGCTTATAGTTTGGAAATCAAAATCGAGTGGTTTAGTGTTGTGAGAATGAAGGAGGACAACAAAAGAGGGGAGAGGATGAAACTAACGTGAATCTGCTATTGGGGGAAAGATAGGCTGAAAATTTAAAATTTAGGCTAATTGCCTCTTAAAAACTCCCAGTTTTACCCCTTTTACAAATCAGTCCCTAGGCCCAAATTGAAAGACTTTTAAAACTTATTTTCAAAAATTAGTTTAACAACTAAGATGCCATAGTCGAATATAATTTTGGTTTACCATGCTACGAAATTTTGAGCACTCTAAGGCTAAAATTTTTAAAATGCCCCTCAAACTCCGAGGCCCTATTTTGGGGTGTTATAAGTTTAAATAAAACAATATAGTTATGAAATAACATGAATTATAAAAATAAGCCTAACAATAATTTTATATAAATAAAATGATTCTGAGCCCTCCATATGCCATGTCTGTGTCTTAACCTAGTGGGTTATTTGTAAACATAGAAAATAATAGGGAGTGAGCTTTAAGAAGCTTAGTGTGAGTTCGATCACTAGAAAATTAGTGCAAATGATAGACAAAACATACAGAATCATGATTCATATCATAACTCTTAACAAAAATTTCAGACTATCAATATTTCAGATCAACTCATCAATATATCATCTCAGAATCACAGTTTTGGTATGTGCATGCTTATGAATGCCATATAGTTTTAGTTTAACAGAAAATATCCTACCCCACCACTACAAACCATAATAAGAGTTCCCCAGAACTCTTTCATCCCTACACATCATGTTGTGGATAAACCACTAGAAAATTTGTAGATAAATTGCTAATAGGTTGTGAATGCATAACGTATTTGCAGGAAAAACTTGCCAGAATATTTATGGATGAACCACCAGAGTCGCAGATTATTAAACTGCCAAAATTTCCTCCTTTCAAAGCGTCTCAACCCATGCAATGCAATATGACATGCTAGTAATAACTCAATACAGAAATAGTAGACATTCTTAACATATATTTAGTTTAACAGAAGCAGTAGACATGCTTAACATGTAATCAGTAATACAGTGGCAGAATTTAACAGTAGTAATTTTACAAAAATACAGAGACAGTAGGTATGTACCATTACATCTCATACATATACAATAGTAATTCAGTCAATAAAATCATGGGTTCCAAAATATTCATATTATCAGGGACTCATTTGAATGAAACAAATCACAAAAAATAGTTCAGGGAATATCCAAGGGCTAAACTGCACATAACATAAATTTCTTGGCAAAACTATAAAGCAGGGGACACATGATCGTGTGAGAAGCTATAGGCCGTGTGGAAGGGTTACACGATCGTGTGGCTAGGCCATTTAACAGACTGTGGTCATGTTGCAATTGCAAAAAATAATCTACAGGGGAGACATGGTCGTGTGGTAGGTCATATGGAGAGTTCTTGGTTGTGTGAGATTTGAACTAGCCTAGGATTTGCAGGTACATGGCCGTGTGGTCCAATTCCTAGACACGGTTTGTCTCGATTCGCTTGTAAAAGAATACACACCTTTCACTACATATTCAATTGATGCTCCTCACGATCGATTTTGATCCGATTAACCTAAATCTGATCTTTCAATGATAAATATACACAATTAACGATTGGGTTCAAGATTTGACAAGATTAAGAAAAGATTTGGCAAGAACCGTAAAAGATTGGTTAATCGAATGTAAGGTTAACATTAGACAGTAATATTACGAAAATTCAGGATCTAAACATCAAAAACGAGGTTTACTTACCGATTCTTATCAAGGGTAGTGATGTTATTAACGGCAATTACAAAACTAATAGAAAGAATGATTGAATGGAGGATGATTTGGTTAGGGAAATCAAAGTAATTATCAATAATTAGGATGAAAATATGATGTAAAGAAAAGGGAAAGAAAAAAAGAGAATAAATAGAAAGATAAAGGGAAAATTCTATTAGGATTTGAAAAGTGGCAATATGAAAATCTAATTAGGAAAAGAAGAGAAAAAAATGGTGGAATTATAATTCTATTGGAATTTTGAGGAATGACAATATATGAATTCTAATTAGGAAAGAATTGGGCAAATTTCTAGGGTTTGTAAACTCTAGGGGTTGCACATGCAAATTTCCCTAATTAGGAGCAAGGGACGTCAATTTGCAAATTTCCCTACTCTTGGCTGAATTTAAAACGAAATGGAAGGGAGATGTGTGGCTCAAACTCGATTTCACAATGGAGGATACTATCGCTTTAACCATTAGGCCTGAGGCCTATTTCTTGCTTAATTTTGACATTTAATTGTACATATTGTTTTCTTTTTGGGAGACTTGTTGAATTCCCAAAATAAAAGGGGAAGGAGTGATTCAAACCTAGGATCACAAGGGAGGAAAGCTAACTCTTAACCATTAGGCCTAAAGCCTATTTCTTGCTTAATTTTATCTCTTAACTACATATATTTATTCGAGGTGTGACTTTTCCCTAGTTTGTTGAAAATAATGAAATGGAGGAGGAGAGCTCGAACTTGGGTCTCTACGAAAAACTCTCTAACACTTAACCATTAAGGCTATAAGTCATTTCTTGCTTAATATAGACAGTTGAACCATACATTTTGGGTGTGTGAAAATTGGGTTGCCGAAAATAATAAAAATATGAGAGGGAGGGGGCTCAACTTACATATTCTTTATTAGCTTACACGTTTACTTAATTTAATTTATTTAACTTATAGTTCTTAGCACATTCCACTTTAGTTTATATATAACAATTAATACTCATAGTCAAGTCTCATTATTAATATTTTAATTCATTTCACCCTTAGTAAACTTTAATAAAATGACTTAGATACATGTAAACCATCCAAAACACCAGATAGCACAAAAGTATTTTTTTAACCAAAGCTAACCACACGCTTATTATTCAAACAGAGGCATATTAGAATTTTAGAGTTTAGAGATTCATATCATTCAAAGTATTATTTAATATTCATACGGAAACAAATTCAAAGTATTTTAGACGAATTATTTTGTCTTTGTCTAATTTTACTCATATATGTACAAAGAGTGCATCTGCATGTTTGCATTCAAATCCATATTAATATAGGCCTTATAAGCATGTTTATTATGAATTCCATGAACCTAAGTAACAAATTTATTTATTTATCAAAATTTTCCTAAGCGTATCCTTGAAGGGTTGTTATGACTTCACGTTTAACCAAACTCCATGACCACTCATATGTTCCTACATTTTTTTAGTTCACATTTCAATATTTTTTTTTATTCTATCTGCAACATGTAAGGTTAACAATTTAACGAATTATCCCTCAAAATTTCCATGATGACATATTTACACATTAATATCTCATTTCATGACTCTTCACATACACCGCAGTCATTCTTATTAGTAATTCTATAGCAACCAAAATATACATAATACATTATTTGTTCATAAGGCATTTCATAACCAATCATTTCTACCTCAACTTGTCAATTACTTATTTCAACATCATTTAAACTTAGTATTTATTTCATAATAAATCTCATATTTATTCATCATTTTCTTATTTATCTCACTAATTCATTATTTCTACATCTTAATCCTTTGAAATTTCCTAGCATTCTTACACATGCTTATTTTCATATTAATGTCACAATTCTTTTTATTAATCCTCTAAATATGTTAAAGTAGGAGTAATGATATTCAAGGGTAATTACACTATTTCTTAACCACCTAGGCCAATAACTTTCTTATTTAACAAAAACACCATGATCATCTTATAAATCAGGGTGTGACAACTCTCGATTTCACAAACCCTATTCTTCTAATCCAATTTTTGGGGTGTGACATTATGGTCGGATCATGAAAGTTACATTAGCCACCGAAATGCCCAGTAAAACATTTAGTTTTAGTAAAAATAGCTAAATAGTAAAAGTCTTAATAATTCTTAGTAGAGATCATCACTTGTTAAAAAAAGAATTGTAACTTATTAAAGTACAAATACGATTTGGGAATTCTATCAAACTTTGAAAATTTTGAACAAAACGTTTTTGTAAGATTCCAGTATATATATTTTTTAACTCTTTATAGAACCAGTGAGAATCTCTTTTAGAAAAACAATTTTTAGTTTCAAAATTACATTTGGAATCTAATTCGTGTTAAGAAAACATTAGTTTATTTTAATTATCTTGTTTATTTAATTTTAGCTACAAAATCTATAGGGAAATTCAAATTTGTGCCATTTTAAAAATAATTTTGAAATAATGTCTTGAAAACCTTAACTGTATTTGTATTTATTGTCAAAAACATATAAAGTCAAATCTCAAAATTAACACCCAAATAAGATAATAGAGTCCATGTCACACTCCGTTTGTAACAATGTAAAAACCAACCAAATTTGTAAAATAGAGTTTAAAATACCTTTATAAAAGTCCGATGACAGTGCTCCGAATGCCGTGTCTAAGCCCTAACCTCATGAGTTACCTAGTAAGATGGGAAACTAAAGAATGAGCTATGAAGCTCAATGTGGTCTTAACACAAAGACATATAAGTACATAAATAGTAAACATAGTAGACAAACTAGCAGGAAACAGTGCATAACAGATTACCAGTCTCACAGTAAATTTTCAGTAAATATTTAGTATGCATGATTAACAGTACAATTTCCTACCCATCCATTCGCTACACTCCACAATAAGAGTTCCCCAGAACTCGTTCATCCATACATACCAAAATAATAACAATAGATTTGATTGGTGAACCGATCTGACATTTAAAGCCTGTACTTCCACCTTCAATTTCCCAATCCCAATGCAACAGTATGGCATGTTTTCATAAATCAGAAAACAATAATGTAACAGTATTAACATGCAATTGTCACGCAATTAAATTGGTAGCGATTTGTAGTTTTAACAGTACAAACAAGCATGCATAAATGGTAATTGCAGAATTAACAGAGAGAACATGTCCCAAACATAATCACCTAATCAATTTAGAAAATAATAGCATACTACAATTACATCTACCATACATGGTTTTGTTACCTACTGAATTGAATCGTCGGTTTTTCAGTACCACAACAAAGTCTATTTTCAGATCGATCTGGGATTACTTAGCAAAACCGAAACCATTAGAACAATTTAATCATTAACAAAATATAAAATCAGCAACCAAAATCGCATGAGAGGCACACATGCATTTGTCCAAATGCCAATACACATACGATGACACTAATCAAGACACACACATTCACTACTAGTCCATGCGACACACCTCTCGATCAAATCTGGTCCAACTCTCCCAGATCTGGCTCTTTAAACATTATACACACAAAAAATACTTTATATTAGAATCAACTACTAAAACTTCAGGAAGATCTAAAAGGAATCACTTAAACCCAAAAGAAGAGGGGAAATGTAACTCAGTTAAATTCCCAAATTCAGTGTTTAACCGATACAAGGGGATGGCTTATAGAGTTGTTGCAACGAATATGGATCTAACGACTACAATTCTACACCAATGGTGATTCATATGAAAAAAAAAATCAACAAGAAAAGAAAAGAAACTCGAAGACAAAGAATGATGTAGTGTGACGGTGAAAAAAGAAGAAGAAAAAATCGAATGTATGAGGGTGGTTTGGAAAAGGAGTGAAACGACAGTCTCACTAGGGTAGTAGAAGTGGCGTCAACAAGGGAAAATATGAGGAGATCGACGGTTAAATGAGCAATAGGGTAGCGGCTAGGAAATATGAGGAAAGAAAAGAAAAAGGAGAAGAAGAGAAGGGAAGAGGGGGACGACATAAGGAAAATTAGGGAAAAGAAAAGTATGAGAAAAGAAGAGGAGAGGTGGTGAGCAGTGCTAGAGAGAGTGGAGGTGAGAAGCTAAAAAATGTTAGGGTTTGGGCGGCACAAAGCTAAGGAAAGAAAAGAGAAGGGTGGCTGACCAAAGAAAATATGTATTTATATCTTGGGTTGGCGGCACCCTAGGGTTTTAACCTTAGTATATGCGGCACATAGGAGAAAAAAATATGAGGGAAAAAAATTAGATTCCTTTAATTTAATTTCTCATACCTAAATACTAAAACCCTACATTATACACCTAATTAACTCATTATATAATAAATTATTTAATATAGTTATCTCTTTACCATTATAAATAAATTATTTAATATATGATTTTAAAAAATAATATATAAGTCATATACCCAAAAAACTTTAAAAGTATTTTAAATAATAGTATTTTAATTTTTTTTCATTTTTAACATATATTTTTTAATGTTATTAATTCTAAATTTTTCTACCTGTCATTAATTTTTTTGAATATTTTAAAAATTAAATTACAAATAAATTTTATTATAATTAAATAAAATAAAAAAATTAGTTAAACAATAATAGATAGAAGAGGATGAAAGAGTACTGCATGAGTTTTCGAAAAAAATACATGATGGCCACTTGGATGATGGATCAGAATGTAAGGAGCAATACAACACCAATTTGTTTAAATCCAGACCCTAAGCCGACCCTTAAACCCCTAAAACCTGTAAAACCCTAAACACATAACCCCAAACTCTAAACCTTAAAACATTATAAACCCCGGAACCCTAAACCATGAACCTTTATAAACTCTAAACTCTAAAATACCATAAACCACGAAACCCTAAATCATAAACCATTATAAACATATAAACCCTAAAACCATAAATACTAAACCTTAAATCAAAAACTCTAAACCACTAAAACCCTAAACTATAAACATTAACCCCTAAACCCTACGGCCCACACTTTACACCCTAAATGCTAAACCCTTAACACTAAGGCAAAAAACTTAAACACTAAACGTAAATTAAAATTAAATTATTATACAGTGATCAAAACAGCACTTTTTTTGTTTTGAAATATGTTGAATAAAGGCCACCATTAGTGGCGTTTTTGATAAAAACGCCGCTAAAATTTTCCAACTTTTATATTGTTATTAAAATGACGTCGTTTCGGTTTTGAAATAAAAAATATTTTGTGGCGTTTTAAACAGAAACGCCGCTATAAGTCACTCTTTAGCGGCGTTTTCCTAAAAAACGCCACTAACTTCTTCTAATTTTTATATTGTTATTAAAACGACGTCGTTTCGGTTTTGAAATAAAAAATATTTTGTGGCGTTTTGGATAGAAACGCCGCTACAAGTCAATCTTTAGCGGCGTTTTCCTGAAAAACGCCACTAACTTTTTCTAATTTTTATATTGTTATTAAAACGACGTCGTTTTGGTTTTGAAATAAAAATATTTTGTGGCGTTTTTATTAGAAGCGCCGCTAAAGATTGAGTTATAGCGGCGTAAACGCCGCTAATTAATATTTTTATATTGTTATTAAAACGACGTCGTTTTCGTTTTGAAATAAAAAATATTTTGTGGCGTTTTTATGAGAAACGCCGCTAAAGGTAATAAATAGCGGCGTTTCTTAAAAAAACACCGCTATAGCCCAATCTTTTGCGGCGTTTTCTTTTTAGCGCCGCTAAAATCTAAATTTTGCTGCGTTTTTATTCAAAACGCCACTAAAAACACCGCTATAAGTCAGTTTTGCTGTAGTACCAATTATATGGTTGAACGGAATAGAATAGATTCAACATTTATCATTTTAATCCCAAAAATTTTTTCCCACACTTTGGGGTGTGACATTACCACACTCAGTGGGAAAAAAATAAATATTTAACATATAAAATTATATAAATAAAAATTAGTTGATACTCTTGAAATATAAAATATTTTAACATAATGATATATATAAAAAATTTATATTTTTCATTCTATAACTACATATTTATTATTTTGTTTATATAAATAAAGGAGTTATTGATTAAAAAATTATTTTTAAAATAATGAAATATATCAATATATTTTCACTATATAATTATATATTTCTTATTTTATTTATATAAATAAAAGAGTTATTAATTAAAATATTAACTAAATATTAAAAATTAATTAAAAAACTGAAACAACATAAAAAAAATGCTTGAGATAGGCATCAAACTTGGGGGTTAAGGATAAAAACAATAATACTTTACTATCTAACTAAAAAAGTTGACATATCAAAAGAAAGCGTTTTTTGTTCTAGTACGGGTTTTTGCCACATCTACGAAAAATTAACTTATTTCCCTATATAATTTCTTGAAATCGACATATACTCTTAATTTTGTCCAAAAATTTTATAATATATTTACTGTTAACTACTATATTTAATATAATTTATTTTTAAGTAAATGAAATATTAACCGATACCTTTAAAAACATGTTGGCAAAATTTATTCAATCATATAAATTATCCTTATCAACATTAGAGTAGGCATGAACAGTTGAAATAAAATAAGAGCAAAGATGACTAGTGTTAGAATTAGAGGTGTTTATGGGTTGGGTTAAGTTCGGTTCAAGCTCAACAAAAAATTTAGGTCTATTTGTTAGGTTTGGGCCCGACCCGACCCGACCTAAAAAATGGGCCTAAAATTTTGCCCAATCTTGATCTGGATAAAAATGCTAAAACCTGAGTTTGGCCCCTCCGTATTAATTTTTTTATATAGTTTATATATATAATTCATCAAAAATACTAAAAACAAATAAATATTTCACAACAAATTGAAAATAAATTTAAAAACACTAAGATAGATGCAACTTAACAAGCAAATACCTTTAAAATAATAACAAAATTAACAATATACAATATCCAAATAATAACAATAAAATAATAGTAACATAATAGTGAAATGGTAGTAAAATAGAAAGAAAATAACAAGAAAATATCATTAAAACAACAAAAAATAGTAGATTTTTTATCCTTTTGTGAGTTTGGGCCGGGCTAGGCCTGGGCCAAAAACGCCTTACCTGAGAAACGGGTCTTTTTTGGTTCAAGTCTATTTTTTGAACTTATATGTTTACTCAAACCTTTCTATTTTTCAAGCCGACATGAGGAGGTGTAATTTAGAACGTTAACTCGTTTTTTTTAGTTTTCTTTTTTGGTTTAATTTCGTTTTCAACAGAGGTTAAGTAGATTGAGGTTTGGGAATGTGGGGGTGGGGGTCAGAAAACAGTATAAAAAAGGCAAGGTGGAGCAAGAGATAATGAAAAAGCATGCAAGAAAATTACAAAAGGAAAAGGGTTAAAACATATTTTTATCCCCCTGAAAATCCGCTCACAAAATCTTGTCGGCAAAAAAAGAAAAAAGAAAAAAAGTAAGAAGCCTTAAGCTTGGCTCCTAGACAAAACCCAGAGGAGGTTTTATTGCATAATTTGGGGTCAATATTTTCCTTCATTTTCTTTCCATCATATGCTCAAACATGTACATAGTGATTGCTAATGTAGGATCTGGCGGTTGTTGAGCTTCAATTTCTTTCACTCTTTTATTTATTTATGGTACTGTGTTCTTGATTTGTACAAAGATTTTGTAGTTAAAATTCTGAATCCTCGAGAGAAATTTGTTTGAATCAAGTGTGATTATTGGGGTTTTAATATTAATAAACTCTGAATAATTTGTATAAAAGTAAAAATGTTTGACAAATTACGACTCACAATGTTGAAGTTTCTGGAGGTTTGGAATTTCTTGTTAGGTGTCTTATTTGTGTAAATTATATGTATGCAAATTAGTATTTATGATGATTTTTTATGGTAATTGTTAATATAATTGTAAGTTGTAATAAAAATAAGAAAATTATCTCATACATAATCTAAAACGGGTTAAATATTTGACATATGTCCATATGTTATAATTAAAAAATGAAATATTTAATATATAAGTAAATGATATACTTTTCACAAACAATTTCTATCATACTTGTGAAGTCTAATAATTACACAAAAATTAGAATTTAATGTGGAAAGAGAAAACCAATTAGATTAATTAAGAATGAAGATATAAAATTTTTTGAATTTTAATATTATAGGTACTTATTATATCTGTTCTTTTTTATACAATGCCTAGAAGTCGATTCACAACCCTTAAATAAGAGGATAATGCACTTCAGTGCACTTGAACCTACGTCATCCTACGCTGACAACAAAACCAATGTTAATCGGACTAAGATTCAATCGGTAGAGTGAAGATATAGTTTAATTGTTGTGAAAAAAATATTTTACTAAATAGTAAGTTGTCTTAATTGAAAGCTCAAAACTAACCTCTTAAATTGAAATTTACCGATTTTTAGATAAAACTCAAATTTAAAATCTTAAAATATTTAATATTTTAAAACATTAAGGTTTAATCCTTGATTGAAGATTATTAATTGCAATAATCAAGTTTAATTAGGTGGAATAGCAAATTCATTATGTCAAAATGTTGAAAAAGGGCATGACGCAAATTTCGTAAAATTAAAATGTGGCAAAAGGACTGCAGCCTATGTTGAAATTACGACTGCATATGCCATATATACAAGTCCAATTTATTGATTATTGCCAATAGAAGTATTTCTTTCTAAATATGAAATTGAACTTTGTATATTATATTAACATTCTTTCTTTTTTCCTTCCAAGAAAATACAATTAATTTTAGTTTTACCCATTGATTTCAGTTTCCTTTTCTTTTAGGTATTGACTAATGCTTTGTGGTCATCCCTTCTAACGTGTTTTGGTTGGTCAATTTTCATCATACGCTTAAGGAAAGAAAATACCCACCAAAAACATTATAAAATGGAAACAAGAAACCCTCCTATTTGTATTCCATGTATTGATGCACAATAAATTACTACCATTTATTAAAATTAAAATTATCTTTTTTTTGTTAAAAATATGTGTTATCATTTAATTCATTAGCGCAATATTAAATTTAATCCTCAATGTTTATATTTTTTTATCAAGTTTCACTTTTTAGTTGAATTTAGTTCTCAACTTAAAAAAAAAAAAGAGTCTAATTTAACCATAACCTTTTAAAAAGAATTAAGTTGTCCTTTTTAAAGGAAAAAATTATTAAAACATTAAATTTTTAAATATCACATCTAGAATGATAATTCACATATACTTCATTTAAATTTTTTGAATTTTATGAACGTTTTATATATTTTTAAATTTTTTATAATTTTAAAATTATATATTGAGATGGCTTACAAGATAAATAGTATCATGTAAACTACACGTAGATTGTTATACAAGTTACCACACCATCATCGTTAAAAAAATTAATATTTTAATCTGTATTTTTATTAAAAAATGATTTAACTCTTTTTTAAAAAGTTAAAAGTAAAAAAAAAGAATAAGAACTATCTTAATAAAAATATATAAATGTTTGAAGCTAAATTTGAGATTATGCCAATAATATTAATCCAAAGCTTTTAACAAAGGAAGTAACTGGATAATGAGTGTAGCTAAGCAATGTACAAGTAAGTGTGTTTACATTAAGGTAGATCATACTGTTCTAGGATTCTCTTGTGATTATTTATGCATGTCATTGTCTTAAACCCCACCACTAATCTCTCTTTCATATTTACAGTCTCTCGTACTCTCCCCCTAAATCAAAACAAATGACAAAGGTGGAGAAAAGTTAAAGGTCAAGGAAGAAGTTTTTTTTTTTTTTTTTAAATAATAAAGAGTACTTCCTAAAAGACAAACCAAACCAAACTTTCCATAAATCAGCTGCTATATTTGCAAGGCTTAAGGCTTTTTCCCACATAAAAATCTGGATTTTAATTAACCCAATTTTCCCTTCTTTTTTTTTTTTTCCCTGTGATGAAGATGGGTTTTAGGAGCTACCATGTTGATGAATTTCAAGCCCTTAATTTCATTGAATGGCTCAAACCATCTTCCTCACCTACTCCTTCATCACTATCACTCTCGCTATCATCTTCATCGTCTTCATCGACTTCGTCGTCTTCGAATGATCAGCAAGTTCAGATTATAAACCCCATGGCTATCTTCAAACTGCCTGTTTCATTTCAACAGCAGCAACAACAAGAAGATGGTGAGCAGCTTGGACAGGAACCTATTCAATGCCTACCACTTTTAAGCAGGCTTACAGAGAACAAATCATTGAAAGGGGATGATGTTGGGAATATTGTTAAAGAAGAAAAGATAGAGAAAGTTACAGTTTCTTTGCACATTGGGTTGCCTAACAGTAGTACTGGAGATGACGGAGATAATAATAATAATTATTCAGTTGCTGAAAACAAGGTTTTTAAGGAAGAAGAAGAACCCATGAAGAAAAGTTGTTTCCATGGATGTTCTTTCAACACAGAGAGTAGGTTTTGGATCCCAACACCAGCACAGATCCTCGTTGGTCCCATGCAGTTTGCTTGTTCCATCTGTAGCAAGACATTCAATAGGTACAATAACATGCAGGTCGGTAAAATTTTCTTCTATCTTTCAACTTCTTTAATCTTATGAACCCCATGGCTCCCTGTATGTACATGGACATCATCAAGTTTTCTTCGCATAGATATTAACAAATTCACTGTTTCTTGGTTTTGTTGATGCAAATTAAAGTGTTCAAATTAGTCCTTATTGCATGCAAAATCTTCTTCTGGAAAACTTCACAAAATTATGTTTCAAAGTAGTCTTTGAAAAAATAAAGGTAGAAGATCTTGTTCATGTGGATCAAAAGATATCATACAAAGAAAAATGAATACTGTATATAATAGTGATAAAAACAGAAACAGAAGGGATGAAAACGTAGAGACTATAATTAAGAAAGAGAAAATTACAATTACGGTCCTTCCAAGTTCCAACATGGTCAATAATTTTCTCTCCCCTACATTGGATGCAACAGTCAAAAGTGTGCAACAAGCTAGCATTTTCATAAATCTCTATTTTGCATATAGATTATATATATATATATATATATATATATATACACATACATATATATATGTATGTTTGTATAATTCTGTGTAGGTAATATATGCAGTGCAACTAGATGCTGAATTACACTGCCTTCTCAAATCATTTTTGTTTTTGTTTTTAATTAATGTTCTTTTTCCATCGAAAACCAAACCTTGTCTAGGTTTTTTGTTAGATCCATTGTGAGGAAGTCCAAATTATTCACTCCAAATGACTCAGTTAGTATAATTTCTTTTCATTTTAACCCCATTTCAAACTAATTGGTTAATCTGATTGCAGGCAACAGTTTTTACTGAAAATTTTATAAAACTAAGATTGAAGTAATCAATAATTAGGAAGTAAGATTTGAAATGAAAATGGCCTTAGCTTGTAAAGTAGTAGATGTGGGTCGATGATCCAATTGCCTTTAAATTGTTACGTGAAAAAGCCTCTACATATGATTAAGAAAATTTTCACAAATCCAAATAGAAATCTAGATTTTGTTGACTTTTCTCCTTCAATGCTTCCCTTTTTGGTGGAAAGCTGTAGGGGAAGAAAGGAAGCTGGGGTAGCATAGGATATATAACACAACATTTTAAAGTGTTTTTTTAAAAAAAAAAAAAAAAAAAAAAAAACTTAGAATAAAGGAAGGTGTGAGGGCCATGGGATTGTTTTTATTTGAGCTGTTCATTTTTTACAGCTTTGGATTCTTATCTTTTGTTGAGTAAAATTTCCACTCCTTAATCACTTTAATTATGCAACTTTTAATTAAAAGACATATCCTAATGTTCTTTGGTGTTGCCTTTTTTTGCCAAGTAATCTTATATATTCTTAAACATTAGTTGATGAATTATTCCCTACCCCAATTCGTTCTTTTAAAAAAGAAATAGGATCCACTTAACCTGAAACTTAAAAATTAACATTAAAAAGGGACTTCATCTCCTACAATGAGATTATAAATGAAGTATTGTTGGTGCAGATGCATATGTGGGGGCATGGATCTGAATACAGGAAAGGGCCAGATTCACTGAAAGGAACACAGCCAACAGCAATGCTGAGGCTGCCATGCTATTGCTGTGCTCATGGCTGCAAAAACAACATCAACCACCCACGAGCCAAGCCATTGAAAGACTTTCGAACACTTCAAACTCACTACAAAAGGAAACATGGTGCCAAGCCCTTCATGTGTAGGAAATGTGGGAAGCCATTTGCTGTCAAAGGGGATTGGAGAACCCACGAGAAGAACTGTGGCAAGCTATGGTATTGCACTTGTGGCTCTGATTTTAAACACAAAAGATCCTTGAAAGATCACATTAGGTCCTTCGGCAACGGCCATTCTCCTCATCCTTCTCTTGAAGGATTTGAAGACCTTGACAAGGATTGCATTACTGGCTCCGAAGATGAACTCACTCACTAGCATGTTCAATTCCCAACTACCCTTTCTTCAACCTTTAAATCTTATTTAATTTCCGGTCTATTGAATCACTGGTAGAGTATCAAAGGACTTGCATTTAAGTCTTCAATTAACACCAACACCAGATCACTAGTTAAACCTAAAGCCGATGTCAACTGAAGACTTAAACACAAATCCTTCATCATTTTACTGGTAATTCAATAGACATTTAATTTCCGTGTTTTAAATTAGCTATAGCTTTAAAAGTTTCTTAGGCTTAATCCAAATAAGCTTGTGATCAGGGCTGAGCCTCAGAAACTTTTTTAGATGCTTTGTAATAGGGAATAAAAAAGAAAAGAAAAGGGTTATCTCATGGGGTGAAGTAGATGAATTTTCTCCGACTGGATGATTAAGATTTGAAGAAAATTTGGGTTATTTTCTTAACGGAGAAAATTTATCAGCTTCATTGCTATTTGGTAATCTTTTTAATAGGATCGGGATTTGTACTGTTTTCTGGACAAATGAAAAGTTATCCGTTCGGTCTTTAATTAATGTCTTGGCTACCACCATGATCTTAATCATAATTTTCAATCAATCATGTTTTTTCTTTTAGCTTTAAAGTTTAGTTCATATGATTTTGCATGTACGCATGCATGAGAAGCATTAATCATCGTGCCTTCGCATATGACAATTAAACTGCCAAACCCAAAAGAGTTTATTTCTAATCTAAGTCAAATTGACCATCTAAAATTTTAAAATTAAATTTACTTAATTTTGAATGATATGTCATTGTCTAATTCATTTACATTGAACAGAATTATACATTAAAAGTGCATCAAATAGTAACTCATAAATAAAATCCTCTTTAATATAAAAATCCAAGATCAACAGATGTAGATTTCCCCGAAATCTAATGATAACTAGTAAAAAATAAAAGAGATAAAAAGAATTGAAAAGGGATCAAATTGAAAAGAGGAGAATTTGTGGCCTTGAATTGCAATTTGGCCGAAAAATCTAAACTTGTGCACTAAACCTGAAGAGTCACGAAAAGAGGAAAAAGAATAATTTTCTGTTTAAATGTCAAAAGAACAACAAAAGTTAATCGGAAGAACGAAATAAAAAGAAATAGATTAAGATGGATAAATTGTCCCATGGAACCTATAATCCAACTTTGATCGAAAACGTGAATAATTGAACCAACTTTTTACACAAACCTTACAATTAAAAAAAAAATCACTCAATTCTTAAAAAAAAATTAAAAAATTTGCTCCACGCAAAATAAAATGCTTGAAAGTTAAACACATCAATTAAAATGGTTTTGAATATTGAAGGAATCAATTTTTCGAATTGAAGCATATGTGAAGAAATGCGGATAGCATGAGTGAAAAGAACAAATAGAATTAGAATGTGATAATGTATTATTAGTGGAGACTCTCCTAACTGGTGGAGTTGATTCTAGTAAGTTAGTTGAATTATATTTAATTAGCCGCCTTCTCAAACGAAATTGAAAAATAAGAATTCACCATATTCAAAGATCGCAAAATATAGCTGCTAATTAAATGACTAAGTACGTAAATAATAGAGTCTCAAAGCTTTTACTGTTCATGGATCTGCCAAATTCACTACAAAATGCGAGTATAACGGATTGATTTTTATTATAATTGTTTAAGTGCTGTTTTTATCTACCCAAAAAATATACTTTTTTAAGTATTTGGTTGAAAGTTGAACGCATCAATTAAAATGCTTTTAAATTATAATCAAATGAATTTTACTATATATCAAATTTGAAGAAGAGATTAGTGATTAAGTTTGGAAATTATTTCATATAATAACCACAGAAAGTTTTACTTCTATAAGCGGATTGTTATTTTGTCATTTGTCGTTAAGTTATATTTAAAAGATAGGTAATTATTTGATATATAGTTAGTGAAGTGTTTTAGACTTCACAAGTGGATTATAAATAAGATAATTGTCATATTTATTTATTTATATTTTTTACTACATCTCGTAATACACTTATCAAATCTTCAACTCACTTGTGAGTTTAAAAAACTTCACTGGCTGTGTATCAAATAATATTTCTTAAAAATTTAAAAACAAATAAATAAAACATGTGGTAAAATCTTGGAATAAAAATTTTCTACCACTTGTATAACAAATAATTATCCAATTAGTTATACAATCTACCATCAAATTATAAATTATATATCTAATGAAACTTAGGTATTATTCAATAAATTAAAATTTGAAGTATTGGAAATATAAATTTTAAAAAATTAATGTTAAGTATTGAATTTAAATTATAAAATTATTTTCTATTTATTAAAAATTAAGTGTTGAATATAACCATATTGTTTGATAAATGTATATTTTTAATTTCGAAAAATAAAAAGTTTAATAACATTAAAAGAAGTTAATTTAAATTATAATGATTTAATTTGTACTTAAAAGATAATAAAATGTTAACATAAAAATAAATTAATAATTCATTAAGGTTGTGTTTGGACGAAGGATTTGTAGAAGGGGTTTCATTTGTATTAAAGAATTCAAAATTTTAAAAATAAATTACTTGTTTGGGTAAATATATTAAAGAATTTTAAAATTAATGAGTAATTTTAAGAGAAAATTCCAGTATCTCAAATTCCTTTTTCAAATTTTATTTAAAGGTGTGGTTTCTTCATAATTTCTTATAATTTTATTTGATTTAATACACATGGTCCTAGTATAAGATAAAAATTTAAACTTTAAAAATAAATTTTATTTAAGGGACATTATTTGGTACGATGAGTTTTTTAAACTCCACAAGTAGGATTAGAGAATTGACAAGTATCTTGCAGGAGTATAGTAAAATATTAAAAAGAAATATTTGTAAAAAGAGACGCATGACAAATTTTTAAGGTTGTTTGTGGAATAAAAAAAGTACGTTGCTAGTGTACCAAATACTAACCCTTTATTTAATTCTAATATATATATATATATTAAATTCTAGTATATTAAAATTATTTATAATTTTTTGTAAATATAATGATATCCATATTGAATATTTTTATATTATTTATTTTTAATATAATTATTATTCTTTTATAATTATGGTTTAATTTGTAAAATTTCAATAACTTAATCTTTCCTAAATCAATCATTTATCCAAACAAAGTAGTTATAAATGCTAGCATTTTAAAAATCTAAAAAACGTTAAAATTCTTCATCTAAACATACTCTAAATGTATTCTCTAAGTGATAAGTAGCCCCTAAATATTTTTTTCATGCTTTTTTTATTAAAAAATTAATTAATTGTTTTTTTTTAAATTTTATTATCAAACATATTTAAAATATTAAACTGTTGGATATTTTAATTTTCAATAAATTAAAGGTTAATTGGTAAGAAAAACATTTTCGAAAAAAATTTATAAAGCTCATTCAAATCTTTGACACTCAAATGAACTCTAAACTAATAAAATTAACTAAATAGGTCATTTGATTGGTGTTAATCATAAGCATTTAAAGACAACACTAATATAGTCATTAACAGATGTCACATCATCGTAATACGGTTAACCAATATGTTAACTAATCGATTACGATAAATTGAATCGAATTTTGCAATTTTTTTTTCTGTAGTACCTCGACGTGACATGAGCTTAAAAGGGGTTCAAAAATTCATTTTTTTTATAAGGGCTAAAATAATTGACTTTTTGACCTCATATTGTATGGTGGATCTCGAAAGATATGAAAGATCCCCCTCTAAGCTATATATACGACTTTCATCGAATACGATTTTCTACAAAATTTCATATGTATCTATGAGATTGAGTGTTGACGTGTTAGTGTCACCTTATGACCACTTACTGACATGGCACTGCCACATCAGCAGCTATTGATGATGTGGTAGTGTCATGTCAAAAAGAATTGAAGTTGTTTTTTTAAATAAGTACACAATGAATCTGGATAAGTTCTTATCCAGATTTATTTGAATTTGGACACCTATTATCTAGATTCATTTTAGAAGTATAAAAAAACATAAAAAAATTTATAAAATTATAAAAAATTAGAAATTTTATTAGAAATTAATTAAAATTCATTAAATTTTAGAGAACTTATAAATTTATGAAAACTTAAAAATCTATATTTATTATTAAAGTATTAATATAAAACATTTTCAATAAAAATATTAAAAATATTGTTTAAAATGTATTATTTATTTTCAAATAAGAATATTATATCATCTATCGTTAAAATATATTTTATGTTTAATAACAGAAAAAATGTAATATTTGAGATAAATAATTTAATATTTTAAAATAAAATGTAATAATTTATTTTTATTATAATAATATTTGACTTAATTAAAGTTTTTTTAAAAAATATACTTGTCATAAAATCTGTAGAATTGTTTTTCTTTTTACAAAGTGAATTTTTTTTTTCTATTAATTTGTACGATATTTTCAAAGGATGAAACTATATTTTAAAAATAAATTTGAATGAAAAAGCAATTACACCCACCCTAATCATCAATTGACTCTTTACTCTTGCTGTATATAATCTTCAAAAAATTGTAAAGATGATGCCAAAAATTATTTGGCCATAGTCACTGCTTACATAATTCTTTTTGTTTTTCTTTTGTCAGACTTATGATTAGGTACTAATTACGCTGAAAAAAAGGGGACAATCCTTGTAGTCTTTTGAATATGAATTAGAATCATTTAAAATTTTTAAAATCGTATTTTAAATCACATGTTATCATATAATTTAGAGATAAATTTAAAAATTGTAAATAGATTTTAGTTTAATGTGTAATTTGATACGTTAATTTTAATTAGATGTGATTATACACATGAAACTTTAATTGTGATTCGAATGTATACTTAAAATTTTGATTTTAATTCAATTATACACATTTAAAGAAATAAACACATCGATATATTTTTACATGAGATAAATATAATTATTTATATATGTAACATATACACATAAAATGATGTTATATCAATTATGGTATTAGTAATTTACGAAAATGGAATCAAATCAAAAGTTCATGTATAAAATTACATAAAATCAAAATTTATATATAACGTTAGACATTAAAACAAATTTCATATACAATTCTAGTATTTATCCCTTTAATTTACTTATATTACATATAAATTATACATAATCATGAAATGAAACATCAACTTGAATTATTTATATCTAGAACTAAAAAAATCCGGAAAAGGGGTTTTGCTTTTGGATATACATGTGAAAAGAGGATTTTTAGTAATTATTTTCTCCGAACAAGACAATAAACAATAGGAAAGAAGAAAAGATCATAGATTTTGTTTTGTAAAAAAGTAGGCTTCACCTGTTGATAAAGGTTTTTTATTTAAGAAAACGTTAGGTTAGAATTATTTATGTATCAGGTTATTTGTTTAAATTTGAATTGAATGAAAATATTAAATTTAAAATATGAGTTTTGGAAAAAAAAAATTTATTTAAAATATGAGCTTAGAAAGGTTTGAGTGTCAATATTTAAAGTTCAAGTCTGGTTCGTTTTTAATATTGTAATATATTATTTATATCACACAAAAATTATATTTAGAATAATTTATAATTTTATAATATAAACATTTAAAATATGTGATTTATGTTTAAAATTTTAATAAAAGGAAAAAAAATATAAATTATTAAATTAAAAAATTGAAAACGGCATATATTAGTTTTCAGGCTCTATTAACAATTTGATTTTTGAACTTACAAATTTCCCTACATTGGAACCTAATTTTTTTTTTTTTTTGCCTATTTTGGTAATTAAAGTTTAATTCTAACTCATGAAGTTAACGTCATTTGAAAAAAAAAAAAAACACAAGAGGACAACTCTTGGATATACTGATTTGGAATTCTAGACTTGTAGAGATTCGAGTGAATTGATGTCAGGCTATGTATTTATCCTCGGTTGCAAGGTTATAGTTTAGGGAAGTACGAAGAAGGCTTGTATAACTAACTCCAATAAAGGGGTTGAATATGGGATTGCTTCCAAAGCTATTTGGCTTTAGAAGTCCTTAATTGATTTGAAGTAGTTCCTAATACAGAAAAAGCTAGCACATTGTATTTTGATAAAAATGCAATCCTAGCTAATATCACAGAGACCAAACATTATAAAAGGACAAAATCTATTGATCGCAAATATCATACCATTAGAGAGGTGGCAGCTGATGGTGTTAGGATTTAATGCCCTTAGTGTAGTTGTTTCATCATTAATGCTTTTAATTTTTCAAACAGATTTGTTAATAAAATTTCATTGTTAAAATTATTATCTTTTGTATGTTTGTCTTAAATAGTTTTTGCATCAAAAGCAAAATGTATAAGTAAATATTAACTTAAGGATTACTTAACATTTAACTAATATCAAATTGTATCATGTGGTCGGATAATGATGCGAGAAAATAATTTTTTTATTAGTAGATAATCTAAATGGTTCATTGTTTGAAGAATCAAAATTTAGCAAACTGTCTATCAAGTCCATTTGAGGAGATACTTTGATTTAGGTATCATAGCAGATGACTCCCAGAAAGATAGAGAAATAGGTGTGATTGTCTATACTAACAATACGTCGAATAAAACTAAAGTTGAATTCATCCTAAATGAATTTTTTTTCACTTGTGAGGTTTATGGTGTGACTTGCTTCAATTCTGAGTAAGTAACTCATATACTTTGATATATTAAAAACCTAAGTACAATTAGTAATAAAGTCGAAAATTGATATGTTGGGTATACGATTTATGTATGACATAAATTTGCTTACAATAGTGGAATTCACAGCTCATTGAAGAGTAAATGATATTCTCTTACTAACATTGCATGGTTGATGGAAAAGAAACGCGATCGCAAGTAATTTGTCTAGGAAGAATAATTTTATTACTATATGTTGGTAATAGAGTTTTTCATGGAGGAAGATGAAATGATTACTATAAAAAGAAACCTGTTGTCGCTTCAGTTCGAGCCATTAACGGCTTAACCAGTTTGGTCTAGCCACTGGTTGGACCGTTGGTCCAGTTTCATACATCGAGTCCAGTTTAACCAGTTTTGGGTTTCAGTCTCGGTTTTTGGTTGAGTTCAATTTTCGGTTTTGGGTCCAATCTTCAAGTTCAATTACCCATTGGGCTAGTTGTCTGACTTGAAAATTAATTTTCAAAAATATCATATTTATTTTAATAATTTTGATTAATTTATTTTTACTTGATAAAAATTAGTTTTCCCAAAAATCACTGATATTTTTCAAATTAATTTTTCAAGAAAATTCTTTAATTAAATTTTCATGATTGCCTAATTTAATTCCCCATCGAATAAATCAACTCAATTTAATTATATCCAAGGTCGTAGAATTTTCTTCTGATTAAAATGCAGTTCGATCGAGCTTTTGTTGAGCTAGTGAAGGGACCAATTGAACATATGCAATTAGGCTCGAGTAATTGCAATTATGTCTAGAAGCATCATTTCGATAATTTGCAATTTACCTAATCATGGAGTTAGTCCACAAGAAGTACCATGATTGAAAACTCCTTATTGTATACTCTTTACGAAAGTAATTCATCCAACTATTTTGTCCAATGGCCTCGTCATGTATGTGTTACCTTCATATGATATCATTGATTCTTTTGAGCTAAATTCGTTCACTCAACAAAATCATATTTTATCTCATTGTCACCATTCTGTCTTCTTAATGATTAATATAACCACTGTCAACTAATAACTGTGATAAATTGTTTGTTCAAGAACAAGCAACTTGTGGCCACATTACATATTTATCAATTCACACAATACTAATGAGAGGACATTAACTCTTTAATTGAGCTATGAATTCCATTGTTACTAGTAAAGTCATGCCATACACAAGTCATGTACCCAACATACCGACTATCGGCTCGGTCATCTTTAGAGCATAAGCCCCCACTTATATAAAAGAACATGAGTTACATACGCATGGTTAATGACTAACTAAAGATTTAGGTAAGTCACACTATGAATGTCACAAGCAAATCAATTCACAAATGGATTCAGAATTCATTCAACTTGGATCCAGTCCAATGTATCATTCTTCCAATGAGTACGTCTATGTCTCTACCTGTGGAGTCAACTGATCCGATAGTCAAGATTAGTCATCTCTCTACTTGGTATTGTAGACGACATAATAATCCTTCTAAGTATTTGATTAAATGCTCACTTTGAATATTTTATAGGATTGCGGGCTCGTTTAGATTATCTACTGAAGTAATCTTTCTCGCAATATAAATATTCTTATAGTGCCACTTATTATCAGTTTGAACTTAAACAATTAGTGAGCTAATATTTATTTGTCACAATTTCGCTATTTATGCAAAACATGAAAGACATAAACACAAAAGATATAATAGTAAAATGTGAAATTAACTTTATCTATTTATTTATTGTTTAAATACATAGAAAACAGTTACATGTTTACAATAATATGGACACATTTCCCAACACACCTTGGCCCGTCAACCACTCGTAAACATTCTCGTAATCCATCCTCACCACCACCTAATCCACCTCAACCAAACCCCCATTCCTATCCACCTTCTTTTGATGATTTCTTCCGTAATCAAGAAACCCGAAACCGTTACAACCCCATTCCCAAGCCTAGACCATGAACACCTCTAAACTAATTACCATTTAAGGGGTAAATAATATAATAGTAAAAAAAGTAAATAACACATTTTTGGACTTTTTATAATTATCATTCTTTTTAATTTTTTTAATTTTGAAGAGTTTTTTTTTCATAATTTTTTGAAATTCTTTTATGATATTTTAGATAAAAAAGCTTTTAATTTTTCATAATTTTTATGTACTTTTAAAGAGTAAGGAGCAAATTAGCAAAAATTTTAAATGTTGAGAGCTAAAAAATTATTTTCAATTTTTTTATTATTATCATAGCAACAACTCTAGTGATAAATTTGATGGAAAAACAAAAAAATTTAAATAAAAAAAGGACATGAATTTAATGTCTCAAAAGTAAAGTAGAGAGACTAAATTTGAAATTCTAAAAGATTCTTGAGACCTTTTCCATATATAAACAAAAAGAATCTACCCAAATTATGGAATTGGTTTTGTTTTATTTTTATTTTTAAAATATATCTATTTCCTTTGAGTTAAATATAAAATTAGTATCCAAACTTGTCCATTTCTCCCAAATTGGTATTTATGATTTTTTTTGTCCTAAATTATGACGTCATCATGACTTCATTTATGCCATGTTTCATAATTTTATTTTGTCATGTGTCCTAAACTTAACGGCATTAGACTCAGGTATCGATTTAGTTGACGGAAAAAAAGTTCAGGTACCAATCTTGGACAAAAACAAATCATAAGTACCAATCTAGGAAAAGTGAACAAGTTTGGGTACTAATTTTATATTTAACCCTATTTTGTTTTTTAAAAATTTAAATATAAGTTATTTTATGTTATGAAAACAAAAATTAGTTGTAAATTGAATAAAATATAGAATTAATTAGGATAGAATAATTTGAACTTGTGAATATGGGATGGCAAAAGTTGCTGAAATCGATTCTTTGTCTTCGGTCTCCATGATTCATTTGGGTGTTGGCATTAAGCATCCATTGTATTGCTTGGTGTCGTCCATTAGTGAGTTACTGTAGTGGGACTGGAGATGTGAGCTTAGGTATGTCCCTCGACAATGTAATTTTGTCGCGAATCATTTGGCTAAGGGGAGCTTGACGTTGGAGTGCTAATTTTGTTTCCTTGAACGTCCCCCTCCTTCTGCTATTCACCTATTAAGGGTGGATACGGAGGGCGTTGCATTTATGAGAATAGTTAATCATGTTTGATTAGTGCTTTGACTCTCGTTTGTAATAAAAAAATTAATCAGAATCAATCAATTGAACTTTAGATTAATTAGTATGATTTTTATAACTGTTAGAATTAAGTGACCCGAATCCTTATTTAAATAAAATACAATGGTAAAATAAAATAAAAGAAGAATCCCTATAGAACTACACTTCTTTTATTTTATTTTAAATTAGATTTTTTAAACCTTATTAAACACCATCTATTTGATATTGATTAGAATAAGGAGTTTCAATCTTACTACACTCCTATTAGAATATGGCTTTACAAGCCTATAAATAGACATAGTCTATTCCTCTTGTAACAAGATTCGAATTTGACATAGTGAATTTTCTTCTCCTCTGCCAGTGGTTTTTTTTCCTTAAAGGGTTTCCACGTAAAATCTGTGTGTTCTTTATTTCTCTTTTCTTTGCGATATATTTTCATTACCGACATTATATTTTTTTTTACAAATTGGTATCAAAGCTTCCGGGTTTTTCATCTCGATCACAGTAATGACGTCTTTGAAGTATGAAATTCTGCTGTTGGATCGCAACACCAGATTCGCGTTGTGGCAGATAAAGATGCAGGCAGTTTTTGCACAGATGGATTTAGAGGAAGCCCTACTAGGGGTAGATAATATGCCTTTGACATTGACGGAGGAAGAGAAGAAGCGCAAGGATCGAAAGGCGTTAACACAGTTACATCTATATTTGTCTAACGAAATTTTGCAAGATGTGATGAAGAAGAAGACTGTCGCTGCATTATGAAAGAGGCTAGAACAAATATGTATGTCGAAAACTCTAACTAGCAAGTTGCATATGAAACAACGTCTTTATGCTCATCGT